>CM074512.1:55467393-56705488 GCA_037379345.1 Perna viridis
TAAACACCCATCAGAGCACTCTGGCCCTTAAGAAGGAATAGACCCCCTGAATACAAAGAGGAATGTTAAATTGTTTATCTGTTTTCTTTTTACATATTTTTTTTTAAATTTATGTGATTCAAGTTATGATGTATAAAATTCTACCCACTATGTCTTTGTGCAGCTAAATTCGTCTTCAAAAACTGGTCCTCTGCAGTAGATTCTATTGTCGCTAAAATACTATTATGTATTTCACACATTTTCTAAAAAGAAAAAAAAAAGATGCGACATGTGTTCAACTCAAATTTAATATTTATGGGGAATAACTTCAGAATTGTCTCAACAGATGAGTACTGAAAAACTGAATGTAATTTCAGCTTGAGTAAAATGCTCTTCAGATCTTTCGTTAGGCGTTGTCAAAAAGATCATCATATGCATATTAACTTAAAGAAATATAAGGCAAAAAAAATAATATTTTCTGTTTCCTACTAACCTACCCTATTTATTTGTGTCTACCCTAAACATCTTCTTGTCATTTTGGCTCTGGCACCGTTAAAATAAATGAAAAAAATCCTACCTATTCTATTTTTACTGGTCATAGGAAACAAGACCATTATTTGTTTTGCCTTATTATGTAAAATACGTTATCTTACCATTGCCTCAGCCCATGTTGCTGAGTCACGGCTGATATGGTAACAGGAAGTGCCGTATCTTACCCAACCATTAGAGCAAATACTCCAAACACCTGTAATTATGTATACATATTGTGTCAAAAATATAGTAGCATAATGCAAACAAACTCTCCTATTTATTATATTCATCGCGCCATGCACACAACATGGTTAGCAATTATGACAAGCCGTTATGGAATTTATTCCCCATTTATTGATATTAATAAATGTTAAATAACATGTTAATAAATATTATCAACATGTGAATCAATGATTTATTGATATTAATAAAAAGTTGAACTAGTAACATGTTGATAAATATTTTTTAACATGATGATAAATCATTTATTGATATCAATAAATTGAACGAATTATTAACATGTTAATAAATATTATTGAACATTTTATTCAATTATATTCCAGATTATGCATGCTGTGCAATATCCAATAAAATCAGCAATTACAGACACTTTTCTGACCACGATAAAAACACTTATAGTGGCACTTTTATAATTCATATATTTATTGATGTCAATAAATGATTTAATAACACATTAATAAATATTTATTAACATGTTGATAAATCATTTATTGATATAAATATTTATTTATTAACGTGTGGATAAATATGTCATATCTATTGATATCAATAAATGCAACTTATTGATATCAATAATTAATCCTTAATATCAATAATTCATTTATTGATATCAATAAATCATTTATTGATATCAATAAATAGGTAATGAATTCCACAACTGCGTGCAACAGGCAATTATATGTTATGGATTGTTATACAGGCGCGGATTCATAGAGGGGCAGGCATAGCAGTCCTCCAAAAATTAATAAACAAATATCTTTTTTGCGTGAAATCTTGATTGTTCATAAATTCTACTCCAAAATGTTCTTTTCTAGCTTCATTCGGTCTTTGATTCAAATTAAGCGCCTTTAACCTGAAACTATGTTTGCAATATCAAAGTAGATAGGAACTGAATTCACGTAAGTTCAAAATCCACCCCATTCCTTCCAAAAAACTGTGATATGGATGGAACCAATCAACATTGTAAAAAACAATCTTCCAATGACAGATTTCGAAACAAAAGGTACCCCATTTGTTTAGAAAAATGTGGCGCCTCCGGAATCAGAGTTATGTAAGATTACCTGGGCCTGCTTTCCCGAATAACAAAAATAACATGTATTCAACATGCTTTAAAGTATGTCAAGTAAATAAATAACATAAGGTATCTCCAACTTACCTCCAAACAATGGAACCAAGAACAGCACAATGTGACGGAACATCTTGAAAGTGGAACAACTTTCAACTATTAACCTTTATCTTATCTTCATGACAGGTTTGACGCCAGTTCCTTTCCGAATAGGAGTGAATTTGCGAATAATTCCATGTCCATCAACATTGGTCACTTTGGTAGAATCTTTACTAGTTTGTTCTAGGTTATCTTTCTACTTGAACATCCGAATAGGGGAGATTTTGTGATTAATTCATAGAATCTTAGTATATTTCCTGTTTATACAGATTGGGGGGGGGGCAAACCATTGTGATTAGATGGTTCTAAAGAGTTCCTTTATTTCTACTCTGTTTATTTTATAACGTCATCGAGGTAAAATTTTTCATTATCGAAACAGGAGTGAAGTGCTGATCAAAAGTGTACGTGTCGGGGTTGGTGGGGGACTTATTCCACATGCCCCTGGGACCAGGATTTTTTTTTAATCACAAAAAAATATTAAATCATTTTGTTTCAAAACTGGGTTTAATATAACTAACATTAAATAGCAAGAGGACATGTGCGAGAACACGCATAATATCTCAAATATGGAAACAAAATGATTTAATATTTTTTTGTGATTAAAAAAAATATCCTTGTCCTAAGGGCCTGTGATACCGAAAATAATTAGAGCATCTCCTTTAAGTCAATTGGCGCCCATTCCTTTTTGGAATTTCTGGATTCGTCACTGCTATCAATCGTGCTAAGTTAACTATTATTAAAATGTTTATAGCAGGCAGCCTCATCGAAGAAGGGAAATGTCTATTTGGTATGATAAATTATCAATTGTAAAGTTGTATTATGAACGTACCAGTGCTACCTATCCAGGTATATTAAACTATATATGGTACAGTGAACCATATTTGTTAAGGTGAACTATATTTAAACTATATGATACAATGAACCATATTTGTCAAGGTGAACTACTACTCGCCCATGTGTGATGGGCAAGTACTTTAAAGACTGCACTGATATTTTCGAACATTTGAGATATATATCCAAACAGTTGGGTAACTTGTATTTGTCCAGGTGTAGTGATAGTAATTTGTTCTGGTGTGTAGCCTGGTGTAGTGGGCAGACAACTGCCAAGGTGCAGTATTTCTCCAAGTACAGTAGTCTTACATTTGTCAATATCCAGTAAACAGGAGTTTTTCCTGGTGTCTTGAATTTGTATTTATTCCAGTGGCGAATCTAGAGGGGTGCAGGGGGGTTGCGTGTCACCCCCTTTTTATTGGAATTTTTTTTTTTATTTTCATGTGTAATACAGACAAAAACTGGTAAGTATTGTCCTATCACCACCTTTTTGAGAAACCTCAGTTGGCACCCCCTTTTTCAAAGTGTCTGGATCTGGCCCTGTATCCAGATTATGTAAAAAGTTATTTTTCAAGGTGCAGTGGAGAGATATTTGTTAAAGAGAATTGGAAAAGTACACACAGATTTTCCTTTGACATGTTTTTGACATAGAAATGTTTTCAAACTAAATTTGTATAAGAGTAATCAAGGGAACCAACGTTATAGTGGAAATCAAAAGAATGTAATGCAGGGACAAAGATCAGACATGGACAGACAACAGTTTATTTTAAGCACTTTTATTATTAAAAAAAAACCATGCTGTCATAACAATATAATAATTACTTCTTGCATCAAATGCGCCAAATAAATCAACAAACAAACTTCATTAATAATTAAACAAATAAAACAAAAAACTGAATATCAGCTTTAAAAAAAAAGAAACCAAGGACATAATTAGGATAAAAATGTTATCAAAATCAGTGCCCATCGGACACAGGACTAATAGAAAATACTATGTACACAGTCCAACAGAATTATTTGGTACAAATCTACATTTAGAGAAGCAATTTACTATGAAGGATAAGAAGAATAGGTATGGTGTATATGTCAAAGAGACAACACCCCCACCGGGATGAAAATGTCAGCCCAAGGTCATCCATTGGTCACATGATTGCTCCCATTTGTACTGGCATTACAATTTTTGTCATGAGTAAAAGTGATAAAAAAATAAATTTTCTGTACTGTAATATAGATCAATATAATAATCTGGCAAGTTCTATAATAAAGACGATCCAATTGTAGAATATTTACCTTTGATTAGTGAAATATATGTTCATCCAAGGCCCAACAATTTTATGAATTTTTATGAACAGATCCTGAAAAAAATTTTGTCCATTGAAAATGGGTTTAAATGACTTCAAAATTCTTAAATTGAAAGTTTTATTTCCTCTATAAACACTCCAAAAATGTCTTTCTTCACAACACTGTCTCAACCTACGTTGATACCTAGAGTGTTTCTAAGTATGTTGAAAGCTTCTTATCAATTCAACAGTTCTGTGAAAAAAAATATTTAAGGGTATTACTTCATGCCTGATTCTTATATGGATAAATATAATTTCTACAAAAGAGCCTTTGAAGAATGAACTTCAAATATACAGGCTATTAAAATCTAAAAATGATGAATAAAATATGCTTCTTTCTGAAAGATGGAATATAAACAATTCTAGAATACATTTTCTTGGTATACAATATTAAATTTCACATTTGATAACAATTTTAAAGTTGTACAAAAATTCAATGAACATTATTTTATGAAAGCACTTATAGATATCACAACATATCAATATCAAAATTTCCCATTTAATATCAATCTATGGAAACATAATGAAAGACATTTATGAAAGCACTGCTTGAAGTTTTTGACAATTCATTTGAATAAATGCATATTTTAAACAAGTGACTTATTTACAAATGGCATTTGTACAATATAACAACAGAGAATTGAAGCTCAAGAAACATATAGATAATGACTCGATTCTAAATTTTTAAATAAATGTACAATATTAAAATGCTCAATATTTAAGTAGCAGTCTTTCTAAAAATCAGACAGAAGGTGATTCATGCATGTCAAAATCTCATTGAATTCAGTTTTATTTCTTCTTCAGAAACAATTACTGATCAAGTAACTAATCTTAGTTTTTCATTTTGTTATTGCGCTTTTGAGATAAAATTTACTAGTATATAGATGTACATGAAATTAGAACTTTACAAGAGTTATCTTTCTTGACTTGGTTTCATTTGGTTGATTTTAGTGGAAGATGAATGTACAATTTTCTAAAAAGTGCAGATCTGAGTGAAGAAATGATTATTGTTATGTGAAAGTATAGCATATGTAGACTGAAAAAGCATCCTTTGTTCGTTGTTCTTTCTTCACCATGAATTACTTTACATTTGGCAGTGTCTGAATTTTATATGGACTGGTACTTAATTCAATTTCTTTATAAAAAAAACAATATAACACACACTTACATGGATTAACATACAAGATAAACACAAATACATGTATATTGCATACAAAAGTTGGAATGTACAAGTTAAAAACATAACATGAAAATTGTTTTTATCATTCATTTACAAGTAAAACCTTGATATCAAAATAGAGTTTCTACATATGTACTATGATCTAAGACAGCTTTTATACAAGTGCATGAGAAGGTCTCCTAGGGTCAAAGGTGGAAAGGTAGTCTTTGTATGGGTAATGAGGTGTTCTCCTAAGATCAAAAGAGACCTTTTACTTCATATGGGGAGATGAAGGGGTCTCCTCAAATAAAAGATGGCCTTTATATGGGTGGATGAAGGGATCTCCTAGAATCAAGGCCTTTTCATAGGTGAATCAGGGGTCCCCTATAGTCAAAGGTGGCCTTTATATGGGTGAGTGAGGGGGTATCCTAGGATCTATGAGTGAATGAAGGGCTTGGTATTAAAATCAATAAATATTAAATAGATAAATAAAGCTTAACCTTTTCAGACATCACACAAACTTCTGTCAAAGTACTTTAATTCGTGGATACCAATTTTCGTGGATTAGGGATGAAACACAAGTTCATGGATTCTTGAATTCGTGGTTTTGAGGTTTTCAGTATACACCTCAAAGGGATTCTACTTTTCGTTGGGAACCAAATTTCGTGGTTCAGCTTAACCAAGAAAACCACGAAAATTAGTACCCCACGAAAAATTGTACTTTCACAGTATAACAGCATTGTATGTACTATTATACTTTACACAGTGAAACCTGTCCAAACCAAACTGAATCCCCCCTTATGGCCTGAGAAATTTATTTGGTTAAGGCAGGTGTCCTGTTTACACAGGTTGAAAATGTATTGAAAATGATATGAAAGGACTTTAGAAATATCTGATTTATACAAGTTACTGGTCAATCTAGGGTTTGGTTTCATTGCAATTAAATTGATACAATTGAAAACCCCTAATATAAGAGACAGTACAAACAGATTAGAGTGCTTTTTAAAAGCACTGGATAAAATATGATACAGTATAACTTTTATAAACATGAAACATCAGGACTTATCAGGAAGGTACGTGTAATCATGTGTTTAACTTTCGCAGATGCTGTTTCAAGGGAGACTATCAATTTTTGTTATTTTTGGGGTAGACAAAAAAAATCATGAATTATTGCACTCGCAAAATTGATCTGAACACCATTTAATACTGATCATTTGTTGTACATTAGACAGATTCCACAAAAATTAGTAACTGCATATATTAATACGTTTACAGTAATTCCTTTAGACAGATATTATCTATATATATAGGATCAAGTTTTGACAAGTTTTACTGTCATTTTTTTTTTACACAATTTTCATATACAGTCAAACCTGTATAAGGCAGTCACCTCTGGGGAATACTCAAAGTGACCTAAACCAAATGTTTACAAAATGGCCAATATAAGAAGTCAGAAAGACGATTTTGGCCAAAAAATAGGTGACTGTTGGCTACATTAGGGAGGTGACTGATGGTTTGAGTTAAAATATATATACAGAGAAAACAGTTGGGCAGGTTTTAAAATGACTGTTAAGTGAAGGTGATTTGAGGAGACAGGTTTGACTGTATCTAATACAGTGGATTTTACACCATTCATTAATAGAAGCCTGGTCGACAAAAAAAAATTCAACAAAAATGAAAAAGAGATTTACAAATAATAAGAAGTTCAAATGTCCATTCTACAATAGATGATAGATTTCACAGTATGATTTATGTTGTTCTATTAATTCTAATCGTCAAATTTTATCCTAAAAATGCTACAAACTTATGTGGTAACAAGTGTTTGTTGTTTGATGGTGATTCCCATAATGCAACAGTGCCATCTGACAATGTAGAGTAAAGTCTCTGAGAGTCACAGGTGAACGTCACACTGGAAATCAAATAAAATATTTGGTTACTCATCAATTAATACATCCTGCAAAATAAATTGATGGTTGCCTATGTGTATGGAAGTTTTAAATATTTTGATGAAAATGAAACAATTGCTTTGAAGAGAAATACAGGAGTCGATGTCCACATGCCTAACTTGTCAACATTGAAAAAAAAATTATTGAACCTCAAAATAGATTCTGTTACTTTAAGTGTCAGTCTCTGTAAGAATCAGGCAGTGGATAAAACATGGTATAAAATAACTTACTACTTTTTTATAGTTTAATAAAACTTTGAATCATCAGAATCAAGAAATAAAGACAAGATTTGGTTCAATTAGTTATAATTTCATGGAAAACACTGCAAATAAACATTTAAAGGTCAGATAACTCTCAAACTTAAATTATCTAACATTTTAAATGAAACAAGGATACCTAGTAATGCCGAGATCAAAAAGTGGACATTTCAAATAAAGACTTCTGTGAGTAAAAGTATAATTTTAGATTGGTAGGTTTTTGACAGGCATGTTAAGATTTTTCATAATAATCACTATTTACCTGATTCTAACAAGGACTTACACTTAATAAATACTATAAGAAAAAAATGATCAAAGTAACAAGTTACAATGTATTGACTGTAGATAGTCTCACCTTATGACTGGCCTTAACATGAGATTCTCTGTCTGTAAATCTCGTAGATGACGTAAATCTATTGTACTCCAAATTCTGAAAAAAATATTATTGTTAAAAATCAAAAAATAAATTAATATTTTGATCAATCAATGAGATACAATAGTGTTGATACAATACAACTAAGCTACTGAAATGGAAAAAAAAAACTAGATCTGTCCTTTTGAGGGATTAAAACCTACAGCATGTGGTGCCTACACACATGCATATCTTTTACAAAACTTGTCGAAAAACAACATAACTGAAAATATGCATATTTTGATACAGGGTTCAAACACTAGATCAAGTAAGCTTCATGAATACCATTTAAGTCGTGAACAACATAATGTTGAACACAGCAAGTTGAAAAAATATTCCTCTGGGCACAGCTTGATTTGACTGTAAAGGTCAGACCCTGATATTTGGACAAGAATTCGAGAAAGAAAACAGTTTATGATTAGATACAACAGATATCTAAACCTTGAAAATCTTTAAGCCTCTGTCATTGAAATTTTTATTTTTGGATATAAATATGGCATTAACCAGAAAAAATACCAATAATCTCAAGACATTACCTAATGACACCATTATCTAGTCCTCCTGCCACCACATTGATGGACTGACCCTCTGGGGCTGTAGAGAATGCCAGACAATTGATCACATGATCCTGGGATGTGTAGGTAGCTATCAGATCACTGTTGATACTATGGAGGTGTAAACAACTGCCCAAACCTAAAACAAAAATCATTGATTGGTCAAACCTATTATGACAAAAAAAACATGGATTGGTCAAACCTATTATGGCAAAAAAAACAAGGATTGGTCAAACCTATTATGACAAAAAAAAAAACATGGATTGGTCAAACCTATTATGACAAAAATAACATGGATTGGTCAAACCTACTATGACAAAAAAAAACATGGATTGGTCAAACCTATTATGATAATGTATGTTTGTGTTTTAAACTTTGTCTATAAAGGATGTAGCTATTTGTACTTAAAGAACATTTGATTGTTGATTATGCACAGCTTTGTTGTTATTTCTCTGATGGTTTGACCAATAAGAATATGCAGGACTTCCTATAACATTCACTGTGTGTTTGTGTTTAAACTTCAAACAATATCTTCCTAAACACATATGCCATTTCCAAAGCACATGACTTTTGACAGGACAATTTTGAGCCATACCATGAGGATCTTTAGTCTTTCCTGCCACTTTTGAAAAGGGTAGGGTAATCAAGCTGAAAAAAAAAAGCCGCCTGGCAAGTCAAAAGAATTTGAGGGAACATCACTTTAGGTAAAATTAACAGAAAGGGGCAAGACCTGGACCCCCTGAGGGTCTATGCCCTCCAAACACTGTCTGCAGGGAATATTAATCATGACACATCTCAAATGTCATCCACCTGAAACAAAATTTAAATTTTCAAGGCAAACAACTCTCACAATATTAATCAATCATCATTGATTTTCAACTTGTCTGAAAGATTCATGGCAGTAACCTCTTAATATACTCACAGACAAAAAATTGATCTCAGCTGAGCATATAAGTCATCATATATAAAATACAATTCAAATAAGGCTGTCAGTATCTAAAGCCTTAATTTCAAATAAGTCTTGTTTGTAATTTCATACAAAAGATGGCATCTAACACCTTTTCCTTGACTATAAAATCACATGCATGAAAACAATGAGGAATAAAATACCACTTACCGTGTCTACTGGAGAAGGCAATATCCCCAGAGGTAGGACTGATGGCCACAACATCTACACTTTGTTTATTTCCCTCTATAGATCTTACATAACTTAACCTGAAATAGAGTCATTACATGTCACAAAATTCTGCACATTCATAACTTCTTGTGGAGATTGATTGATTCTTAACAAGGAAGACAACAAGTCTTGAACTTCTCACAGAGACTGATAGATTCATAACAAGGGAGACAACATGTCTTGAACTTCTCATGGAGACTGATAGATTCATAACAAGGGGGACAACATGTCTCAAACTTCTCATGGAGACTCACAAATTCATAACAAGGGGGACAACATGTCACAAAATTCTCATGGAGACTGATAGATGCATAACGAGGGAGACAACATGTCTCAAACTTCTCATGGAGACTGATAGATTCATAACAAGGGAAATAACAAGTCTCGAACTTCTCATGGAGACTGATAGATTCATAACAAGGGAGACAACATATCTTATTAAAACTGCCAGATTCATAACATTAGATGTAGTATACATTATATAACAGTAAATTTCATTGATGATACCAAGCTCCAAATCATATCTGATGCCAATCTAATAGTACATATTGGAGGAATTTCTGGTTGCAACCACAAATATAATTCTAAATAACCTGCATGATCATGGGTACTATTAGTATGATAAAAATATGGAAGTATGTAGCATATTTTCATCTCAGTATATATTGTCCTATGGGTGTGCATTTTGTAACTGTATATGGATGTTTATTCTATTTTCTTGTTCACCAACTGTGTTTAAGGCTATCAATAAAACCTTGAAATCTTTCCTGCATCAATTAAAAGAAAACAGTTAGGAAATTTGGAACAGTAAAAAAAAATTAAAAGAATAGTGTCTTACTTGTTAAGATCCCATATAATACATGTCTTATCTTCACTAGCACTGACAAAGATACTGTATGGTTTACAGATGACTATCTGTGTCACCTTCCTGGTGTGGCCGTACAGCACTTTCTTTTCTCTCTTGATCTGTATATCACTTGCCTACAATATATATAAATATATATATATATATTCTCCTTCAGTAGTGTGAGCTTTAGCGAGCATGTTAAAATCTTAATTTTAACATAGATAGTGGAGAAATAATATAAATCAAGAATAGGCTAAAGGAGAATTGATTTCTCCCATGAAGTTGGAAAATGTAAAATGGGAATGGCAGAACTTTTGCAGGAATTTAATCACCCCCTGGTGGTCAAAATGTCATGGACATTTTTAATCACCAGCTTAGAATGGGAAAAACATACATTTATAAGTAACAATCCACATATTTATAAGTAAAAATTCATATACAGCCAATATCATGATTCAAGGCGACAGGTGTAGAAAAAAAACACCAAGCAAACAGTATTTTTTACCTACATATACATGTACCATATTTTCATGTGACTATAGTCATTTACATACAGATTTTGGAGAAAATCTCCCTTTTAAATCAACTTGTAATAGAATTTTTATATAATAAGCTGAACAACTGAAGGGCAAACCAAGGTTATGGGGTCTGTAACTGTTTCTGAATAAGAAATGAAGTTGAATTCTGTGGTTTGTTGGGGCAGTACTTACTTCAACCACTGTGACTGCCCCTGACATGGAACCACACTATAATCAGGGTAAATTTTATGAAGTCAACAAACAAAGCGTAAATTGGCAAAATTGGAAGACAGTAAAATGCAAATTTGAAATAGCGGGAATCTGCTAAAAAGCGTAAAAAAAACCCCATCCCTGTATAACATACCTTAGCCTGATTAAAAACAGTCTGGTAGACGGTGATAGAACCACTTTCACATCCTACAAACAAGTATGGACAATCGGCTATGGCTGCTATGTATGTCACCATATCATACGGACTGTGTAATATCAGATTGAGGTACGGTTGGTCTGGTTTATTGTTAATTCTCAGTATACCATCAGGGAACTTCCATGTAACAATAGCTGCCCACACTACATCTGTTGTATTGTACAAGGTTGACACTAGGGAAAGACAAAAAAATGTTGCACAATAAATATTAGGATCATAAGGCTCATATTGTTTTCACATTTGTTATACACAGAAACCAATCTAAACTGAACCCTAAATAACATAAAAACCTGTATAACCAGACACTTTTTTTGGATATGTCGTGTCAGTTTAATAAATGTATTTTGAACCTGAGTAAACCAGACACCTGTCTAAACCAAACAAATTCTACAGTCTAAAAGGGTTTTGGTTTACACAGGTTTCACTGTATATTTGAAGGGCAAAAGGTTTTGTGAAAGGTAAATGCATGTGTTTTTAACTAAAATACATGTATAAGGAATTCAAATTATTTTGTTTACATACACTACATGTATGTTCTAAAGACACTGTAAACAACACTTGAATACTTATTTGCACTTTTCAGGATGTTAATTGGGTTTTGCTACTTTTTACTTTCTGACAAACCCCTGTTTAAATGTATTACGTAAGAAAGATACTTATTCTGACAACTTGTTTTCATTATTTTTTTGCTCACCATGTTAAAGTGAAAATAAATTGCTCACAAAAAAAAGTTGTTATTCAGTACCTAAGATGTAAAATGTGAAAAATGACAACACATCATTCTAAGAAATGTGTGTATGTATATCTAGATCTTGCTAACCTTTTCTTTTACTGTTCATGGTGAGACAACAGGTATCCATGCCAACACCAATGACATCTCCTGTTGGTAGTGGAAGAAGTGTGGCCACTACCTGGGAGTATTTCTCTTGCCAGACCACTTGGGGTGGAGGTTTGGAGGGAGATCCAATAAAATTCCCCCATTTAATTCCATCTACAGTATCTATAGGACAAGGCTGCAGAAAAGAATGACATATTTAAAAAAATAATTGATTTTGACTGCTCAATTTAACGGTAATTTTAACTTTCTCTGAAATGCATGTATTGATTTATAATTATGTTATTTTACATCCTAACATATTCTACATGCCACATTGTCTACATAACTACAACTTCCGCTGTACACAGTCTTTGCCATATTCATTTCTGACAACAAGCTCAAGCTCAAAAATTGTTATAAACTTATATAATTATCATTGGCATTTTAGCCAAATTCTGCAAGCCCACCAGCATTTTTACCAGCCATGTCTGTCAGGCTGGTGGTCAATTTCAAGGACTGTGTACTCATTAAATAAGCAGTTACGTATGATTGATATAAAAACATTTAAATTTGATAGTCCTTATCGAAACCTTGGACACTACAGATTTTCGAGGTTATTGTACAAAAGATGTATATTATCAACTGGAGGAGTTGGGTATCAACTTAGCGTGCATTGCCCACAGTTTTTTCTTTTCTTCTTTGAAAATGTTTGATATTTCTCTTTAAACACAAACACATGCATCTGACATGAAACTAACCACATATGAAGCAAATCCATGGTCAAAGTCATTGTCCACACTAACATTGTAGGACTGTTGTACTAGCTGAGAGATAACTTTGGATGTATTTTCCCTAACCATGGTTCCCTGAGGGTGGGGGTTCCTAAACAGCTGTTTGGGTGTCTGTCCATATGTCTTGACCATAGCCTGCAAGGCATTTCTCTTCAGCTTGTCCTGAACACTGTCTACATCAATACCGAAGTAGGTCTGGAACAAATTAATATTTTGATACTACTGGTAAATCTCATTTTGCTATGAATGGAGTATTCTACTAAACTCCACTTTTATAGAAAGAATTATTTAAATGGGGAAACATAACAATCTTAATATCAAAATTGCACAACAATTTTACTGTCAGCTATGACGTCATGAAGAGGTTACATACTACAATAGCAGATTTTTATGTCAGAACACTTCCCCTTATTTCAAAAATTTCGTTAATTTCATGCAAAATTTGGGCAAATATGAACAATTAACAGCCTGAACAACTTTTAAAAATCTCTGCTTCCACCCCATTTAAAATATTTCCATTACTGAAATGAAGATGGTTCTTCACAATAAGATAAATTCAGAGTTATTGAGACCTATACCAATTCTCTAAGATTAATTTTAAACATAAAAAAAATCTTTAAACCTCTACAAGGTGTATTCAATATAATGTTAATGACTTACAGCAGGATGGAATACATTAATAGCCCTAACAGCAGGATCACCTTGTTGTTTATAACCAAACACTAAATCTATCCAGTGATGAAGGTTCAATCTGACATAGTCTGACTCTAATGCCTGTCTCATTATAATCATAAACAGTCGAGGGTTGTCCTTACACCAGCGAGGTAACATTACGTCAAAGACATCCTCGTTATTCTGTCTCTTACCAAAGGCAAATCCTGTGAAAATTTGATAGGAATAATATAGAAATATTCTGGAAGTGTTTACCAGCCCACTCATGTGACGTGATGACAATTCATATATTTGACTTACTGTGAACGTACTATTGTTTGTGGGGTACCAATTTTTTGTGGTTTTTGTAGGTAGGCCCAACCACGAAATTTGGTTCCCAACAAAAAGTGTTCCTTTGGTGTGTATACTAAACCCCTTAAAACCACAAATGCAAGAATCCATGAACACGTCTTTCTTCCCTAATCCATGAAAATTGGTATCCATGAATTAATGTACTCACAGTATTTTACGTAGCAGTCTTTGTAAGAATCATGCAAAATCTGAAAAATGTGATACACCCCAAGAATGGCTACATATCTTTTATTTTTGTAATTAAGTTGTTTTATGGGTCTATACCATGAAATGTGTAATTATTCATTCAAATCAGCCTGCTCTTAGGAGATAATCAACATTAAAAATCCAATGGATTCTATTGTATTTGAGTGTCATTTACAGAGTTATCTCCCTTAATTTTGAACTCTACAGTACATTCTATATAATTTTTATCTCCTAAGAACACGGGATATACCAAAAGCTGAATGTTAATTTCTGTTCACTATTGCCATTCAAACAAAATATCAAAAATAAAAATATGTAGGTTTTTTACCTATGAATCACATTTTGTACGATTCTTAGCTGGAGTGCTATTTAAGAAAATAATCAGTAAAATCCTACTTTGTATGATTTTTACATAGGTACTATAGAGATATTCATAATCTGTAGAGTGTAATTTGCAGTCAAAATTCATAGAAACAATGAAAAATAGTAAACACATCTGGTATAATAATGGAACTATGATTTCTTATTGTAAAAATAAAAGCATATTTAACACAAGTATCAATTCTTATTACAAAATTAAAATAATCAGCTTATCATCACCAAGAGTTAAATTTTCGTTACAGATGCCCCCTGTAGACATTCTTGTCTCATATTTTGAATACACAAATTATTGTTTGCATTAGTTATCATTGAAATTTTTCCGTAGTGCTAAAAGTTAAATGATGTGTTCTTAAAAATTGCAGTGGCTCTCAATTTGCATTTTATAGGAATATTACAACAATTTCTGTATTTACAGTTAAAATCTTTGTTCTCCATTTTTTTTTAATAAATTACATTTGCTGTTACCTTCAAAGTTTTTCAAAAATTCAGGCAGGAAAAAGAATTCTGGAATCATTTCTTTGAAGTCGGTAGATGACTGAAAACTTGCAAGTCTCCAACAGGTCTCCATATTATGGAAGGTTCTATCAGGTAAGTCAAAGTTGTTGTCTGTAAAAATGTTTTATCATATCATTATATTGATCCCAATTTTTCGTTAAAAAGGGGCATTAATGGAACACTAAGTGATATCCTGCCATGTTGTGGTGATAAATTGGGGAAAAATGTTCAAAGTGGCCATACTTGAAAACTACATTTCAAATTCTCAAATTTTTAAATTTTGTTGCAAATTAACCTTAAACTGTACTAAACAACTAAAAAAAATCAATGTTTTGTTCTCAAGTCATCCTCTAAAAACTGTTGGGGAACAGAGAGATGGATGTGCATCTTTTTGGAGGATATCACATAAAAGCAATAACCAAAATACTGGGAACTGTCAGAGAACAGACAGACAGATGCATGCGCAAATTTTTGAAAGATAACACATAATAGCAGTAAAAGAGATACAGTAAGTGTTACTATTTCCTAATCTTTTTTGTTAAAAGTGTTATTTAATAAGCAATTATAAAATGTTTAAGTATCTTCAATTCATTCTTTAAACTGTAAATAATTCATAAACTGACAAACAGCTGAATTAGTTCAAAACTGTATAGTATCACAAAACTTCTCAACAATAGTTAAGTAGTACTACAGCTACGAATCACACAAAGTCTGTAATATGTGATACACCCAAAAAAAAGGATACACATTTTTATTATTGTTATAAAGTAGCTTTACAGGATGAAATGTATAATCCTGCATTCAAATCTGTCTGCTCTTAGAAGATAATTCACACTGAAATTAAAATGGTTTCTACACTATTTTAGTATCATTTACTGAGTTATCTCCCTTTATGTTGAATTGTACAGTACATTCTATATAATTTATATCTCTGTCAAAACAGGGGTTATTTGAAAAACCACATGTTAATTTTTGTTTTGTAAAACATTTTAAACACAATATAAACTAATTAATGTAGGCTTTCCAACCATGAATCACATTTTGCATGATTCTTCGCTGGAGAACGACTTAACTGTTTTTTCGTAGACTTAAATATCTAAATGCTTTTAAACTTAAATAAACAGCCTTTTTTTCACTAATTCAATGAACATATTCAAAGACAGTCTGACATCCGTTATTATCCTAAATATACTCCTTTCCCCTACCTTGATAGCTAACAAACATTTTTGTGAAGGGTGGAAGTCTGACCAGGAAGTGTAATACAATTCCACTGTTAGAGTAATGGCTGCCATAATGGTATGGTCTGACTGCTGACTGGTCTTCCATAGATCTCTCCCATTCTAACTTAAGGGCCTGTAAAAAATAGAATTGTAAAAAAATCATGTTCATGGAGACAAATATCAAATCAGTGCTACACGGGCGGATTCAGGTAGGGGCGTGACAGGCGTGCATCCCCCTAAAATTTGCAAAGCATGGGTTGTCAGGGGTAGATTTAGGCGGTTTTAGGTTGAAACTTTAATTTCTCAATAATTTTACCACAAAAGATATCTACATTGCACCAACTCTAGAAGAAAATTGCAAAAATTTAACCTAAAAAAATTTTTCTACTCGCTGCGCTCGGCAAAATTTTAACTGTGGGTCCCACCCCTAATCTAAAATCCTGGATCTGCCCCTGCTACACATGTTACCAATTACTGCATACTAGAAAAAATATTTTAAAAAACTGGAGATCACCGCTAGGTATATCTAAATCCCAAAATTTTATTTATTTAATAATCAACCCAAGAAAAACATTAAAATATCTTATAAACTAGGTAATTATTCTTTTATTATAGAATAGTCTTAATTTCCAATCAAAGATCCTCACAGGTTTCAGTTTTCAACAGGTAAGTGTAAGTATCTACAAGAATCTGGCAAAATGGGAATAATCAGAAACATGCATGTCAAAATCCCACCTATCTGACAATATAATTTCACTCAAGGATGATGTCTCTATTTGAAAAGACTAAAGACTAAAGAAAATTAATCTCTGCATGACTGGATTTGCTCAGAAATTTTTCAATAGAATGTTAAAAAAATTAGGTTTTTGACAGAGTTATCTGCCTGTGAAATTTTCATTTTCAGTGAATTTCAATGAAATTATAACTCAATTAACCAAAGTGATATGGAAAATCTTGTCATTTTTCCTTGATTCTGGTGGTGCAAATACACAAATTAAACTTTTAAACTCTTTCATACCATGTTTCACCCACTGCCTGACTCTTACAAAGACTGACACTTAATACAATTATTTATTACCATAAACACAAGACAGTACAAAGTTACATTTACAGGAAATAATTCCATCATTCAGTAAATTATAACAAATAAATAAATATATCTCAGTGATATTAGTTGGGATCCCCTTTTCTGAAATATGAGTTTTATTCATGTAGTATGTACCTCGTAATTTTCCTTGTACTTCATTTCTTTACTTTCATTTTGTACAGATATTGGTTTTGCCAAGTTCCTGGAACATAAAATATATCCATATTATTAAGATCAGTTTTAATTCAATATTAATTTATTAAAAGCATAGTATCACTTTAACTAGAAACTTGGATACACATTTATTAATATTAGGAAGTTTTACCGTGAAAATACTTATATTTGTGGGTATCAATTTTCATGGTTAAGGGGAAAAATACAAGTTCATGGATTCTGTCATAAACAATCCTTTTCGTCGGGAATCAAATTTTGTGGTTAATCTTAGCCATGAAATCCATGAAAATTGGTACCCCGCAATTACCAATAGTAATTTTATGGTAAATTAAACAATATAAGTATCTCGCGCATAATTTCAAGATTTTATTTCTGTTCTTTTCACAACTTTATCACTTTTCTAAACTAAATTTAGAACACAATCAATTGAATGGAAAATACTGAAATTTTCTAAAGTAACGTTACAAAAGAAATGTGATTAGGAATGACAGAATGACAGATTTTACTGGTAAAACAATATCGACCCTCTCCAACAGTAGGGGAGGGGGTATAATTATCAGGCATATAAACCGATAGAAAGGCAATAAACTAATCACAGTTACAGCAAGTATTATTACAATACCTGTACGATTCAGCATTCAGTAAATTCAGCCGATCACTAACATAATCCTTCAGTATAAATGGGAAAACTGGGTATTGCATTAGGTCATTAAATGACCGACCAGCCAGTTTGTTAAGGTGAGTTAGATAGTCAAAGTTTGTCATTAGTCCATTCTGCCATGATTTCTGTATATCTTCAATGTTCTCGGTTAGAATCAGGTTAGATAACTCAAAACTCATGAACTTAATGTATAGCTCATCTCTCTCCTGAAAAAAATCAAATAGATTAACAAATTAAAAACAGTTAAACCTGTAACTGAACCCTAAATAGAATGAAAACCTGTCTAAAACCAGACAGTTTTGATGTCCCTTCATATCACCTAAAATGTATTTTGAACATGGGTAAATTAAATATCTCTCTGAACTGAAAAAATTTACAGTCCAAAAGGGGTTCATTGTAGACAGGCTTCACTGCATAATATACAGCACAGCAGCAAACGGTTGGATTTTTTTTTTCATACGAAACAGCGAGCTCCAAAACAGCATATGACATTCAAAATTCATTCTACACACTGCAGCCAGCCCTCTAAGAAATTTCAAGAATCTTGAAAAGTCAGGGAAAAGTTCATAATCTTAAGCCACGTCTGAGGAAGTTAATAAGAAAGGAAACAAACAACTACCGCTGCATGGAGCTCAACGAAATAGTTCAACCATAAATTTCAACGTCCTCAATACAAGGACATTTTTATAATATTTTTGATAAGAGCTCAACAATACCATAACTTAAAAATCAAGTACTGGTAATTGCATGATAAAATACAACCATATTTATCCAAATAATGCTAAATTTACTGACCCACTTTTTTTCACATGCTAACAGACAAGTTCTCCCATTGGTCAGGAAAATCTCCAATGCATTGTCCCTCAACTGGTACCATCTTTTGTGTATCTCCCTTATCTCATCATATGGCCATGTCATTGAAAGTTGATCCTTGTTGCCAAGCAACACTTGAGTATAGTTAGCATCAGTGATGGCTTCATCGGCTACGAAGAATACACTGTTTTCTCCTAGAAACATTAAAAAAAACATGAAGTTGCGTGCTTTATTGTACTAAGTATATCCCAAACCAGAGAGTGCTGATATTGAAGAGCAACCAAATCACTAACAATGTATAACCCATCTATAAACTAGCCAAATACCACATTGGAAAACAATCTGTCCAGTGAAGTCAAAATTTTTGTGAGGAAAATTCACTTTTTGTATTTTACATATAATTGAAAATGGGAAAGTCGAAAGGAAAACAAAGTTGATATCAGACTGCAACCAATACTGCTTACGATATTGAATGCCACAAATCAATCAATCTATTGGGAATCTGGATTTTGACAATTGCAACAAAACTTGGGCAGATGGACAAACACCGTCATACTAATATACCAGTCACTCACTGAGTGAGGTTTACATTTAATACATTTAAAGATAAGCAAACAAAATCCACATTAATACCAATTTTTGAAACTAGTCCTCATATTTTCTAAACATGATTTTTAATTAAAAAAATGTTGATTCTTTAATCACATATTTATGAAAAAGTTCTCTACCATTTGATTAATATACAAACAAATGAAGGTTGTCATAGTAACTCACCAACAAGTAGTTCCCCTTTACTTTCAGTGTTAGGTGCCACAGCAGTGCATTTGTAAGTGTGTCTAAAATAAAAGAAAAAGAAGGAATTAAAGTTTGTTTGTATGTCTTCCTCATTCCAAAGTTCAAAGTGGTACAACTCCCACAATATTCAGTGGAACATAAATTATTGGTAAAATGCACAACCACATATCACATCCTACCTACGTAAAAAGTTTCATTTAATTTCTTGCAGTAATTCTGTAGTTTGCCTGCCTCAAATTATAACTACGGGTAAAAAGGTTTGAGGGACTGAAAAAAGGGCAGAAATGCTTTCAATCTTGTTGGCAGGGTATTTCAATGACTATTATCTCAGGTGAATGTTGAATATGTTGTCAATGCCATAGGTGTTAACCTTACTGAAATTTCCCTGGCAAAATTTTGTTGAAAATGGAAATTTGCCAAGGTTTTCTTTTTTCAACATATTTTATTACACTGTGTCAATATCCCATGACATCCTTTGTCTCAAAAATAACGCATAATTTTTCCCCATATCACCATGATAGCAAATTAATGATCTTATTCACAGGTTTGAGATCTATTTGCTTTGACAAGAATTAAGGCAATTTACTACTGTTTTAAGCCAAAAATTTACATAAAATGGGAGAAATTTCCTCACAGGTCAAATCTGATGCTTTAACATGGACATGTAAGCAGAAAATTGTTGAATTTTTTATGGAGTATTGGGAGGATCATACCAAAAACGGGAGACTAAGCACTCCAGCTATGAATCATGCAAAATGTGATTTGTGTATTAAAAGCCTACATATTTTTATTTTTGATATTTTGTTTGAATTGCCATAGTAAGCAGAAATAAACATTCAATTTTTCATATAACCTGAGTTCTTAGGAGAAAAAAATGATATAGAATGCAGTGTATATTTCAAAAGTAAGGGAGATAACTCTGTAAATGGCACTCAAATACAATAGGATCTACTGGATTTTCAATGTTGATTATCTCCTAAGATCAGGCAGATTTCAATGAATAATTACACATTTGATAGTATAGACCCATAAAACAACTTAATTACAAAAATAAAAATATGTAGCCTTTTTTGGGGTGTATCACATTTTTCAGATTTTGCATGATTCTTACAAAGACAGCTACTTAACACCTATACAATACTTACTGTATCTTTTCATTCCTATAGAGCTGATAGATCAGAGCAGCAGAATCTGATACTTGGTGGTCATCTTCAAATAGGTAAATTAAAGGTGGATCTATCTCTTCAGCATCTAAATGGAAAGTTTCATTACTTAAGTTTTCACTATGATTTAAAACAACCTAAAATCTTTTTGTAAATATTAAATTTTTGCCTTCAAAAATATATATCCTCCTCAACCCTGGGTTTACAAGGGAATAGTAACCCCAAAAATCTAATGATGTTATACAACCTGCAGCTTAATTAAAGGAGTGTTCCATGTCTCCACCTGGCCCAAAATGTTTATAGTCAAAGGGGTATAACTCCCACAGAATACAGCTAACCATACAATTCCAGATATTATGCACAACTATATATTTCATTCTAACAACCTACAAAGTTTCATCAGATTTGGTTTGGTAGTTTTTAAGGATGTGTCCTTACAAAAGTGTGATAGACAGGCAGATCGACTGAACAAAAACAATGTATCTTCCCACTTTGGAGGGGGAAATATAACTATCAAGCACCAATATAAATGTATCCCTTCCAATTTACATTTTAATGCAATATTTGGTGTCACATTGAATTTCACTGGAAAACATCATAATTTTTAGGGAGTCAATTCCATAATAATCGTTTTTCATATTTATGGAATGCAAGCCATTTTAGCAAGTTTTTCAAAGGGACATAACCCACCAACACCTGACAACCTGGTTGGTGGTCTCATTAGAAAAAGGGAAAACAGTAAATATTTTTCATGGAAACTTGAACTTTTTTCACTTCGGAAGTATCCAGGTACTTAAAATGGCTCTATGAAACTGAATGTATGTATTTGAATTTGAAGTTCACTGCTGTCAATTGCTCCAATTTGACAGTAAACCAGTCTGATGATAAATTTAAAGAAAGTTACTCTTTAATGCTTAAAATCATAAAGAACGAAGCCAAAGTCGGGAATATGAAAAAGGACTATTGACAGTCACTGACTTCATTTGTTAACTCATAGGCAGAGTTATATTACAAGATGTTAATTTTTTTTATTTTCAACATATATATTTGATATTTGCTTACTGTTGTATTTGAAGAGCTACTGTTTGAATCACAATTTTTAAAAAATGTCTTTGTTGAAGATAATATCAAATCAACAAAATACAGCAATAAACAATAAACCTAAATCAATAGACACAATACCTAGTTTATATCGAAATTCTGGATGGAGGAACCTTGGTTTTATCCCTAGATGGCACCGTTTTAACCTCTTTCTGACTCTCCCTGGTCCTTCTGTAGGGTCTAATTGCCATGACTTGGGGTAGGATCTCTCACTGTACCATACAGCCCTAAGTATAAAGTTTTGTACTGTAAACATTTATTAAATACTTGCAGTGCATTAATTTTCAATATTTTCACAGTAGAAAAGTGCGAAAAATTACCTCCCACAAAATCAGTTTTATAAAAATGCTAATGTTTTTTTTTTTTTAAACCACAAAAAATTGATACATGAACATACTCACTTGACAGAATCCACAAAAATTAACAACATCTAAAATTAATTCATTTACAGTATTTGAAAATTGGTTTGGGATAATGCTAATACTTCATTGAGTCTTTTTTTAAAGCTGCCTATGAATTATGAACCAGCTATTCAGAAAAGTTTTTAACATTTTTCACTTTTAATTTCACAAAAAACAACAACAACAAATGAATTCTTTTTTTTTTTCTCCACTTTATATAAAATTTTTAAAATTCATTATCTTATTTTTGTTCTTTTTGATTTACAAGATCTTTGATAGTGAACTTTAAAGTCTTAGACACTTAAATTTTGTTTTGGAACTTTTCGAACATTTTAATACATACTAAAATGCTTACCCTAATCAAAAATTGAAAAGTACATATATCACTACAGATGTAGCTGATTGTACTCTCATTGAAGTAGAGTAAATTTAAAGGGTCACTAACATTTGACCTACATCTACTTCAGATATCACCACAAAGTCCATCACAAAGTATATTGACAATAAGATGTCAAAATGGTCAGATATAAAATATGATATTCACATTTCATCAACATATGTTGAACTCAAGCAGTAAATACATTAACAGAAAGAAAACAGAATTATTGACCCCTAGTTTACATGGTATCAGTATATTTTCTACTGTGTCATAGTTAACTGAACACCGCTTTTTCTCAATTTGGTCTATTATGCCTCAAATAGATTCGATAACACATACATCTATAAAACAACCTAAAAGTTACTTAAATTCATCCTTATGCATCTGCGATACAAATATTTTTTATGAATCAGGAAAAAGTGCAGAAAAATATTCCTGCTATTTACTCATAATACATTTCAACTAAATTTGACCTATTAATATCTAAAAAAAAAGACAAACTCTATAATCTCTTTGATGGTTTTCTGGAGGTTACGAGGTATACATACTTGGATAATTCTTCATGTGCCACACCTTATATACATTTTGCCTGATTCTTAGACAGAAAAATACTTAATTACGACAACTGTAGTATTTAACAGTTTGTTTCCGTTTCACTCCCAACCGTACAGCCAAGAGAACAAAAGGTTTGGAACAAAGACCTTGTATAAAAAAATTATCAGGACATTATCATACACCACTACCATAACAATTAGTCCAAAGGCTATTGATTAATTAAAACTTATACAATAAAAGTAAAAAAAAAGTTTAATCAGGAACTCATCTAGATCATCAAATAATATTTCAGAAATAATTAGATAAAGTGTTGCTTAGATTTCTGTGATGTACATGAAGTTGCAGGTATTGTCATGCTAAGTATATTTCCATTTCTACAAGAAGCTGATTCAGGATAGTAACGAAACTCCCTTACAAATGCATGCATCGTCTACATATTAGAAGCCAAATGCCAAATTTGTAATCAATCCATTCATTTGGAGTGGTGGTAATTGACCCAATATTCCAAAAAGATTTGTTGAACAAATATTTTGCCCCATGCAGGTCCAGGTGTCAAAAGAATAGGCCTGCAGCAGCGCTAAGATTGTTGTAAAAGGTGACTAAATAGTGCTCAGAACCCTAGCAGGGGGCTAGGGCGATCTGCCCACAGAGCAACTGGGTTGTGTGCCCCAGGTGGGGGAATGGGGTACCCTTGGTGTGTTACATGGTGGTGCAGTGTTGGGAAAGATGCCACGTTCCTCGCATGTCAAAGAACCCCGTTAAACTCTGATAATCAGTCAATCAATCAATTTAACAAATATTTCAAAATCCTGAAAAAAAGCAACTGAAACCGATGGCTAGCAGAAACTTGACAATCTACAAAGCTCAAATCTTTCATATGATTTATAATTCAAAAAGCCAGCACTGAATACCAAATTTCAAAGATTCCTTTCTACTGCTTCAAATCTTTGTTTAGCTACAATAAGAAAACCCCCAAAACAGTAACTGCTTATTTCAAACAAAAAACTGATAATTCCTAAGCCAAAAAGTCTTACAATCTATCAAACTGTGGTGATTCAATTACTGCCACAGGATTCAAGCCATTTTCAATAACCACATTTTCTATAAATTTCATGGGAAAAACAGATTCTTTTTCTGTTTATTCTTGGAATAAACTATAATCAAATTAAAATTTTAACATGCTCTCTGAACCTGGCATGCTGAAAATTTGAATTTTACCATCTTGAATGGAGAAATAATTTAAACCACTCATTATGAAGGAGAACCTATATCTATATTTGAAAAGAAAACAGATGGATAAATTGATATTATTTAATGTCCAGACCAATATTTGGTCATACTTCAGTCCATACCTATTAATCAAGTATCTTAAAGTTCATATGTTTATACAATTTTTGCACCCAAAACTTCGAAAATCAAAATTTAATTTTGTAATAATGATACCAATATAGGACAAATCCAGATACAACCATTCAAGGTAAACTGGACTCTAAAAGAATCGAAGTAGAGCAAAATATTAAGATTCAATTGTCCTTCAAAATACATTTACATTTTAGCTACATCTTAATCTCATAACTCTTTAAGACATAGCACAAAATGAAAAAAAAATATAAAGATAGGTATGTCTAAATGATCCAAAATCTAGAGGGCTGGCCATTTGACCTAGAAGTGATAAGTGAAATCAAAGTACTGTTAGCCTGAGTGTAAGGTTATCTATCATGAACTGATGACCAGCAATCATTTCAAGATATATGTAAAGATACAAAATCTTAAAAATCACGTAGAATGGTTAGAAGGCCAAATGAATTATTACTAAAACAAAATACCAAAATTAAACAATAAATAGCCTTTAATCAGCAGTAGAGGTAATGTGAAATAATAAAGGATATCAGATTTCATAGTTAGCAAAAAAAAACCTTGTTCTTGAAATATACATTCATATATTTCCTTTCCCAAGCTAAAATGACTACCTATCACTCAAAGAGAAATAAAAAATTGCTACGTGTAGCAATATGTCCCCTGCCATAGCAAATAAAATTGAAGTATAAAGGTCCAATAACTCCTGCAAAACTGTCAAATCAAAATGATGGCACAATATGATCAACAACATGCGGTGAGTAACAACTCTACAAATTTTGAACAAAATATGTTGAGCGGTTTCTGAGGAGTGTGACCGAGGGATGCATGGACGTACACTAATATTTCTATGTCCCCTTCAAGGTTGTGGTGGGGACAAAAAATGCAGCACAGACACCCAGACTGTGATAATTCAATGACATACTGGCCTGTACTATTTCTTAAAATCATAACCAACCTATCATGAGTGAGATTCTGTACGAGTTCTTGCCACAGTTTCTTGATCTGTATTTTCTCAGTCATTTTTTTCTTGACATGTTCTACCATCTTATTTCTTTCCTGTGTTTGTAACTGTGTGACATTTTGTGTGACATCCATGGCCTGTTTAGACAGATCCTGACATAGCTTATCAGTCTTGGTCTTGATCCTGAAAAAATAATTATGCTAAAGGCACACTGTGAAGTACAAGTTGAAAACTTTTATAGGCTATATGCAATATCAAAACTTCTATTTCTAATTTAAAATTGTTAAACATTTTTCTTGTATGTATGACTTTAGCACTACATATTTTTAGGTAAAAAATAACAGACACTATTATACCATTAACGGTAAGGCAGCAGAAATTAACAACATTGGAGGTGAACATAAAGTTCAAGAATCAGAATGGTAAAATCTTACTTAAAAAGACCCATAACATGTCAGGACCTGCATCACTATCACACCTTTGTCAGCACATACTTTCATGAATATACACATGAACACTTTGCAAAATAAGATAAAGTTTGTATTCATGGTAAGACATTGCTGAAAAAATGGCTTAACTCAACAAATAGTAAAGAGCTTTGAGGAGCACAGCATGATACAACCAAAGAATGTTCAATTCTGTTCCCTTGGGGAAAGTTTGGGCACAATATTTGTTTTCGACATTCTTTAACATAGGGTCTAACAGTTGATTATGGACAAAACAAATGAACTGAACACAATATTACACAATACAAATTCGAGTTTCCAACAAATGTCTTTTTTTCGCTAACCACGAAAATTAATACCAGCATAAAATAAAATGTAACAACAGTACTTGTCAACATATAAGTTTTTTTACTACCATAAATAGTGAAGTACCTTTCATAAACTGGTTTCTTTTTCTTTCTAAAGAGTTCTCTCCCTTGGAGTGTCTTTGCTGCAATTGCCCTTTTCTCCTTGAAGTTAGAAATTATCAATTTAATTGTGTATTTTTTAAAGTGAGGGTAATACATGTAATAATAAGATAATGAATTGGAAAGAATAAAAAACAAAATATGATTATGAATGCCAAAGAACAGCCAGATTCTTCTCGCACACAAGTTAAATATTAATGCTTTCTCGGCACGAGTGATCATATTATGGTTTTTTACTCTTTTCAATTAAAAAGTGAAATTACCAAATTTATTTCACAGTGTGAATTATCAAAAAAATTTTACACTGGGAACATATGGTAAATCACTGCTATCTATGTAATAAATATAACTCTACACATGGAAAATATTTTATATTTGTTTCATTTTCTACTTTTTTATTTCAAAAGCAATTTTATTCTATATTCATTATAAATAGCATTTTTCCATGCTTTAAATCAAGTTTAAGTACAATTAGGAATTTGAATTTGAAACAATCACAGTTTTCTGAAAATGTCCAAAGGGATTTTATACATAAAATAGTTCTCAGCAACCAAGAAAACCATTATAGGGGTCTTAAAATTCATCAAAGTGTGATATTTTGCCTTTTTTATGATAAAACAAATCTATTTTAATCCACTTTTTCGAAACTTAGATTGTAAATTGTGGTTATTTTTGCTCTTTAAAAATTTTAATTTTGGTGAATGAATAATTACACATTTCATAGTATAGACCCATAAAACAACTTGGTTACAAAAATAAAAATATGTAGCATTTTTTGAGGTGTATCACACTTTTCAGATTTTGCATGATTCTTACAAAGACAGCTACTTAAGATTGCAGTAGTAAATAAATGGTATCAAAACAGTCACATTTCATCATCATACATATTTATATTTGATATTTGCTTACTGTTGTATTTGAAGAGCTACAGTTTGGATCACAATTTTTATAAAATGTCTTTGTTGAAGATAAAATCAAATCAAGAAAATACAGCAATAAACAATAAACCTAAATCATTAGACACAATACCTAGTTTATATCGAAATTCTGGATGATTGATTAAAGTACATATATGACACCTTACACATTGAATAAACAACCAAAATAATAAACAACTATTCAAACTGATAACTTGTTTCACCTTTTGACCAATGGATATGGGTTTAAAATCACACAAAAGTGCATAAGTACATGTGTACTTAAAGAAGGTTAAACACAGTTGAACTTTTTCTGGAGTCACTTAAATTGACAGTAACAAATATAATTTATAAAATTTATTGTTTAAAAACTAAAACTATTTCAGAAAAACTTTTTATTTTACGACATATATTTATAAATGTTTAAATATGTTTAACATCACCAAATGATGGTAAAATTTACATAGAATATTTTGGATAACCGATATCCTTCTTCAGCATAAAACTAAACTTGTATATTAACAACAAATCAATATCAATGTATTTTTAAAAGATACGGTTATTGATATTGATATTAATAAATAGTCATTCTATCCACAGTCTTCTATAACAGCTAAAAAAATAAGTGGAAGGTCCCAGAAATCATAAGTCAAAGAAGAGAATGATTCAGAAGTCTAAAATCACCAACTCCCTCTACATAGATTACCTCCTAGACCAAAAATACAAACTCTCTCTACATATATCACCTACAACTAGATACCCCCTTTACATAGATCACCAAACCTCTAAACCAAGATCACAAAACCCTTCTATTAAGATTGCCACCCCGACCACTTCAACATAGATCCCCTAAAAAAACATCCCCCTCTACATAGATTTACCCCTACCTCATTAAGTTGTCCTATCTGTGCCTCTGTGAGTTTGGCATTGGGGGAGAATACCATTATTTTCTGTGATTTCAGTATATTAAGAAACTGATAGGCATAATCTCTTTGTTGAGTGTTTAACCAGTCTCTCCATGTAGTACAAAGATCATAGATATGGATACCCATCTCTAATCCCTAGAAAGCATAAGTAATAAATATGTAAATCCATGAAAAAAACATTCAGTTTGAAATGCACATTTTTATACTGTATAGAGTTATAAGACATGGAATATTGTTTACATAAAATTTGTATGAATTGCAGACCCGTTTACGCTACTTTAGGACAAAGAATAGTTTTAGTCCTATTTTATGAAAATGAGTTGCAAAATCTTGAACTTTGTGTCATTTCAACATAGGTATTATGAAAAGATTTACAATTCCTTAGACTGTAATTTGCAGTCAACATCTGTAGAAACTATTCTGAAATTGTAGGAGTAAACAGGTCTGGAATTGAGCTTCATGTGAAATTCACATGAACACCAACATAAAATTAATATAATTCTTTAAAGGAAATTCACTAATATGTACTTAATGTGATAAGTTCACACGGAATTTATGTGAGAAAGGAGAGATTTTATATCTTACCACTTCTGAGTTAGTTGATAGTACAATCCTCAGTACTTCTCTGCCTCTAGATTCTCCCTGAATGTATGACAACAGATATGATCTATCATCAAATAGACACAGGGGTGACAGCATATAAACTATTACTCTGCAAATCTGAAATAGAGTACAATATAGCACATTAATGGAATATTAAGTGATACTCCACCACACAAAAAAAGGAGGGTGGTAAAATGTTCCAAATGGTACAACTTCAAAACTACAATTTTGATTTTACTGAAAATTAAACCTTACATGTATTCTATGGTACTAAACAACTATGCAAAGTTTAAAAAAAATTCAATGATCCATTTTCAAATTATCATCAGGAAACTGACAGGGAACCGACAGACTGACGGACATGAATCTTTTTGGAGGTTATCACATAATACCTCACCACTTCATGTGGCTGGGTATAAAAATACATTAAGGAAACTACATTTCCAGCAGATATTTACTTTTAAACCA
This sequence comes from Perna viridis, assembly GCA_037379345.1. Classification (NCBI taxonomy): domain Eukaryota; kingdom Metazoa; phylum Mollusca; class Bivalvia; order Mytilida; family Mytilidae; genus Perna; species Perna viridis. The sequence goes on from CM074512.1 coordinate 55,496,966, forward strand.
TATAATTTTTTTTTGACATTCAAGAACTTTTTCTTTCATATTTTCATTTATACCTTAATCTAAATGTTTCAGTGGCTGATCCAGAGGGGGTGCAGGGGGTTGGCACCTCCCTTTTTATTTGAAAATTTGTCATTGTCATGTGTAAAATTGACAAAAACTGACAAATAATGTCCTGGCATCCCCCCTTTTTTGAGATTTTATGGCTGGCATCCTCCTTTTCAAAGAGTCTGGATCCAGCCCTGCATGCTGTATACAAAAATAATTTCATAGCGAATCATTTTCTAGAGCTTCAATGTTGCCTTTGATCAATTGAAATGGATACATACCTGAACTCTGATGACATCTTTAGCTCCCCAAAGAATTGTATTTTTTTCCCTCCTTGGTAAAATGCGATCCTGTAAACATTTATAACAAGATTTAAGAAGGTAGAATTAGGGTAAGGAATATAACTCTTACAAATCACGTTTGTATTCAGCATTTTATATCAATTTCATATAAGCATCAAAGTAACTGATTTCATTCTGTTTCAAATGAAAGCTTGATAGGCTTTGGTGAAATTGAATATGATACAAACATATCACTGATTAAAGAGTTATGTCCCTTACCCTAAGTCTACCTCCTTAATCAGAGAGAAATCATAGCTAAGATTTATCATCTATCACACTAAAACAAGTATAACACTTCTAAAACTAACTTTACTAGGAGACTCTTGAATTAAAATACAGACATCTTCCTAATTTAGAATGAGGAAATATGTCCTCAGCAAAAATTTGCTTTATCTACTAATCTATTCACAAATCTTCTTTTAAATACAGTAAAACCTGTCTTAACTGATTCCCCTCTAGATTTTAAATCTACTTTGGTTTAGACTAGTGTTTTCCTATATTCAAAACACATTTAAATTGAAACAAAGGGACTTTATAATGTGTCTGGTTTAGACAGGTTTTTGATTAATCAGGTTTGGTTTAGACAGATTTCATTGTATCAAATAAGTCTATACTGGAGTCTTTCCAAATTCTTACCTGTGCTAAAGTCTGCTCCAATGATCTATACAGGAACTCAAACAGTTTCCTAATATAAACAGTTTCTATGGTAACAGGCTCTGATTTTTCAAAAAGATTAAGTTTCTTTTTTCCTGCAGCCTTTTTAACTTCTTCATGCTCTGCAAATAATATTTCTATACCACATCAACATTTTATTCAGTTAATTATGAATTATCATTTTTCAATCAGTAATACCAAAAACTGAAAAGATTCTACTCTGAAAGAATTTTTATGTGTAGCCACCAAGAGATAAACCTGCTGATCCCCAGATAAGATGGCATCCTCTATAGGCTACCTGCAAACATTACAGATAGAAAGCTTTGCTGGACAATCCTAGTTTCGGGGACTTGATACATCGCATCTACCCAAAAGAACTTAAAATAAAGGATACTACAGACACTGTAAAGTCAGCCTCATATCTTGACCTACACTTAGAGATTGATGGCAAAGGAAAACTACTGACCAAACTTTACAACAAACATGATGACTTTTCATTCAGAATTGTCAACTTTCCTTCCATCTGTGGCAACATCCCTTCAGCACCTGCGTATGGAGTTTTCATATCACAACGCATAAGTTATGCCAGAGCTTTTTTTTGCAATAGACTTCTTACATTTAGGCTTCTGGAACAGGGTTATGTTGCTACAAGACTGACAACAGCACTACAGAAGTTTGATGGTCGCCATTATGAATTTGTGAATCACTACGATGTATCCATCTGCACCATGAAAACTGATTTGTTCATCGTGTCATAGTTTTCCTTTCCTCTTTTGTCTACCCCAGACTTGACTTTTTATGAGCAACTCGGCAGGTGTTTCTAGAAAGCAGAGTATGCTTACCCAACCGGTGCACCACAGTTTTTAGTGGAGTTGGAGTTGCTAATTTGCTTTTGTTACTTTGTATGTATGATTTTAGTTACTTAATGTTCTTTGTTGCGTGTGTCTGTTTTCCATGTCTGGATTGCTTTTCTTTGATTTCTGCTAGAACTTTGGTTCCCTAGATTATTCTTGTTACGACCAAAGAGGTTGAACTCTGATCAGTTTGGGCAAGTATGGACACACAATTCAAACTTAATACAGCTCTGAATTTTTATTCCAATTAAATATTTCACACACAAATAAGAATTTGACCAGAATCAAAGTGGCCAATATCTGGCCTCTTTTTTAATAACCCCACCTTCCCTTTGCATTATGGCACCATGTGATACAATTTCAAAGAGATCCACTCACTCTCCTACATGGTTCAAGTGACAGCCAAAAAATCAATCTACAAAGCCTTCCTTTTGTGGTCTGGTAATTTGTGGTACCAAACATACTTATGTTACTGTCTGATAACCAAACTGTCTACAGATTCGAAAACCTGACTCAGACAATGACAACAGTGAGAAAATTAAATAATTGAATATTCAGTTTAATAAATACTTACTGGCATTGATGATAGTATCAACAGCAGTTACAATCCATTTCTTTAATCTATCAATAAACTCTGATTGACTAAATGCCACCATTTCAAATCTCTTCTTCTTTCCAAATCCAAGAATATTACTAAGAAATCCTGGAGTTTTACTATCCATGGAGAAAGCTCTAGTTATCAAGCCAAGTTTAGGCCGAGTGGAATCACCATCAGTGTGAGTGAAGAATTCCTCAATAGGTTCATCTGTAATAGGATCAGCCAGTGAGGATCCTGAGGCAATGCCTGCTGGAGGTGCTGGGAGTGATTGGGAAAAGGAGGAGAGAAAACTCATAGTGACCTGATTGGCTGGAAATGGAAAGACATCATGTGAAATATACATATCTAAAAGCTTGAAAACTATTTTTACCAGAAAAGAAATACAATTTTAAACAGTGTGTTACTGCAACCAAATAACTTCTAAAAATATGCCCCAAATTCTCAACACAAGGCTATTTTACTAGTGATTTAAATCAACATTTTCCACTATACAATTGTTAACTACACATGAAACTTTTAGGATTGCGAGTTAACATATGCAGAATGGATGACGATGATATAGTCTTCTAAGTAAAGATAAGGTATAATTCATGGTAGGGATTGAGGAATTTTTTTTTTTATCTTTATGGGATTGAGGAATAAAATTGAAGCCTATGGAAAAGTGAGCTGAAAGTTCTGTAAGCATTGAACATAGGTTTGTTCCACAAATTGCTGTGAATTCATAAACTATTGCATGCTTTTATTATCATCATTCTGCCATTTTTGACAAGAACAGAACTAAATCATGATATTTTTTTTTCTTAATGTGAATTTTAATAATTGTGATTACAGCCTCTTGCATTTTTTGCAAAAATAAAAACATACGACATGTAATAATATCTAAATTTACAGTATAGCACATGTAACTTATGTCAAAAAGATAAAATTTGTTGAATATAAGGGATGCAAGCACACAACAGCTGATAAATAATAACAAATATACTGTAAACCATGAAATTATCTTGGCAGTTTTATTTCAGCGATAAGACCTGTTTCATGAAAATTAAACAGATGTGAATATTTTCTCTGAAGAACCTATAAATACAATATAGGGAATGTTTGCAAATTTAAAACTGTGCAAATTTAAATTGATAGCAGAAACAGTAAAAAAATATGACAAAATTTTCTGGTTTACAGTAATTGGGTTTGACAGGACTGATAAGCAATGGACAGAATTAACCAACATGTATAGAGTAAAATCTTCAATCAGACAATATTTCCTCAACAAAGCTTTATTATATTAGGTTCAATTACAAAAAAAAAACAATTTGCATAACCTAGACAATAAGTGTTCTGCTTAATTCGTCAAGTCAAATATGCAGTATCATAAAATTCAAAAGCACTAAAACACTTAGGCTTCATTCCCTGTATTTCAATAAGTAGAACTGGATTTGGCTTCCCACTTCTATATTTATGGTTTTGAGTTCTTCTTGCATATAATATCTTTTTGCAGTTAGAGCTTTTCTAATGCAGTGTATGAATAGTTACTCAATGAAACACATGTACAGCATATCAGAATTAGCAATATAATTTGAATGGTATTTTTGTATTTACCATATGACATTGAGGAACTGGTTCTTTTGAGTCCTCTGGCCTTAAGTTGGCTTGGTTTCTCCTGACTCTCAACCTCAACAAAGCTGAAGACACACATTATTAATCTATACCGTAATGTTTTTACAGTCACTGCTTGCCTGGAATCTTTACCTTTTAAAAAAAAAAGATCGGATAAGTTGTATTAAAATTATTGTAAATAAACAAGAGTTAATGGGCATCAATTACCGACAACCATTATGACAACCATGTGATACTATTATATGACCGAAAAATGTTTTGCACTTGTTTGAAAATGGACAGCAAGATGCAATAAAACAAAACTTGACTCTTATAGAAAGTTCACAACACACAAAATCAACTGTCGCATACCAAATGATGAATAATTAAAATATGGACTGATAAAATAAAAACTGATATAAAACATTCTACTTTTGAAAATCCGAAAGCATGGGTGATATTAGGATACCAGAAAAATGTACAACTTACTAAAATACTTAAGAAACGTTACGACATAAACATTTATAACAGAATATTATTTTCTAAAAAATAAATATAATGCAATTAGAAATCTAAGTCTAAGACATGATCAATACCGTAAACAATTTCCTCCACTTTTTCTAACATGGTCAGAATGTCTAGTATCTCCTCACACTGTTGAAAGTGTACTAATCCAGAGGTTCTATAATAATAATAATAATAAAAAAATAACACACATGCGATGGTCATTAGCCTTAGAGTTCAAGCATTTACAATTCCTATATCCTCATAGATCTAGTTTTGAGCATACACCATTGATATATGAAAAGGAACATGTCAGAAAAGTAAAGAATTTTAAAAAGGAGTACAATATTATTAGATGGCTTATTTAGTTACAACTAAACAGTAAAAATAGACAGGAAACACAGTGAGCATAGCTCACATAAGGATATCCTCCGCTCCCTACCCAAGTAACCATATTGTCAACAAAAAACTGTGAGCAAAGCTTACTTAAGGATATCCTCCGTTCCCTACCAAAAAACAAAGTTGCCAAACAAAAAGCGGATGTCATTTCAGTCTGAAATGGAATCAAACAATATGGCATACCGATAGGGTTTGTAAGTTTTTTTTTCTAGTTTCATTTTCCTTTTCAGAATTACTGATGTGGAACATATTGAAATCTGAAGACAAATACGCACCTTATTTTTCAGTTCTGGGATCTCAAAACACTGAATTACAATGCAAAATCATGTTTATTTTAATATTTTAATATTGTAAAACTAGATATTCTTGATTTTTTGGCGGTATTTTTCACAGAAGATGTTTTGTTTTTAATACAGAATTCAACGTTCTATAAAGGAAAAATTGTTCATGCATTTGAATGGTAAACTAGGACCCATTCTTGTAAAACGACTAAGTCTAGTCATGTGAACCTGTTGTAATACCCTATATAAAGCTGTCAAAATATCATGTGACTGCAGTGTTCTCAGATTTTTCAGAAATTGAGGTTTCCTCGGGAAAAATCCATATAAAATCAACTTTCCCACAGTCAATGTCTGCTTTCCTAACAAAACAAATCCTTACTGCGTATGAAGTTTTCAACTTGCCACGGGAAAGTGTAACTAAGTTCCTAACTTTCCCTGACCCAAATTTCACTTGTCCCAGGTAGGAAATAGGAATTCTAGAACACTGGACTGTGATAAGTAGTTACTGTCACAAAAAAAGTGGATAGACAGACAAACAGTCAAACTCCATGATCACTATATATTCTCCTATTTGAGCTACAAACATATTTTTTTAGTAAGATTTACAAAAAGATACAACAAAATTGAAGTTAGGATTGCTTATAATAAAAAAAATAGAAAAAGGAATACTGGTCAAGGAGTAGATCTTGCCAGCAAGTAGTTCTCGCCCTCCGATTTTTGGACATTCTTTGTGAAAAATCATGATTAAAAATATTCAAAACAAAACTTGTTATGAAAAGTAGATTAGACAATCTTTCAAAGTGCTATTCATGGACAATCTCAAAAAAATTAACATTTGCTCAGCAAATTGGCAAAAACTGCTTCAGTGTAAAAAGTGGCGAGATCTACTCTCTGACCAATTGATATGATTAAACGCAACAAATGTACCATCATATAACCTTTATATAAATAGTTAATACTTACAAAATATTTCAAAGATTACTGACCTGAATTCTCTTGTTATAACATTACATAGCAATTTCCTAATATCCTCAAATATCAGCTGGTACTCATCAATTCCATCTATGTCTGTACATCTGCAATCATTATAAAGAGACTTCTTTCTAATCAACTGATACAGTGAAACATGTCTAAAATGAACCCAAAATAATCTAAAAATCTGTCTAAACCAGACAACATTTCAAAGTTCCATTACATCAACGTTACCGGTAATGTTTTTTGTACATTGGTCAATTCATTGTTTAACTGAGCAGTCTGTACTAGAAATTATACCGTATTCACACAGTAAAATCTGCTGTCAATATTTTTTTGCCAATAAGAAACAATTTTAAATTCAAACAAATTTACAGTATAAATATTTCAAATTTTATTGGATTTGAATATTGTCTCCAGTAAAGCAATATGAGAGAAACATGAAAATTCATTTAAATAAAGAGTGTTTTCCTGTATTTTAATTTTTTTTAACCACATCAGTAAAAATATTAATGTAATAACTTTCACAAACTACAAAGGTAATTGTTTTTAAACATTCTTGACAAGACCTAAGCCTGACTAGCTTTGACCTTCCTTTGACCTTCACATGATACCTTACCTAGTAGTCACACTATTTATCCTGGCCACCAAGTTTGTTAGCATCTCAACAATTCTATGTTCTAACATCAGGGAACCCATTACATCACTCTCATCAATCAACTAAAAATCACAGAATCAATCTAAACAATATGTGACAATGACCAAGATATTTCTACTCAACTTTTTTGAACACTGCATTTACAATCATACTAAATTTAAGTTACAGAGGTAGATCATCCACATCCTAAACTATGTTAAATATATTACCAGTAGTTTTAGCCAAAAAAAAAGTATTATTTTTCATTTCCACCTCTAGCATATAATTAAACATATGATTTTAAAATTATTTCTTCATAGACATCAGCTAACAGATATTGATGCTTTCATTAAGTACAGCTCTACCTACAGAACAGGCAAAGGCTTATAATGGGTGATTTATGCACTTCTTAAGTCCAAATATTTTTTGCCAAATTCCTTCAATAAGCCCTGTAGAAACCGTATTAGGAAATATAAGATCAAATAAAAGTAATCCACTGGAAATATTAAAACTTGAATTTTGGTTATGTTCTACTACAGAAAAAAAAGGAAAATTTCAAGCCAGAATTTTTACACTATAACCAGTCAAAAAATATTTCAAGATAAGTAGCAGATCCATGAACATGAACATATGAACAATTCTTTATTAGAACTATCAAATTTATTTATGCAATTTCATGGATTATCTGAAGATATGATGAATAACCCCTGCCTGGTTTTTAGGCAGAACCATACTTAACTGCATAATGCCAACTGCCAGTGATAAAGTTTTGCAACAAACCCATACCTGTTAACCTTTGGAACAGTTCATGTGAGAGATTCTCTCCAGTCGACAGTCTCATGTGGGAGATTCTTTCCAGTTAACACTGTCTCATGTGGGAGATAATCTCCAGTTGACACTGTCTCATGTGGGAGATTTTCTCCAGTTGACACAGTCTCATGTGGGAGATTCTCTCCAGTTGACACTGTCTCATGTGGGAGATTTTTACAAATAAGCAATTTTTTTGTGTAAAAATTTGATTATTTAGTTTTTTTTTTCATAAAAAAAATAAAATAATTTTAACCAAAAAAAATCTTATATTTTTATGTGGGATATTCTAAATTTTTTCAATGATTTTGTGGGAGTCTCCCCCTAATGTGGGACGCTTAACAGGTATGACAAGCCCCCATTTACAATTGTTACAGAATTAATTTATCCATCTACTGGAATTCAATATTTACCTTAGTCACAAGGGTAAGAGTATTATGGCAAAGAGGAATATCCCTGTAAGTATTTTCTATCAGTGATAAAAATACCACCACAGAGGCCTGTTGTAACTCATGAGGCTCATTTATTTCTTCCATTGCAGAGCTGAAAACATAAAAGCTGGTCTAACACTTGGACCTGGTCCTTGGTCCCAGTTTTTAGAGGAGTCTGGGTTGCTCATTTAGCTTTGTTTCTTTGTAGTGTTAATTTGGTAGTTTCATGTTCTTTGTTGCATATCTCTATCCTTGGAATATATTCCTTTGATTTCTGCTCGAATCTTGGTTCCCTAGATTACTCTTTCTATAAATTAGATAAGTAAGTGTTTTCCAAATGACCAATAAATATCAGTTCTTGATAGTCAATCAAAAAGCACAAAGATAAATCTATGAAAAAAAGATATATCCTTTATATATTGGTAAGTAAAGTTAACTGTATATTTAAACGTAACCCAGATGAAACCTACTTATTATCAAAAGTGAAAGGTTTGCCTAGAATAAATGAGAGCACATCTTCAATCTGTTCTGTATGGGTTGGATAGCTATGTAACTGTACTGCTAACAGATGGAAACTCTGCTTCTGCATAAATTCTTCAACGAGCTCCTTACTAGCTCTCAACAGGTAGGCATTTATCACCTATGGAAGAAAATTTATGTTTATATCTCAACCACTGATTCTTATATATGTATGTATTTTTCCTGACATATTTATAAAGGAAAAAATTCAATGAAGACTTTTATTCTATATTCACTTTCAAATAAACCTTTGGATTGTTTTCACAACTCTAGCACATAAATAATGATAGAGAGAAAAAAGAATGGATATAGTGCACCATTGCATAACCTCAATTCATACACAAAATATCACCAAAAGGTCTTCAACAAGAGAAAACACACCTTTAAGCAAGCTCAGAAAGGCTTAATCACAGGAAAACCAGCTAGCCTCTTTATACACTTAATGACCGATTATTTTGTTCAAACTTAACAAGTGCTATAAAAAAATTTCATTTTAATGCATAAGAATTTTAGAATAATATAGATGGATCATCGGTGACATCCTATATGAAATGGTGGTCTAAAACATGTTTGGCTCAAAATCTTTTGTATGAAATGACATAATAAGGAAGTGATTGTTTGAACTTTCAATGCAGGTACTGAAGTTTTGCAAATTCCCAATTGTCAATACCACCACTAACAGCAAAAAAAAAGGGTGTTATTTGAGTACAAATAGCTCAGTATATCATAAGCAAATCATATTAGGTTTGGTGAGTTCCAGTTTTTTTAAGGTTCAGTAAATTACAAGCACCAGATATTATATACCTTGATGACAGTGGTTCTAATTTGAGGTGAGCTGTGATGTGATAATACTAGGGCTATGTCAGGTCTGATCACTTTCAGAAATACTCCTATCTTATTGTCCGGTAGAGTCAGCAAAACATTGGTTATCGTCTCCAGTAAACCTGTCATGAAAACAATCATGGTACATTTTTATCTTTTTTTCTCTCTTTTTCTTTTTGCAACTGCAAACTTATTATTTTTCATCATGAATGGATGAAACAAGATTAATAAATATATTCTCAAAACTCTTTAAGCACCATTACTGTTGAATACCAGTAACTGAATCTATTGTGTTAATCAATTTATCATTGAATCAAATGCTCAATGAAATGCCTATTTCAGATATATTCATAAATTGGGGAAAAAACTTTGACAGACAAGAATACTTGAGAATCAAACTTGTATACTTGTATCATATCTCATTCATCTGAACTGGTTTCAGTACATACCATAAGTACCAAATCAAAAATCTCTGTACCAATGATAAATAGTTGATTTCTACTTCGTAACAATACCAAGTGCTAAATGCATAATTATTTATATTATATTCATATCACAAGCAAAACTTACCAACACAGAGAGCCACCAATCCCTTTTCAGCATCCAAATCCCAATCCTCATCATCAAAACCAATTTCAGGACGTGGAGCATATAAACCTTCCTCATCATCTGTTGAAAATTCTCTGGATAGGGAACCAGATGAAGCAAAGGATCCGATTCTCCTCAACATTGAGAATTTTGTTAACTTTTCAGAATTAGGGGATTCCCCTCCTGATGAACCCGTTGAGATTTTATGTTCTCTCGCCAGTTCTAATGAAAGTCCCCTGTGAGGTTGGTGAATGTCAGTTGAAGCATGACTATCAGAATTTTCAAGATCAGAAACAGTTTCTACAAATTCACCAAGTTGATGTTTGGGTGACAATGATCTGCTGTAAGACCCAAAGCTGTCAGCAGGACTACTTCCTAGGTAATTCCCTTCTATTGTACTTGATTCCACCAAACTTCTAGATCTGTTTCTGGATGTGAGAGTGGTATTTTCAAAATCTGAGATGGATTTAGGACTTCCATAATCCATCTGGTTTCCAGAAGTGCTTATACTCCAATCTAATTCTTTTTTTGATTTTTTATCTATTAAAAATAGTGGTAGAATCAGTTAAATATGAGTACAACAAAAATAGGTGGATTCTTTTGGTACACTAATAGTTTGTATAAAAATAATAGAGGACAAAGTCATAATGATGGTAATCAATACAAATTTAACCTTTAACCTTAAAAGCACCTAATTTCGGTCTGACAGGAAGTTAACCTGTAATACTGAGTAATGATTTTTTAGTTTTGCATTTAACTAAAACAAATGTTTATCTATTTATATCTCACATCTTAAATTTTTTGTTCATTATGCAAGAAAAATAAATCCAAATTGAGATAAACCTGTAAAAGGCATGATCATTTAAAAAATATCAGTAACTCTTAGAGGTTACACCTGCCTTGAATTACCATTTTGTACAGGGTAACTCGAAACACGCAGATCAAATTCACAAAGGAATTATCCTTATTTTGCTTGGACTTTAATTACCTTTGACCTTCAAGTTAAAATACGTCCCCTTACAAAACAAAAAACTGTTGTCTGAAAATATGACTTTGCCAAGTACATAAAACTTCAACAATTACATTTGCTAATATAATACATATATCCAAATTGCTTAATAAAAATTTACTTTGATGGCTACAGATGCTTAGAATCATACCTGTACTTTCAACAGATGGAGATGTACTTGTTTTTGGCCCATGGGGAGTACTAGTTTTATGCAGATTGGACTTAACGTAAGTACTATCTTTCCTAGTTCTTGGTGATTTGTCATCTACAGAAAGAATAAAAGAATAAATTTACTTCAAACTTCATTCGCTACCTATTGGTTAAATAAAACTTGCAGTTAGAATAAAGATGTAAGTTAATTCTGTAACAGGAAAGCATGATTTATCTTGCAAAATTATACCTTTGCCGAAGAGGAACAAACCCTAGACTGCCCTGTGACAGGTCAACAACAAACCGATTGGCTAAAAAAAAATAATCCTTTACACGAGTCATTTTACTTTCTATTTTAATTCAATACCTTTTACTACACTTCCATTATTTTTCCTCACAAAAAAATTTGGGAATCATGTAAAGTAGTTGAAGAAGCATTCAACTGAAATTATCAAGTAAAGAAAATAGATAGCTTCCAAAGAAATACTCACTCCACCATGTTGTGAAGTAAAAGCTGCTTTTAGAATGCTGGACATAAGAGTTAGTGGCAGGATGTACAAGAATCAGAAAATCAACAACAGCCATCACAAGAAGAAGGTCAGGTGGACTTCCCAGCATGCTTTGTAAAATACTGATGACAGATTGGGCAATCTCTGTTGAGTAGGATTTCTTACTATCCTGAATACGCTCCTACAAAAAAAAAAGGTTTTTTTTTAATTTTTCTGTCATAATTATGCATCTAATTCAATCATCCCAAATATGACTGATGAGAAAGTGTCAACTTAAATGCTATCAAGTTTCAAATATCTGATAACACATACTAGCATTTAACAACACTTAAGAGAGAAAAGATACACATATGGGTATATAAAATTCATATGTTTGGCTTCTACTGACTATCTTTCAGTTTGCATAAAAAATATATTTTTTTACAAATTCTACCCCAAAAAATGATCTTGTCTTGCTATTCTTGGAATTTTATTCTTCTTACTCATCCCCCCAATCTGAAAACTGGTGATCCCTTTTGACCATATAGGTAGACCCAACTTCTCCTAACAGTAAAATTGTAGTCTATAAATATAACTAACCTGATAAATTTTAAAGATCACATTGATGAGATTTACAGAATGAAACTGTTTTAGGTTCAGCCCTTGATGTGGATGATCATGTCTGACTAACGAGGCTAGAGCATGAAATATCATCACAAGGATGTCCTCATCATATCCCTCCCAGATCCTCCAATGTAGCAGGAGATCCACAATTATAGAGACGTTTCTTATCATGGCTTCAGACTTCTTCCTCATAACTAAAGTACCATCTAGCTCAAAACGTATCATGGATTCTGAGGTAGCAGCATCAAGTAAAACCTTCAATAAAATTTTGTATTCAAGAATTTCTCATAAATAACTTCGAAAAATGCAAACAAACCATTCACTATTTCTTCATTTAAGCCATGAGTGCCTGTGTGGTCTAATTGTCATTTCTTCTGTTTGATAACTTCATTCTAGTACTCAAAAAACATTAAAATTTGAAATTTTAAAAAAATGTAAGGGAGCTAAAATTCAAAAGAAAGATACAATTTAACAAATTTTCATGAAAGTTGTTTGAAGAATTGTTGAATTGGAAGAGTGAATGATTGAAGGTCAATGTATACCATAATGTATACCATAATGTAAACTATAATGTATACCATAATGAATACCATAATGTAAACTATAATGTATACCATAATGTAAACTATAATGTATACCATAATGTATACTATAATGTATACCATAATGTATACTATAATGACTCCCTTCTATAGTAGAGAGGAATGTAAATAGTAAAAATAAAACACTACCATTAACCATTTCATAAACAGAATTACACAGCCAAATGTGCCACACATGAGAATCTTATGAAGTGCATTATATGACTATCATATGAATCAAACTTGATATGATTAACATATGTTAGCAAGTCAATATTTATATATTAGAATCATATGGTAATCATATGAATGAAGTCACATTTGATAATCTTATGTGACGCATTTGCTGTGTAGGTTTTAATTATAGACACATGTATAAAAAAGTATCACCTTACACTGACCTTAACTGTGTGGTACCCTATGACAGCCCGAGAACTTGTCAGAACTCTGTTTAGTAACTGGTTCCCATTAATAATCTGGTAATCTTTGGTCATGTGTGTAGAGAAGTTGGCCATTGAAAACAAGATCTGTAGAGATTTAGCCTGCAGTAATTCATGTTCAGTATCCTTCTGCTTACTGTCTTCCTTATTTAGCTCAAATACCTGAAATCAAAATATGAATAAAATGGTATGGTTTCCTGATGTAACACAGACTGAGTTCTATGCTTAACTCTCACAGAAACAGCTGTAATTGTGGAAATGAACCTTTGTACATATTTATATTAGAAAAAAAACATTGTTTTGCTTAACACACATATTTCACCTTCAGAAAACAATATCATACCTGAGCAACAAGGAACAAAACAGCTTCCATACCACCAGCTCCCTCTAAAGCTTTCTCCAGACCATGATGCCTGTGTCCTATGACTTTTCCCTGACATGTAAACTGTGCTGTTATTGGTTGCTGGATAAGTAAAAGGTCATCCTGAGGTCTTTGAGCAATTCCAAGGTTAGAAGCAAGAGCTGCCTGCATTTCTTGATAAGAATGATCTCTATAGAAGCAGGCAACATCTGGCATCATAGGATTGTATGATACTATCAAGGAAGACTGAAAAAAAAACATCCAAAAATATTTTTATCATATGAATATCAAATAAACTTTTTTTAATATACATGTAAATCAAATCAAAAGCTACATTGTGAATTTTACGAAGATATTTTTTTTAAATAAACCATTCATCTAAATTAAAAGTGTGGCAACCAATTATTGCATGGACAGACTTTATATATTCTTTACATTTCTGGGAAGTCAATTCAAGTACCTCATTAAACTTGATCAGTACTGTACGTTTAACTCCATCATTCAAACTGAAAACTAAACCTATGAACATTACTTACCCTCAGAGAATCAAATTCTATTCTTTTGGAGCCAACCAATATTTCAGTGGGTATCTTGGAGTGCTTTTCCATATCTTTGGTTAACAGAGTGCCATAACTGGTTTCAATTTTAACATTATCACATTTAGTGATAGTGACACAGCTTGGTCCTTGGGCATACAAGTGAAAAACTTCATCACAGCCATGGTTTGAACCTAACACATAATAAAATTAAAAACACAAAGTAGCACCATTGTTGTGCTATGCATACCCTCACTCATACAAGAAGTTGATATTGGAGAGTAACTCAAATTGTTTATAACCTATGCCCCATCTACATGAAACCACACCACCAATTTTGAAATCGATCCACCAATTGGGAGTCAAGATTTTTGTTATGCAAATTTTCTCTCTATCATTTCATTTAGTGAAAAATGGCAAGATCCCACGAAATTGTAGATCAACCATAATTACTTACAACATATGCCCAATCTATATGGAGCTACACACCAAATTTGAAACTGATCCATCCCTTGGGAGCTGAGATAATTGCAATGAAAATATGGACGGACAGAGTGTGATTACAGTATACAACCCACTCGTTGAGTGGGGGGTTTAATAATCTTTTAAATGAAATAAATCAAGTTAATCTAAGAACTTTTTTTATCAAATGAATTGAATTCACAACTTGAATCACTATGTCATTAAAAAATAGGGTTTCAAACTGGACATAAATTGATACCCTGCCATGTTGAGGAGATATGAATCACCAAAACATTAAATACATTTCAGAGATTAAGGTTTTCTACCTGCAAAAGGAAAAAGTAAACAGAACAATGAACTTTCCCATAGGAAAATTGGAAGTGACAAAAAAATGACGGAAGGCTGGAATCTCACAACACTGAACATTTAGTACAAGAGTGACAAAAATTCTGAAAGATGTACCTTCAAACAGCATGATAGAGCTGATAGTGGCACTCTGACTGGATTTGTGTGGATCTGTTACAGCATGACCAACACAAAGAAGTGGTATTCCACTAGAACGTTTATTTCGTACAGAGAACTGATGGTCTAAACTCAGCTCTTGTGACTTCCATCCATCTATAACAAGCTGAATCTGTCAAAACAAAATATAATGTATCTCTTATTAACCTGATATTTCATCTCACAGTTGATCAATGAATATTTTTTTCTTCAACCATTTTTAATAAGTATGTTTTGCACTTAGTAAAAAATTATCAGCACTTTGACAAGGTATTCATTTCTATTCATTCTGAAAGTCTGATATATGTTAGTTATAACTGATAAAATTGGATTATATCAGCATTAAAGATGCTGATTAAAATGGAGTAAGTAACTACATGTCTCGGAAAAAAAAAAAAATTACAGAAACTCCATTTTTTAGTGGAGTCCGAGTTGCTTCTTTGCTTTTGTTACTTTGTATGTATGATTTTAATTACTTTATGTTCTTTGTTGTATATGTCTGTTTTCCATGTCTGGCCTTTGTCCCTGGATTACATTCTTTTGATTACCACTATAACCTTGGTTCCCTTGATTACTCTTTACCATGGGCTGGCCATTTACGTTGCATTGTTTTTAAAACAAAGACCAATGGGGTTTCCCTGATTTATTTCAATTCTAGTATGACTAGTTTCTTCATATTTTTTAACAGACACAATAGGAATTTTCTTGTCTCTTTAATGAGAAAAAAATGTCTTCTGTCTTCAGTCATGTGGTATCTCCACATCAGAATAGTTTTATAGGAAATGCTTCGGTTTTAACATAACTGTAGTCAGAATTCATTAACCTATAATACCTTTCCTCTGAGTATGCATTCCCCATTTCTTTGTGGAATGTCTTCACTATAACCCAGAACTACATGATGCCAATGTCCTTTCATTAGGCATTCTTTTGACATGACATCTTTCAGAATATGACTGCTCTCTCCATATTCAGTTGTTAACCTTAAAGGCATATAAAACAATCAAAAGTTATACTTTTTTCATCATTTGCAATGAAAACCAGATGTAAAAGAGTTAAAATAAGAGAAACTAAATGATATCCCCCACCCTAGTAAACAAAAGATTATGAGATAAGATATCCTCAGGAAGTTGATGTCGCTTTAGTATGAAAACAAATCCCAAAATATGGGACACCAATACAAAACTTCTGACAAAACCGTAATGAAAAGTTGTAGGAGGACTAACAGACAGACCAACAGATATCACAATCAAATATGCCTCCCACAAAGCAGAGGGTATAACAATAAACACACTACTAAGCTTAAGCTGTTTTCATGATTTTTTTATAATGATAAAATATAAACAATCAGGAAAATTCATCCAATTATTTCAGCAAGGCTTAGTACTGAAAAATTTGCTTAATTCTATCTTAATAATTCAATTTGTAGTATTTAATGCTATTTCATTGGTTAATTGACGCTGAGGAACAGTCTAGCAACCATACCCTGGTTTTGTATTTAGACCATGTCCCTTCCAGAACTACTTTTTTTAGAACCTAAATATTGACATTCCAAAACAATTACACTGTAATTATTTGCAGAACAAAATATTATTAATAAACACACAACAAAACATGAACAACAAATTACCACAGTCCATATACAATTTTATGCATGTTAATATAAATTATTCATTAAAGAAACAAAAAACAAAAAAAACAAAATCCCGCGATATTTTTGACAAAACAATATTTGAAAAATCTGTCGTCTGCTTGTTTACTGAGCATGTTTGATCTTAGCTTTGATGTTCCAATTTTGCTTCCTATTCTGTATGATATACAATATTTAGCATTGACTGACCTGATAACAAGATGGCCACTGAAGGTATGTACCCACAATTCCAACATCTTCTCTGTGTTGCCAAGGGACACAAGATGGATACATTCTGAGACTTCAACTGCACTTTTGCCTTGATGGACCTGTTCTTTGGAACCAAATGCTGCAAAAAACAAGAAGTTGCAAGTGTTGTGGTGCTTTTTTTTTGCCATGTGAGATTTCCTAATCTCACCACCAAATAAGATAAAACAAGCAAAATTTGTTAAGTCACAATAAAGCATCTTATGACAAATTTACAGAAGTAATCACAAAATCAATTTAAATGTGAGAAAAGAATCAAACATTCCCAGAAAATGCAAGACTAAGAAATTGCAGACATCCTCAGGTGAGATTTTGAGGTTCTCTAACTCTTTAGACAACTAGAAATCTTATCCTTGGGTGTCTGAGATTTCTCTGCCATGCACTCTCAGCTATGTTAGATTCTTGATGTTTTAACAACTAGTTAGTATAATACCTTCCGTGCTGGTGAAATAGACATGGTTCCCAGTTGTGGATCTAGTAATTTTTACAACATTTTCTTGATCTTCAGATAGTTTTACCCACAATGCAACAGTCATTCCAAGACCAAATGGTGGCCATGGTAACCCCTGAACTGGAATAAACATAGCTGCCAGATCCCATATGTCTTGTGTGGTTGATGTATTAAAGAGATCAAATGAACCTTCTGTTGTATCTGGTGTTGTAACCATAACCCATGAAACACTGGCAAAAAATGGAGATTGACCACCTGCAAATAATACTGTTTAAATTATTTCACACTTCACAAAATACAGCTCAGAAAAAGTCCCTAAACAGTGTTCAAATTAACAATCTTGTGTAACAAGAAAACTATGGCCTTGAAAGAAATATATATATCAATATTACAGAAATCACATTACACATTCCTGAAAATACACAAATACTTTACTTATAAAGAGTGGATTAACATGATGTTAAGCTTTTCTTATAATGAAGGGAGCTATCTGTACTCAAATGACATTTGACTTTGTTGATAAAGCACAGCTCAATGTTGTTATATTACTGATGTGTCTGTATTGAAAGATTAAACAATCTCTTCCTAACTGCACAAGTTTTTTTCCCGAAATAGGCAACTTCCAACTGAATGATTCTGACCCATTCATATTCAAGACCATCTACAAATATAGAATTTTGTTGACACTCCAACCTTATTGAAAATTTATCATAAAATATTTCTCTTTTACTAAATCAACATATCATTTATAATTTATAAATGAATCGAAATTTGGTAACATACAACACTCACAAAAAAATTGAAAGATAAAAAATATGGGAATATCAAGAAAGCAGAAACAAAGATGTCCTTACCAGCGGAATCCGCTCTGGTTTCCCTTCTCCTAAGTGTAGATTGAACCAGACTAGATTTAGGTGAGACATCAAGCGTCCGTTTACATGGAAAGGTTACACTATA
This sequence comes from Perna viridis, assembly GCA_037379345.1. NCBI lineage: Eukaryota > Metazoa > Mollusca > Bivalvia > Mytilida > Mytilidae > Perna > Perna viridis. The sequence continues at coordinate 55,515,462 of CM074512.1, forward strand.
ATGGGGCTGTGGTTGGGAATTCTCAACAATGGACAGAAATGCTGATAATAACACATCCTGAAGAAAAAGCAAAAATATATTTATTTTGTTAATCAAGAATGGTTAGAAACATTTTTGGGGGTTCTTGGGGAGGTTTGGAAAGGGTATTAGGACAAAGTAATAGGGAGTCTGGGTTCCCTCTTTGATAGGAAAATATTGTTAGTATTCCCCTTTTTTTTTAGACTGCCCCTCTTTTCAAAATTAGCCAGGTACTGGATGAATCATTGGTGTACAACACAACTGTCAAAAGTATGGGCTGATAAAACTGCCAGTGATATATTTATATGCTAGTTTCATCTGTAAACATACCTGTGGTATGACAGAGTAGTTAAACAACTGGAATATTTTCTTCAGTTCTGTCGAGGTCATTCTGTGTTGAGACATCAGTTGTATCAGAGACAGCAATGAACTTCTCACTGTTGCCATGTAAAACAAAACAAACTAGTAGTATTAAATTTTTAATGTAAACCGAAAAGAGTTTAATGTAAACAAAAAAATTAATGTAAACAATTTTTTTAATGTAATAAAAATGCCCTGTAATTTTTTGTTTATGTCTATAAATAATGTAGATTTTTACTCCTACATTGTTTCTGTTTCCAAGTGTAAAAAAATTCAAGACATGGAGGAACCACATTGCTACACCAGTAAATAGTATATTTTCTTAAGTAGCACTCCAGCTAAGGATCATGCAAAATGTGATTCATGGGTAAAAAGCCTACATATTTTTATTTTTGATATTTTGTTTGAAATGTCATAGTAAACAGAAATTAACATGTGGTTTTTCATATAACCTGTGCTCATAGGAGAAAAAAATTATATAGAATGCACTATAGATTTCGAAATTAAGCGAGATAACTCTGTAAATGAAACCCAAATACAAAAGAATCTACTGGATTTTCAGTGTTGATTATCTCCTCAGAGCAAGCAGATTTGAATGAATAATTACACATTTTATAGTATAGACCCCTAAAACAATTTAATTACAAAAATAAAAATATGTAGCCTTTTTGGGGTGAATCACATTTTTCAGATTTAGCATGATTCTTACAAAGACAGCTATTTAAGTGCAACATGCTTAAAGAAATGAAAATACAATCAAACCTCGTCTTAACAACCACCAGTATTCAGCAACAACCTGTCTTAAAAGACTAGGATTGAAATACCCAAGTATATAAAATTAACCTGTATATAAAGACCACCTGTCTTACGGGGCCTGGGACCAAAATTTTTCTCTTCCCTGGAGTTCATTTCAGACAGATTTCACTGTAGAATGCCATTTTTAAAATAAAGATTGTCTGTATCAGTTATACTACCTGAGCTACCAGCCTTGTCTTCAATCATGTAGTTCCAAAACCCGACCAAAATCTCTTCTAGAAGTCCCTACAAGAAGATTCAATATATCCTCTTGTAATTATAATATATCCAAGCATAACATAATGGAAATCATCATGATTGACATATCAGTTGAATTAATGACTGGTATTCTTTGAATTCCAGACCATATTTTTGTTGTTTTTTTTACTACAAATTAATCATCCGTTTTTGTAATATAAAATTATCTTTCTTGGAAATTTTAACTTCCATCTACAGTAATGACTGAATAGCTATCACTATCAGTAACATTCAACATCCATGTCATTACATGAGCATACAGTAAATTTATTTTACAAAGTGAAATATGGAAACTCATTTCATTTAATCTGAAAAACACAAAAAGATTTAGACCAATTGATAGCTGGCTACATTTATAACAAACAAGATTATTTTTCTTATATAAACCAGGTCAATACAAAGCATGTCCAACAATGTGATATTATCTAAAAGTACATTTATTTTATCAATAGTATTGTATATGTGCTACCCAAATCAAATGTTGTTTTGTACTTGGCAGTACCATGAATTTTTGAACTACTCTCTTCAATTTATTTTGGATGGATTTCACTTTAGACAAAAAAGCCTTAAGATTTATGCAATGGCAGTAAGCATTTCCTTTTTTGTATCTTTCAATATCGTTTATTATGAAACTATTCTTTAAAAATTCATAATTTGAACATACTGCAAATATTGGAAAAATTATACTTAAATTCCTAATGAGTACTTAACCTTAGACAAATTGATGCATCTTCCCCCGCTCTCCACATAAACAATATATATAAACGTCTATATATGTTTAACATCATCGAAAGATGGTAAAATATACATTGAATATTTCAGATAACTGATATCCTTCTTCAGCATAAAACTCATAAAGTTCAAGATCAATTGTGGTAAAAGGGAGACAATCCTGGTATAAGTATTAGAAATGATTGTTACAACAATACAGGGTGATTCTCTAATATAACTGGTTAAAAACTTTGGTGGCTTTTCAGGTTTTAACAGGTTTCACAACTAATGGTAACTCTACTTACTAAGGGTTCAAAGTAGAGTTGGTCCGAGGTCCTGGCCCAGGCTTCATAAAAAAATCTCAAATTGAAATTGTCCTCAAATCTTTAATTTCAAGTGATATGAATGGTTGGAATTTGAGTGAAGGATGGATTTGAGGAAAATCTCAAATTGAAATCCTTCATGAAAATGAACCCACGACCCTGAATTCCTTACCCAGTATCTTAAAATTTTCAGTATCAAGATCTTCTACCATCAACTTTATTTATTGACACTAAACTGTGGACTTTTGGTATTTCTCTAGCAGACCATTGATTTCAAATTTAGAAAAATCTGTCATTTTTCACTCTTGAAAGTAACCTTTAACCCTTGCATACCTCTTGACATATTGCCAATGTAGCCTTGTGACTAGCTCTCATAGTCTGTAGCAACTTCTGTAAAACCTGCCCAAGAACATTCACCATCCCCTCTTTATTCTTTATAACAATCATCAACTCAACAAGTATTCTAAATACAGCAGGATAAACTTCTTTATTGCAGCCATTTGCAGGCGATCTGACAGTAGTCTCATTTTCATCTGACCCACATTCAGTATCGCCATAGTAACCACCCTCCCCAACTCTAATTGAATCATAGTCTTCTTCACTGGTTGTGTGTATGTACTGTCTGATTTCATCATCATCAATGTCATCGTCTTTTAGGAACTGCAAGTAGACACAAAACTTCCTGTTTTTGCAATTAGAACTTCTAGTCTAAATACAGGATTCATTTAAGATGCCACAAAGTGTACATGTAACTTGTTTTATGTGTGCATTCAAACTTTTTTCTGGTAGTCTATAATATTAAAAATGTACAAAGATATAACAGTATATTGAATAAAAAATGTAATAAATTGGCAGATCCAGGGGAGATTCTAGGGATCAGAACCCCCTTTTTTGTTATCTGTAGATTTTGCACATAAATTTGGCAAATAATAAGCAAAGAATAGTCTAGAACCTCCCCTTTTTAAATCTCCCCCAAATCTGCCTTTATTATGAGTCATGATATGACGAGAAATCTTTCATAAGAAGGTGCTAAAAATCAAGAGGAGGAAATAAAAAACACAACAATATAACACATACTAGATCGCTGAGACTTTGTAATTTAGTGTGGTCAAGTATGGTTGTTTTATTGGGCATTGCTGACAGTAGAAGTACGTCACAGACTGTCTTAACTTTGGTAGGTGGTAGGTTTGAACAGGCCTGGAATGCTTCAGTAAGTCTTTTCCACATACTAATCTCCAGTCCATCCTGAAACAATGGTAAGAAATATAGTGCAGTGCCACAAATTTTATTCATATTAACCAGGAAGTAAATATCTCACAGAAACAGTAATTTATTTCCATCCTGCACCTACTTCTGACAATGGTTTCTATCAAATATCAAATGCATAGGCATTACCCTTCGAAAATTCTCTGTCTACATTTAAACCTGTCTTAGCAGACACTTATAATAGGAATAAGCTATCTTAAAAACTATGAAAAAAATATCCCCATGTAGTGCATTCTATGTTAAATCAACCTGTATACAAAGACCACCTATCTAACGTGACCATGACTTTGCTTTTTCCTTAAAAGTCTATTAAGAATGTTTGCTGCTTATTTCGAGCCATTAATTTTTTGACAAATTTTCAAACTCCTTTGGTTTTATCTATTTCATAGCATATATTTTTTGCCCAATGATCCCTATTTTTCTTTTCATAATTTCATTAAATACACCTTAAAATGTTATTTAAGAAGTTCTAAGATTTTTTTGTTTTTGTTTTCAATAGATAAAACCTAATAAGACAAAACCTATGGAAATTCAAGAGAAATCCTTTTCCCGCCAAAATTTCAAATGCTTATATCTCCAAAACAGTATTTTAAGACAAGTTTGACTGTACCTCTTCAGTCTTTTAACAAAAACAAAAAACCAAAAAAATATAATATTGTACACAAATTAACATAAAAATTGGCTCCAACACACCCCAGAAAAAAAATTTAAAAGTAAATAAATAATTCAAAATATTAGCTGTAAGACATGATAAAAAAAAGTTATCTCATTCAGCATATCAAAATAAGATAGGACTTCATAGAAGCGAATTTTAAACAGAAAGTACAATACTTTAAACCAATCATTGTGACCTGAAATGGCCTCTGGTATGTTATCATTGATTACACTTACCTTTCTGCCTGTTGACATTATATCAGGTAACTGGACATAAACATTACATGTGTACCAATGTCACATGGCAATGTTCCTACAGTCATAACCATTGACATTGAATCATTTTTATCATACCTGGCAATCAGTGACTGATACTGGGGTATGATAACTGATTTATTAATGATAACTTGGTTTCATTTTGGTTAAAAGTACTGCAATCTATTATGAAAGTAATCCAACTTAATGAACTCAATTACATCAAGTTAAATACTTCTAGGAATAGAGTTGGAAAAGAGTTGGCCTTTCCTTGAATGAATGATCACTACCTGATAAATGTCTTAGGTAGCTAAATGGACAATTAAGAAAGAAATTAAAACATTCTATCATTTCGTAAGTATTTTAATTGAAGTTTGATAGAAAGTTTAAATCTCTTTTTCAAATGTACACTTATCTACGTGTACATAAGGAAGTTTGTCCAGTAATTGTCATTTAATCAAGGGAAGCCCTGTCTGAAGTTAAATATATTACTTGCTGTGAATGGACAGCTTCGTAAAAATCAGCATCTTTCTTTCATGCACTAGTAGTTATAATATCTCAGAATTTTTAATGCTTATAATGAAATGCTACATTTAAATAAATGTTAAAAATATCACACAATGGACTTTTCACAAAAACACAATTTTTTGTAATGACAGTAAATCTCTTTATGTTTGGATAATACGGTTAAGTTTACCAAGGTTGAAAATACACTCAAAATTAATAAAAAGGGACTTTAAGGAGATAGCCCTAGTGTAAGGGACATCACTCTTGAAATCAGTGATATGTTTGTATCATATTCCTGATTGGCCAAATACTGATAACTTAGTGGTGTTAAAAAAAACTGTATTGAAAAATGAAATTGCATGCCATGTACTACTTTCTTGAGTGAAATGTAGAAACTGATAGGTAAAGAGGACCAAATTATACTGTGTTGGCTACCTCCTTTTCAAAGATAGTACTTGTTTAGTAATTTTATAAAATACCACTTAACTATAATTTTTCAGTTGAGCACTATTTTAGTCAAGAAATTCTAAAATAAGTGTCTATAAAAATTAATTTTAAAAAGTAAAATGATTTTGCATACCTAGCCTACTTTATTATCCAATGTAACCTTAAATAGACATATTTTAAGAGTTGGCTCTATGATGTAATATTGTTTTACCTTCCTAATAAGGCTCTTGTACGATGCACTGCATACAATCAATAGTGACTTCATGAGGAGAAGTTCCAGGTAACAACAGCTAGTTGGCAAGGACGCCTTACTGACATCAACATCCAGTCCTGAATCTTCGGAGCCTTCAGGCAAGTCACATTTGTTTGAACACAACAACTGCTTGATAATCAAAAGCAGGGCATTCTCTGCTATCTTCAAACTTGGTGAATTTTGGAAGTGAAACACAAAGCGTTTGCTGTGGAGACAAATTCTAGCACAGGTTTCCCACATGTCAACAAGTAATGTCAAATTCTTTGTCATTTTTTCCGCAAAGTATAAGCAACACAACTGGACATCACAATTGTGAAACATCTGAACAAAATCTATCACACAGTTCTTTTTCCCTAAGCATGTATTATTCAATGTCATACTTGCAAGACCTCCAATAAAAGCTTTAATGACAAGACCATTTTTGGGCAATACTGACTCATCAGCAGTTTCTTTTGAGAATATAACATCAGATTCTGAGAGTTTATCTTCATCTAATATTACAAGAGCTTCAAATACTTTCAATACTGGACTTCGTAAATTTTCATCCTCTAACAATCTACAAATTCTACCGATACCTTTATTTTGCAAAAATTCATGCAAAACTTTGTCCACTTCAAGCAAATGAGGCAAAGCTGAAAGACAATGAACTTTGACCTTCTTCGAAAAATTGACTTCCAGGCTATGTTCCTCCTCTGATGAAAAAGGTGAGGATGTTCTCCCTGTTCCTAAAAATGCACTGAAGGCAAAGGAATAAACTCTAAAAAATAGTTCTTTCTTCCAATCAGCATTGCCATTCATTACAAGGTTCAGCAGTTGTTTTGACATAACTTCAGTCAATTTTTTGTCACTGGAAAACAAGACTTGTTTGAACATATCACAAACAGTCCATTGTGCCATTTCATTGTAGTTGGTTTCTACTTTTAAGCCATGACTTGAAAATCCACTGTCTGCAGTTTGTTGTATCATAACTTTTGAATCAATCCCAGAACTTCCTCGTCTATCAAAACAAAAGCTGCACAGCCTTGACAGTTTTTGTTGCAAAGTTTGTGACTCAATTTCTCTTTTAGAAAAATTTTCAAGGATTACAGCATTGAAGATTTCAAGACTATACTTTTGGACAGGTGTTGAAAATTGTGGTAAGCAGTCAAGCATCTTCTTGGCTATGATGTCTAATTTCATACAACAGCATATTGCTGATTTGTGGAAAGTCCTTAAAACCTCAATTCTAGACAGTTTATTATCTATTTTTGACAAAGAGTCAAGTAGAAAATTGCACCATGATGAAATTAAGCAAGCTGTTGACATCAAATCATTTTCATTTTCAGCAGACAACATTTCTCCATTCATTGTCTGCGAATCACCCAATATATTGTGATGATGATTAAAATATGAAGAAAAGTCACATCTCTGATGTTTTGACTTCTGGCATTTTACTGAGTGAATGTAATGAACTTTCACAGATTTTAATGTGCTCAAAAAAGAGTCTATAATTTTAACAGGTTCGGCATGTGACCAATCAGAATGTTTGTAAGAATTATTTCTTAGCCAATCCAAATGCGTCAACACAAATTGCATTAGAGTAAACCCATTCCCATTAATAAAATCCCTTGCAAGTTGAACAGCATTATTAATGAAAACAATGTTAAGAGGCAGACACTGAAAAACAATATCAAGGAGAATGACTGAACTCAAGGTTATTTCTGTTAAATAACAAAGTTCAAGGTCAAAGGTCACTGTATGTGATCCTTTATCTTTGGAAGTACTGCCTGCCAAAGCCATTTTGATACCTTGAAGATTGTAAATTTGTTGTGCTATGTCCAATAAATCTTGCAGACATTTATGACTAGCGATAATGTTTACTCCATTTTGTTGAACAGCAATGATTCCACATAAAGTCAAAATTAGCCTTAATAGTTTTCTTTGGAAATATATGTTGCTGTTTTTTGTCCATTGACTAGCTAAAATAGGTTGATTCCTAACATCTGACTTTGGATAAAAACTGGTCAGTACTTGGATGAGGTTTGGCAAGATGATAGGTGATAAAAATTTGGATATTGAACTTTGATTCAAATCCTGAAGACAAATTTCTAAAAGAATATTCAGAATAACTTGACAAATCTCTGGAGGATTCATTGCAGTGCAATTTACATCAATTCTAGACAGAATTAAAGAAATTTCCTCGACTTCATCCCCATCACCATCATCTTCATCCTTGATGGTGCGGCCATTAAAATCCACAAAAGGATTCCTTCTAAAGATGTTTCTTGTTCTTTTGTGTTTCTTTTGTTGTGATGGAACGTCAGCATCTTCATCATCAGATTCTGAATATTTACCATTCTCTTGCTTGTTGTCCAAAACTCTCTGATACCTTACTTTGGTGTTTTGCCCTTGGTGCTGTGATTTTTTATGGTTTCTTTTAGGAATGACCTTGTTCCTCTGTTGACACGACTTTAACCATTTTGGTGACTTGTGTAGACGTACAAAACATGACCCTATGGTAGGAAGACCTGTTTCAACTGATGATTTTACATCTGTAAAATCAAAAATAATAGGGCATTAATAGAACATTACGTGATATGCCATCAAGTACAATTTCCTATTTAAACCAAACCATAATACGCTTTTTCAAACTTTGCAAACTGTGTCATATTACAAGAAGAAAAATATTTTTTTCCTTTTTTTTAACCATCTAAATGTTTCCTTGCAAATATTTGTTTTGATGTTTTTAGTAAAATTTGAATTTTCCATATTTAATATACTATCATATAGATAGCAGTAAATTATAGCATTTGTAATAAATTTTAAAAAAAAACTTACATGTGTTATAAATTCCATGTTTTCACTATCAAACTTTCTCTAGCTAAAATGTGATAACATTTAACATTTCTGATGATCACAAATTTTTTGAAAAATTCAAAATAATAAACTATTGAGACAATTTAAATAATAAATTATTGAGACCATTTAAATAATAAATAGGATAACAAATTGGATACCAAAAATACCCAAAATATAACTACTCATGCAGAGAACATTTGGAGATTAATTTGCAAAGAGCATATTTAGAAAAAAAAAGATGGATAACTCTGCACAAAAGGTATAACTAGAAAAATGTAAGCAATGCTCACTAACTTATTATCCCTCACTCCCCCATTAGATAATATGCACCTTTTGACATCCATATTGATTTGGATCAAAATCTAAAATTGGAGGTGCACAAAGGGAGTTTGTAATAAAGGTTCTGTGAAAGTTTCATTCAATTCCAATCAGTGGTGTAAGAGGAGTAATGGATAAGAGGTGGGTCCCTCCATGTTCCCATATTCACCAATAACAAAGTCCATGTTTTGCTATGTGAAACACCCAATTTGATTCAGATCAAAATTTAAAAATAGGAGGTGCACAATGGGAATATGTCATAAAGATTCTGTGAAACTTTCCATTCAGTGGTGTGGGAGGAGTAAAAGAAATAAGATGGGTCTCCCTGTGTAACAGAGGAAAGGAGAAACGGAAGGAAGGATGGACAGGTACACTTATCACTATATTTGGAGTATAAAAAAAGCCAGCATCCCTACACCAAAAGAAGGGAATAAAAGTCACAATATACTAAATAAAGGCATTATTCAATGCCTCCCAAATATTAAAATGACTTAAAAGTCACTCTCTGTAACATGCTTAATTGTAACATAGTACAGCACTTTAAAAATAAGGATTTAAATAAACTTTGTTTTAAGGGAAAATGATTTGGTGCAAAAGATCCTAAACTTTTCAGATACTTCTCTTAAATGATTTGGAGCAAATATTTTAGACATTCTTTACAATGTAAATGTTTTGCATCAACTTTTTCAATTCATTAATAACTCTGGACAATGTAAATGTCAATTTTGAACAAAAAATATAATGTTTGTAAAAGGGAGATAATTTGCTAAACAGGGCTAGCTAGAGAAAAGTGAAGAGAATCTTAATAAATTTATGTATACATATAATAGCAAGGTTTGTTATCTTGTTTTTCTGTTTTTATTAAATGTACAAATGCCACCTTTAGGCTTAAAATTTGAAAAAAATGTCTTTAGTGGAAATTCTTAAAAAGGAGAGGTTGTGATATATTTGGAAGATTACAATAGCACACAGAATTTAATAAAGTGAAGAATCTAAGAGAAGGTTCCAGGAGTTGGAACCCCTTTTTTGTTATTTTTTTTTTTTTTTAGTTCTGGGCAAAATTTTGGCAAAAATTAGCAAATTACAGGCCTATGTCCTATCCACTTTTAGTTATAACACCTGGGCTTGGTCTAATTAAAAATCTCAAAACTGATATTTTCTTCAAATTCTTCCTCAATTTTAAATAAAATCCATCAGACCAACTGAGAAAAAAAGGAATTCTCAATTTGAGATTTTTTTTAAAACCCAGAATGGATACTTGACATGTACTATGGAAAGAGTGAGCTAACACAAACCTTCATTATCAGTTTTGAACTTTAGGCACCATGGCAGCAATGAAACTATTAAATTGCTGAAATCTCTTCCAACAGTAAGACCCTAAAATAATACAGGAAAAAGAAAATTTACAATATGATGAATGATTTTTTTTTATAAAATCTTGCATAATTGTTTATATCCTTTTATTGTTTATCTAACTGTTGTTTACCAGAGAAATCTTTTGTTTGTTTGACAAATTTTTGTAAAATTGTTATAAAACTCAATTTTTAAAAATAATAAATGAGAAGTGAATATGGTTAAATGGCTATATAGAGCCAAGAAAGATAGCCTACAGATTTTACATAGACCAACCTGAACTCCTGACTTATGTATGACTTGCAGGAGCTGCCAGCCACGACCTTTGACCATGTAAGATTCGAGTACTGCAGGGTCACAATCATCCTCAGCAGTGTTTGTAATGTGGATGATATCATTCATAAACTCAGTACACAGTTGATTAACAATACTCTTCATGTCACTGAAAAACATCAAATGCATGAACATGTAGACTGTTATACAGAGAAACCAGTCTAAACTGAACCCTGGGTAAAAGAGAGACATGTCCAAACTAAACATCTGGGTCCATTAGTTGAAAGAGTAATCAAGGGAACCAAGATTTTAGCGGAAATCAAAAGAATGTAATCCAGGGACAAAGACCAGACATGGAAAACAGACATACACAACAAAGAACGTAAAGTAAATAAAATCATACATACAAAGTAACAAAAGCAAATGACCAACTTGGACTCCACTAAAGACTGGGTGCATGGACCAGGTGCACCGGTAGGGTAAGTGTAAAATAACCAAAATAATAAATACAAACTAAAAATGAAAGTAAACAAACTCCACAAAAAGCTGAGAGCATGGACCAGGTGCTTTTCTAGAAATGTCTGCCGAGTTGCTCATAAATGTCAAGTCCAGGGTAGACCAATGAGGAAAGAAAAACTATGACACATTGAACAAATTAGTTTTCATGGTGCAGATGGATACATCGTAACGATTAAGTTCATGATGATGACCATAAAACATCTGTAGTTATGACTTCAATCTTGTAGCAATATAACTCTGTTCCAGAAGCCTAACTGTAAGAAGTCTAGTGCGATACAAAAAGTCTGTATAGTTATGGCAAGCTTTGGCATAACATACGAGTTATGATATGAAAACTTCATATGCAGCTTTATCCACTGGATAAGTCTTGTACAATCTACACACTTCATCCAGAGGATAACTATTAATCCAATGGATAAAGTTTTGAACAACTGTGCACTGAACTCCCTTCATTTCGTTTTTTGCTGTAATACCGCAGAACAAATGTGCGATCTTCTGGACACTGGCTACTAAGTTTTAAATAGCTGTCAATTACTTGGTAAATTATTGGAGGTTCATCATAACTGATGGTATTCAAACTTGAATGACAGAGTCCAAAAAATCATGCTTCTGTTACAAAAAAGTAAAAAAAACATAAAATATATATACATGTATTACGTAAACATGTATTTTTACAACTTTTACCATAAATAACTTGAAATAAAAGAATTCAGAATCATTGTGGTTGCTTCCAACTTTCCAGTTTATGCATTGATATTGCCAAATGTAATATGGAATTTCCTCCTTTTAAGTATTGCCTGGAGTTTTTGCATATCAGTTCAGACATGTTATTGTCACCCTTCAATTATATAGTTACAGGGATTTGTTGTTATAAGATTGAAATTTTCACTACATCATGAACTTGTGGATTGTTACTATGTATCCATATACACCATGAGAACAGATTTGTTCAATGTGTAATAGTTTTCCTTTCCTTTTTCGTCAACCCCAGACAGTTCAGCAAGTGTTTCTAGAATAGCAGAGGACGCTTACCCTACCGATGCACCTATACCATGTTCCCAATTTTTTGTGGAATCTGAGTTGTTCATTTACTTTTGTTGTTTGTACGTCTTATTTTTGTAATTTTATGTTCTTTGTTGTGTATGTGTGTCTGTTTTCAATGTCTCATCTTTGTCCCTGGATTACATTCTTTTGATTTCCACTAGAATCTTGGTTCTTTTGATTACTCTCTTACAATCTACTTAACAAGAAAGATCATTCAAAATAACAGGCTCCTACAAGGAGAGCCAACAAATATTGATGTAACGGTTATCACGTTCTGCTTTTAGCAGATATATAACCTATCATGTTCTTGCAACAGGCAATACTTTATTTTCAATTACAACTGTGAAGGTTATGAGGAAAGTAAAGTCTTACAATCTTTATACATTTATAGTATAGAGATTATTGTCATTGACAAATTTGATTTCTATCTATTTGATTTTAGCTTTTTATATTTCTAATTAGTGACAAGCAGTGCAGTTGAGGCACTAATAAATATATAAAAGTTCTAAAACAAGGGAGGTAACTCCCTTTAAGGGATGTCATACTATAGTAAAATAAAGTTCATGTTTTTCCTTGTTTGTGGACTTTTTATGAGCAACTCGGCGGGTGTTCTTAGAAAAGCAGAGGACGCTTACCCTACCGTTGCACCTGGTCCATGCTCCAAGTTTTTAGTGGAGTCTGTTTTGCTCATTTACTTTTGTTACTTTGTATGTATGATTTTAGTTATTTTATGTTCTTTGTTGTGTGTGTCTGTTTTCCATGTCAGGTCTTTGTCCCTGGATTATATTCTTTTGATTACCGCTATAACTTTGGTTCCCTTGATTACTCTTTCAAAACTTATGCTGCAATTTTACCTCTATATTAAATTTGAACTTCAAGATTATTTCTACCAGCTGTGCTTGAATATAGTTTTTTAATGGGTCATTCGACTGAAAGTTGTATAAAGTAGAGGCAGTTTATAGTGACATAATCTCAGGCATGTTGTCTTAACCTAGATTAATACTGAGGGGTAAGTCAATAGCTTAGCACTAATTTTGCTGTTCTAGCGTAAGTCACTCCTATCATACAGAACAACTGTTTTTTTTCATATATATAAATAAGTTTTATGCTGTGTCTTCAAAGAAGGTGCTAAAAAGCCATTAAATTATTGTAAACCAACTTACCAGTACATGTATTTTTTATAGGATATTTATTTCCACATTTAGGTTATCAATTCAAATTTCCTTTATTTAATTATTTAGGTGAGTAAACACACTCCTGTCTAATATCTGCAGTGATTTATTTCCACGATTTTTTTCATCCTCACAAAATTACCACAAATAAATTGCACACGAAAAAAGTTCATTTAAAATGATCACCTAAAACTCTCATTAAACTGATACAGTCCATAACAACAACAGTCACAATCAAGTTAATTTGAGAGATACCACAGTATCAATATTTAATTGACATAATTTATCAATTCTAAGTATTTCTCAAAACTTACTGATCACATGTAGGTTAAACATGTGGGACATATTAGTGACCAAGAAGATAAAATTTGTACCTCATTTTAAACTGAAAATGGCTTATTAAAGAACTTATTACAAGTAGTCCAGGGGCTGCTCTGGCTTCCAAAATCCTGTCGCCAGAAAAATCGCCAGCTGCCAATTATTTTTTGCCAATTTTTAGAAATTAGAGTCATATGAGTGCCAAAAAAAATTATTCTAATTACTTAAGATAGTATTAAGTCCGTGACTGTTGAATAAACAATCGCAAATTGCAACATTGGCAAAGCCCAGCACGATCCCTGGGTCACTAGTAACAGCAACTGAAGAATTTCATGGAATTTATCACTGAAAAAATACATGTATCATTTACTGTGAAAGTACTTTAATTCATGGACACAAATTTTCATGGATTAGGTAAGACATCAATGGAAATCTCATTTTTGTTGAGAAATAAATTCATGGTTTGAGCTACCCAAGAAAACCACAAAAATTGATACCCCATGAACATTAGTACTTCCAAAGGACCAAGAAGATAACATTTGTACTTCAGTTCAAACAAACAATGGCTTATAAGGGGGAGAGTAGAGCACACACAAACATATTTAATCCCGCCACATACTTTATGTGCCTGTCCCAAGCCAGGAACCTGTAGTTCAGTGGTTGTAATTGTTTTTTAATGTTCATTGTTATTCCTTTTACAGTTTTTGTATAGAATTAGATTAGGACCATTTTCATATTTTATGAATAGTTTCACATCATTTTTTTGGGGCCTTTTACAGCTTGCTTTATGATATGTTTTTTGTCCATCATTTAAGACCATGTGGTGATCTGGAGACGTTTAACTGATTGTTGCTCGGCATTCGGTGGATGACTATCTCATTGGCAATCATACCACATCTGTAATTTTTATATTATCAATATTAGCACCTGAACGTGAAGCTTCATGGGTATTATCATCCAATGTGGATATTATTAGGACTAACATGTACATCAGTTGTTTCAGTATACATACATTGTATTTCCTAAAAGCTAAATTAAAGTTTTAGACATTTACAAAATTAAACATACATGTACTTAATTTTAAAACTTTAAACATAGTATCAAGTACTCTCATCAATCATCATAATTTCACAAATTAAAGTACATGAAGTTCGACAAAAAAAAATCCTCTTGTACAGTGTAAGACTGAATTGTCTTTACAGTAAATCTTGTATGCCATTCATTTTGTGCATCAGTTATGTGTAAAAATATTGAGAATGAGAGGCTGCTTCTTTGACAGCCAACCAGATTTTTTCTGTAAAAATATGTTTGTAAAGTCGGTTGACCAATGTCAGCTCAATGATTTTTTATTTGTCACCTTAAACATCATATCTGAAAATCAATCTTAACATTTGTTTTGTCATCTCAAACATCATATTAAGTAACTGTCTTTGTAAGAATCATGCAAAATCTAAAAAATGTGATACACCCCAAAAAAAGCTACATATTTTTATTTCTGTTATGAAGTTGTTTTATGTGTCTATATTACGAAATGTGTAACTATTCATTCAAATCTGCCTGCTCTCAGGAGATAATCAAAATTGAAAATCTAATAGATTCTATTGTATTTTAGTGCCATTTACAGAGTTATCTCCCTTACTTTTTAAATCTAAAGTGCATTCTATATAATTTTTATCTCCTAAGAACACAGGTAATAAGAAAAACTGAATATTAATTTCTGTTTACAATGGCAATTCAAACAAAATATCAAAAGTAAAAATATGTAGCCTTTTTACCCATGAATCACATTTTGCATGATCCTCAGCAGGAGTACTACTTAAAATTTGAAAGTATTCAACAAAATACTATTCAAGTTATTGACTGGATAAGGTTCAAAGTTCCCAATTCTGCAACAAAATGGCTGCCACTTGGAAACGAAAAAAACTGATACTTGTAAAAATTGTAATTGACCTTAAGTTAGTGTCCAAAATATCATATTAAAGTTTGAAACCAATTGACAAAATTCTTTTCAAGTTATTGACTGGACAAAGTTTGGCAGCTGCATATATATCCCGTAACTAATAACCAAATTTTTTCCTTCAGAATATCTGGTTAAAAATCAAAATGGGAG
Organism: Perna viridis; assembly: GCA_037379345.1. Classification (NCBI taxonomy): domain Eukaryota; kingdom Metazoa; phylum Mollusca; class Bivalvia; order Mytilida; family Mytilidae; genus Perna; species Perna viridis. Next base: position 55,531,254 of record CM074512.1, read on the forward strand.
ATCACTTAAATCTATACACATACAACTTACAATGAAAATTAACATGTAAAAATAGTTATTTATCACATATTTATGTCTCCTCCGTCTACCAACATGGCTGCAATTCAAAATTTGAAGTGATTTCTATGTAAAAAATTTCAACTGACTGTGGCTGCGGGGGCATATGCATGAAACAAAGAAGGAAATGCAATGTTGTGACGCACTGCAACTATACACAAAATACCATTGACCCAGGAGTTGTTCCTAATCAGAAAACTGAAGATTAAAATTTCAAAGAGGATGCTGATGCTGACAAAGCAATACCTAGGTCTCGCCTTGCCAGACTTTCAACACAGATGAGACAAAAAAAGACAAAAAATACCAATATACATCACCTCTATAGTTAATCTACATACATTACTATTGTAAACATCTAATGATTACATCAATTCTCCACGAGTCATAAACTTTGATCATTTCACATGATCATGAGTTTCCTTTATTACACATAAACCAAAGAAAGAAACAGGATTTAAATTACTGTTTTTAAGGTTTACCTAAAAAAAAATAATAAAAAAAAAAAATTTAAAAAAAAAAAAAAAAAAAGGAAAAACTCAGCAATTTTTGTTTCAATTTTGAACTTGTTTTTATAATGGTAAAGACATTTACTATAAAGTGAAAGCATTGATTTGACCCAATAAAGCATAATCATCTTATACTAATGAAAATCATAAGGCTGGACCTGCCTCTATAATAAAAGGACCAACACTATAACTCATATCATAAGGCTGGACCTGCCTCTACAATAAAAGGACCAACACTCATGCTTAAATTACAAATAAATCTCAATGATTTGTTTTAAGAGTATTTTTACTTATTTTTGTTTAACCGGACACTTTCAGAATAATACTTTAGACAATAGTTTTGAACAAGAAAAGTTTAAGTAGTCATATGAGTACATGCATGTACATGTATATACATAGGACTATGACCTTAAAAGGTGTAGATTGATCCATCAATATGAGATATAACAACACTCACTTCAATAAGCTTTACAGTACTAATTTTAAAACTAGAAAATTGTGAGTAATGCTCACTAACGTGATATCCCCCCCCCACCACTTGATCCTCAAACTGGATTTGGATCAAAATCTAAACGGGAGGTACAATCACAATGGAAATATAAAATAAAGACTGTAAAAGTTTCATTTATTTCCATTCCGTGGTGTAGGAGTAATGGATAAGAAATGGATACCCCTCTGTGTTCTATAAGAAAGGAAGGAAGTATGGACAGAAAGAAGGATGGACAATCCTATCACTATTCAACTCCACTTAATGTGGGGTGTATAATAAACAACTGTTTACCCTAACAAGCAAACAAAACGACACAATGTGAATAACTATGATAGATGCACTTTTTTTTAAATGAAACTACCATCTTATTCAATATTGCTCTTTTTGGGTCTTTCTATCTTATAAAATATCCATGTGAATGAAATTAAAGTAGCTCTTTTTGTAAGAATCATGCAAAATCTTAAAAATATGATACACCCCAAAAAAGGCTACATATTTTTATTTTTGTAATTAAGTTGTTCTATGGGTGTAAATTATGAAATGTGTAATTATTCATTCCAATCTGTGTGCTCTTAGGGGATAATCAAAATTGAAAATTCTGTAGATTCTATTGTATTTGAGTGTCAATTACATAGTTTTCTCCCTTAATTTTGAAATCTACAGTGTATTCTATATAATTTTTATCTCCTATGAGCATGGGTTATATGAAAAACCAAATATAAATTTCTGTTTACAAAAGCATTTTAAACAAAACATCAAAAATAAAAATATGTAGGCTTTCCAACCATGTATCACATTTTGCATGATTCTTAGCTGGAGTGCTACTTAAAAACTTTTGAATAACAAATGTATATTCACAATTGGTGCTTTTAATTTAACATTTAAAATTTCATTTTTGCAACTTCTAAACACACTTTCGGATGAACTTTAAAACAATATTGTGAGAGCAAAACTATTTTATTCAATATTACTTGCAAGTCCTAATGAACTAAGTTTCAATTACAAATAACTTGATGAGGGCAAAACCACATAAAATACAATGAAACCTGTCTAAACTGAGCCCTGAATAAACCAAACACCTGTCTACTCCAGTCACAATGTCAATTTAAATGTATTTTGAACCTTAGTAATCCAAACACCTGTCTACACCAATCACAATGTCAATTTAAATGTATTTTGAACCTTAGTAATCCAAACACCTGTCTACATCAGTCACAATGTCAATTTAAATGTATTTTGAACCTTAGTAATCCAAACACTTGTGTACACCAGTCACAATGTCAATTTCAATGTATATGTATTTTGAACCGTAGTAATCCAAACACCTGTCTAAACTGAACCCTTCTGGACTGTAGAATTGGTTTGGTTTAGACAGAATTTTGGTTTATTCTGGTTCAAAATGTAACTGGTTTAAACAGGTTATTGGTTCTCTCAGGGTTTCAGTTTAGAAACCCTTCTACCCATTTCATGATATCATATTCCCATTAGCACAGATATAATATTGTTTTAAAAACATTTCACAAAAATATTTTCATAGGGTTTACTTTCAAAAGTGTTGGGGTTTAGATGAACCGCTGGTGGAATTTTAATCACCATAACTACTTCAAAATTTGTCAAAATACTTTTTATTAAATATCGAAACAACCTGTCAAGTGGTATCCACAATTTGAAATGTAATGTAAAGTTTGTGTAACCTGTCCTAAAAATGATGATGTTTATACTTTATACAAATTTAACTCGCACCTGTGTCTAATACACATGTATCTTTATTAAATCAATATTCCTCATCTTTCCCCATTCCACCAAAATATTATTTGCATCAAAGCACTTTTATTTTATACCTAGCATGCATTATTCTTGATTATTAAATATGACGAATATCAGATTCAGATTCAACCAGAAGATATACAATGTAATTGGTTACTTACTGTTAAGGATAACAAGACAAAAAAAACGTCACATAAATATGCAAAAAAATAACATAATGCAAAGATAAAAAGAAATCTTTCAAAAGAAAAGTAGAGGACGCTTACCCTACCGGTGCACCTGGTCCATGCTCCCAGATTTTAGTGGAGTCCGAGTTGCTCATTTACTTTTGTTACTTTGTATGTATAATTTTAGTTACTTTATGTTCTTTGTTATGTATGTTTGTTTTCCATGTCTGGTCTTTGTCCCTGGATTACATTCTTTTGATTACCGCTATAACCTTGGTTCCCTTGATTACTCTTCCATTACTCTTTCAATCCAACAGGCCCCATGCAGGTCCAGGTGTTAAAATAATAGGCCTGCAGCAGTGCTAAGCTTGTCGTAAAAGGCAACTAAATAGTGCTCAGACCCCTAGCTGGGGGCTAGGGCGCTCTGCCCACAGAGCAACTGGGATGTGTGCCCCAGGTGGTGGAATGTGGTACAGGCTATAATACGGAAAACCTGACCGCAAACCATAGTGGTGCACCGTGTTGGGAAAGATGCCACGTTCCTCGCACGTTAAAGAACCCTACTGTGGTATTCTCCCAGAGTAGGAACCATAGGGCTCTGCCACAGGAGGCTAAATTGCCCGACCCTACCCATATCTCCCTATTTCCAGTGGCAATCAAAATATGTCGACCCCATTATCCTTGTGTCCCATCCCTTTTTCATTCCATCATCATTTCATGTTCATTTTATCATCAATTTCATGTTCAATTGTACAGTCATGTTCATGTTCAAACAATCAATCCAACAGAGGGGTGTGTGCAGTGATTGAACGGCAGGGACCATGATCCATGGGCCTTTTGAAGCTGAAAATTGCCCATTGAAGTTACAGGATTGTATTTACAATGTTATAAAATGGGTCCACTAAAATCTTGACTATTTGTAAAAACATGGCCCATTGAAGTTACAGGGTTTTATGTAAATATTAAAAAAAGGTCCATTAAAATCTTGATTACATTTTTTTCTACATGTAAAAAATACTGAAACCGCCATATAAAAAAATTCTTCCCAACCACAGCATATAAGAAACTTACAATAAAAATGACACCTTAAAAAGTATCAACTTACACAATTATACATTTGTAGCTTAAATCCACAGTAATTCATCATTGTACATGTAGATGTACATACTTCCTTTTGTCACATGTAAATAAACAAAAAATTATATACCTTGTGTAATATTAGCTGTGTACCAAAAAAAACAAAACATCCTAATACCTTGAACAGTCTATACTTCACTGTTATTACTTTACAGATATAAGCAGTAGATATCATCATATCAATAACATGTCATCCTATTTCTAGGTCATTGTACCTACCAGTTTACATGTACACATAATTTATAACACTTATCAAGTTGAACAACTTTTTATCCTTTAATTTTCTTCCTTTTAGAGAAAAACGTTTAAATTTTGTCATAAAAGGTAAGTTAATTTTAAATCTTAAGATGATTTTAAATGCTTAAATTCAAATTCATTGAATTTTCCCTTTAAAAAATATGTAGTATCTGAAAATCAGTTTTGTTTTTTTTTTTAAACTGGATGAAACAGAACGGAAGGAAAAACATACATTCTAAATTATAAATGTGGGGTATACAATCAAAATAAAAGACCTATGCAGCCCATAAAAATAAATTTTCCAAATTTATAATACCAGATTTTACTGTATTTTTCTAATAATAATTTTGTATAAAATTTAAAAATAAAACATAATGCTTTGCAGGGCACACTTTGAAAATACCAAAGAAACCCTGACAGAAGTCAACCCTTTTTACATATTTTGTATTGGGCAAGTATGGACACACCATTCAAGCTGGATACAGCTTTCATTATAAATGGGACTAAACATTTGACACAGGATAAGATCTTGTCCAAAATCAAAGTTACTCCTTTTAGGCCCTACCATAATCCTGAAATGGTTCTAGTCACAACTTCAAAATCAATCCCAGTCTTCATACAGTTGAATGGTGCCTTGTACAATTTCAAAGATCCTTTCACTAATAATCAAGTATTTGTCAGGCCATTAGGAAAATGCTTTTGATGTTTCATTCCCCAAAAGTTCAAGTCAAAGCCCCAAAATCTCAATCCCAGTCTTCTTTTTGTAGTATGGCACTTTGTGGCACTTTGTGGCACCTTGTGGTACAATTTCATAAAGACATATACACATATACTCAAGTTATTGCCTGGACATGAAATGTCTTGGGAAGACACAAACAACAGCATAATACCATAGTACAACAGGAAACTTTTTGTGGTTGTGTCACCGTGAGTTCAGGCACCGTTAGATGATGGGAATTCACTTGTGCAGTGCCTGCACCCAGGACACAGTATCCTAATCTATATTTAGATGTAAGCATAGCTAGAAGACAAGTAGGTTTTTTCTATCATTTAAGTACCATTCTGTGTAAGAATCAGGCAATGGGTGGCACATCATATTTCTCAATTTGGTCTTTTTTGCCTCAAATACATTCAACACTTCTAGAAAGGGCAATAACTCTTATATGGAATCATCCGAACTTTGATCCCTTTGAACACTTTTGTAGGCCTTATAATAGGAATCATTTCAACAATTGAAAGTTTCATTCTATCTATCATAGTTTTCAAGATATAGGCTGAAAACTGTAAAAAAAAAGTCATTTTTCACCTCTCAAGGGCAATATCCCTTACATGGAGTTGTCTGACAACTTTGATCCCTGGAGACTTATAATAATAGGCCTTATGATAAGGATATTCCAGCAATTAAAAGATATTGGCCAAACCTAAAGGAGAAATATGCAAAAAACTACTGTACGACCCCTATGTTCTATTTTTAGTAATGACAGCCATGTTTTTTAATCGATCAAAAATCCAAACATTCATTTTGTTAAGGAAACCCTAAAAAACAAACATACCAAACTTTCATTGAATTCTGTATAGAAGTTTCTGAGAAGAAAATTTTTGAAAGTAATAACATCAAAAACAGCAAAAAAACGTCCAAAAAGGGCAATAACTCCAACATGGGTCAACAGATTATCACCAAAATTTGACCACATATAGATCTCAACATGCTGAATACTTACACCCTCTCAAAATTTGGCTAAACCTAACAGTTTTTGAGATATATGCAAAAATATGCTGTCTGACTCCCTATGTTCTATTTATAGTAACGGCAGCCATGATTTTTAACCGATCAAAAATCCAAACACTCAATTTGTGCAGGATACTCTAAGGAACAGTCATTATAAGTTTCATGCAAATCTATTCAGTAGTTTCAGAGGAGAAGATGTTTGAAGAAATTGTTAACGACGACGACAGACACCAAGTGATGGCAATAGCTCACATGGCCTAGTCAGGTGAGCTAATAAAACCAAAAATTATGTTAACCAAAAATATTTCACAATGTCAACTAAATTATTAATAAAAATATGAAAATAAAATTTACAATTCAAAAATCAAATTGAGTCCAAAATAAAAAAACATGAGTCATTGCATATAATTTTGACTCAGCACTACTCAGTCTACTGGATGACTGGTGGACAGTCATTTAGAGCCAGTAATATTGACTTGAATAAATACATTAATACACTATTACACTTGTATAAAAATTTTTGAAATGCATGGCTGAAAGGTTTTGACAAAATTAAATACAAAATGTTCCTTATTATTTCCTATCTAACTGCATGTACATGTATTAATAACTCTGGTGATATAGGAAATACGCATATCTTTTAGACCTTTTATCAACAGCCATTTACTTACATACATGCCAGTGGTTTGTGTAAATAAATTAAACAAGATAAAAATAATGTGTAGAATGTATAAAAGGTAGATGACTTTTAATATTTACTAAGCATTCAAAGAGATGGTGCAATTTTATTGAAAAACTACACTCATCTTTATACACATTGTAGTGCTCAGCTTCTTACAATCTCACAGGTCAAACCCTACATAGCTGGGACAAATATGGACACAACATTGAAATGATACAAATTCGAAAAGATTCTCCCAAATACTTTTCCAAGTTATTGTACAGAAAACGATCACAGTCCCTAAAATTGCAACCAATAAAAGTTGTTAATCAGAAACAACAAAAAGGATACTTGTAACCCCAAACTACAACTTAATTTTGTTATAAGGAACAACATACATTGTATCTAAATTTTAGAAGAATCAGTTAAATACTTTTCAAGTTAATGCATGGACAACAGTCAATGTCCCTACTTTTGCAATAAAAATGGCTGTCAATCAGAAACAAAAAAAACAATATTTATAAAAGTTACACTTTACCTTTACTTCATCATAGGAAACCACATAACTAAATTTGAAAAGAATCAGTCAAATACTTTTCAAGCTATTGCACGGAATATGTTTCGCAGCTACCCTGCCAGCAATGTTTACCAGGCTGTCTCACATTCCTTAACTAGTTATAACAGATTTTTTCCTTCAGAATGGGTACCAAGAACAAATGGTATGCACAAAACTTTCTTTCCTTAAGGAGGCAGACCTAGGACAAGGGAAATAACTCTTTGAAATCAGTGATATGTTTGTATCATTTTCAGTTTCACCACAGCCTTTCAAGCATTTCTTTGAAACAGAATGAAATCAGTCCAAGTTTCTTTAATGCTTACATGAGATCGATATAAAATGGTGAATACTAACGTTCCAATGATTTGTAAGAGTTGTGTCCCTTACCCACGGTCTACCTCCTGAAGTGTAAGTCTTTGTAATTATCAGGCAGTGGGTGAAACATGGTATGAAAAACCCCACCATTTTGAGAGTTTAGTTTGACTATTTGCACCATCAAAATCATCATTTTGGTAAATTGAGTAATAATTTCATTGAAATGCACTGAAAATGAACATTTCAAGGGCAGATGAATCTGTCAAAAAACCCATTTCTCCAACATTCTATTGAAAAATTTCTGTGCAAATCCAGTGGTGCAGAGATCAAATAATAGTCTTTTCAAATAGAGAAACATTCTAGAATGAAATTATATTATCAGATCGTTGGATTTTTACATTAAGACATTTATGTTTCTGATTTTTCCCATTTTGCATGATTCATACAAAACCTTACAGAGTGTACACTAAAATGTTGAATTATTCTAATTTGGTGAAATTGTAATCTAGCATCCTAATATTTACATTTGTACAGTAAAATTCTCCGTGATTCTGTTACCAAGACAATTTTTGGAATGGTTAATAGTGATCTGACTGAAAACCTACTTCACCTGCAAACTTCTAGTCTATACACCTCAGTGGTGGACACAGAAGGGGTGCAAAAAAAACCTTTTTATTTGAAAATTTGTCATTTTCATCTGTAAAATTGACAAAAACTGGCAACATGTCCTAGCAACCCCCTTTTCCTGAGGAACCCTGCCTGGCACCCCTCCTTTTCAAAGTGTCTCGATCCAGCCCTGTACTATTTGACAGTTATTGTTGCTGGCCATTGTTTGTTTATTTTCATATTAGCCTGACTTAACCTTCTTGCCAACAGATAATTTAAAAAAATATGATTACCATTCATCAGCAATGTATCACTTTGAAAGAAATTATACATGTATTATTTTCTTGAGTTAAACAAATGAACCCTTAGTTTTTGATGCTACAATGTATTTATAAACATGAGAGTAGAAATATTAAAATTTTTTGTAATATGAAAAATTTTCCATGGAATATTTTTCTATCTGCTATGGTTTTTGTCTAAGGAGGTAGACCTAGGGTAAGGGACACAATCCTTACAATTCATTGGAACATTTGTAATCAGCATTTTACATCAATGTCATGTAAGCATCAAAGTAACTGGTACGATAACACAATTAATTCCCCTTGGTTTTCGTTGTATACGAATATAGTTCCAACTTTGGTAGTAGGTACCTTCCACATTTTTTCATATTTTTACTGGAAACTTATTTGCTGAAGTTTTGCCTCTAATTGGTAGAAAATAGGTTAAAATTACATGGGATTTTTTTTCATTAATCAATTCTGACTAAAAGTTGTGATTTGGTTCAGTGGAAGAAGGTTAAAATTTAGGACTTTTAACTCAGTTCATTTGTCATGTTTACTCCATCTCCGAATTATATGTATTAATTTCAGAAAATGATGGTAAAATTTTCTACAATTTATATATAAAATCCTGTTTGTACATATCTTTAGGCCAGAGAAGTTTTATTCAGTTTGCGCCGGTGGAATTGTTTTAATCTGCTCAAATGTGTATATTGAAATGCACTTGAAAATTAATTGCAGTCTCGTGCCAACTTAGATTAATTTCATTCTGTGTCAAATGAAAGCTTGACAGCCTTTGGTGAAATTGAATATCATACAAACATATTACTGACTTCATGAGTTATGTCCCTTACCCTAGGTCTACCTCCTTAAGTTTTCCAACCTGTCTGATTGCAGTCAAACATCTTATTGCTGCTTCATGTACATGTATGTTGTACATTTCAGGATGAGAATTTTTTATCAATAAAAAACAGAACCCTACTTTGTACTAGTCTGATACTCTGAGCAAGGTTTTTACTGTACTAGCTCGCAGAAGCAACAGCCCACAGGTATATATAAATATGTCATCCCATTCAAACACATGATTCTGTCTCCAAGACAACCAGTTGTCAGTATATCCCCGTCAAATTTTTAAAATCTTTGGTGTGACTTGACTAAGGATCAAACCCATGACCTCCTGCACTGTAGCTAAAATTGCTGCTAAACCTCTTAATTGCATTTTAAACCAAAGTAACCACTCACCTTATTATGGGAATTTCTTCATTCTCTTCAACTTCTTTACAGCACATGGCCAGGAAGACATTGAGGGCTAAAGACCTCGTCTGTTCAAATGAATGATGTAAGATTCAATCAGAATAATCTTTTTTTGCAACTAAATGAACATGTACACTTTTCTAACTTGTATTTTATATTTTAATCATTTTCAGTAATAATTTAAGCAAATAGTTTAATTGGCAAATCAATGGTATCGGATATTGGTGTCCTTGGTCATGGCTTCAGATCACATACATGTAGGTTAATTTCACTTAGAATGCACTACAAAATGGAAATTTTTAAAAATGGTCACATACATGTAGGTTGATTTCACTTAGAATGCACTACAAAATGGAAATTTTTAAAATTCATAGTTTTTTTAAGACAGGTTATTGCTGCACACAATATGACATGTTAGACTGCACAGACTGTTAACAGCGGATAACAAGTGTTCCCTTCAGCTTTTGAAAGAGGGTTTGTGAAGGCAATGGTGCCAATAGCCCTTTCTGGTTGAAAATGGACCCTTCAGATTGTAAATATCTTTGAAAAATCCTGAAAATGGCCCCTTCACAAAATTTCCTTCCCATCTACTGTAAATATAGGGTGCATAATCCAGGTAAAAAAAATGGGCGCTCTAGCAAATAGGGGCAAATTTGAAGGCACATGCAAGCATTAACATCTATTCAAGGAAAAATGAAAAAAGGACTGGGCACCCTACCAGAACTGTCTGTAGGGAATGCTAATTACAATGTACACCCCACCATTTCAATCAGTGGTCCAGAAAGCTACATTGTACAATGTACATGTACATGTACCTTTATAATGTCTATAACATACCTGCTGCTGATCAAATTGTGTCCTAGCATTGCTATAGATTTCCCAAATATCCTTCACACTCATGGCTGACATCTTGTCTCACCACCTGGGTAATTCAATCTTTTGTTAAATGGTCCTTTTCAAAACCCACATTAATATAACATCCATCTTGGTCTTTTTACTGACAGCTGCTTATTAGCGTGACAATTTCTATCATACATTCTGCAAGAACAATATAATTATTGTTTTAAACTTTGGTAAGAGGTAAAAATACATTGTTTGTACATGAAGAGAGAAAGAACCTTTCTAAAATGTTCCTACAATGTATAACCCTTTACTTTTAAAGTACACATGTACATTTTGTACATGCACCAAATAAAATCAAGAGTATAATACATTGTGATTATATGGCAGTACATTGTACTACCAAAATACAAGTTTATTGATCAATTGTCTGCAGTACAACACACATGCATATGAGGACAATAAAATAATGCAAACATATAACATTATGTTTGACCAAACAAAACCAAGAAGAAAATGTACTTTCCCATGTACAATGTACATATATATTGTATGGTTATCTAGTCACAAACAGTGTACTGATCCTTAAATTTCAAAAATGTCAAAATATACTTCACAGGAAAAATATAAATACAAATGTACATATGTACTTTCATGTACAAACATACATTTATATAAGAATGAATAATACGACATACATTAGAGTTAAAACCATGTTCTAGATAATGACATATGACAACAAATGTTTCTTGAAGAGACCTTTTATAAACCATATACAATTGTACATGTACGAGAAGAAAATGGTGCAAGGATAGATTAGTTTCTGGTGTTTTCCTTTTATTATCAAAATGTATTTTTTAATGTCAATAATGGTATGAAACATATTTGATAAAGCCTTTAAAGGCAATCTATCTAATGACCAATTCAATAAGTAGACCTACATTTTGCATATCGAACTTACACTGTTAGGCATAGTGTTAATTCACTTTTTGGATGGAGACATGTTTTGTCTTAGGTGGTGAAAACAAAAATATCTCATGACAGTGCAGAATCCCAAAAGGATTAATTAATTAGTTACTTTGTTATATAATTTTAATTACATAAATTTGTTACAGTCTGCGTGAATATATACAGCTACCAGAAGCGAATCATATAATACATGACATGTACATGATCCAAAATTTATAGGTGACAAGTCGAGTCAAATACGAGTTCGTTGCATCAGCAGCAGAGTTAACTACCTAAGTCCAAACTATGTATAAAGAGAAGTAAAATTATTCAAAGCATAAAAAAAAACGGAGCACAATATCGACTTTGAAAAAAAAATACTTTTACCTTTCTAAGATGGAACACAGCTTTATTTCCAAGAGATAAGATGCGGGTGAGGAGTCTGCCGCGGATGCGGTCATAACATGTGAAATTTCCAAAAATAACTTTCTGAATTTCATAAAAATGGAATAAGCCAATCAAATTTCCTTTTACAAAAGTAAAATATTTATGGCCCAGTTTCGAATGCCAGTCAATTCGTTCCAAGTCAAATTCGTTCCATACCAATTCGTCCCAGATTTGGTCAATCCGTTCCAACAAATTGTCACCAATTTTCAAGTATTTCATTCATTTTATTTATTTATTTAGTTTATCATTATACATATTCCAATCCTTTTTATTTGTTCGTTGACTCTGTATTTTTATTTTTTTTATTCCATCCAGGTTGAACATAAAATTCGTTTCAGTATGTTACTGAAGTTTGCTACATTTTTAGTAGCGGAGGTTTAGCTGTTCTTAAGTATATGTGTATAAAAGTGATTTAATTAGATTATTTATGCATGTTTTATATCAGTATCGTCTCAGAAACATTACAAAACTAGGAATTATTTTATGTAGTTTCATTTCATTAACATAATTGTAATTATATATAGGTCAATAACAAAAACAGAAACCATTATTATCATAACAGAAGCAATAATAGACGTTTCTCCCTGTATCGTTTGGAATCATAGTCAGATGTCGGTGGTTAGTGCCACGACGATCCTCACATATCAGCTGTGCTGCTGAGATGAACTTGCTCCTGTAGCTGTCCCAAAGGTCCATTAACTTGGCATGTAATCCCGGATTTAAGCGGTTAATTTTTTTCATATATTTTTAAGTTAAATTTTATCAGATTTTAGTAATAGACCTATCATGAACTCTTTTTTATAATAATTCCACGCATCCAAGCCCATCTTCGTGTCTCTTTGTTTTATTTTATCCTTTAAAGTTCAGACCGAGTTTAGTATAGGTCTTCACTGAACAAAACTGAGTGAATTGTTGAATACATCATTCCAATCATTTTTTATTAGAAATAACAATTTATCTTTAAAAAGCAGTGTCTATCTATTATGGTTGTAATTAGTTGTTACAAGCTTCCACCACCCAAGGTTGATCGTTACGGTGTATCCATCTGCATCATGAAAACTGATTTGTTAACCATGTCATAGTTTTCCTTTACTCTATTGTCTACTCTGAACTTGACATTTTATGAGCAACTCGGTGGGTGTTTCTAGGAAAACAGAGGACGCTTACCCTACCGGTGCACCTGGTCCATGTTCCCAGTTTCCAGTGATGTCCGAGTTGTTCATTTACTTATGTTACTTTGTATGTATCATTTTGGTTATTTCGTCTTTGTTCTTAATTTTTCATGTAATACAATTTTGTTCTCTCCGAATTGTCCTTTCGGTATTTCAATGAGTCCGTGAAGATAAATGAACTTATGTAATTTAACATTTTTCAATATGAAATTTTTGAATATTACAACGACGGCTTCAATATTCGAATGGAATACGCATTAGGAGATTGAACTCCCGCATTTTGTCTGTTTTCTATGTCTGGTCTTTGTCCCTGAATTACATTCTTTTGATTTCCGCTAGAATCTTGGTTCCCTCGAAACTCTTGTCGATCAGTTTAGATCGTCTCTGTTCTTAATTTTTCACGTAAAACAATTTTGTTCTCTCTGAATTGTCCTTTTGCTATTTCAATAAGTCCGTGAAGATAAATGGATTATTTATAATTTAATATTTTTCATTGTAAAATTTATGAACATTACAACGACAGCTTCAATATTCGAATTGAATGCGCATTAGGAGGTCGAACTCCCGCAATTGAGGCGAGCACTTAGATCGTTCAACGGTAGTACTATACAATTAGGTTTTATCTAGCTTTCTTGTAGTTGCAAACTCTCATGGACAACATGCTGCGGTTGCAATAATGAAATTGATCATTAAAAAGCCGATTCAACAATTCTCAAATATTATTAGAGACGGGAATTACAGGGGAGAGAGAAGCATTTGCATGGTTTCTTATGTATATACATACAATTATTTATGCCTTCGGATTTTGTCGGTCATTGCGTTTTACTTAATACATGTAACATGTAGGTTTAAGTTGATACGTCTAAATGTGCAGTATACGGAAGATATGGATATTTTTTTTTTCAAAAATACTCGTAAAGTCTGGGTAATCAACCGATGGTAACGATGTCAAAACATTATTCAATGATGCAAAACGTAAGCCAAATTAACATACGTATCAAATGTGAATAATAAAGTATGGCATGTAAAGCATTGCAATATTCATATGAATTAAACGTGTTCATAAAAACAAAATATTAGTATATGTTCATGAAATAATATTTGTATGTATTAAGCCATAATAAAGCGGGAATAAATATATAAAGAAATATATTTAAGCTTTTACAGAACAGTCAATTTACGTTAAGTGTGTGGTTTTAACGCCATTAATAGACTTCTGTTTTAAAATGCATATCAGTTTTTGTGCAACTTAATTTTTCAATTTGCGTCATTGTGTCAAATGAAGCTATCATTCAACGATTTAAATTTTACAGCTTTAGAGTTTTATTCCTTTCATGCCAATGATTGTCTTTAGATCGACGCGACTTCATCGTAAGACGCCCAAACTTTATCTAACTGAGATGTACTGTCAGCAAATGAGGACATTACAGCAAGAAAAAAAGCAAAACATCTATTTCCATGCTAAAGTATGTTTGGAGAAGCTGTACTTTAAGAACTAACACTAAGATCGGAATTGTTAATACCAATATCAAATCTGTTTTTCTATATGGATCAGAAATCTGGAGAGAGACTGCAACATCTCTCAAATATTTACAAATCTTTGTCAATAATCTTCAACATCAGATGGCTTGACAACATATTCAACAGTGAATTATGGAGAAGCAGCAAACAACAACCAATAACCCAGATTTCAAAATCTAGAAAAAGGAAATGGATTGGACATGCATTACGAAAGAACGACGAAACCATCACCAAGCAAGCTCTAGACCGGAACCTATATACATGTAGATACTACCTTGAAGAAAAGGCCATGTTGTACAAAATTAAAAGCATCTCTTATAGGAGAAATGAAGACTCGATAGTCAAAAATATGACAAAAAAGTACAGTGAAACCTTGAATGAAAACTATCTAAACAGGCCTTTTTCATATTTGTTCGATCTACGCGTGTTAAACATTATTATGATGATATCAAGGAACTTGAAAAGACGTCTTGTCTACAGAAATTACCGGTTTGTCCTGTTTTCGGTTCTGTCAGGTTTCACAGAATAACATTCAAGATAAAAAAGCATGCTTCACGGAAGAAACCGAAAGACATGATTTACTGTATGCTAACACATATGGTAATAACATCCATTTTTTGTACATGTACAATCATTTTCCAGCACATATACAACCATTTTAAACATTCCTCATGAGTTGTAGATCTGCAACACTTAATGGAATGAAAAGTTTACTTCGAATGGGTGTGTCCGGCTGTTTTCCTCGATTTTCGTGTGATAGTGGACACGTTTCAATGTACCCGTAACGTGGCAGAATCTACGGAAAGGTGGGTTTACAAATTAATTTATACTTGTCTTCTTTACCAACCGTTCTGGTACAGACAAGATTAAGACTACTTCATTAAAGATAATGAAACGAATTATCCGACCTGTATCCGTCATAAGATAATAGGAGTGACTTTTTAAAATATGGCCTAGCGTATGTGAGGATCTTTTACTTTGTATTGCACGGTGAAACTTCCATATACCAGCGGTACTTCAGTCAATTCATTTCTATATGTTCTCGGCGGTTTGTATCATTTTGACAGATTGCCAACAAAATATTTTACAATTTATTGTTTCTTTTTAAATATGATAACTAAATAAACATTTTTAATTGATGACATACCGGATTTGTATTTTAGTTAATTCAGTACTTTCAGAACTACCCGATATCGAACCTTGTGTGTTTCAATTCATCACCGGTTAGAAAAAAACGAATTTAAAACACATTTCATTTGATTCCAGAGAATAAGTTTCTCATAGGGACGGAATTTCCAAATGCGTTTAATACACTGGTCTGTATCTCTCTTTCTCTTTGTTCCTTCTTCTGTCTTCTCAAATCAACTATAAAATGCAAATCTAGAAGTTAAGTTATTTTCATGGGAGTACAGATCAGTATAAATATGTAATATACGTGAAGAAATTAGTTATCAAAACGTTACAACCAGTATTATAGTTGTCTTAAAGGAATATAGTTGTTCCTCCCTTTATAGAATAACCACCACACGATGAAATGTCTAAGGTAGTTATCTGGACGATTAACAAGGAGGTTAAAAAGTTTCTACCATTTCAAAGGTGTTTTGCTCCGTGCAGGTCCGGGTGTCAAAAGAATAGGCCTGCAGCAGCGCTAAGCTTGTTGTAAAAGGCGACTAAATAGTGCTAAGAACCCTAGTCGGGGGCTAGGGCGCTCTGCTCACAGAGCAACAGGATTGTGTGCCCCAGGTGGTGGAATGGGTACCCCTGGGGTGTGGCATGCTGCGATTGCCAGGCTATAATACGGAAAACCTGGCCGCAAACAATAGTGGTGTACCGTGTTGGGAAAGATGCCACGTTCCTCGCACGTTAAAGAACCCTGCTGTGGTATTCGATAGAAGTAGGAACCTTTGCGCCCCACCACATGAGGCTAAATTGCCCGACCCTACCCATTCCTCCCTTTTTCTAGTGGCAACCAAAATTTATCGACCCTATTATCTTTGTGTTCCATCCTTTTTTTTCATTTCATCATCATTTCATGTTCATTTTATCACGCATTTCATGTTTATCGCCTGAATATACCTGAAATATTGATGCTCGAAGTTAAACCCCAACAATCAATCAATTAATCAATCAATGGTGTTTTAATCAAAGACTGATTGAAAGTTTAAATTTATTTGTCACTTGTCCTGCAACCTGCTTAAGGAAGTTCACCAGATGATTTTTATTCAATCCAGGAAAGAACAACTTTATTTCCTGAAGTTAATTATAACACTCGCTGTAAAATGAATACATGAACACACTACCTGTTTTTGCATAGAATCGCGTGGTTTGACCATCCGTAGGAAGTGACGTATGATCGTAACCGACTAGAGATGCATTTCCTTGTGATGTTATTTCCGTATTTCACGTTTGTCTGTTTGTTTTGGGTAAACAATAATAATGTAAATATTTTCCGTTTTGGACGGTCTTTGAAATAAAAAAAAAATGCGTTGTGGTCGATGTAGAATATCAGTAACGTCGACCCTCTTTGTTAACATACCTATTAATAGATATCAGACGCGTCAAAAACCAGTTAAATTCACTTTTGCATTTTGTTTCAAAGAAGCAGTTACAAACCGCATTTATAACCAGTATTAGTTGTTTTATGTTCAGTTGCTTCACTCGAGAGGGAAACAATTATGTAGATTGTACACGAAATTGACATTTTCAAGAATTGTCGTTCTTGATTATGCTGATTTTAAAAAGTGATTTTCTCTTAGATAAGGATGTGTATACGTCGTGTGTTGATGAAAAACAATTTATTTGTTTGGTGGTCTTGTATCACCTCTACCAATTTGCATATCTGGATCACAGGCACTTGGATCCTGGATTTTTATTTACTTTAATTCCAAAAAGTATAAAAAAAATTCATCGTTTTTAATCATCATTAGCAAGTTCTGACGAAAATTTGATCATTTTTCGCAAGTTTGACATCCCCCCCATCGAAATTCCAACTTTGCGAAAATGGTCAAATTTTCGACTGAACTTGCTAAAGATGGTTAAAAATGATGAATTTTCGATTTTTCACAAGCGCCTGTGATCCGGATTCTATATGGATCGGTACTTATCTCGGTAGCTATATTATGTAAGTTTATCATACCTGACAGCAGCACCATATTAACACCCCATGCAATACTCCAGAACCAACCAACCAATAAAAACGTCACAGTGAATAGTTGTGAAACACCAACACAGGCATTAACACACAGTGTAACAAATCTCGGGTCATCTTTCGTTTGTACGCGACATTTTCCACAACACAAGATTGAAAATCCACTTAAGATTGTACCTAGATTAAAGAGAAATAACTGAAGTAAGTTGAAGTGAAGAGGAAAGGAATACTTTTATTAGCAGAATCCCCAAAAAAGTACGGAAAATTGAATTATCCGTGCTGCTGCGACATATCAAAGTATTGCGATCTTTTGAAGCACTATGAACTGGAGACATTAGTTCGGATCATGATAGTTCATGTATTCCGTGCGACGATTTAATATAATCAATATCTACCTACATTGAACTCTTTTAAACTAAATTTCAATATCCGACGAAAAGACATTTCCAAACCCAAGCAGAATTCATTTGAAAACGTGTAATGTCAATTACAAGTAAAACATGAAATCTTTCAGTTTTTGTAGCATAGCTTCTTTCAAAAGTCAATGGATTCGAGATGTCGAGTACGTTACTCTAGTAACTAGATCACTTAGCATTTTTATGGTATATAAAGTTTGATGGAAACAAATGTACACTATATTTTACAAAAATGATATATATTCAAGCTGGAAGCCTTTTTTATTAATTGTAAATTGTATGTTATAAACTGGAAATATTTCCATTAATCTCAGTTTAAAGCACAAACTGAGTTGAATTAACTCTAAAAATTGAAAATCAGAAATAATGTGATACAAACCTAAACCCGGTATGACAATGTTAAGAATCAGATAAACCACAGCCAGGCCGAGGGGAAGATATGGAATATTCGACATTATCCAGGAGTCATTATTTGTCACAAAAGTCCTCTGTTTCTCCAATGGATTAGGTGCCTGCGTTGAATGTCCGGAAACATCAATTGTGGTTTCAGGCTGGTTGCCATTTTCAACGGAAAGCTGTTTAGGAAGAAGCACTTTCTTTTCAGAGTCTTTTTTTGTAACCTTTTTTGGTTCCTTCCGAGGTTCTTCGTTCAGTTCTTTCGTGCTTTCTATTTTTGTAGCAGCAACGCTAGTTTTAGAAATACCGGGTATTTTCCCATTTTGATTCTGCTCAGTTACTGTCGTCTTTGGCTTCAGTTCGATAGACGGCGGTTGAGAATTTTGTTTATAATCCGCTTGTGTCGGCTCTGTTTCGTTTGTTTTGTCTTTGGAGTTCAGATTTTTATTTTTATCTTTTGATAGTATCCGAGGCTTTTGCCAACCACTGGTGGTACCCTTTTCCAATTCTTTCCCCTTGGGTTCAGCCGTTTGAATTTTCTGTTTTGTTCCGTTTAATTTTGGTTTGTTTCCCGTATCTTTTTTCCCCGAAGACACTGGTCTCACCGCTTTGTTTGAAACTTCTGGCATTCCAATTCAAATAATTTTAAAACATTAAATACTCAATCCCTATCCATTCTACATCTATGAAATATGAAAAATTAATGCCTGCACTCAAAACATTAAAAAAATAGAATTAAAGTGACATATCATTCCGATATATTATCATGGACTGCGATCATGTAGATATCCTGACAAATACAATGATCCGTTACATTAATTTTTAACTTCTTGAAAAATCGAACACTAATTAAGCATATTTTGCCTTAGAAACGCGCTACCTTATCTTTCCACACCACTGAACTCAAAGATGAACGGCCTGCGATAAATGGAATCCAGTTCGAAGCACGTTAAACGGAAATTGGTAATTCCGAACGCGAAGGCATCCTTGGAAACACCCAATGTTATCACATCGGAGTATCTTTGCTTTATTGTTGGACTTTCATTTGATTGATGGATACTGATCGATTTTGAATTGTTTCTGTAGTTTTGATATTGTTGATAACTAATAATGAACCGGTAGCTGATTTTCGATTTGAGATGTGAAAATGACTATTTTCACAATGTCCCAACGATTTTCTCTGTTCTTGAATTAATTTTTAGCAAATCATTAGGAATTGAGACACATATTGAATTAACATCCATCAAACACATTGCTGTGCCTTGTATTGCTATGACGGACTGAAGTGTTATTGTATAATTCTAGTAATTAAGCATGCAATAAACAATTAGATTCTGTTTGAGTAGAATACGATTTGTTCATATCAAACTTTGTTGTTGTAAATGTTCCCAGAACCATAGCATAGCATACTGAGCACAGGTTAAATTATAATTGAAGAGTTCTTGTGACAGAAATAACATCGTTTTTTTTGTTGTTTTTGTCGTTTTTTTTTACAAATGACGTACGTACATTGACATCAACTAT
The DNA here is from genome assembly GCA_037379345.1 of Perna viridis. Lineage (NCBI taxonomy): Eukaryota > Metazoa > Mollusca > Bivalvia > Mytilida > Mytilidae > Perna > Perna viridis. Next base: position 55,551,426 of record CM074512.1, read on the forward strand.
GAACGTTTTTTAAAAGTACTGTTTATTTAGACACCCAAGAACGTTTAAATCCAAGGCTGTCAGAACATAATAGATTAAAGCACCTAACCAACTTTGGGTTTAGTTAAAAGTACTCTTCTATAATGTAAGATTCGGCAAATGCCTTTTCTCCATACTAAAAAGATAATTTAAGATAACTTGAGACTGACGTTTTTCATTCAACTGTTTGTATTGTCAATTGTTCATTTATTAAAAAAAAATTACTACGTTGAAATTGTACAGATACACATACGTTTTGTATGGTGTATTTCCATCATACTGCAGTTCACATAAAATTATTAAAAATAAAGATTAATAGAGAGCTTTGCAGCGTGCAGTATGATATGACCACAGCATATTGAACTCTGTTCACTTGGGGCTAGTGTAGATGTTTTTGACACACTTATGTTGACTTACAGTTCATTTTGGACACAACTGAGTTGGAAGCAGAAATGCCAAATGGTTTCAAATATGGTTGCGGTGAGAGCAGCCTGATCAAACCAGAGAAATTAAAATTAATTTAGTCAGATTTCTTGCTTCCCAACCAAACACCCAGTATTAAGACATAAAAGGACAAGACTTGCTGGTTAGGAGTCGGAATAATTTTACTTATAATAAGATATGATAAAATTAATTCTTACTTTTATTATAAATTTGTAACATGGATAAAACTGTAAAATTCTACAATGTTATCGTACACTATCACAGATCAACAGTGTCAAAAACGTAAGAAGCAATTACATAAAAGAACAGACATTAGATTTATATCAAGCTCCCACTTACCTTCACTTATACCATACATGCACTTGCAGAGGACGGACTTTGGAATTTGCTTTTACAATATATAGAGAGGCAAGAATGGTATCGTACAGTTGTTCACAATGGAAAACTTTATATCTACAAATACTTTTCTAACAAGGTACAATTTCTATCATAAAATTAAAACATTTTAATAAAAAATAATAGAAATTAATATTTTTTTTGTTTTTCTTTCTCATGTCAAACTAGTTTTTGGAAGAGCATTAATCAGTCATTATTATTTTACAGCACATACAATGATAATGTTCATGGGAAAGAGTAATCTTCCTTGTGTCACATGACAACCACCTGGTGAATTTCCTTAGGTAGTTAACTGGATAAATTGACAAGGAGATTTAAACTTTCTATCAATCATAGATTAAAATACACATGGAACGACAGAAAGTTAAAATCTTCTTCTTATTTTTCCAGTTAACTACCTAGGAAATTTCATCAGGTAATGGTCCTTCTTATCAAGGAGAGACTAATGCTATCTTCTGAACATCATCATAGTATGTGCTGTAATACAAAAAAGGAGATAAAAACAATGTGAATTATACAACTGTAAGCTCTCTTTTCTGATTTATAGTGTATTTGAAAATGACAATGAAAAAATCATCATAACTTCAAAAGAAATAAAACAATTTACCAGTACCATACCATAAACCTTCAAAAATAAGTTGGAGACAGTAAAAAACAACCAAACAACATAAAGTTTCCACATGATAAATCATTTTTTTCTCACACATACAAAGGTAGTCAGAATGATTTAATCTACCAACAATATAAATAATTTAAAACTGACTTGTACATTCATATACACACACTCACACAAACATTTTCATAAGATTCGAAAATATCCCTGCAAATTGTAATAAAATATACTTATAAAATTTGGACAGTTGTATATAAGAAAAAGAGCAGCATACATTTGGGAAGGACTTGGGCAAACTTTTCAAGCATTTTGTTCAAAGAAAATATGCAGGAGTTCAATGCTATAACAAGTATATTTAAAACACGAATCAATTGTAAATTTGGCCAAGGGGGGCAACTCCAGATAATCACGTTATTATACCAAATTTTTAAAACAAAAACTGCCTATTTAAAACATATGACAAGAAAATATACTGATACTAAGAAACATATTGATGAAATTATGAAAATAAAATAATATCCCCCCAAACAGGACTGTCTAGTCAATACCTTTTAAGTAGCAGTCTTTGCAAGAATCATGCAAATTCTGTAATATATATTATACAATTAAAAAAGGCTACACATTTTTATTTTTGTTAGTAAGTTATTTTGTGGGTCTTTATGATGAAAATTATCATTCATTCTAATCTGTCTGCTTATAGGAAATAATCAAAATTAAAAATCCAATAGTTTCTATTATATTTTAGTGTCATTTACAGTGTCATCTCCCTTAATTTTGAATTCTACAGTGCATTCTATATAACAACAAGGGTTATATGAAAAGCCACATGTTAATTCCTGTTTGCTATAACATTTAAAACAAAATATCAAATATATAAATATGTAGGCTTTCAAACCAGCATGATTTTTACATGGAGTGCTACTTTACACACACAATATATTATATTTGAGGAGTAATTAGCAGGAAAGGTCAACTGTTCATTGGTGTTATTCTTTTAAACAGAAAAGTTGTATTGTCACAATAATGCACATCACCAACCATCTTGCTTCTTGACAGGATTTGTTTTCACTAAATCACTCAGCAAAAACAAACGATGAAAAAAAGAAAGAAAAAAAAAACTAATACATTGTTATGGATTGAAATATGCTTCTTTAATGAATCCTAGCTGCAAGCAGTCAATTAAGAGCAAAAACTTCAAAAATCTCTTATCAAAAATTTTTGTATTTTGCTCAATTTCAATTCTTCACAAATTGACAAATATGAAAACAATAAGGCTTTCTCTCTAAAGATTTTAACGAAAAGTTCTTGAAGTAAACGCTCCTTAAATTGACAATTACTAGTGATCAGAATCCTGGGAAAATTGGCCCATTTTCAATTTTTTTTTTTTATGTATATACCAGGTAAACAACATATATACATGTATATGCATGTGTTTTCAAACAGATAATTTGACCACTTCATATATAAATGGACAATAAGGCTAAAGTTCTATATTTGCCCCTACTTTTGATGTATCATTAAAGCAAAATTAAAATGTTAATCAATCCAAAAAAACAACAACAAAAAAAAAAAAAAAAAAAAAAAAAAAAAAAACGAGACAGAAAAGGAATAATGGAGACAAGAACTAAAAACAAACCACAGTCAGACCCTATTTAAGGACACCAATAAAAACTAGCTAAAGACCTTATTGATCTCCTCAGGAGTTAAAACAGCTAATAGCAAAGCTTTAAATGGAATGTTTTAAACAAAAATCTACTTTAAATTTTTGAATGAAATTGTTATCAATTGAGTTATATAACATTATCTATAGTAAAATGGTAGTATACAATTTAAAATCAATATACATTCCTTAGAAATGTAGAAAATCAACTTATTGAATAAAAAAACCCAGCAAATTCTAATGTAGAATTCTTACAATCTACTGATAAAAATCTCTGGCTATAATAGGCAATAATATAATTTTGTTCAAAGCTTGGCATAAAAGAAGTTTTAGCCTGAGAAAGATCTACCCTGTATGCTATCAACCTAACACAACAACTACTTTAAACTGTCAAATTAGGAATTATAATTTAAAACAGAAGCATCAGATTATAAATAAAAAATATTATACAATAAAATAAAATATGGCAAATTTTGTAAAATAAAAGTTTGTTCGTATCACAATCTCATTTTGATGAGTTTTCCATTGGACGGAATGAAATTGGTAAACTCACTCTTCAGTCAATAGTATTCAAGCATGGTTTCCAAAGGCTGGCACATCACCATCCTAGAATACACAATGTACACTGGTTATTACATACAATGAACAAACACATTCATCATCAGTTTGCTGATGGATAAAACAGTAGTTTATGAATCTCAATGATTTACATACTTCTGTGGTTGAGTCTTTATTACCTTTAACATAGCAGTATTTATAAATATCAGGCAAGAGGTAATTCATGCAGTCAAACCCCACCAATTTCATTTTTATTTCTTATTCAGAAACAGTTACAGACTAAACAACCATTTTTAGATTTTCATTTGGTAGTTACACTTTTGAGATAAAATTTTTTACATTATTTGTACATAAAATTGGCATTTTACAAGAGTTATCATTCTTGGTTTGGTTTTACAAGAGTTATCACTCTCCGTTTGGTTGATTAAAGAGAAAGATGAATGTACAGTTTTGTACTAAACACAGATATGTATACACTAAGGACTAAAGTTACGTAATATGCCGTATAAAGATTGAAAAAGCATCATTCGCTTGAAGTTTTTTTCTGCTTCATGAATCATCTCTACCATTGGCAGTGTCAGAACTTTCAGTGGATTGGTACTTAATAATTTCTATATCACAGTACATGGTGTACAAGTAACAGAAAGTCACTTTTGAAAAAATACTATTTCTAACCCTTAGCAAAAACAAAATAAATTAAGAATAGTTTTCATAATTAACTGACTACATATACTGGTACGAGTAACCAGTGCATCTTCAAACATTATCATGGGCATACTATGTGGTAAATTATGAATTGAACAAATTAGTAGACTTCAAACTTTAATAGGTATTTAGGAATCAGATCTTGGTAGGGAAAAGGGAAATTTGTAAGATACTTCAAGAGGTCTATTTTTCTTCTAAAAGTATCATGATGACATGGGACATGTCTAGATTACAATTCAAGCCAATATATACGCTCCTTAAACATAAGCTTGACTAGTTTGTATTTCTTTTCTATAAACCATTTCAACAATACATTGTTTGTTTAGAAGGTAGGTAAAATTCTGTCTAAAGTCTACCTGACTAAAGGTACTCTCAATTGAGCTGAGTCATTACAACATATACAACAATGATGTTTAGAAGATAGGTTTTGTCCTTCCTTGATAAAATGACAATTACCAAATGACCTGCCTTAGATATTGATAAAAGATTTAAGCTTTCTATTACTTCATAGACATTTTAAAAAGATTGTCATTTACTCAAAGAAAAACCAAATCTTTCCCTGAACATCATCACTATATGCACTGTAAAATTCATCTCGCAAACCATTCAACTGATTTGCATTTAAATATATTATCATAGTTTTAAAGTTTTTCCTTTTGCTAGATCTAATAATTAGTGTTTCGGGGAGGAGAGGGGGGTTAACAATGGTTTTAATTGAACTCAGTCTCTACTCTGAGTATACCAGTAAATTAACAGACCTATGTGAATAACTTACTCCAGAGATCTTACCCGAAGAGAGGGAAATTTTCCTTTTTTTCCCTTTTTAGTTACTAATAAAATATAATATGAAAGTCATTAGGAAACATGAAAGAGTAATCAAGGGAACCAAGGTTATAGCGGTAATCAAAAGAATGTAATCCAGGGACAAAGACCAGACATGGAAAACAGACATACACAACAAAGAACATAAAGTAACTAAAATCATACATACAAGTAACAAAAGTAAATGAGCAACTCAGAATAAATACTTGGATTTGAATAAAAAAGCCATTGAAAAAGTACATATTAACAATAAGAGATCTCTATTCAATATTCAAATAAAATTTCTCAACCCAATTCATATATCTCAATAAGAAGAAGAGAAAAATGATTTTCCAATTAAAAAAAAAAAAGAACCTGATAAATTAGCAAAGGTCAATACATCTTATATCATGAAAAAGTCACAAACTGATGAACAATACAGAAAAATCATTACAGACAAGATCTCATATTAATGAAAAAGAGTCCAGAAAACACATTTTTACCAAAATCAATTAAATTTAGGAAATGAAATTACTAAGCCTCTTTTTTTATTTCATAAATACAACCAGCCATAAAAAATTACTTTCCTTCTAAATGTGAAAACCTTGTTCATTAATTATACTTCTCAGTACATTGTAATTTACCAATACAGCTTTTATCTAAACAGCCACTAAGATTTCACTTAAAACTGTACATCATCCAAAAACATCAAACCGCTATTCTATATAAATAATGGCCCAATAAAAAATTTAGTACTTGGACTAGAAATAACAGAATTTTAACAATTTTTTTTACAATTTATTTCCCATTCAATTCACCCTGTGAATACCAATTATTAGCCAAAACATTTCTATATGTTTGACATCCTGCAATTTCATGACAGAGCGAGTTTTCCTGAATTGTGTTCTGCACTGTGGATTAGAGATAGTTTGCCAATCAAACCACAGTTTCTTGATATTTATTTCTAAACCAAAGTATTTAGTTTTTATCAATTTTTTTATAGAATGATACATGGCCTCCAGTGAACATAAAAATGTAGAACTGAGTTTATGTAAAGACAATACCATGCAGGTTAGATTTTACTTGATAGGGAAAATGTTTGTTACAGAAATCAATGTCTCCACTTAACAACAGCATTTCCTTATTCAATCAGGATATGCCTGTCTTTGTTTCATCCTGAAATTAACACATGTTAATGACAGTTTCAAAACAATTTCCAGAATATGAGTTTGTATGCCTATCTGAATATTATTTTTTTAGCAACATTCACGGCCTTATATTAGTTTTATTGAGTACTTGGAATGATTTTATTTATAAATTTATATTTGTGCAAATCAATGTAAGTTTTGTGATGAAAAGCTGGATTTATTCATAATATCACTGTCTCATAAGCATTTCATCCACAGATCTATTTTCCTGTTAAAATTCAAAACAGCTGCATGTAGAAAAGTATAATAAAATACTGCTCCTTCCACTTCCTAATAATACCACTTCTATCATGCATCCATCAAAAGTGTATTTGTGAACTATACACAATCATGCACAAGTTTGGTGAAATTACAGCAGGTAAAATAGTGAACTTCATGGAACAGAGTTGGTCTTACCTGGATTAAATGGTAATTACCAGGTGAACTTCCTTTAGTATTGACTGAGATTTAAACTTCTATCAAACTTCAATCAAAATGAAAGGATAGAAAGTTTATATCTCTATGTTAATTGTAAAGTGAACTACCAGAGACATTTCATCAGGTAATAGCCATTCAATCAAGGAAGACCAATTTTATTACCTGAAGTTAAATATGTTACTCACTGTAAGAGAGAAAATAACCCTTCATCTCTACCGTATAGTGAAAGGAATTATCATCCATCACCAATGTACCTATTTACCATATAGATATATCATGCTGCCCAATACAATAAACCTGAAGTTTGAGATATGTTCTACAATTTTTTAAAATTTAATTTTGCACAGGAAAACTCCAAATTAAGATTAATTTCAAGAAAAATTGAACTTGCTCCAGGTGACAGGAAGGTGAAACCCTAGAACTCTGTAAAGGCTATTGTTTTATCTTATACTCTTATTTCACAATTTTATTTTTTCTACTTTGTGTACCTATCATAAAAAATTAAAAATTATTAACTTATGTTAAAATGTTTTATCTTGAAATATATATAGTTATATACTAGTCAGCCAAATACATAGGATAACACACCAACTAACTGATTACGGTAATCACTTGTAAAGGGAAGCATTCAGAATAACTAGCAAAGCCAGGAATCTTTGAGGTCATTACTTGAAATCCTTGCTTATATATATCATATTTACCATATAAGATTAATAAGCACATGAGTGGCAAAATTGAAATTTAATCTATTTTTTTTTTCAATGACACAAAGTTTCCTGGCATTTAATCATAACCTTTCTATCCCTAGTTTTGTAAAACTCAGTTCAGAAAAAAAGATGGTATCAAACCTAAAGTCTATTAAATTATTTTTTTACTCAACAATTTGGTACCACTTTGTTTTTATTTAGGGGTGACCATATGATATTAAGCGGGAGTTGTAAGATTTCCTCAAAAAATGAATATTTATTTTTTATCATGAAAACTGTTTTACACATACCTCAAATCAAATTATTTATTTTTACAATGTAAGTGCATTATGCTTGGATCAAAATAATTCGAATTGAAAAAAACATTTTTTGTTCCATCTTCAAGACAAAAATCTTTATTTCCAAAAATATCAGTTAAAATATTTTTTTTTCTTCAAAATTTTCAAAGCCCACCCCCTTCTCAAAATCAAACGGCCCTCCCCCTATTGCCAAAGTATCAGCACTATGAGTTTTACAAAACCAAGTCTAGATTAACAAATACATTACTACCTGACGCTGACGAAGGTCGTGATGCTCCAACATTAGGATTGTGCTTGAGGCTGTTGTAGAAATTAAAACGCAATGATTCTTCTGTCAATGGTTGCCTAGCAACAAAATATTAAGCACACCGTGAGGAGGTGTCAAGCAAACCAAAACAGCACACAAAAGAAGGCAGATATCAGAGCTTTAACTACATATTTTTATCCAACATAAATGATATGACAAAATGTCATTAAGTCCCAATAAAGATGTAATCTTAAAAATATTCATAAAATGAATCTTAAATTATTACACTGCGACATATTAACAAACTGATTGTTTTACTTAATTTCTTTAGTTTATTGATCCAGAATTTTTTTATAGTCTGTCAAATGTCATCTACATGTATACTGTCATTTTAAGACATAGTAGTGTTCCCTGCAGTTTTTGAAAGGGCAAGGAAATCCAGGTAAAAAAAGAGGCACTCTATCATGTAGGAAGGCACACCAAGCAAGTACAAACATATATTTTGGGAAAATTGACAGAGAGGGGTAGGGTGCTCATACACCCCTAAAAAAAATAGGCATTAATGGAACATTAAGAGAGAGCCCCCTCTCCAAGTTATGGTGAAAAACGGAGAATTGCAAAATATTCAAAAATAGCCTAACTTGAAAACTATATTTGGATTTTGCTTAAAGTTGAACTTAGTCTGCATTTTATGGTACAAAATGGTGTAAAATTTAATAAGTTCTAAGATCTGTGCTCGAGTAATCATCGGTAAAACATGGTGGGATGGATAGACAGACACACTTCTTTTCAGAGGGTATCATGATACAGGGCCACTTTGTGTAGCAGGGTATAAAAAAAGGACAGTAAGCCTGCACCTTCCATAATCATTCTGCAGAGAGCACTTTATACATGTAAAAACTTCGATCCCTATTAAAAGCTCTGATATTTCTAGGATGTGCTACCATGCAGAAACAGAACATATACCTAACTTCAATCAGAAAAAACATAGGTAAAATTGTGAACAAATACACAATTATAATATACACGTAATATCATCTACTGCTACTTTTAAAGCTTTCTACTGCCAAGAGAAGCAAGTCAAGAAAAATTGCAAAATTGCATCAATATTTTTTCAATAAAAAATGTAATTTATCAATTGTAATATTACATTGAAATACATTTGAAAATACATATTTACATGTTTGTTAATGTATACATGTTATTTTGTAAGTTATCGTTGTATAAAACCAAATTACTTAGATAAGCTGTATTTTTCTTCCAGAATGAAAAAAAAAAAAAAAAACCCACAGAACCATAGATTCAAATCTATGACTCATTTTAATTTGCACTGCTTGAAAAGGCACATAAATTTCTAAAATTAAATAGTCAGAGTTTTCCAAGTAATCAAAATAATTTAAAAGCAAAACTAGAATAAAACAATCGATATTCCATTTGAAGATATGAAATATTTAAAATTATTTCACTATTCCGAACAGGAAACAGCAATTTATTGAGTTTTTAAACCTTGAACTTTGCTGTAGCTCTGAAAATAATATCTGACTATGTTTGTCTAGCATAAAAAACCACCTAAAACAATCAGAAAAATTTAAACTGACATCATGCAGTTTACCATAAAACATAAATTATGCATAAAATAATCAATAATGGTTTTAAACAAAATAAAAAACAATACCAATTTGAATGATAATTTCACATTATAATTAGAGCATTTCACAATATCAATACATCCGTTAATTAAATAAATTCAATATATATTGGTGCAGAATTAAATGAAATACTGTACAATGTCAACTCATGGGTAATTTAACTTTTGTGGATAAAAGCAAATATGAAGTGGTAGTCCATTCAAATAAAGAAATTATGAATACCGGCATTATTCAAAATTACTTATCTAATTTACAAAAGGTATGTAAGTTCTGAAATCTTTTAAAAGTCCTTTTTAACACTTCACAGCAATATAGTATTGACCAAAAACACTTTCCTCATACTTCATATTATTTACATTTGGACTACAACTTCTAATCGTGGAATAATATCTTGGAAATCCACAAAATGATTGAACCTACCTCTGAGCTCTATGGTGTCCTGTGGGTTTTCTATAATGGGACGGCTGTATAGGTGGCTTGGGGGCAAATTTCTGAATAGCACTTTCTATATGGATTTCTCCATTGATATTTTTCATTGTTGGTCGTGGAGGGTTGGCTTTCTGTACAGCATGGGCTTGGGCTATCATTGCCTGATGTTTAGCCTTGCTTTGTTCCAATAACATTTTACTTTGCTGTTTCAGAGCTTGCTGCTGTTGTAACAGCTGATATTGTTTACTTGTTTGTGAGGCAGTGTGGTAGTTCTGCGGTGCTACACCTGTCACCTGACTATATGCCGCTGCCAAGTCGGTGTGTAAATTGTGTCCATTGTTACTTTCTATAAAATTACTAAAAGTTGCATTAGCACTTTGTAAATCAACATTAGTTTGAATAGGTTGGCCTGTTCCTGAAGACATCTGTCCACTAGGAGGTCTTTGATATGATGATGAAGAAGGCCGAGATTTTATTCCTGCACCAGCACCATCAGTCGAAACAAATGCTTGGTTAGCCACATCCCCACCCCTGCCACCAGGCATGTGACTGTGTCCATTAGTCTGCACATAAGAGTTTTCATCTACAGAATTACTCCTATACTGTAACAGATCTGTTGGCCTTTGACCTTTAGATGACCCAACACGTGACTTGGGGTCAACCTCTTGAGGAATAAGTGTAGTGCTGTTATAAGGGGAGTACTGCCTTGCTTGTTGTCTCAGGGCTAGTCGTTGTAACGCATTCTGTATTGCATCATCATTGTATGAATCTAAGAGGAAAAAGTTTGAACAAAATCATGTCCCTCCATTTTGTATGAATCAAAGAGGACAAATTTTGAACAAAATCATGTTCCTCCATTTCTTATATGTATTACATTTGATAACAGTTGTGTTTAAACTAATGGAACACCTGTCTCCCCTTGTATAAGTATTCAAAGTCATACTAATCTGATAAGAAAATTTCAGGAAACAATGAAAATGAAAGTGTGCTTCTTGTATGATGAAAAATATCATACTAAAAATTTAAAAAATGAAATAAGCTATCAGTCTTTTTTATATTGGTTGACATGTGAATAGACCTGAAGTAATATCTCCTACTGCTGTATATCTGAATGTCCTTTCAATAAACAGACCTGATTTTAAAAGGTCAACAACAAAAAGAGTTGAAAATGGCAAAATCAGAAGTATAAATACTATAAAAAAAGAATCATCGGGTTTAATTTGGATTTAAAATAGGCCATTAATGGAACATTGTGTGATAACCTGCCATGTTATGGTGAAAAAAAGGCGGATGAACAAATGTTCAAAATGGCCTAATTCAAAAACTGCATTTTAGATTTTGTTGAAAATTTATCTTAACCTGTATTTTGGATTTTGCTGAAAATTTATCTAACCTGCATTTTAGAGTACTAAACAACTGTGCAAAGTTTCAAAGAAATTCATTGATCTGCTATCATCTGGAAAAGGTGCGGACAGACACAAAAATTACCACATAACACCTTACCATTTCGTAAGGCAGGGTATAAAAAGCGAAATTCCACTTTCAGATCGAAAAAATATGGTCTTATATAAATGAAGACAATCACAGAAAAACTACTAGATTCAATGAGGAACAAAAATCTTGATGGTATCCATACCATGTATTGTTATTTGTTTACCTACCTACATTAGGCTCAGTGGTAGCATAAGCAGACATGGGCCTATGATGTGCTGCAGACATAGGTCTCATGTGTGGTCGAGTTGTTGCCCCCATATTAGCTGAGCCTGAAACAAAGCCATGCAAGTGATAAAGCTTTACTACAGCAGCAATCTACAGCTATACACATTTGTAATTATATTCAGGGAATAATTGTGCTATTGATTCTGATAAGGCTAAATGAAAACAAAAATTACAGCGAGCAATAAAGTTAACTTCAAGAGATAGAAGTGGTTAAATGAAAATAATTTAATGAACTTCCTCACTTAGTTAACAAGACAATTGACGTTTCATAAAAATACCAATTAAATGATAGAAATAAAAAAAAATTATCCTTGTTCAGTTAAGTACTTCTCCGTCTAAGAATCAGGCAAAATGTGTATAAAGTGTGGCACATGAAGTAAAAATACACAGAGATTTTATTGCATTATCCAAGTATTTATACCTGATAACCTCAAGAAATTACTGTCCAAGTCTTTGTAAAGTTTGCCTTTTTAAGATAAATCTTATGATTTTAAGATGTAAATCTCTAAAATTACACCAACTTTTCAATGTGCTTTATTCGAAAAACTTTAAAAGTCACGAAAACAACACATTGAATATTTTAAAATACTGAACTACTTTGCATTGTGAGAAAAAACAAATTCATCAAAGATAAATTAGAGATATTCCCAAGGTGTGCATATTGCCCTTTAACCTTTGAGTGATTCATAGCATGACCTTAAAACCAGTAAACACTGAATTTAATGTGTACACACATGATATGACTTTATAAATGTGTATTTCCTTTTCCCATTCTTTAGAAAATAACCACAAATAAAAATTAAGTACCACATTTTTTCAACTTCTGAGTTGTCAATTGATCTGAAAAAATTCAAATCAACATTAAATATTATCATCTGTGTGTACTAATGCATTTGCTATAAATAAAATTCAGTGGAAGAGAAAACTTTTCTAAATGTTCAAATCTGAATGAAAATTACAGCAGGCAGGACTTGGGGAAACAACTATTCACTTAATTTTTTGTAGATAAGACATTCTTAAAAAAAAATCATCTTATTTGCCCTAATTTAAAAAATTTCATCAATGAAAAAGTTCTAAATTTGTGTATTGACAGAATTTGTTTCACAAGTATGATTTTAAAAGTACTGAACATCTGAAAATCATTACAATATTTCCATTATTGCATATCCCTATGACAGTGTTATTATCCCATTGGTCATGAAGTCTTTCCAGTATCAAAGTAGAGTTTTTCAGTATTGTAAAAATTATTAACACATTATGATCTGGAATTGATTTATACATAAGTAGTAATTTATTAAAATATCTTATCCTTAATTCTCCTTTGTTAGTTTGGACATAAAAAAAATATCTTATATCCGTAAAATTGTCAAAATTCGATACATTTGAAAATGAGATAACCTATCATTTTCATACTTCACGTGGCCCATTCCAAAATGTAGATTAAATCCTAGACCACAGCACTACAATTCTTTACAAAAATACAATAGAAAATGTAAAAGTACACAAAGTACAACTATTTACAGCTGTTCTCAACACCCTGTGTAAGAAGACTATTAACTCATGATAAATTTTATTTCATTCGTAAAGTTAACTAAAACATATTTATTTTTCAGACTACCTGGTCTTTGTCCGCTAGAGGATGCTGATCTAGGCCTATTGAGTTTCTGAGTATAACAATGGACAGCATTAGCAAAGGACGATTGTGACGGAGTCTGATACTGATTGGATAAGCTTCGCAAGGGATCAGACGCCAACGAAGATGTAGAACCATATTTAGAATCAGCTACAGCTGTGCCATTGGTGTTTGTGGAAGCTGGTGCATGGCTGCTAACTATATTATAAAAAAGGGGGGTGTTTATTAGTCTGTACAAGTTCTAAACAAGTGATTTATCTAAATTAGTCCAATCTACATAATAAGTTACATGTATATTTAATAAGAAACATTTACCTAATAAAAAGATAGAAATGATTTCAGATACTTGGACGTGTCGAAAAGTTGAAATATATTTCTTTTTAGAATTAGTGAAATAATTCTAAGATTTATATGCAAAAGAAACTTGTAACCATTTCTAAAGGAATGACCACAGTTAAACACGGAAGGCCAACATTTCATAAAATCTGTAGCAATAAGACAGGCATTATAATCATTCATTAGTTCCAACCTAATCTCATATTTTAAACTGCTTTACAGTGAAACCTATCTGAACTGAACCCTTTTCGGACTGTAGAATTTGTTTGGTTTAGACAAGTGTTTGGTTTACCAAGGATAAAAAATACCTTGAAACTGATATGAAGGGACATTAAGTAGTGGTGTCAGGTTTAGATAGGTTTTTGATTTGTATGGGGTTCAGCCTAGACAGATTTCACTGTATATTATTCATCAAAAAGCTTTGAAAGGCCTGGATTAGTAAAATGAAAAGTTTTGTTTTGACACATGAGATTAAATTTACAGAAATAAAACGTATTAATTTTCGTTATACGTGGTGTACTAATTTTTACTATTTTTGTGATGGACAGACAGCCACAAAAATTAGTACCAGCAGAAAAGATTTTGAACACCATATAGCACCAACATTTTTTTTTTAAAACTGCAAAGCTTGATACCCGCCAATACATTCATTTGACAGAATCAGCGAAAATTAGCAACCACAAAAATTAATACATTCACAGTACCAGGAGAGAAGATACTTGGTAATATGTTCAACAGGAACAATGATTACAATAAATGCAAAGTGATTTGATAAGCTAAAATGAATGGCCATATTAGTTCAATAATTTGACTTCATTTTTAGAAAGATATACAATTCTAGTACATGTATATCTAATCTAACATGCTGACTATATGTCAGACCCTACAAACCTTTTGGAATGTCATCCCAACCTGTCAGAACTTGTCTTGATCCCTCATTCTGTGGATGTTTTGATGCCGCCTCGTTTTGTTGATTTCTAGCCGCTATTGTAGTAGAGCTATGAGAAACCTTAGACTGAGTAGACTCAGAGCTACTACTATGCTTTGGGTTACCACCCAAAAATATACTAGCAGATTTGTTGATTTTTGTATAGGTGGTCAATACATCTTCTAGCTCACTTTCACTGAAATGAAATATGGTAACATATACTTAAGAGAACAACTGTTTTACAATTATGATTTCACACTTTTTTATTGATGTAAAGTATTTATCATAGATCTTTAGTCGAATACAGTGTCACTAAACTTGAAAGTTTACTTAAGTCTGACAATACGCTCAACTGTTTGTGATGTCATAAATTCCCAAAACTTTGATTGTAGTTAACCTGGAAGTTAAGCATAATCTTAGACTTCAGTATTATTTCAGTTTTGTGATGCCAGGGCCAGGTCTATCCATAAATGTACTCAATGTTCCTCACTTTAACATATTAAATGTAAAGCTCAACTTGCTTTCGGAAAATAATAGATGTTTTCAAGAAATTTGGCAGGTACACAGCAAGTTTTTAGAAAAGAATATGCATAACTAGTGTCTGTTAGCCTCACCTAGCAGTGTTGACAAATTCTTCAAACTTTTTCTCACAGAGAACCTCTTTCTGGTTAGGGAATGCTTCTGCTATTTTGCCAGCCTTTTTATCCTGTAACCTTTTGACCTTCAACTGTTCTGTTTCCTACAAACAGAAGATAAGAAATACTTCTTTAATGATATACTTTTTAAAAACAGAATATTAGTTTTGCTTTAGTCAAATATTTTTAAACCTGCCTTTGCTGAATTCAGTTATAATAATTCTATAATAAATTTCATTCCAAAGGATACCTTAATATTTCACATTCTACATAGAAAGGCATTAAGGATGTAGGCCTAAGGTAAGGGACACAACTCATGCAAATCATTGGAATGTTTGTTTTAAGCTTTTTTACATAAACTCATGTAAGCAACAAAGTAACTTGGACTGATTTTATTCTGTTTCAAATGAAAGCTTGATAGGCTTTGGTGAAATTTAATATGATACAAACATATCACTGATTTCAAGAGTTATTTCCTTACCCTAGGTCTACCTCCTTAGACCAACCCAATATCTATCTTTTTTCAAATTCTCAGGCTTACAATGTAGAAAAGTCTAATATTATTGTTTAAGTAAAATTCAAAACAGTTATGTGTTAAAATAGCTGCTAGGATACATTTCAAGAACTAATATCTTGTAGAAAAACATAGCCATTCAATTCAAAATATTGGATATTTCAGGTGCAAGTATCAAAATGATGACAAGTGTTATGCCAAATAACCTGCAAGCACAGATCATTCATAAACAAAACAATCATATCAGCTAAAAACTTGGAGAGAATGAATCTACCTAGTTTTCATTTTTAAAAATCAACAGTTCAATTATTGATTATATGACTATATAATGCTCCAATAAAATGTGTACTTATTTTGCCACATAAATATGGATAATGATTAACAAAACAGACAACCTGACGTGACATGCTGAAAAGTTCAGTGAATAAAGTTACAATATAATGAATGCTATGAATGAATATTTATTCAATTTCCAATGGTTATGTTATTTTATAAATAGATTGTTTGGCATGTCTAGTCATTTAATTTGTAAACACAGCCTCATGGGAGATACTTCAATAATTACAATACCAGTATATGAAGTAAAACCCCACTCAAGATCTGTTTAAGCTACTTATTAGACATTCCATATTTAGCTGTATTTTATGAAAAAAAGATTGTAAAATCTTGAACAGTATTTGATTTTAACACTGGTACTACAGATATATTCACCATTTACAGAGTCTAAATTGCAGTCAAATTTTGTAGAAACAACAGATAATTCATAAAGGTAATGAGATGTAATGAAATGTACGAGAAATTTTATTTTGTTGACCTGAATGCTCATGAAACTTCATGAGAATATGTGACATTTTACAAATATGTAAATTTGTTACAAGATTGCAGAACGATATATTTTCTCCTTAGTTTTATGTAGTTAGTTGAGTCTCTTCTATAGGGCTATTTGTTCAGATTTTGATTACCTCCCTTTGACAAACATGTTTTATGTGAAACATTATGCTAGCAAAATCATAATTTTACCACTGGCAGCTTCAACCCATGCTAATGAAATACTCATAAAATCAAAATCAACTTAAAATATTAAAAAAAAAACGAACACAAATATTGACTTGAACCCCAAGCAACTTGTAATACAGAACGCTGAATGGTTATAATTTATAAATAAATGAAGCAAAATGACAATCATGCATTTTCTTGCTAATACTAAATTTGATTATAGATTGGTATAATATCATTATTGTATCAAGCAGAGGTTATGTATCAAAAAACCATAACCCATGACATTACCTGATGAGCTTGTCGAACCAGCTGAAATAAATATGAGAAGTTGTGTGCATAGTATAAAAGCTAGTAAGCACTAGAACTAGAGAGGGTATAAAGCAGAGATTAAGCTGAAATTTCAGATATATCTAATGAAATATGATTAATTACTATGATTGGAAAGTTGCATACAATCTTACTGCTCAATAATCAAAGATGCCCCAAGTTTTACAAGTTTTTTTTGTGAAAAGGGACTTAACTCCTAAAAAAAATAACACCAATTTATCACCTAATGTTGGTTGAAAGCACTGCTCAATTAGACTTCCCCCTCCCTCCCCCATAACATGCACAAATCCATACATATATGACATAATAGACCAATAGGAAAAATTGACCAATTTGTTTTGCTATGAATAAAGTAACGGTAAATCAGAAATTTATTAAAATTAAAATTGTTTGTATAAATAGACAAAAAACCAATATCCGGAATTTCCGTTAAAATTTTTTAAAGTGTTCTTCAAGTTATTGCCAGTAAATGGGAAAATCCCTTCTTCTCTAAGAAGGATGTCCTATAATTCAAAAATGTAAAATCATTCATTCATAAAAATTGATACAGACCTTATACCAATAGAAATAAACAATTAAGCAAAGTTTCAAGGAAATTACTAGAAGTGCTTTTGAGTTATCTGTGAGGTGTGAAAAATGGATGGACATCAATATATCAAAATGCATCAAATCTAATACCATTAAAATAAAAGAGAAATTTCTTGGTTTATCTCACTTTTAAAATTATTTTTTGAAAAGTTTGCTAATTCAAAATTCCCTGCTGGTTTCATTCCTAATAAGTCATTAATCTATTATTGTGGTATCACATAGGTAACAAATCTGATTTTACCTGTGAGTGAGATAAGAAACTCTCACATGGCTTGAAATACAAATATCCTTGTCTCAAAAGTGAATAAAGTATCCATTAATACAAATAAAACAAGTGACAAATGTCAAAAAAAAAAAAAAAGAATAAAAGTGATTTGTTAGCAGTGTTTTATTAGTGCTTTCATTCAAGAGCTATAGAACAATATAGTGTTTGTGAACATAATAAAATATTTACAAGCAAGCAGCCATGAATAGTACCGGTATATATAAATATATAGAAAATAGCATGAAAGTGCACTTTGAGACCATTACTAAAAATTTATTTTGTATGTTGTTGTTACCACTATAAGACAGAGTATCCTACTAAAACAGGCAGTCTACAAAGTTCCCTTGCTCATAAAATGTCTCAAAATGAACAAAAATGTTAGAAATTCTTGCTGGATGGAAACTTCCAGCTGCATGCATTAGAATTGTTAGTAAACAGAGTATATAAGATACAGTCATGCGTATGAAATGTAGAAAGTGTAATCTTAAGTTTAAGGTTACCTTATTATAGATATAGACAAAATCTCCAAGTTGTTTGGCCAGGATTCTCCTACGGTCATTCAGAGGCAACTTCCTACTAGGAACAACAACCTTGAATGGCTGTTGGAGATTGACTGCAGCCCTCTTGAGAAAACGTAGCACCAAATCCTACAAAATGGATAACAAAGATTTAATACTCAATCTGATAACACATATATCAATAGAAAAAGAACAGATATGGTGAAACACAACAAATACACCAGCATATAACCTAAATATAAAATAGTAAATATTTTCAGAAAGTATTTAGGTTACTATTAAAAGAATCTTTGTTTCCCCTTTGTCTGGGTCATGATTTTGAGGCAGACCAGGCAGGTCCCTTTTTTTTTTTTTTTAAGTTGCCATGCTTTGGCACTTAATCAACCTCCATATATATATTTATTACTTAAATTTATCGCTGGAATACAAGGAAAATTACCTGAGATGAAGCGTTTTAGTGACTCCCAGAACTGACTTCCAATTAATTCCTGTATTGGGACCAATGATGGACACATTTTTCGGAATTTATAAAAGCAAAAAAAAAAAAAAGAATAAATAAAAAGACAAATTTTCCCGAAAATAATTTTATGACCCAGTGGCTTTTTTCAGACCCAGTCGGCAAAGGGGAAACAAACTTAATTTTAATTTTGGCCTTACAAGTGTAAACACATCTTTAAGTAAGCTCTGAAAGGCCCTGACAACAAAAGTAATAAAATCCACAGTACCAGATGTATGATATCAATTTGGCCTTTTTATGAAATAAAGTACAATAACAATTTTTTTTTCAAGAAGTATCTACTATAGTGCTGTAGTAAATGAATTATCAGTGTGATTTGTCTCTTGATGATTTTTTGAGGTCGAAGAAACTTTATAATGTGGCATCATAAATCTTAAGTTGCAGGAGACTTCTGTATAAAATATATTATTTTTCTGAACAGCCTCCACAACTTGACAAGTGTGAATACATCTATGATGAAGTAATATTTTATTGGGTTATGAAAGTTTTAAACAGAAATAAAATAAAATCTTTAGAAGGATAATCATTCTTGTATAAGAATTTCAAAATATCAAAATATATAAGTCTGGCATTTTAAAAATAACGAACTTATTTATGAATTGAGTAAAATATACACATCACACACTGTTAAAGTACTAATATTTGTGGGGGACAAATTTTCATGGATTTTGTGGTTGACTGAAACCCCAATGAAATATGTATCCCGACAAAATACATATTTTCTGTTTATTTGTACTGTGGGAAATGTCAAACCATGAATTTAAGAATCCACGAACCAACGATTTGTCTGCAATCCACGAAAATTGATATCCACGAATAAAAGGACTTTCGCAGTATGAATAATCTTGGTTTTATCGGTGACATTTTTTTACACAGTACCATTTGTTCATTGAGAGCATCAGAGTCATCCTGACTAGATGGATTTCCTTCTGTCACTAATCGCTGCTGAACTCTGACTAAATACATGGCAAAGGCAGATCTCGCTTGTACTTTACTGAAAAATACAAGAAATTATTGCTAGCAAAATCTCAAACCTATCTAAGTCTACTAAAAATGAAGCACACAGAAATAAATACAGGCCTTCAAAGGGCTTTTGACTAGAAAATAAGGCTTTATATAGGGCAAAATATCTTTAAATTTAGGGCATTATAGAAAAAGGAGCACATATGGTGAAATGCAACAAATGCACCATCATCAGAGTTAGAAATAGTAGCCTGCCTGCCAGCCTGAGACTGGCTATTTTTTGGCAGCGCTGACTAAGCTGACTAATTTTAGCAAAAATCTATAGAGCCATATAGTAAATATATTGAAAAATTGTATTCAGAACTTGCTAGAATTTGAGTGAGTTTACTACCCTGCCATCCTATACCCTTTATAAAAATAGTATATTTCAGGAATTTTCAGGGCTAATATAAGGAAAATGCTATTTTCAGGCAAAAATATATATGAATTTTGAGACTGTCAAATGTATACGGATTTTTTATATGAAATATAGGGTGCTAGTAGGCCTGTAAAATATCAAAAACTGAAATGGTAAGTGTATTAAAATGTACGAAGCAGCAAATCTTTCCCTTTTATTGATATTTTCTAATATTTGGATTTTATAATGTATGATCAGAGGATAAGCAATGAACAAAAGAGTATTGTTTCAGCCAAAAAAAAAAAGCAGTAATATAAACAGTAGCTAATCTACAGACAGGGTCAGCTGTTGATAACATATAGAGAAACATGATAAATATAAAAAAACATTTTCTAAAATGAAGATTTAGATTTTGGGCCATTCCTGGCCATATTCATATCTAGGCATACAAGGAAAATGAGCAATAAACTAGTACTGCAGAAGAACAGACTATAACCACAGAGAATGAAAAGAGTAAAAAGTTTGCTATTCAAGAAGAAATTTTGTTAAAAATATACATTGAAAATGGAAGAAAAGATCACATCCTATTAAAAAATTCAGAAACTTTTATAAAGTCTTGCAGGTAATAAAACAGTCATTCTTCCATGCATGGAATAATTCTAACTCTTTGTTTTTTCTTAGCAAAAATCTGAAACTCTGTTTATTTTTTTTTGTAAAAATAGTGTCATCTTTTAAGTAAAGATTTAAATAAAAGTTCAAAGCATAGCCATCTAATCTGTTGTTCCAAATTGCAAAAAAAGGACAGCATTCTCAAGTATTTGCATCTGTGCTCTAAATTTATGTGGTGACACTTTGTACCTGACTAGACTTCGTGACCTGAAAATAATCCATTCGATAATACACACAAAGAAGATCATTGCAATAATAGCCAGTTGGTAAGGTAAAACTAAGGGTCATTTACAAGAGGACAAATGTAAATAAAGAAACAACGGTTGTATATTGATTATTGTCAGGGAATAAAAAAGTATTGGAAATTATAACTGATTAAGATGTTAATTCAACAAAGGAATAAGAAAAGGCTAAACTGGTAAAATTTTTACACCTAGATAGTAAGAAATTTATATTACAGTTAAACCTGACTAAACAAAACCCCTTTTGGAATGTAGAACTTGTTTAGTTTACCCAGGTTCAAAATACATTAAAACTGATATGAAGGGATTGTAGAAAATGTCTGGTTTAGACATATTTTTGGTTTCATTCAAAGTTCAACTTAGAAATGGTTTTGGATTATTTCGTTGTTTGGTTTAGACAGGTTTTGGGTTTAATTCATAGTTCAGTTTAAACAGGCTTTTGGTTTATTCAGCATTCAGTTAAGACAGGTTTTTGGTTTATTCAGACTTGGTTTAGAAAGTTTTTGGTTTATTCAGGCTTGGTTTATACAGGTTTCACTGTAGTAAATACCATGTCATTGACACCTACCTCAGAGTAGATCCTTTCTGTAGCAATTCTACTACATTATATCTTGGTTCTTTAGGTGGTGTTGGTGGTCTCTCTTCCTCCACTGGGATCTCTATTGGAGGGGGTGGCTCATCCTTTTTAACAGGTACCTTAATAGGAGTGGGAGGTTTAGGGGGCTTGCTAGCACTAGTCTCTTCACTTTTTGGCACTACTTTTTCTACTTCTGCTTCATTTTTCTGTTGCTTAGTTTCATTTTCTTTTACTTCGTTATCAACTTCATCATTTTCTTCATCATCTGATTTCTTTTCATCTTTTTCATCTTCTCCTTCTTCTTCTCCACAGTCATCAGCCACACCTTGCACAAGCTTTGGTCTCTTTTTCACTTGGTAAAAATAAAAATAAACATTGTTGCAACAAGTATAACAGATTCATGATATCAAGTTGGTCTAGTTAAAATTTTGTAGCGATGATTTTGTTGCCAGAAAAAATAGAGTGTTTACACTAAACATTCACTGTGAAATAAATCCATTGCACTAAATCGGGTAATTATATATAGGGTACTTAAAAATTTTTAAAAAGAAAAAAAAAATAAAATAAAATGAATAAAATAAATACTTTGAAAAACATTTTTTTCAAATAACTTCAGTTCTAAACATTGAAGATTGATACCAAACAGTTTAACATTGGTTGTTCACACTTATCATCTCTCAGACTTATTTTGTAAAGACAACAGATGACAATTATTATTATTATTATTATTATTATGAATATTACTAAACATCTCATCTTGCATTGGAAAGTCCAAATTAAAATTTTATTGAAAATCAAAACACGGTATACAAAATGTTAATTAACTGTATGAAGTTTGATTGTAATTAATAACTAACATAGGAACAAATGTAGTGACAGACAGACAAGGTTAAACAATATGTCTGCCCCAGAGAGGAGATTGAAATATTTACCTCTTCTCCGCCTTCTTCTCCCATTCCTGCCAGCTCCTAACTTCCTTTCATACTGTCTGGTTCTCAGAATAGCTTGGGCATAACACTCAGCATACTGTAACACAGAATAGTTATGAAGCTAATTTATAAGCTGCTAGAAGTATTTATTACAAAACTAAAATTAATTCACAAATTGCAAAACTTAAAAATTTCAAATACATACATCTATACATTATACACAATGTACCAGTAACTACTTGTAAAAAGATCAAAGCCAAATCGCTTAATTTGCATATTTTCAAAATTAATTTATAATCTTAACATAGTGACATGAACTGTTAGCAGGTAAATATGACCCAACACCTAATAACATACATATATGATCTTGTCAATATTTTTTTTTTCTAATTTGCTCCTACCTAAGTTATAGCATTGCAGAATTGTTAAATTTTCATTAATTCCATGATCAAGAAGAAAACATGGAAGAAATTGCTGTGAGTAAGTCCCTAAATGGAATACATGTTTTAAAGAGTGTTTATAACAAAAAATTAAATCACTTTGCACTTAAACTGACAGCATAAACGTGAAAATAAGTATCCGCAAAATTCAATTTGTTTACCTCAGAATCTGACTTGACTGCACTGCTTAATGATGAGTAGGCACTTCTACAAAACAAAAAAGTATGAATTAAAAACTTTTAAGTTAATACTACATAGTTTGAATCCATCTAGTCATTGAAAAGTGAACATCCGTACTAAACAAATAACATCTCATTTATTAGTAAATTAGGTTTGTAATAACAACAGGTATACTCACTCTTGTAACAGAAGTTGAAATCAGACAGCAACCAAAACTGCTTACAATGTAATTCTCATATATATTAAGCAACATACCAAATTTAAAATCAATCCATACATGGGAAACTGAGATAATTGCAACAAATTCAGATGGATTGGTATGTTGACTGGATAGAATGACAAGGTGATTCCTTAAATCTCTAACGGCAATGCTCACTTTACCAAACATCCCAACTTTAGTATATAGCTAAGATATAAACTAAAAAACGGGAAGTTGTTGTTTCCCAAACCCAAATTCATATACACGTTATGGCACATCTATGTAAAGTTTGTGCCAGAAGTAGTTATGCAAAGTGATCACAAACAAAACTGTTACAAAAAAGAACTGAGACATGACAGAAAAACAAAAGAGAAACAGATGGACAAGGATAAAGTAGTATACCTCTTATTTGGAGTGGAAGTATAAAAACAA
Source organism: Perna viridis (assembly GCA_037379345.1). Classification (NCBI taxonomy): domain Eukaryota; kingdom Metazoa; phylum Mollusca; class Bivalvia; order Mytilida; family Mytilidae; genus Perna; species Perna viridis. Next base: position 55,575,584 of record CM074512.1, read on the forward strand.
CTGTACTCGGAGAAAACTTTTTTTCTTGTTTAACTTGTACAAAGAGTAATCAAGGGAACCAAGGTTATAGCGGTAATCAAAAGAATGTAATCCAGGGACAAAGACCAGACATGGACAACAGACATACACAACAAAGAACATAAAGTAACTAAAATCATACATACAAAATAACAAAAGCAAATGAGCAACTCGGACTCCACTTAAAACTGGGAGCATGGACCAGGTGCACCGGTAGGGTAAGCGTCCTCTGCTTTTTTAGAAACACCCGCCGAGTTGCTCATAAAAAGTCAAGTCCGGGGTAGACAAACAAGAAAGGAATACTATGCCCTGTTGAATAAATCAGTTTTCATGGTGCAGATGGATACACCATAACGATCCCAAGTTCATGACGACGATCATAAAACTTCTGTAGTGATGACTTCAATCTTGTAGCAACATAACCCTATTCCAGAAGCCTATTTGTTAGAGTTCTAGCGCAATACAAAAAGTCTGTGTAGTTTCGGAAAGCTCTGGCATAACATGAGTTGTTATACTCCATACACAGGTGTGAAGGGATGTTGCCAAAGATGAAAGGAAAGTTGACAATTCTGAATGAAAAGTCATCACGTCTGTAGTAAAATTACCAATCACATTATCAAGGTTTGAAGCATCTTTTGTATGTATACATAGTTTACAACTGAACTTTTTTTCAGTATTTAAAAGTATTAGTCTTTCTAAAAATCAAACAGAAACAAATCATTCATGTCCAAAACTCACTGAATTCAATTTTAATTTCCTGTTCAGAAACTGTTAGTGATCATATAACCAGTCTTAGTTTTGTATCTGGTTGTTTTGAGATAAAATTCATATAGATTGTACATGAAATTTTGTATTTTAATTTGGTTTGATTTGGTTGATTTTAGTGGGAGATAAATGTATGATTTTCTAAAACGTGTAGATCTGAATGCAGAAATGATTATTGTTTTGTGAATGTATAGCATATAAAGACTGAAAATGAATTGTCTGTTTTGTGGGTTTTTTACACACTGAATCACTGAAATGGCAGTGTCTGAGTTTTATGTGGACTGGTACTTAACACCATCTTAAGCAGTAAAACTGTTATGCCTACAGACTTAAATGTTTCTTCTCTTTAAAATGTTGTTGAAATAAATTTATATTCAGTAAGTAGCAATATAGAATAACCATTTATTGACATAACTTATGAACTCAACCTAAACAGTTAATATTTGTGGCAAAAGACAACCAATCCTGGTGTATTTTATTGAACAAACAACAAGTGGTTATGTAAATAGAGTAAGATGCATATGTTACATCCAAAAATGGTAGTTTTCTAATAAGACACAAAGACTTATGACTTTAGTATAGAGAGAATTTATAAAACACTATCTTCTAAAAAACTTGATCTACTTTTTTTAGTAATCAGAACAAAATCAGTCAGAAAACACAATAGCATTACAAGAAATAAGAACATACATTTTAATACGCTTCAATTAGTAGCTACAGGATTCAGCTAATCAGCTCACGACTTTTTTCAGGAAAATAAATATCACTCAGCATTTCATGCTACCTTTGCACAATATTTTAAACGCATTTAAATTTAATGCTAAAAGCAGCTATTATATGTCTTAATACCCTATTTTTTTATAGGCAAAGGGAGATAATTAAAAAAATCTTGAACACTGTCTTCATTCAAAGAGAACAAGAAAAAATAATAATGAAAAAATATACACATTTCAATATCAAACCATTATCATCTTTACTGAGAATTCATCAACTCAAAAATTTCTTTTGATTTTATCATGCACACCAAAGTAATAAGTTATGTCCCTTTACCAAATTGCCTACAAAAAAATGTACAGAGAAAAAAAATGATTGCACATGCATTTTACTTGTACATTTAAGGTCTTACCAACCAATACATTTAAACCTAGATCTCAATACAACAACTAGAGCCTAACTTGGGAATCTAAATTTTGATACATCTATACATCAAGGTCTACGAACTGAAAAATAATATTTACCGCAAATACTGGAACTTATTACATGCAAGAAGTTTACAGTGAATGCTGAAAGATTGTGAAAAGAAATATATAAACAGAAATACTGAAAATAGTGAGTATACAACTACGGTAATCTGGAATATTGACAGGTGACCAGTTACTTACTTTGAACGGAAAATGGGAGTTATTCTGAAATTTAAACTCAGAATTCAGTATATGTTCCAACTTTTATTCCTCAAATTTACATCTAGTGATAAAAAAAACTTTTTCTTATTTTTATTTAACTCAAGATGATGGACTACCTGTAAGCGGTCAACTAAAAGTTAAATTGTATCTATAGCAACAGCCACAAATTCATGATAATAACAATTTCTATACATACTCGTATTCCTATACTAAAATTCTAGCATTCAATGGTAAAAGCATGCATGTGCCTAACACTAAATGGGAAGATAATAAAGAATTAATTCTTTCATATTTTAAAAGAAACACTGGACTTGAAAAAAACGCTTATTCAAGAGAAATTAAGAAAGTATCTTTAACTACCATGAGCATGATATTATTTTTAAAAAAGTAAGATATGCAGTTGAATAAAAATACCATATCTAAGTTTTTACAGTACAGATAGATAGGGGTTTCAGATGTGAATTAATCAGGAACAACCCTGGTGTTAACCTAAAATTGGGAAAAAAATGTTTTGCATGAAATCTCTTCACAAATACTACCCCAAAAATGTTCTTGCCTCACTTCACTCAACCTTTAGGTAGCGTTCTTTATGAAAATCAGACAGAAGGTGATTCAAGCATGTCAAAAAAAACACCATTTTTACTTTTATTTCTTGTTCAGAATCAGTTACAGACCACATAAACAGTCTTAGTTTTTCATTTTGAGGTTGCACTTTTGAGATAAAAATTATATAGATTGTACATAAAATTTACACATGACAAGAGTTATTGTTCTTGATTTGGCTTTATTTGGTTGATTCTAGTGGGAGATGAATGTATGATTTTCTAAAAAGTGCAGATTGAGATAAAATGTATACAGAATGTACATGAAATTAGCACTTTGCAAGAGTTATTGTTCTTGATTTTGTTCGATCTGGTTGATTTTAGTAGAGACTAGGAGATAAATGTATGATTTTCTCAAAAGTACAGATCTGAATATAAAAAGGACAACTGTTACATAAAAAACATAGCATATGTAGATTAAAAAAGAATTGTATGTTCGTTGGATTTTTCTTTACCAAGAATCACTTTAATATGGGCAGTGTCTGCATTTTATACGGACTGGTACTTAATTCTATTAACACCCTCCCCCTTCCAACCAGAAATACTGGATCTGCCCCTGGGTTTATTAATTATGATCTGATATCAGTAGCACCACCACATTCCAATACAATGCTGTCATCTAACTGACATGCAGCTAGCAGGTAAACTACATAGGGTTACAATTGTTTAATTTACCTTGGGTCATACCTGAAATGAACAGCAACTAAAGGTAACTAAAGGTACACAATATGACAACCATGACCAATACATGAATGCTATACATAAAATTGAAACTTCCATACACACACACACACACACACATATACACACAAAAAAACAACCAATCATTAATGGTTTTCAAGTTTCAGTTGTTGAAATAGTCCAATCTGTCTTAAAAGATCTTCTAAGGAAGAGGAAAATCATGGTCATACAAGATAGGTGGTCGTTATATAACGAAAATTAAACCGTCATAAATATTTTTTTCAAAGAACATTGCAGTAAATTTTAAAAATTGATTGCGAATTTTTAAACTACGTGAAAGAAGATTTATAGTAGAAACTGCAAAAAAAGGTTGTGCAAATAATTCCCGATTTACAGTAATTGTAGTCATACTGCTGAATACAAGTGGTCATTCAGACAAGTTTGAGTGTATTACACAACCATGGTATAGTGACATTTTATTCTCCATGAGTGAATTTGATACTTTACTAGTTACATATGTCTACTTCAAAAATATCCAGAGATGATTTTACAAGGTCTACAAAGCAGAAATCGGCAAAATCGGAAGTACAAATACAATAAAAAAAAAAAAGAATCGTAACAGTAAAATCCAGATTTGAAATAGCGGAATTCCACTAGAAAGCGGAAAAAAAGCATGTCTGAATATCAGAAAATTCCATTTTGCTTTTATTTCTATTCTTAAATTTAAACAACTGTCAATTGGCTTTACAATACCATTTCCATAGGATGGGTTATTTTGGCAGATGTAAAATTTGGTGATTTTGAGGCAAAAAAGTATATAAAAAAATATTTTCCAATTCAAATTCTTACCGATGTTCAGTGGTGCAATACTTAAGCTCAGGGTAAATATTTCGTAAAATTTATTTTGAGTTTCATAGAAAAATTCTCTAAAATACACCAAATAAGCACCCTGTGAAAATTACCCACTATGCCATATTAGAAACCGCTGAACATGACACCACAGACCTATTTAAAAGTATTGGTAAGCTGAAACCACAAGAGATAAATATAGAAAACTTATTATAAAATATGTTTAGGTGCATTAATTGTTGAGTATAAAACTTGTAAAACCGTGAAATGAAGAAATTCAAACAAAATTTTAAAAACTACATGTTACAAACTTACTTAGCTCTAGCTCCTATAGATGTTGACCCCGACCGACTAGGAGCTACTCCCGAATTTTTGTGTCTGTAATTACAATGTAAACAAATGGCATTACATACAAGAATACAAATAATATTAATATCGCAAACTTTGGTGTGCTATAACGTGTTTCAAGGAGAAAACTCAAGCTAGAAGCAAGATTATAATAAACCTGGCCCTAGTGCCACAAAACTTGAAAAATTAGAAAAGTCGGAGAAAGTTCTTAAGTGTTTGTGACATCAAGGACTTTGATTGGAGGTACCATGGAAATCAAGAATATTCTCAGACTTAAAAAGTATTTTTTAAGTTTTGTGGCACTGGGGCTATCTACTGAAATTTTTTCCTTTTCTCTATCAGAATTTTTTGCATGAGGATTTTCTAAAACTGAAAAAATTCTGTAACTAAAACCCAAGCTAAAGGGCATGTTTATTAAAATTCAGTCTGATAATTTTTAGTGCTGGTATTTAATTAAATGATAATCACTTTGAAGGCAACTCCTTTTTTGTCCTTTATGTCCACAACAAAAAAGCAGAAGGAATTTTTAACTGATTAAGCGTTCCGTAATAACTGACAAATTTACAAACAATAAAAAATGAAACATGGATATGCATCAAGTATTTTGTTGAATGATAGTAATATTTTATAAGGATTAAATGAGACCAGTTATTAATTTCATTTTAGTATCGCCATTCAGCTCCTTACCTTTCAGGATACAATCTTTGATGAATCATCAAGTTATGGGTGGTGTTAAACTGTAAGAAATTCCTAAAATAGAAAATATTAGTGCAATAGGAAAAGAAAAGTACTATGAGATTTTTAACATTGAAGTGCTTCAGAAAATAGGTTAATACCACGAGTAAAAGAAAGACTTACAGGAGATGTTGGCCATTAATGTGTCTTTGTGTCATTTTATTAGTTTTTAGGTTGATTTCGAAGAATTGTCATTGATCAGTTACCGTGGCTTTTATTCAGACATGTTTTTACAAGGTCTACAAACAAGGCGGAAATTGGCAAAATCGGAAGTAAATATGCAGTAAAAAAAAAAAAGAATCATAACAGTAAAATCCAGATTTAACATTGCGGAATTCTGCTAAAAAGCGGTAAAAAATTATGTCTGTTTATTACTTCGTTGTTGAGGCCATGCAGAGCTTACTTAAAGGTGTGTTTAAACTTATTGATGATCTTTTGGCGACCTCTGAAAGTATTTACTTTTTTTAAATTTTGGTTATACATGTACGCTGGTGCATTTGTTGCCTTTTACAATATCCATTATTTTTCTATTTTATGTAAAACCAAACTAGATTAATGTATCACCACTAAACCTACTCATTGATACAAACTTAAAGGCTTTCAATATTTTTTTTATTTCAAATATAGACTGAAAATATAAACATAACATTAAAAAGTTGCAATGATGTAGTGCTAGGTATAATCCCACTTGTACAAGAAATCAATATCAAAATGCAACTTAACAACTTATTTACATATGTTGCATTTGTATAAGCCACATACCAAATTTGAAATCAATCCATCCATTCAATTCGGGTCGAAACAATTGAGACAAAAATAAGACAGATAGACAATGTGATTCAAAATACCACCACACCTCGAGTTGGGGCATGATTATAAATATACCAACAACTTTTCGATACTTACATGTAAATATCCCATGAATCAGCTGTAGGGAATATTCTGACATAACCCCCTTTCCTTTGGTCCTCCTCTTTGACTCTACGGAGAATTTTAATTTCCTCGCTGTTCAGTCCCGCCATAGATCTGTTATTGTTCTGGTTCTTTTCACCACCCTTGTTACTGGATGCTGACTGTGGCCGCTGTCTCTGCTGCTGGAATTGAAATAAGGTTAGTGAAAAACACAATAATTTTTTTATCATCTTACAACTGCCTCTCTACAACATTCAAGTGTATATTCATTAAAACAAAAGTATCATAAAATAAAATTTTAGATCTTCTGATATATTCAAAAGAAAAAAAATATATACCATGAGTACATATCTGGTTTAGAATTGAAGAAATAGACACTGAAAGGGTCATTGGCAATATGATTATTAAAATAAGATGTTATAAAAAGAATTTCCTTGACAGAAGCAGTTTTTCCTGTCCTATTCAATCTTATATATATAACTAAATTTGGCAAAGCATTTTTATCAAGCATTTGAATTTATGCAAAGGATTGTTCTACAGAGCTAACTCCTAACCTAGACTCATACTATATGCCATATTTCTAAACTGCTTAAATAAGGTACTATTATCGGCCAGTTTCTTATTTTTCATTGATATTAGTATGTATCCAAACACAATGTAAAGGTCAAATTAAAACAGTTTGTAAATGATGTAAATTCACTTCAAACACACTTGTATAATTAATGTGCTACCATTGAGCCTAAATTCACAATTGTTCCTTCCCTGAAATCAAATTATTAAGCAAGCTTCTACCATGATACACACATATTATAATAATGGTTTATAACCATTGTATGATAGAATGAAGCAAGGTGAATATGTGATTTGAAATGTGAAATTTATTCCTAAATTCTAGTACATTTCTTAATCATCAAAATATTATTCCATCAAAATACAAAGGGGAAAAAAACAAAAAACACAAATGCCTTTAAGGTTTAGTTAGCAATTCACTTAATTTAAAGGATTTGTAATTTCAAAAAGCACTTTAAGTAACTGTAAGTCCTACTGAGCTAGAACTAAAATCTGGACTGGGTGCCAAAAAACTTTAAATATACTTAAGTCCAAGAATATTCATAACATGGTAAATCTAATCAAAGTTTTTGAAATTGATTAAGACAAAAATAGTTAAAAATTTTCTCAGACTGACTTTTTCAAGTTTTGTGGCACTTGGGTCTGAGCTTCCCTGTAGCTCTTGTCCAGACAAAAAATATAAAATAGAGTTCACTTTAAACAATGATGCAATGAGAAAGAATACATGTATTACAGATAAATCTGATTAAATCACATGATTAAGTCACATGATAACCCATTACAAAACTTCTACCAAAGTACAAACCCTGTAGATTTGATACCAGGAGTCCTGAAATTATACACATCTCAATATTTATAGTCGGTACTTAAATCGGAATTACCTCCCTTAGTAACTTTCAATAACAAGGAAAATGGATAGAACGGCTAAATACTAGATTTATGAATATCGAGGAAAAGTAGAAAATTAATTGCAGCCATTACTACTGAATTAAAAACACCTTTTTTCTTGTAATATTACAAAAAAACAAGTTCCTTTTACATTTTTCAAGATATTTTCCCACCAATTATCTCCCCTTAAGAGGGTTTCTTTAAAAAAAAAGTTTTTAATTTTATTGTACATAGTCTCATGTCAAAAACTCTTTTAAATCTCATTAACGAAAAAAATCATTACACTGAACCAAACACTATTCATCGAAAATACCTAATTCTGTATGATTTTGCAAGATGACAGAAAACAGATGATATGTGTACCACAATAGGTATTAACTACCTTAAAATGAAACTGTTTAACTATTAATTAGATTCAAGGAAATAATTTACAGTAACAAGTACTTTTACTCCAAAATCTACTCAAGTGCCCTTTGCTGTGTAATTTACTCCAATTATGCTGGTGTTTGGAGTATTAGGAAATTGTGGAAATTTTAATGAAGCTATTTTTCATAATTTTGTTTATATTTTCATAAAATATGTACAGCATTTAAAGATTAATTACAACAGAACTTAAAAAAACAACAGTACAATTTTTTTCTCATAAAGATTAACACAAAATAAACTAACCCAAATGCATTTTTAACAGATTATAAAATACCAGCACTTTCACAATTAACATGTGGAGTCTCTTGGTTATATTACCCTAGAGGTTCCCAATAGATCTATGTAGAGATTTCTGTTTCCAAGAAGAACATTTGAATAAAGAAATAGAGGAATCATACTAAATCTCTCCATATAGTTAGACCAATAAGCTCTCTTGTAACAGAGTTACAGCACATACAATGACAATGTTCAGAAGGTAGAGTTGGTCATTCCTTGACTAAATGACAATTGTCTGATTAATTTCCTTAGGTTGTTATTTGGACAATTGAGAAGATTTAAATACTTCTCAGTCTAAGAATCGGGTTAAATGTACATAAGGAGTGGAAAATGAAGGAAAAAAAAACGCAGGGATTTTATTGCTTTAACCAATTAATTATACCTGATAACCTCCAGAAATAACCATCAAAGTGTTTGTAAAATTTGCCTTTTTAATATTGATAGGTTAAATTTATTTGAGATGCACCACAGAAAAATGGCGGAAAAATTTTCCTGCACTATTTCCCTGTATAAGCAGTCAAAAAATATCTACATCACAGATGCTTCAAGATAAACTTAAATAGCTTTTTGGTTGTTTTCTAGATGTACTGAATATATTTTAGGCAAAAATGACTAAATTGGGAAAAATGATGTGCCACCCATTTCCTGATTCTTACACAGAATGGTACTTAAACTTTCTAACAGACATGATCCTGTGATATATGATTGAAAGTTTAAATATCCCTCTCTATCGTCATTTAATCAATGAAAGACCAATTTTATCCCCTGAACATCACCATTGTATGTGCTGTAAAAGATTCAGTGTGTGATATTCAGTCATAAGTTTGACTCTAACTTACAAATCTCTTTTCATACAATAAAGCAATATAAGTGAATATAATTGTTAGAACCATGCAGTGCAAAATCCACAAATAAATAGCAGCGTTTTTGATCATTTCATTAATGGAAATTGAAAAAAAAAACCTTATCAAATTAGAGGAATTGGAAAAATTTAAATATAATTTTTACTTAAATCACAAAAAAAATAGATATCATTTAGTAATTGTTGATGAAGTGACAGTTTTGAGAGTAAAATTATCTTTTAAAAAATATAAGTTAACAAATAAGTCCACATTAACTGCATGAAAAGAGATGGCTGTTATGAACACCAAAAATGGTCATGTGACTTACCGAGTTGGTGGCAGATGATGGGCGATTTCGTGCTGACTGGAAATAAATTGTGCATGAATATAAGCAAGATTTTCTGTGCTGTTTGATTAAACTCACGATTAATGAAGCTTTGAATAAGCTGCAATATGAGTGAGTGCATAAGCTAAAAAATGATTATAACACTGAAGTAAAAAAATGGTAACCTAAAAATTCTATACACATGCAATCATTTAATGCATAATTTCTTTTCTCCCGTTATTGAACCATAAAAATCAGAGATCTCCATAATGCACTTGTCTTTAATGTAGGAAGTAAACTAACAGATATGTGGTATTATCATACTTTTTCCAAAAAACCCACAACATTCATATTATTTAGAAAATCAAATTACAAGATAACTAACATTCCTAGACTTGTTTTAACCCTACATTTTTATAAATAGTAGTCTATACCAACATCAGGGCTATAAAGTTTATCTTAAATAATTAAAATTTTGGTGGGTAATCAATTATTAACAAGCTACTATATTATATGTTGGAGATTGATCAATTAAAGTAAGATCTATCAATTGTTCCAATTAGTCAATGCATGTAGGATCTAACAAAACTCCATTCTACTTTCTGTTCAGATGACCTTTTAAGAATTCTCAGGGTTTTCCCTTTGAATAATGCCTTCAAAATCATGAAAGATGAAATCTGATTGGCTGATGAAAAAAGATCATCAAAACAGAAAGTAGAATGGAGTGTTTTTTAGTTTCCTACAAACAATGACTGAATGGAATATTTGATAGGTCTATTTTTTTAATTAGATTGTAGATTAATGAATAGTCCAATCTTAATTTTATTATCAAAATAAAATGAATACTTCAAAAACATGGAAAATTCACTTTGCCATTTCCATGTTGTAACAGCAAGTTTTCATCTCATTTCTACCTCTTATTATTTCACTTTTCAAGCTGAATTGTTAGAACTTTATAAAATGTTGCATGAATGCATTTAAATAAGCAAATGTTTTCAACAACAACAGACTCCAGTATCCCAATGTTAGATCTGCTTCAAAACAACAACAAAAAATATTTACACGATTAATTGGATTCTCCCTTGCAGCTCTCATAGACTAGAAAAAGGTGCAATCACAATAACAAATTAAGTGTTCACCATTGAGAACATATGAAAAAAAAACTATTCTAGCAAGTATCCCTGCAAAACTACATTCACTAAAAATATAATTTGTGCTAAGCGTGCTCTTAAACCAAGAAAGAGATTCTTATTCACAACAGCCAAGCCATCATCATAACCATGTAACAACCAAACAGGGGAGGTAATTTTCAAGGACATATACCAAAAGGCTGGTTATTTAGGTGGGTGTAAAATTTTTCAATTTTGATTTTGAGGCCAAAAAGGATATCAAAAACTTTTGGCAGATGCTTAGTGCTGTATTAAGTACTTCTCCATCTAAGAATCAGACAAAATGTGTATAAGGTGTGAAGGAAAAATACACAGAGATTTTATTGCATTATCCAAGTATTTATACCTCATAACATCAAGAAATTACTGTCAAAGTGTTTGTAAAGTTTGCCTTTTTAAGATATTTTTGGTCAAATTTAGTTGAAATGCACTATGGAAAAATGGCAGGAAAATTTTCTCAAACTTTTTCCTTATATAAGCAGTAAAAAAATATCTACCTCTCCAATGCTTCAGGATAAATTTAAATAGCTTTTCAGTTGCTTTCCAGATGTATTTTAATATGTTTAAGGCAAAAAAAGACCAAACTGAAAAAAATGATGTACCACTCATTGCCTGATCCTTATACAGAATGGTACTTAAGTCCAGAGTAAGTATTTTGCTGAATTTATTCAGGCATTTTCAGACAGACCACTAAAATATGCCAAAATTGGCACCCACTATACAGTATATATTTACCAACCAACATACTATCAAAGTGAAAAGATTAGAATTTTTAATTTCATGCTAAAAATATTTATTTACATTGATACAATATCTTGATCTTTATTGGAACTCCCTTGTTTCATTGTCAAAGAATGACACCTGTGTAGAGAACATAGAATAAACTGTACCAAGTTTTCTGATTGGGAGTCTATTAACTTTTCAGCAGAGCACTGCATCCATCTCTTTCTTCCCTGCATATCAACATTTACACAATGAATTATTGATTTGATCATAATATTTCTCCTATCACTGCTAACTGTAAAAATTCAGTTACTGTTTTAAAAATGTGTCTTTAAGCGTGAAATTTTGTTCATGCAAATTACAATTAATTGTAAAAAGCAAGTAGTCTACAATATAAAATATAACAGAGTTAAGTTGTATTGGTCAATATTAGGCATGCAAAAAACATAAGGGCAATAGGGAAAAGAAAGCAATCAATTGCCAAGCCAGATTGCCTTATACATTGTACTGATAAGGAAAGGTCTAAATGCTTAATATCAACTGGACATTATAGATACTGCTGATTAACTTCCTCTATAAATAGATTAAGTAATTTTATAAAACAAATGAACTTACAGACTGTAGATAACTATTTCAAACATTATAATTGTATTACATACTGTAAGAAATAGACAACAATCTGGGCCTGTAGCTAATATTTTTTTTTTGCGGGGTGTCCAAAAAAAAGGAGGGGGTATATTTGGACAAAATTATTTCCAAGTTTGAAAGTTTCACAAATTTTAAGCTCATTTTTAAGTTTTTAACTATACTTCCATAGAGAAAAGGTAACCCCTAAACCCCTTCTACCTATCGGCATGACAATCTATCTTGGCCTTACTGCTGGAATAATACTTGAGAAGAATCTTTCATATGACAAAGACATTAAAGTAAAACATTTATTAGTTACAAGTGCTAACCACTGACAATCTGTAACATACTGTGCATCCCATAACTGAATACAACTCTTTTATACCATTACATTATATGTCAAATGCCAACCAGGTGCATCATTTATTTCCTCATGAATTTTCTATTCAAATAGTATTACAGCCAGTAACATAGTTAACTTCATGTAATTGATTTGGTCTTGCATTCATTGAATGACCATTACCTGATGACAAGTCTGAAATAGTTAACTAGACAATCAACAAGGAGATATAAGTTTCCTATCATTTCATTGGTATTTTATAGAAAGTGAATCTCTGTCAATTGTCCAGTAAATTACCTATGAAAGTTCATCAGATAATGGTCATTTGATCCCTGAAGTTAACAATATTAATCGCTAAAAATCACCCTAATGTCTTTATAATATTGGTTTTCAAAAACAGTTCATGTTACATTCTGATTTACAAAAATAAACTATTAACAACAAATTCATATTTTAAAAGAATTTGATTGCTATTAGAGAAACTTCAGACAGTTGATCATCAAGATAAAAAGCTAATCAGATCATGCACAGCCAAGAATGATCCACTGTATTTAACACTGATGTTTTTTAAGATACCTAAATTCATGTTATGTACCATTTCTTTTAATTAAGCTAACAATGGACAACTTAAGGAAAAATGAAGATATTTTATGTGAAGTTTTAAGAGGATTCTTCATATGGAAGGACATGATAAGAAATTGATGCATCTGTTTGTCAGAGTAAGAGTTACAGGTCTTCAAGAGAAAGAATTGTCTATATATCTGTATACAGGACTCTCACCGTAATTTTGCCTGCTATCCTTTCCTTCTATGAATTCAAAATAGTTACATAAGGAATAAATATTGCACTATTTAAGGATAAGTAACTTATAGCAGTAAATGAGGTCAAGGGTAAAATCTAAACCATAGCAATATACCCTAAAGGATAAGACTATGAAACAGAATCATTTGGGGATTTTGGTGAGTATTAAAGCATTATTCTAGCTATGGTAGTCATTTTGAATGGCAAAGAACCGTTAACCAAGCAGGTAAAACTTACCCTTACAGCTTCGAGGAGCTGAAGTGATTGTTTGATTAATATTGTGCATTTCTGAGACATTAGCTCTTTTTAAACTTACCATTAGAAAGTTAATATAGAATAGCTGTGTTGTTTATAATTCCCATACCTTGATTATTAAACTAATTAAATCTAAAAGTCTTGGGTTCACCATTTTACAGCCAGTAATACAGCTAGCTTCAGGAAATGGAGTTGGTCTTCTCTTGACCATAACTTGGTAAAATGTCTTAGGTATTCACAAGAAAATTTAAACTCCTCTATCAATTTATTTTAGTCTAAGTTTGAAGTTTAAATTTCCTTGTCCATTGTCCAATTAACTACCTCAGGTGATTGTAAATAATCAAGGAAAGACCAACTCTCTTCCGTGAAGATAACTATTTTACTTGCTGTAAGCTGTCAGTAATATTTTTCCTCTCAGACTGAAGACATTTAGTAATATAAAGAATATAAGGGTATTACCTAAAAACTTCTTACAGCTAATTAAATCAAAGGAACAATAAACGTAGCAATGTAGCAAAATATTTTATATGAAAGTAACTCAAAAACTACACACAGGGTGAAAGCTTTCTCTGCCCTAGAACATTCCACTGAATTTAGGAAGTTTAAATTGGAAAGAAAACACTAATGTCTCAGAGGGAACCAAACAAATATTGGCACAAATACAATTCTTTTTAAAAAGTGTTTGTCTATCTAGAGAAGTGCTATAAAATTCAATACATTATTTTTTTTTATTTTGTGCATATGAAAATCAGTTGATATGTGTTTACTAAGCATAACTACTGACATAGATAAAAACTACAATACTTTTTACTTACTTTTGCTCTTGCACCCATTTTAGAAGAGACATCTTGATTCCTTCTACTTTGTTGAAGGGTTCTCATCATTGGGTCATGGCAGATAACACCTGCAATTTTTGTTGTTGTAAATATCTATGACAAACTTATAATCAAAAAGTGTCACACGTGAGAATTATATAAAGTGCAACATATGATAATCATATGAATTCAACATATGATTAACATATGTATCAGTTAACATAATCATATGATTATTACATTATAATCATATGTAACCAAGCCAATATTTTCATATGAGAATCATATGGTTAACTCACAGCATGAATTATTATTCATGCATCCAATTCATGTGGTATAGAAGACGAGTAAGACTTTTTAATGTAAATTTAAGAAATGAGAACCTAGTTTGCAAGAAAACGTTTGATAAAACTATATTACTAAAAGCAGGGCTCACATACAGATACCCCCATTCCCTACATCATATAATTTCTATAATTTACATTAAATATAAACCAAAAACTTCAGTAACTGTCTTTGTAAGAATCAAGCAAAATCTGAAAAATGTGATATACCCCAAAAAAGGCTACATGTTTTTATTTTTGTAATTAAGTTGTTTTATGGGTCTATACTATGAAATGAGTAATTATTCGTTCAAATCTGCCTGCTCTTAAGAGATAATCAACATTAAAAATCCAGTAGATTCTATTGTATTTGAGCGTCATTTACAGATTTATCTCCCTTAATTTTTAAATCTACAGTGCATTCTATATAATTTTTATTTCCTAAGAACATGGGTAATATGAAAAACCACGTGTTATTTTCTGTTTACTATGACATTTCAAATAAAATATCAAAAATTAAAATATGTAGGCTTTTTACCCATGAATCTCATTTTGCATGATCCTTAGCTGGAGTGCTACTTAATATATTTACTATGCAAAACCATTATATAAATGTCTCCAGATAAAGGATTGGTACAACATGTTAGTTAATGGCAAACTCTAAGAAAGGGTAAAAGAAACCCCCCCAAAAAATCAAAATAGCAGGCGCACAGTGGCATTACCTGTTAATCAATGCTTAGTAGATAGGGAAAAACTGCAGACATTAATTGATTAACCATTCAACCTATTTGAATGAACATAATCAATGCAGAGATATACAAAAAATCATCACAAACCTGACAAACTGAGTAAATCTGAAATCATGTTGGTTTTTATCTTCAGATCCAATGGAGAATCACTAGAAAAGGAAAAGATAAACCTTTAATACAGTTAATAGAACAATAATAATCTGATAGGTCACTAGTTTAACGCCATCACAGACATGGGGCGCAGTTAGATGTTGGCCTTTAATATGTCATTGTGTCGTTATTTTACTTTTTTGTTTATTTTTATGAAGTGTCATCATTCTGTTATCATGGATTTTATTACTTTTGTTGTTGGTACCTTCCAGGTATCGATTTCACAAAAAGTCATAAGTACAAAATTGATCATAGGTAATGATGTCACAACCTAAAATAGCATTGTGACATCACAGTTCACGATCAATTTCACACTTACGACTTTTTGTGAAATTGACGCCAGAGCATACTTAAAGGTTTGTTAATAGATGCTGAAGACCTTTTGGTGAACTCTGACGGTATTTACTATTTCATATCAAGGTTATATACTGATGTATTTGTTGCCTTTCACCATATCTGTTCTTTTTCTTCAAGAAATACCACTTTCTTGTTTTTTTAAATTCAAAATACAAGTTGTAAAGGTCTGTTATATAGGTTCATGTATAACTCACCATCTTACATGTCCTCTTTCATATGCATGATAGTTTTATTTTATCCAATTCTAAGCTGGCAGTTAAAATGCTTGTGGTTTTTTTAGCTAAGATGACTGATATATAGTCACCACTCTTTAGAAAAAAGATAATAACATACTTACCAGGCTAAGGAAGGAGACAAATTGACTTCTAGCACCCAGGGTTTCATATTATCATCTATGAGAACATCAAATCCATATAGTTCTGAAAAAATGTGATAAAATGTAATGTATAAATCTAATTTGTATTTCAACCTAGAGTTTTGTGAAGGCAAAATTGTTGATTTTATCCAAGTACACATATTGCAAAACAATGATAAAATATTGGCTATTTACACCTGTATCTTGATTTATATGAATCAGCCAAACAATAAACTTGGGTTCAAAACTTACCATCAATAGTAATAGGACTGGAAAGAGTGAATAACCAAAATCTGATCGTGAGAGGCAAAGAACACAATGATTTAATGCCTGCATGGAACTTGTCAAGGCAAAGTTAAATCTGAAAGTGTTCTTGGCTCAAGTAATTTAATTTTAGTTGATTCCAATATATAAAAATTAAGATAGGTAAACCAAAAATTCTAAACTCTAACAAGATGAGTGGTAAACAACCTCACAAAAGGGAAACCACTGCTTCACTGGAACATTAAACATGCAAAACCCTAAATTGCATTATCTCCCTTTGCAGGTATCTTACAACTAGTATCTTTTTTGTGCAAATGTATGAAATGTTTTCAGTAGAATAAAAACAACCTTCATTTGGTAAACCATAAATATCAACAGTAAATAGCTAATAAATGCCATAATATGAGAAAAAGAAAATAGACAGAAAATGGTTAAGTATATGGGTAAATGCTATTTCTTCTTAAAAGCATGACTGCCTTATAGGTAATTGCTTCATAAAGAGCAGAGCAATTTCCACTGTAAGACATGAACACTTTTCTGCCAATCATTACGTATACTTACCAAAACAGTTTCCTCTATGAGGCATAAACATTTTACAGGCAGTGGCTATGGGTAGTTCTACAGATATAATGGTCTTGATAATTACATCTTCTATCTTCATCATTAAGGCTGAAAGAAAGAAAAAAACATTCTAAGTAAAAGGATAACAGACAAATACATAATTTTGTTAGAAACAAAAAAAAATCACAAGTGGCTATGTAACTGACAGCAAACTGGATTTTCTTGTATTGAAATCAGAAATATGAAGGATTATCTGCAGGAAGCAGTGCCTTTCTCATACTTCATAATAGCAGTAACATGTAAGGAAACTTACCTGCCGTATCTTTCCCATGTGACCTGAGGTAACGTAGCATGGCCCCAAGGGACCACTTGTTTCCATAATCTTCTACTTCAGGATCATCATTCCTAAAAAAGATATGGAAACATGTACAATTCCTCACAATGTATCCCCATATAAATATTCCTCATATAAGCCACATACCAATTTGAAATAATTGTGACAAAATTCTGACGGACCAAGGTGATTCCAAAACACAACATTTTGTATCCCTTCATTGAGTGGGGGTATAATGAGAAAAAAACTGACCTGAAATGTAGCTTTTTTTTAAGTGTACAGCATTTAGCTTAAACATGTTTATAGTTAACTGGTCTATTACTTACTAGACATTATAACTGACCTATTACTTTCTTCACATTCAAATTGACCTATTATTAATTATTTAAATTGGGATGTTACATACTTGACATTAAAATTGATCTTCTACTTATTTGAGATTAAAATTGGCATATTACTTACTTGACATTAAATGACCTTTCACTTACTTGACATTAAAATTGGCCTATTACTTACTTGACATCAAAATTCGCCAATTACTAACTTGGCATTTACATTGGCCTATAACTTACTTGACATTAAAATTTGCCTATAACTTACATTGTACTTGGCATTGAAATTGGCCTATTATTTGACATTAAAATTGACCTTTTCCTTGACACCTTATTGGCCTATTACTTACTTGACATAGTCATCACTCTTTTTGTTGACACTGTAGTTAGTTAAATGCATACATTGGTTGCGTATATGTCGATTGCTTTTCTCATACTTCACAGTAGCAAACCTGAAAAAAAAACAAGGAAAATTATGATAAAGTGTAACATGGACATGATACAAAGGCCACAATGTGAAATAGAAAATTTTTAAAATCTGACACACTATCATATCTGAAAATGTTCTCTTTTTTTTCATTTTGAAAAAAAAGTAACAGCATTATACTGTGAAAGTTTTAATCTGTGGATTAGGGAAGAAACACAAGTTCTTGGATTCTTTAATTCATGGTTTTGAGGTTTTCAGTATTGTAAATGTACTAATTTTCAGGATTGCTAATTCTTGCAAATTTTGTCAAGGGAACATATTTGTGGATATCAATTTTCACGGTTTCAAAAAATGAAAATAATTCTATAATGTAAAAACAAAAATTTGCAGGTACTTTTTTGCGATTTTCTGTTCACTGCATTAATAGTTAAAATTAGTACACTGCGAATATTAATACTTTTACAGTATACACGTCAATGGAAATCTCTTTTTCATTGGGAATCAAATTTTAAGGTTAGGCATACCCTTAATAGTACCAATAGAACTTTCACAGTATTAAAGAAAATAATTTTTTTTTTATCAATATTAACAAACAAATAAATACCTTGTTAATCCTTCCTCAAACAAGTAA
This sequence comes from Perna viridis, assembly GCA_037379345.1. Lineage (NCBI taxonomy): Eukaryota > Metazoa > Mollusca > Bivalvia > Mytilida > Mytilidae > Perna > Perna viridis. Next base: position 55,594,437 of record CM074512.1, read on the forward strand.
ATCACTAATGGATCATATGATGTTACACATACATACAACCGTACATCAAATTTAAAACCTGAAATAAATCCAATGTACATGTAGATTTAATTACAGTGGTTACAATAAGCTTAGGTTGTCATACATGTGTGATGAAACTATTCTTAGTTAAAAAGTCACATCAGCACGTATCAGAGCTTGTGATTCATATATGCGTCTTCTGGTACCACAATTGTTAATTTTCAGATATTTTAGGGGTTACAAGAGATGAAGTTTCACATTATCATGCAGTCTATACCATGCCCTTTCCACTCTTTACCTATCAAGGTTGCTGTCTTTGATCCACATGCCAAATACATATTTTGAAGATTGTTTAATACAATTAAAAAAAGAGGAATTTTTACAGGCCTTGTAGCATTTATACCAGCCTCAGGCTTTGGGCTACTGATTACTTGTGAAGTCTGGTGTTAATGACCAACAACAATTTTCTATTCAGCTCATGTATAGTGTAAAGTAAGTTGTTGTCTTACTGTACAATAATTTGGATAATTACAGACACAGATAATTATACCTACCATCAATTAACAATGGATTCGAAACATATTTACACACAATCAAATTCTCATCTAATGGAACTTGGTCAGGCTAAAAAAAAAACCAAATACTTTAACATGCATCATTACAAATATATATATATATATATATATATATATATATATATCATTGGTGTTGCTATCAAAGCCTTATTTGTGACAGTAATTTCCTGCTGTTTTAAGCTTAATCTGAAAATAGGTTTCATGTCAAGTCAATGCATGGTTACTGTCTACACAGCCAAAAGTGCCACCTATACTAATCATATGAAAAATAACATGATTATCATATGATTTTTTTTGCTAAGGTTAGCAAGCCAATGCTCACATATGAGAATTGAATGATAATCATGTGATTATCATATGTTAAATAACATATGAATCAAGCAACAAATGATTATCATATGATTTTTTTTTTGGCTAAGGTTAGCAAGCAATATTCACATATGAGAATTGAATAATCATGTGATTATCATTTGTTAAATAACATATGAATCAAGTGACTTATGGTTATTACATGTAGTCCTTTTTACTGTGCATATATCCCATCAATTATTACCAATAACACTCACATGATTGATCATGAAGATACCACGCCCTCTGGAGGATGCTACAGGTTTTACTATCCATGTTCCTTTCTCTCTAAGAAAACATGCTGCGATGGAAAAAAAATGCACTTTTAAAGAGACTTTTAACGGACAAGATATGATTAAAAAACACCTTTGCAAAATTACAAAATCAGTGTAGTTCAGGTTACTCTTACTTCCAACTTTTATAACCCTACCATTATCATTATAATCTATTTTACAGCAAGTAAAATAGTTAACTTCATGGAACAGAATGGGCCTTCCCTAGGTTCAAATGACAATCACCTGATCAATTTCCTTAGGGCTTAACAATTGACGCAGAGATTTATTAAACTAAATAGTTTAAAATACCTATGAAATAACGGACAGTTCAAATCTTTATGTTAATTGTCCACTTAACTACCAAAGACATTTCATCAGGTGAATCATGGGCAGACTAACTCTACCCCTTAAAGTTTACTATAATACTTGCTGTAAAAGGAGATAATACATTTCCTGTAATATCCATTACTGCACTTTAATTTTTTTTTTTTTAATCAGTAAATCCTTTATATTAAGACAAATATGAATTTAAAATTTCTACCTACCACCACAATTTTTGTTCAGGATGAAACCAAAACAGCACATATTGTTTTGTGTGGAATTAAATATTGTTCTTAACTTCATATTAAAAGATATATAAACTTCATGACTATAATAATCTTATAAAAGGTATCTACGTTTTAACATTATCATTTAGCTGTATATCCACATATATAAAACATGTAAAAAGCATTGCCTTGTTACATTACCAAAAGAAAAAAAGTGTATTGAATTGAACATGTGTACTGGTAAATCTTTTAATTTCAAATTAATAAACTATGAATTTTCCCTGAAACATTATGTATATGTATATAAGATTTATACATAAAATATCTCAAATTGAGATTTTCCTCAAATTCCTCCTCAACTCAAATTTCAACCAATCAGATCACTTGAAATAGAAGGTTTGAGGAAAAACTCAGAATTTGAGGCCAGAAAGTTAATGCAACACCAGGATGTATAAGAATTTTACAGCTTTTTTTATTAGATTGGTGTAGTGTACCACAGTGATTTGAGTAAAATAGGGGGACACCAGCCCATATGCAATGATGTCTGTTTTATCGACACTTTTAATAATACAGATAAAAAAAAAAATGAGAAGAATAAATAATAACAACAATAAAACCATAAAATAGTTCTATAAAATACATGTATCCACTAAAGGAATTTCAAATCAGAAATTACATTTAATATTCACAATACAGAAATAGCTAAATAGATGTTTCATTGGTTTAAATCACCTGATGTGCAGTTTTATTCCACAAAAAAAAATAGAATCAAATTTTACTAAATAAAAGTTTGATGAAATTCAAGTCTACTCATCTAAATCACCAATACTAAGTAGTTATGTGTAATTTAAAAAATTCAACAAAGTCATTGATCTCAAATCATGACAGTATTTTAAAATCATATCTACATGTACATGTATGTTATTTTCTTCAGAGTATGGTGACAGAAAACAGACAAAACTGTAATCACAATCTTACACTTCTTCTTAGACTTAGATGTTTCTCTGTTGTGGAAAAAATCTAGAAAATATTTTTTTTCATGTTTGGTGTAAGGACTACAAAACTTGTAATCATTAGATACAACTGTGAAACATGTCTAAACCAAACCTAGTATGGACTGTTAAGGCAGGTGTTTGGTTTGGACAGGTTCAAAAAGTATTGAAACTGATATGAATTGACTTCAGGAGATATCTAGATAACAGGTTTCCGATTTGACCAGGCTTTGATTTCCCATTTAAGGAAGGAGACCTAAGGTAAGGGACATAACTCTTACAAATCATTGGAACCTTTGTATTTGCCATTTTAAATCAATCTCGTGTAAGCATCAAAGTAACTTGGACTGATTTCATTCTGTTTCAAAGGAAAGCTTGAATGGCTTTGGTGATATTGGATATGATACAAATATATCATTGATTTCAAGAGTTATGGTCTACCTTCTTAATATGGGTTTGGTTTAAACAGGTTTCTACCAAACCTAGCTGTTTGGTTCACACAGGTTCAAAAACTGATATGAATTGACTTCAGGAGATATCTAGATAAGTGGTTTCCAGTTTGACCAGGCTTTGTTTTCCCATTTAACCAGGGTTTGGTTTAGACAGGTTTCACTGTACAAAATGTATACAAAACTAATAAAAGAATGCAGTTCTTTCACAAAAACTTCAAGAGACAAAGTGGTTGACTACACATTTATAATATACTGTCAATCCAAGGAAAATTTCATAATACTTAATTTCAACAACTTAAAGAATGTAAATTATGTTTGACGTACTGGTTAAAAAGTTTAAACCCTTTAATCCAATTATAGATGTCCATTAATCACCAGATTAAGGGATTAAAGATCATTGATATATTTATCACCGTAGTTAGACTTTAATCTAACACCAACATTATATTAGATAAATGCATTTTTGCTTGACAGATTAATTACATTACAAATTAAAGAAATCTCTAACAGACTTGTTGACATCCAGCCACCTAATGCCCTTAACGCGGGTAGAGATCTTGAATTCACATAAACTTTTAATACTATACAGATCAAAATTTATAAAACATCACATTTCTTCTGTATACAATCATCAACATACTGCACTAATACACATACATACCACAAAAGTCTTGGTATTCACTCGGTAGTATGAAGCTGGGTGGAATGAAGTCAAAATGCTTAACACCCTGAAATTCATTTAATGCTTATTATTTCATTTTGATAAAACATGTATACAGCACAGGTATCTTTATCAAGATACTGAAAACTTAGTCCTTTATTTCAAAATTCTCAATGACTAGCCTGAATAATAGAGGACTGTATAGGATTCAAGTAGTCTGAAACAAGAAAAGAACTGGTACACATCATTCCACCAGCTCGAATCAATTTTTAATAGCCCCAGGCTTGGGCTAATGGCTAAAGGCTATCATTGAAATTCCTTAGTTGTTCTTACTCCTTATCTTTCGGTCTCAGTCTTGCAATAATGTAAAGCCCAGTACACACAGTACAATTTGTCTGATGTGACAAATTGTACTATGTATACATATACATGCTAATTTATGAAGTTTTACTGTTGCTATTTGTCGTACAATCAAGAGCAGTCCTCTATTTCAAAGACCTGTCATTATTCACCTTAGGAAGTGACCAATCAAGTTTGAGTGCTCTGGTTTACACTAAATACTACAACCGTAGACAAGAAATTGTAGTGTGAGTACCTGGTTGTTTTTAATGCCATAATTTTGAAACCAGAAAGACAAGTTGTATAGGACCAACAGTAGCATGTGTACCAGGCTTAAGACTGGACTGTAGCATTTTATAGGTCAGTCACATGGACAGTTACTTGTGTTTTGCATCTATTTCATTTTGTGGTAAATTTTTTGGCAGAAAGCCTCTAAAATCTGGAAAATTTAGTCAAGTTTTACAAAATATGGGAAGAATGGATATGGTGAATATGTCAAAGAGACAACAACCCCACCAGGTAGAAAAATGTAAGTTCAAGCCCACTCATGAGTCTTCAATGAACAATGAAGAAAGAACTCTTCATTAGTGCTTCAGGAAATAAATTTAGAAAATATGTGGGAATAAAATATAATGAATATCATGTTTTCACTTCAAAATTAGAAATGGCAAAGGATAACAGACAATAAAAGCTCTTAAAAATATTTGTAATATAAAAATTAAATATGAAACATAATTAAGCCTTGAAGCATATCAAATGTATGACAATACCTTTATTTGTTGCATGCGTTGTACATTTTTAAAAAGTCTGTCTTTTCTTGTGATTTCATATGACCTGGGAAAATGATTGATTTTCTGGAACTCTGTGAGACCTCGTAATGTAAAAGGTTTGAGATGGGAACCTGTCCACATAACATTGTAATCTGAACTGTTTGGATGAACCTGAAACAAATCATATAAAATAGTAAAAATAATTATATATTGAGGTGTTTTTCCATATTTTCCTTACATACAAATACATAACAGTAATACAAACAAAAACTTTCTCATTTATTTTACCATCAAAACAAAATTATTATATAAAGTTAAACTCAAGTTAATTTATGAAAAAAAACCCTTGCCAAAATTTTTTTAAAAGTTTTAATTTTCTTGTCCATGCTCCAAGTTTTAAGTGGAGTCTGAGTTGCTCATTTATCTTTGTATGTATTATTTTGGTTATTTTATGTTCTTTGTTGTGCATGTCTGCTTTCCTTGTCTGGTTTTCATCCCTGAATTGTGTTCTTTTGATTTCCACTAGAATCTTGGTTCTCTTGATTACTCTTTCCCTTTTGAACATTCTCTCAGGATTTAGGGTTTTGAATAAAACTAAACTATCAAATTTCAAGGGGTCAAAGTTTACTTTGTTGACGGTTCCAGGTCAAAGATTGAGGTCCCGAACTTTTGACCACTGCTAATTTCAGCCCATTTTCTTAACTACAAACCTCATGAAAACCATGGAGATTAAAAACATTTCTCACAACTTTAGTTTCTGCACCTCCAAATTTGTATGCTAGATGGTATCTCTCTGTAAAATACATTTCAATTGAAGTTATTAATTTAAAACCTACAATGCAACCTGCCTCCATTTGAACTGTAGAATATGTCTGGTTTAAAAAGGTGTTATATTTACCCATGTTCAACATGCATTGAAGGAGCAGTCCATGTAAGAATCACGCAAAATGTGATTCATGGTTGAAAAGCATACATATTTATATATTTGATATTTTGTTTAAACTGTTATAGTTGACAGAAATTAACATGTGGCTTTTCATATAACCCCTTCTCTTAGGAGATAAAAATTACATAGAATGTACTGCAGAATTCAAAATTAAGGGCAATAACTCTGCAAATTACACTAAAGTACAATAGAAACTACTGGATTTTTAATGCAGATTATCTCCTATGATCAGACACCTGAGAATGAATGATAATACATTTCATCATACAGACCTGCAAAACAACTTAATAACAAAATAAAAATGTGTAGCTTCTTTGGGGGTGTGTCACATATTACAGAATTTGCATGATTCTTACAAAGATATCTACTTAAACTGATATAAAGGCCTAAACAAAAGTGTCTAAACAAGTTTTTTGGCTAATTTAGGATTCAATTTGGACATGTTTCACTGCCTTTATCTATTTTTTTAATCAGTAGTAGAAAAAGTCAAACTGCATTAGGTACAAATCTGGCATGACAGATCTGTATCTTGTTATGTCCTGGGTCTACCTCCTTAAGCTTAAATCCTCATAGACCAAATATTAACTTCACCTGATTAGTAAATTTTACACACTACATTCTACATTATAACTTTACCTCCAACAGTTTTGTGTGTCGTTTTCTTATTGAGTACAACATCAGCATTAAATAAAACAACAGGAGTCTTTTTACCATAGCCTGTCCATTGTATATTTAATTGTTCCTTGTTCCTAAAAAAAAATAAACAATAAAACACAATTTTTTTACTTATAAATACATGTATCTCACTTCATATGTAAGTGCAGTGTATTGTTGAACTTAATCATAATTTTTTTTTTTAAATTCTGCATCGAAAACAAATCATTTTATCATTTGTAACTTTATCCTTTACAATTTCTAAAAGGATCTTAAAAATTTAAAAACCAAACATAAGCAACATACAAGTAAATAAAAACTTCTGAAGTGCCATTAGAACTCCTAATTCTGAGTTTGAAGGACTACTACTATATATATAGTACACAAAAGTAAGGTTGATTACAATAACAGGTGGTCGAAGGTCTACAATTATTAGAACATGGAAGTCCCCCTGAAAATTATGGAGCCGCATACTCCATACTTCCCCTTATTACTATTCCTGAATGTGTTAAACTGGATTAAAAAGGATTTAACATCAACTGCAGGACATCTGCTTTAGATTTGGCATACATACATTGTACTTAGTCAAAACTACTGAACTACATAAAATAATTGTGAATGCTGTTTTGACCACTTTTATTGGGGTCTAACACTTCAAATCTGTAACAAATATTAAGATTATTCTCAAACACGAAGTTGCATGCATTGTTATGCTAGATATACCCCCACTTGTTCCATATTCATGTAGTGACCAATGGCAGGAAGTTGATATTGGACAAAGCACCAAATTTGCTTACAACTTACACCCTATGATCTATATAAAGACACATACTAATTTGAAATCAATTCCGCCATTAGGAGCCAAGATAATTGCAACAAAATTTAAGGACAAGGTCATTCCATTATACTAACCACTCATTGTGTGAGGGTGGTGGGTATTATAAAGAAGATTAAAAATCAGTCACAAAAAAAAAACTATTAAGAAGACTGGACTGTGACAGTACATTCTATTATGAATTTAAGACATGGGTATAATTTTATAAATATTATTAAAAGGATTTTACTAAAACAGTGTTAAAATTTGTATTCATACTAGAGAAATCAAGTGATAAATATAAATGTGATGAAAACAAATATGATGTGTATACTTTAAGATAGTTAGAATTTTAAAATATCAAGCGACACAATGTACAAACCTATAGGAGTACCTATTAAGAATAACATACAAAGTACAAAAAGTGTCAATAAATAGAGGTTTCACTGTAAATTATCAAAAATACACTTCAGCCTTTTGATAAATGTCACAGCAGAACAAACTGAATAGCTTTACAAAGTATATAAAATGATTAACAATAAGTTTCAAATCAATGTGAAATTATACACTAGTAAAATACACATATATGTACTGGACAGTGTATACATATACTAAGTACAAAAAGTGTCAATAAACAGAGGTTTCACTGTAAATTATCAATACCATTCTTTAGTCTTTTGACAAGTGCCCCAGCAGGACACAACTGAATAACTTCATATACATGTAAAATGATCAACAACAAATTTCAAATCAATGTGAAATTACACACTTGTAAAATACATGTATATATAATGGAAAGTGTATACATGTACTTGTTTAGAAGTTTTTATTCATAAACATTAAAAGTAATGTGTGACACTGTCACACATTTAAATCTCACTGACAAGCAAAAGTAAAAACTTCATATATTTTCAATTACAAAAATATGGCTTATAGTTTACATACAACAAATTGCTTTTCAAGAGTAAAAGTTCCAGGACATTTTGAAGCCTTTATAAAAGGTCCACCGAGATAAAGTGAAAAATCCTCAATAAGAGTAAACCAAAAACATGGTAGGTCCAGGATCTAGGAAAATGAAATTTCTGAAGTTATGCGTAAAAAACTGAGGATCCCAGAACTCAGAACATTGCCAATTTGAATCCTGTATAACTTACATACATGTACATGTAAAATAAGGAATAAATAAAACAAATTATTCTACACTTCAAAATTTATCAGAAATTGAGAAGAGACAGAATATACAAGTACATGTATAAGTTCCAGGCTGTACAGCTACAAGTATTTGTATACATATGGTGGAAGTCAACGCAACTATGTTTCTAAACAATACCTGTGGACAAAATCTTTAATTTGACTACAAATCATTTACTTATGATTGATTTTCTATTTGAAATAACGAAACATAATAGAAATAGGTCATCTACTGGGTAATTAAATGATACCCGTAACCCCGCCATGTGGCAAAAAAAGTTTTGGAGTAAAAAGAACTTAAAACTGCGAAAACTTTTGTGTAAATTTGAAATTCAAATTTCTGCATTTCATGATACTCAATAATTATACAAAGTTCAAAAAAGATACTTCAATATCTTTAAAAGTTATCATCTGGAAACTGTTTGGGTAACATCTCACCTCATTGTGTGGTGAGGTATAAAAATTAAGTTGCAAACACAAACATCATTTAAGTTTGGTAGCTTTGATGATAAAATTATTTCGTTTTACAATTTTTGTTGGCATATGAAAAAAGTTTATTCAATACCTACAATACACAAAATGTTAATGTTTAAATGATGGAGTACATTAAATAATACATAGTTTTAAAGAAATAATACTTTGACACTGCTTTCCACAAGGAGTCAGGGCAAACCAGGTGCAAATGTATGTTTAAAAAATATGAATATGGTTTAGACATATACAGTCCAAATAAACCTAGAATAAGAAACACATATTTTTGTATAGTGCCAGTCAAAACTAATAGCTTTATGTATTTTCAAAAACTCTTTAGATGGAAGACAAATTACTCACTCTTCATCTTCTGATTCATAATCTGAGTCCCTATCAGAATTGGCATTGTCACTGCCTTCACTTCGCTCCGATGGTGTTCCAACAGATCCATTGTCTGACATGGCTATGATTTGATTACTTTACTGTCATAACAGTTTATACTTAGATCTTTTCACCAATAGTGCTTTTATGGAGGAGGTGAATACAAATCCCATTAAGATGATGTTTCTTTAATATCACATTTTTTCTTTAAAAACCTACAAGTACATGTAAGAGGAATAATTAATAAATACAACTTTTGGACAAAGGATGTATATTTTCATTCATAAGTGGCAGTCCTATTTTCTAACAGACGCATAATATAAAGCCACAAACCAAATTGAAATCTATTCAGCAATTGGGAACTGAGATAATTGCAATGAAATTCAGGAAGGATTGATTGTGGTTATTTGTCCTAACCATGGCAGGTATTTCACTTGTTTCAGAGTGAGAATATTTAATTAATCAAACAGACCCTACTTTGTACTACAAATGTAGTCTGAGAAACTGAGCAAAACTTTTAATGTACTATACAAAAACAGCCCATAGATAGGCATGTCATCCAATCATTTTGACTTCAAGCTAACCAATCATCACTTTATCTCCTACATGACCATGTAGGCAGAGAAGCAGTGACTACCAACTTCAGAGTCATTGCTGTGCTGACTAGTTGGAACCACTATGTCTCACACCACGTGAGACCACCTATGCAGTCTTTACTAAAGAAAGATTGTTTTCACTGTCTAAAAGTGCCAAGCTTTAAAATATATTTTTTTTACTTGGGTCTGCACATTTGTTGCAGCTTTTGAAAACATAAAACAAAACACCAAAAGGTTAAACACCCACCAACCAAGAATAGTCATGCAAATCAAGGGTGTGAGGGTTTTCACCCCTCATTGCATAACTAGCTCAAGTCGACTGAAACTTTCAGAGGCATTTAAGTAGAAGAAATATTTTTAGGTACATGTTTATAAAATCATATTCAACTTACTTAATTTGTGAAACAAAACCATACCTTTGAAATACATTTCGAATTGCATACTTTTTATTATGGATTTTTTATTTGATTATAGTTAGTTTTACTCAGTCTTTATTAAATGATACTGCAAACCAAATATTCCTCATTAATTACAGTGTATTATTAAGTGCCAAAATGATTAGTGAGATTGATAGGCATGAATATGCTTTCGTAGAATCACATATGAATATTGACGTTTAGCAGTTGTCATGGCATCCATAAACTATCTCAGATTTGTAACGGAAGTCGAATAGATGAAAGGTTAATTATTCAACTGTATATATGACTTCATTTGTGGTGTATATGAACTATCTAAAATATGTCAGACATTAGTTAAACTTACAGAATAACACAACAACTCACAGAAAAGTTAACGAGTTGTGACAAGCGCACTGACCTAACGCTTCGGAATTTTCGGAACAAAGTCGGACTGAAACCGTAAAAGTTTACGGACAGTTGCGTTCGAAATTTTTATAAGCCTGCCTGTCAGACATGTGCAAATTTGCTAAGTTTGGTAAATTTATCTTATTTGTAATACATTGATTATTGATACACATATATTCATGTTTAAAATACAGAACGCGTAGTTCACTTATTTGTGTTTAATGTAAACTTCTGATTTATATAAATGCATATATGTATTACACACGTCCTAATAACTTCCCGGAATTGTATTAATGCATGAATGATCATTTCAAGGCTTGTTGGGAAATGGTCAAACAAACGCATATTTAGATCAAAGAAAAACTAATTGACAAATTATATATTTAATTATGTACTGACAGTTTATTATATTAAACAGCGACGATCACACGGAATATACGCAGAAATACCTTTTTAGATAATATATTCCCATCTGCTTTGAGGATTATACATGATTATATTGTATATTTGCACATTTTTCAAAATCATGGTATTATTTTTTTTTCTACCCGAGAGGGTCCATGATTGGCGAATAAAACTATCTTATCTTATATTTTGACAACACATTTATGTACATATATGTATATACGTTACATTTTTTTTCAAATTTCTTTCATCATTTTTATTTGTTGTATCCCCCCCCCCACACAAACAAAAACTATGAAAAGCTTAAAAAATAATACACCATCGAAAATCTGAGAAAAAAATTTGCAAAATTCCGTTTGTTTGTTTTTCCATTTTCAAAGAAATAAGTAAAAGAGTTAATTTCTTGAATAGACAATCTAAATTTTAACTTTTGGTGCTCTAATGTCTTGCAATGGCCTATTATTGGGCGTTTTTATTACGACTGATTCCATTTACTTGCAAATGGTAAAGTTTTAATGGTCTTTAATAGTAATGAGGGAAAAAAAATGAAATTTCAACTGTAATTGAGATATTCGCGGAAAGGTTTTGCCCACGATCCTCGATTTTGCCACTTATCCCAAATGGCACTTACATACGAAAACAGAAACATGATATAATAATTTTAAATCTTTGCCCGATTTATACAGTGGCGGAACCAGAGGGACTCCCCTTTTTAAAAAAAATAATGTCCTGACATCCCTCTTTTCGAGGAACCTTGGCAGGCACCCCTTCTTTTCAACGGCCTGATATATATCAATTTGTAGTCAGCAAAAATTCGTAGAGATGTTTTTTTTTAAAATAATTATGGAACTCCAAATCTGAAAATGTTAAATATTGAGTTATAGTGTTGATTCTCGTAATTTATTAATCCTGGAGCAGGGTCTAAGAAATTGCAGAATGTTCAGTTGTTGACAATGTACTTGTGAAATAAATTTGGTCGCCGAAATGATATCAAAGAGTAATCAACGGAGTCAAGATTCTAGCGGAAATCGAAAGAACGCATTCCAGGGAAAACAGACGCACACAACAAAGAACAAAAATTAACCAAAATAATACGTACAAAGAAAAAAAAGGTAAATGAGCAACCAGGTGCATCGGCAGGGTAAGCGTCATCTTCTTTTCTTAAAACACCCGCCGATTTATTCATAAAAAGTCAAGTCCGGGGTGACGTAAAGAAAAGGAAAACTATGACACATTTATTGAATAAATTGGTTGTTGAATGGATATATCTAACGATCTACGAGTTCTCGATGACGACCACAAAACTTCTTTAGTGATTACTTCAATCTCGTAGCAACGTAACCCAGTGACATTGTTCTAGAAGCCTAATTGTAAGAAGTCTAGCACGGTACAAAAAATCTGCGTAGTTACAGTATGACAAAACTCTGGCATAATGTATCAGTTGTGATATGAAAACTCCATACGCAGGTGCTGAAAGGAAAGTTGGCAATACGAAATGAAAGATCATCGCGTTTAATTGTCGTATAGTTTTGGTCATTAGTTGAAGGTAGCTCGCAATCATCGTCTTTAGTACAGAGACCAAAAGAGAATAACAAGGATTTATCTCTTTTGGAGAGTGGGTAGCAGTATAGGTCTTTTACTGCTACTATTTTCTACGTCTACCTCTTAATAAACATGCATTGGATGTAGTGCGTTTTACAGACAAAAGAATGTTGTTTTGGGCTTGGTATGCTGGAACGACAACATATTTGTCATGTTTAGTACACAATGTTTTGATACATCGGGGTCTTTGAAAACTTATATAGCATTGACACTCATTGACCTAGTAAAAACTTTCATACTTTTTCCAAATTAAAGACCTAACAGCCTTTATCTACTTTGACAGTGAATCAATGTAAACAGCAATTCATTGACAAGAATATTGTCCGTGAATTTCGAAAGGCACCGTGTTTACATATTGGTAAGTATATACATAGACATATTAAATACAGGTCTATGATCTATGAGATAAAGCGAACGTCTACCGCTGTGTGGAGTTTTTATGCTTATTTGTAATTCACAGAAAATCTTAATCGGACGGAAATATTGGTTCTTGGAGAAAAAAAGTTTCCAGACCTGAAATTTCATCCTGAAACAGAAATATGACAGACGGACAGACGACCGATGGAACAAACAAAGGAACAAACGAGCAGACAAACGGATATGAGAATCACTATCGTTGTGTATTTCATGGTAAACTCTTTGATTTTCTTTTCGAACGCACTTTAGAGTTATTTCCCCCTATATGATAGATGGCGCTAGTGAATGAGCGGGTTCTTCCGAAAATACAAACGGTAAACAAACAAAAAGAAACTATATCTCACGATTTCTTTCCTCATTTAAAAGATCACCACGTTCTCCCATATTAATTGTAATGTAAGCAATGGAAATTACTCTGTATACTATGTTTAATGACACTGAGACTATAAACTTTCTATAGTGACGCCTCGATCTTTCAGCTGTTCAGTTTCAACTTTCAAATAACTTTTCTTATGCAAATTAAACGTTTTATGTACACATGAATTGCGTTGAAACTACACTTAATATTTAAATATTTATATGTAAGCTTAAGAAAGGCTCGATCTTGGTGTCAACTTTACATGGATCCTCAATTTTCATTTGACTTTTAAGTCCTACTGGATTTGGAGATTTGGCAGTACTAGGGAACATCACACTTCAAACTTTTCAAACGACATTCAGGTTTAAATGAATGTCAAACCTACCTTCAATTCCTCATTCATTTTTCAGTGTGCTGATATCAAATTCATTGGAAGACTTTCAATTTTATTGAAGATAAAACTTTTTTACATGAGAAACCTTGCCTTGTTTACATTTGCAATTGTTTTACAAGTGAATTCGCGTGAGACGAGAATGGAGAGAGCTTGTTACTTTTGAATCAAACTGGAGCAGACATTGACATGTTTAGTATGACCAGAATCAGATAGAATTTTAAATAATTCTGGTGGAAAATTATGTGTTTGTTACAATTTCATTCCAAAAGTAAGACATTGACAAATTTCCTTAAGCTACAATGCAAAATTGATATACTTGTACATGTACATTTGTGTTGATCGGTGATTTTGTTACCCTTTTACTGCAGCCGAATATCAGCTGTTTCCCCTAGAGACTTTTCCCAAAAAGTTTAAAAACATTTTTCCCAAAGGGAGGAAAATTCCCAATTGTCAGGCATAATTTTTCGAAAAACCAGGTAAGGAAGCCAGTAAAAAGTTCATCGAGATGTTATTTCTCGGCCCTAGAACTTTTTTATTGGCAAGTTGTAACCTTATGAGTATTTGTCAGTCTGGTATCAATTTTTCAGTTCTGAATCAGCATATGATGCATTTCTATCCCTTGTACCATATATCCCAATTCGACAGAAATTTCCCAAAAATAAAAGGTTGGGGCTGCTTGTAAAACAAGGAACACAATCACTGTTGATACACTGTATCTTAAATGTATCATATAAATGTAATTCAGATGATATTTCAAAGGAATGTAATTGATCATATGAAGTTAATCGGAGGAAAACGAAATTTTTCAAATATGTATGAGACATTTGCATCAAAATGGTAATATCAGATATCTCATGTCCGGAAGGAGAGGTAACTCACTAAAAACTACATATTTACTGTAGCCTGACTTAAAGAATGTAAGATGTAACATATTATTCATACAATAGATCAAAATTTTTTTTTCAGCAAAATGTTCATCTACAAGGGAATTTATTAGAATTGATTACATTTCATTGATTGTTTTCATTCATAATACTGGGTTAACTGCAATTACATGTCTTAGAAAAACAAAAGCATATTTAAAGGTAGCAATTTGTTATTGTTATTTAGAATACCAGATTATATTGTTTATTAATTACCGGTCTTAATTATGACTGGTTATCCAGACTAATTTCACACCTAGGTGCCCACGCTTGACATGTTTACGATCTGGGTTCCAATATCAGAGCAATTGACACGGAATAAGATTAAACTAATAAAACTCTTTTACAAAATAGGCTTTATTAAAAATACTAACAAAGTTAACGATATCATTTAAAGTTACCTCGCTTGAATATACATTGTAAATATAATTTGAAAAACATTCCGCTGACACGTACATTTACATTGATCACCTAAAATGCACATCTGACCCTCGACTTATCTGGCAAATTTGACATATCCATGTTTTTTTCACTGAATTTAGTCAAAATTCAACAGTTCAACTTATACTCCACATTGAAGTCTAGGCCGAAAAATACGGTATATGTATGACTTTTTTTTTAAAGTAATTCTCATCGTTGGTGATTTCAATTATTTTCCTTTAACAACCAATTCAACCTATGATGCATAGGTGTTTTAAAGTGCTGCTTTTAGTAGAAGCCTTCTGATATTGCTTTTAAAGAATCTAACGAAGTCCCATTTATTTGTCAGTGTCAAAGCAGGAGATTAAGCACAGCATTAGAAAATTTTCCTACCTTATTTGAATTTTTGGCTTAAAATCATAACTTCAATTCTTGTCAAAACAAATTGATCTTGAACCTGTGATTAAGACCATTAATTCGCTTTCATTTTAATTTTGGTAAACATTGTGTGCCATTTTTAAGGGGGGATGTCACAAGGAAATTGTTGCAATGAAATTCAGATACATTTTTTGTAAGGTCTTGCTAAACATAAGTCATGTCACAAATACAGAACCTTTGTAAATCTTTGTCTTTGAGAAGATAATGTGAGGAAGATCTCCTTCTTTAGAATTTTCAAAGGTTAACACCTACATGTATGATCATGGCAAAATTTAGATTGACATATTCTCTATTTGTGTATACAGTTACAAGTCTCCTAAATCCAAAAAAAAGCTTTTAGCTCAAGGAACGACTAATGCAAAGCAATAGTGTCTTTTAAACCATAGTTCATTGTTAAAATAAAAGTTGAAAATCAGTAAGGCCAAAACAAAAATATATGTGTTTCTGGATCTGGCCTTCACAATTTTTTTCCCCCGCTAAAATCTCTATCCGAAGCTTTTTTTTGGTGATATTTGGGGAAAAATCAAAAATCCAGAAAAAATTATGTGATTTGTCTCTAATTTAGTGCAACCAAACAACAATGACAGCATACTTGTTGGCTGCAACAAGTCTGATTTAACAGATGCCAACATTTGTAAACAACCAGGAACAGTATTCTTTTCCAAGAAAACTGCCGAACGTTGCAGAAGGTGTTTACAGAACGCCAGGGAGAATTACACAAAGGCCAGTTAGTAGTTACATGTACAATGTACAAGTACACAATCTTTGAATATTGATGTTCTTTATTTCACTTCAGAATAATGGATGGTACTGAACTTGGCAGACAACAATAGTAATAAACACAATGCAATAATGGAAGAAGTAAACCAAAGAACAAGAAGAAAAAAATCAGGAGGAAGAAGATCTTCAGTAAGTAGACCAGATGTGACAAGTTACATGCATATTTTTGTTATATTTAGTGTTCTATGATTCCACTTTCACATTACCAGGGGAAAGTGCAATTTTTGTTTTGGAGAGAGTTGTTTTTATGTTAACTGATATAACTGTCCCTTTGGCAAGTAGAAAACTTGAACTTCTGAAAGGATTTGTTGTTTTTTGAAAGCAGGCTTTAATTGTGGGAAAGTTAATCTTCATTTCAAGTTTTACCGTGGTATATATATATATAAAATTATAATTGTACATTGTATGCCTATACATTTTTGATTCCTACCAACAATTGGATAGATATATAATATTGTACATTGTATGCATAAAAAAATCTATTTTTCTCCTAAAATTCTGTGGGTGTATAGTAATATTGTTAATTGTACACATATACATTTCTGTTATTCAGTAGTTTTTGTTTTGCTTAAGTTGTTGTAACCCATCTTTCATGAAATGATTATTTTTTTTATTACCCCAGATTTTAAAGATAAAGAATCCACTGATAGATTTGGATCCTAATCAGCCAGTAAGTACTTCAAAGCCCATAAAATATGGGTCGAGTTTTATAATTGAATCTTTTCCATTTGCCATATTCAAATGAATACATTTGAATGCATTGATTTATGTGGTCATGACTCGTTCCAGGAGTTCATATTTTTACTTTAAGAGTGAATATCCTGGATTTGTTTGCATCCTAAGTGAAAGGTCCACTAGAAGAAAGTGAAAATTTTCCAATAAGAGTATTTAAAATGAAATTTCAGTGGTCCCACATCTGAAATGTAGGGTCCTCAACCTCCCTGAGTTTTTGTTTTTACTTCATTCAGTATCAGTATTCATGTATAAGTTATTCCATGCTATTTCAAAATTATTGTGATTCTAAAAAAAAACCTAAAATCAGGCCTTTCATTAAGATGCGGTACCAGGTACTGTTACCCTTCTTAGCTACTTAAAGGTACCTTCTGAATTTAAAATTTCATGCATGTTTACAAAAGAAAATGATGAAAAGTACCTCCTACAAAACCAAAGGTACCTGCATTGCAGAAAAATAATGAAACCCCTGAACTTTAAAAGGTGTTGGGGCATCTTCCATGTAAACTTCTTTTCAATCTTGTAAATATGTGTTCCTGATGTGACTTTTATTATTTGTAGCTTGCTGATGCATTGATTCCAAGAAAAAAGGCTAGAATTTCTTCCTCCAGAAGAGTCAGCTTTGCTGAAACAACCACAGTTAAGTAAGTTCTAAGTGAAATAAATCAATCTTGTTTCAAGCATATATGCTGGTATTACATGTATATAGGCATAATAAAAATATGTATCAAGAATGATAAGGTTTTATTAAAATAAGAAAAAAACTTATAGCCTTGAAAAGTGTTCATAAGTGTCATATTTTTCCTTCCTGGAGAGAACTTGTGTATCTTTACCTGCTGTATCCATTGAATGTTTGAATATTATTACCATATTTTGGTGTGTATAATATACATTTATGTATTGTGCGCAGTGCAATTTTGAAGGTTTAAACATGTGGAAAAAAAGTTTAGTAGACTTAGATTGCAGTAAAATTTTGTAAGACAAAAGATCGATATTTTGCACTTGAATGGTCAATTTATTTACCTTGATGCAAAAATGTGAAGAAAAGAAACTTGTATGCAGACTAAAACATCATGTTAAGATCAGTAGCTACATAAATTGGATAATTTCAATTTCAAAGCTTGATAAAATTGCCACAGGATGTAAGAAATGGCATATAAAACAAAATCGTAAATTGGGAAAGTCTGACATTTCCAGTTTTGGTTGTAACTCAAATTTCGCAATTTTTCATTTAAAAACATACTTTTAAGAATGAAAATTGAAGGAAACAATCAAAATAAATATCAAAATAATCATTTTCAGCTGTAAAAGCATTTAATAAGGAGGGTTTGACAAAAAACACTTTGTTTCTTTTTGGTTTTTAGTTGTTTCATTCTAATCTCTAACCATGTTTTATAAGAAGGAAATTTAAGAAATAATTGGTGGAGGGGGTAGATTTGAACTCATTTTAACATGGATACAACATTTATATTCGATTATTTTATACCGAGCAACAGTGGTAAATGAGAAAAAGTGAATAGTATTGTAAGAAATTTTGATTGCTATCTGGTATCAATTTCCTGTTTCATGGGATTATTGTTTGAGTGGGGTATTCCAAGCACAACAGTGCATGCAACTTCATGTTTTTGTTTATCAACAATCCAAATTTTGTTACACATGTATCACTTACAACTAGTGACAGTCTTCAGACTATTTGCTACAGCAAGATTTCATTCTTTATTCCCATATTTTTGCATGATCAGTAAAGGACACTGAAAAATCAAAGATCTAGACTAATGTAAAGCAGTTTAATCAAGTAATGTCTGAATAATTAAATTCCAGTGCTCATAAAATTCAGACACTGCCAGTGGTAAAGTGATTCATGGTCAAGAAAAACCCTCCAAACAAATGATGCTTTTTAAGTCTACATATGCTGTATTTTCACATAACAACAACCTTTTCTGCATTCTGATTGGTATTTTTTAGAAAATCATACATTCATCTCCCACTAAAATCAACCAAATGAAGCTAAATCAAGAACAATAACTCTTGTCAAGTGCAAATTTCATGTACAATCTTTATAATTTTTATCTCAAAAGCACAACAACCAAATACAAAACTAAGACTGATTATGTGATCATGTGAACAGTTTCTATTTATGAACAAGAAATAAGTCTGAATTCAGTGGGTTTTTGACATGCATAAATCACCTTCTGTCTGATGTTTAGAAAGACTGTTTCATTTTATGAATGTTTTTATAGTAGTTTTCGTCTTGACATCTTTAACCTTTATTTGAATAGAGAATTTCCAAGAGATTCTCCACACAGATGGATGCCAGATCCAGAAGATGAAGGTAAAAACTATATGATTTTTGGAGAGTATTATACTTGTCACATTAAATGCTATGTTTTAGGGGTTCAAATAAGCACTGGCCCAAGGTCCTAGACCCTTTATTTCTGATATAAGACCATTAAAGTTAACTTGCTCCTGGACCTGCCACACTGGACATTTATTCTTATTTTAAAAGACTTTCACTTTTCTGGTAAAAGGACAGCGCAAAAAAAGTCCAGGACCTTTTACTCTTGAAAGGAGATTTGAACCCCTGTGTTTTCCTTTAGAATGGCATTATTTACCCCTTGCAAACAGGTTTGGGGAGGGTATATATGTTTCACCCTAACTATTTTCTAAGCAGCTTGGAACATTGTTATGAAACTTTATGGGATGTAATATAACCACATGGGTATGTGCATGATGTGGAATTTATGTTTTGACAACAATTGTAGAAACGGGGTTTTTCATTTTCTTAGCATTGCTAAAATTGCATGATGGGAAATTTTGTAATTAGGGAAATTTTTTTCTAAAAGCAGATTAAGTGTATTTGATACAAGATACTTTTCATTGCTCAATAGTTTACCATTTTAATGCACAAAAATGTATATTTTTTTCTCAGATGACTCAAGTCCAGAACAAGAAAGGTATGACTGTCTTGATACTTTGTAAAATATTGACTTTTTAAGGGATTTTCTGCTATGTAAAGCAAGACAACTATTTATGCAAAAAATTAAGTCCATTGTATGAAAACTATCTAAAGAATTCTCATCTGTAGAAAATACTTTTTAACGTTTAATGCTAACATTTACAAAAATGGCAACTTCAGTATGAGGATTGTATGACAAAGAGGGAATATAACATTGATGATATTTTTATAATAAGAGTCTAACATGGTGATTCAGTACCAGGTATTTTGTTATAAATTACTCGGGTATTCCATTATGATGACACTTTAAAATAAACCAATATTAGTAGTTAGGAAATCAAGATGTACACCACTATATTTTATGCCCCAAAAAAAATAAAATCTAAAATTAGATATTGTATGTGTATCTTGTTTTGTATTGTTTACTTAAAGGTTACCCAGTATACCATTGCATACTAGTAAGAGTGAAATCCAAGGTAAGCTGTCTTGTTTGTAATTTAACCTTCACTCAGTGAGTGATTTCACCTGGTCTGTCGATCCATCATTCCATCTGTGTTAATTTTGTTGCATATATCTCTGCTCTCAATGTATGGATTTATTTCAAATTTTGATATGTGGCTTTTTATATATGGGACATACATTGTAAGTGATTTTGTTTGTGGTCCAGTATCAACTTCAAGTTCTTGTCTTCCACTGGATTAATTGATTTCAAACATGGTAAGGGGCATATGCTGTAAGGGATTTTAGTTGCTGACAGAAATCAACTTCCTGTACAAGTGGGGGTATGGCTAGCACAAGAAAGTCTTAGATACTGGAATATGTTTTTGAAAATTCATCATAGGAGTGCTTGGATCACATTCATAGCAATATTTAAACAATTTCAAGAGAACTGCTTTCAACCTTGAGTGGGGTAGGAGATTTATACTAACAGAATAGAAAGTTTTTAAGTATGGTTCTGCTGAAAAACCAGGCAGGGGTCATTCATCATATCTCAAGATAAACATTAAGACTGTTTTAATACATTTTTTAATTCCTAAAAACAACTCCTTCTATGTTCATTTCCTTTGATCTGCTATACATTATGAAATATTTTTTGCTTGGTTTTAGTGTAAACATTCTGGCAGGAAATTTTCATGTACTTTTTTGTAGTAGAATGTAACGAAATTTTGAATGTTAATATCTCCTGTGGGTAACTTTCATTTTCACTTTTACAGTCAAACCTTGGTAGCTTGAACTCCATGGCACCATTGAAATATGTTCGAAATTGAAGTTCGTATATCTCCGGATTTCTTTCGTTGCTGGTCTTGAGTTCGACTTTATCGTTAGAAATTGCTTACTTCCTCTGAAGTTGTGTTAATTCGTAGATCTTTTTCATTCGCTTTCGGAAGATTATGTTGATTTGTGGTTTCTTTTAAAAACGTCTAGAGTGCAGGTTCATTGGTCAATAATTTGTTTTCATCCGATTTTCTTTCATGGTTTCATCATACCGACTTCAGAACATTCTCGAATTTCAATCAGTTTTATCTAAACTACCTAATTAGTGATAACTTAAATATTACCTGTAATTAACTAAAATGACAATGATTAATGATAGGGTTTCAGTTTTCACACTTTTCATTACCCAAGCTGACAAAATGGGCTGACGAGTTCGAGTTAGTGAGGGTTATTTTCTGAGATTTATTACCGAACGGACCGACTAGTCTGTTCGAGTTTTCGAGAAATCGAAGTTTGAGAAATCCAAGGTTATTTATAGTGATTATATAGGAGAGAATTTTGGTACTTTGAATTGTGTTCGAGAAATCCTTAGTGTTCGAGCCATCCGAGTTAGAGCGAGTGAAGTTCGACTGTATTTTCAAATACAGTTTCTGTGAGGACTGCTGAAGGATTTCCTTATTAATTATTTGGGATTAAAAAATGCAAGAATCACTAATCACAAGCTTCTGCCTCGTATTAAAGCAGAGCTGTACTTAAATTCAAAAACATTCTTTTCTTTTCTTTTTTATGAATAAGTTCAATGTTAGAAATAGTATTTTACTGGATGTTTGAAGTATAATTCATTTTACAGGTTTGGACAAATTACTTACTGGTGCAATACAGAATGGTACCCCAGGAGATGACAATGTAAGTCACATAACAATCTGAAGTCATTAAAGTATGGAATTAATAAAATATTAGTGCATAATGATTATAATTTTAATGAAAACTTAAATTTTGAGATGAATTATCTAAATAAATGAAAGTATGCATTAATAATTACATTTAGGTATAAACCTATGCCTTCAATCAACCTTGCATTATAAAATAAAAAAAATATATATATATATGGAATCTCATGATTTTTTTTATTTTTCATTGCTGTTTGTTCAGCTATGAATACTGTAAACATATTAATTTTCGCGGTTGCTAATTTTTGGCAGATTCTGTCAAGTGAACATATTGGCAGATATCAACTTTCACCGTTTTAAAAGGATCAGCTTTACATAGTGTTAAATTCAATTTCGCGAATACAACTTTTCACAGATTTAAGTACACCGTGATAATTAATACATTTACGGCAGCCAAGAACAGATATTTTCATCTTAATATTTTTCTATTTTAGGAACAAAGGGGTGAATATGAAGCACCTGCCTACTCTGCATCCAACCATACCATACTTCAAGATGAAGAGATGGATATGACTGACTGTATTGACAAGTCTCGCATGATTGAAGACTTTCAGAAACCTTTGGAGGATGATTTTGGAGATAATATTGGAAGTTCTATTTCAGAAATTAACAAGCCACAACCCAGGTAAATTTATTTAGAATCATTACTAGATTGCCATGGCCTTTCCCACTTATTTGACAAGCAAATCAAGGTATTTTAAACGTTTAAAGAACTGATGAAAAGTACAATCAAGACGTAACTCTTAGCAATGTAGCAAATAGAAGATACACACTGTTTAAGCTGCTTACCTATTGCTGCTATGACTAAAACAATTTTTATAACAAATTTTGAAAGATAAAAAAAAATTTTCATTTGTGATATTTGAAAAGAAATATAGAAATAGAACTCTAGTTCCGAGTTTGTGTGTCTTACAAAACCTAGCTCTGTGGTGGAAGTTTACATTTTGATGTAGGCTTTGTTATGTTCTGTTGTCATGATTATGGTTTATAAATATGCTAATATGAAAATGATTGAATTATAAAAATTAAAATTATTCCTTATTCAGTTTCTTACCTTTCATTACCATAATAAAACAGCACCTGATATGATGTTTTTATTTTCCAGCATTTTAGATAGGATTTATGTTCCTGAGAAGAAATATTCTAACGGCAACGATAACCACATGTATAGCATAGAGAAGGAGTCAGATTTTAGGACATTGATCAATACATCTATCAATAAATATAATATGGTAGCTAGTGAAAGTTTAAATGCCATGGCTGGAACTTCTAACATTAGTGTCACATCATCTGTAAGTGGCATGTCCAGGAAACCTCTGTCTAGTATTGTGGACCCTACAGCTTTTAAACCCATTGTTCCTGGCGTCAGTAGTTCTGAAGACATTGTCAGTAAACCTGGTGGTATGATTGATGGATTGTCTTTCTTAAAAATGCTGGGATCAAAAGGTCCCTCAAGAGATGATGTATTTGAAGATAAAACTGTTATGTTTGACAATAATGATATGGAAGAAACTGAAGTTGTCACAAAATGTTTCAATACTGGTGAAAGTGGACAGCTAATTTCTGATTGTGTTAAAGTACCTAGTTTTTTAAAAAGCTCAAGAAGTTTTCAGTCTGATGACAATAAAACAATGATTTTTGGGAAGAACAATGATATGGAACAGACTGAGGTACTGGGCGGCAACATTGATTTTCCTGCTCTGTCAGGGAATAACCTCGAGAAGTATGAAGAGAAAACTATTTTGCTTACCAATGATATGGATGAAACTGTCCCACTTAAGACTAAAATTACCAGTGATTTGTCATTTATGAACAAACATTCAAACAACCAAACAGTGGTATTTGGCCAAGATAATGATATGGAACAAACCCAGATGATAGGTGGTAAAATTAAGCTAGGATTCTCAGACAGTTGTGTGTCTAAGACTGCAGAAGAAAGGACCCAGCTGATTAGCAATGATATGGAAGAAACTGTCTCCCTTACCTGCAAAATATCAACAAATTTTACTGTAAACAAGTCTTCCAATGACTTGACATTTTCTAGTAGAAGTAAAAAGAGTCTTGAATTTAGGACGGATAAAACACTAGTTTTTGAGAAAGGGGATGAAATGGAACAAACAGAAATGTTAACTGGAAAAGTTCAAGTTATAAAGAATAAGGATACTTCTATTTTTTATACAGACAGAACTAAATACCTTGATAATATGGATGAAACTGGTCTTCTGACTGGTAAAATTGAACTTGCTCAAGCTAGTAAATTATTGGAGAAAAACAGAACTGTTTTATTTAGCAGCGATGCTATGGAAGAGACATGTGCTGGTAATCAGCTTGCACTGTCAGGAATAGGTAAAGTTTTAGCCGATGACCAAGAGAAACAAGAGATTAACACTACAAGCAAAACAGAACTTCCTGTTCTTAGTAAAAACATGAAGGATGAGGATACAAAACTGTTTGACGGTGTTGCTATGGAAGAAACAGGTATTCTTACACAGAAAATTGAACTTCCAAACCTAGCTCACAAGTTTGATTCTACTAAGTTTGGGATTGAAAATATGGAAGAAACGAAATCAGTGACTTCGAAAATTCAACTGCCTAGTCTGACACAAGACTTTAATACTACTCGATCTGGTATTGAAAATGATTGTATGGATGAAACAAAAGGAGTTACTGGAAAAATAGAGATTCCAGGTGTTCAACAAAATAATGAGGCTACTATTTATGGAAACAATGACATTATGGAAGAGACAAAGGCCATCACAGGAAAGATCGATGTCAATGTACAGGAAAAAAATAGTACAGATTTACGAAGGGAAATGAATGCCAGAAATCTTGCTGAAACAATAAATACCTCACAGTATGGAAATGTCATGGACTTAACTCAAGAAACGAAACCAGCTGCTGGAAATATTGAAATTAATGTTTCTGTACACAAAAGCATAAATGAAGAAAGAGAACAGAAGCTTTCTAAGACTTTGGACTGCAAAAGGTATGGTGATGATAATGATGCAATGGAAGAAACTAAAGCAGTAACTGGGAGAATAGAAGTAGAATTATCTGTAAAAGGTAACGATGAAAATGTGTTAAAATGTAGACTCGAGGATAACTTGAATGATGAGAATGAAGATTCTCCCAAAATTGAGGCTAATCACAACGTTAAAGAACTTTATAACAATCTGATTAAAGAAAAAGACTTGCAGGATAACATTGATACTAAATCAGCCGATCTGGATGCTGAAGTTGAGCATAAGAAAATTGATGTCCAGTCAGAAGAAAAGCATGTTGGAAAGCAATTTACTGAACCACAAAGTACCACATCGGTCGGAAATACTGAATTAAGTTCAGTTGATCAGGAAAACATAGCAGAGGCAGCGATGGGACAAGAAGAACATCAAAATGCACTGGGTAATCTCCCTTGTGGTGACTCTAAAAAGACTAGTGAAAGTGACATAGAATTCATCGAATGTCTTGATGACGAGACGACTCGAGTAACAAAGGGGCAGAAACCTGGAGGAATGATGAGCTTGATTCAGAAACTCCGTAATGACATGAATAGCGGGAATGACAACGAAGAAAACAGTGGCGATGGAGTTACTCAAGCAGATTATACTGATGGTTTCTTTGTCAAATATAAATCTGTGTTTGAAAATATGAAAATGGATGCAAGTCCAAATCAAAACCCTAACGCTGATATAAAGATTGAAGGGGAGAGTATTGATGCTATGGCTAACAGAGTGGATAAAAGTAACACTAGCAGGAGAAGTATTGGGTTTCAATCTAGAACTCCTTTGGGTAAGCCATTTACTACACACAGAGACGCATGCTCAGAAGTGCGCCCACAAGCTAAAGGCAGTACAATCAAACTATTAGAACGTGTTGCCCAAACTGAAGTTAAAGTAACTCCTGATGGATCTCATCACCAGCCTTTACATTGTTCTAAGGAACTTTTCACTGGAGATGTTATGGATGAAGCAAGAGACACATCACCGTTACCTATTTTAGAGTGCAGTATGAATATAACACTAAGAGATAGATCAAGGAGTGAAGCCAGTGACAAAGCTAACAATTCACTTGTCAATATTGGTAAGAAATTATGAATGTAAAGTCAACAAAGTGTTAATTGTACCCACCCTTTGAGAAAAGGGATGGCAATAATAGTTACAGGGGTGTCTGTCCATACTTCCTTTCTTCCGTTAAATTAAGGGGTACCCATCTCTTCTGTTACTCCTCCTACACTCCTGATTGGCATTCAGTGAAACTCACAAAATCTATTGCATAGTCCCATTGTGCACCTCCTATTATAGATTTTGATCCCAATCAATTTGGAGAAAAAGGTGCTAAAGGGGGTGTGGGGGGTATCAGGTTTGTGATCATTGGTATTTAGTTTGTGTGCCTGTTCTTTGCACCTCTTGGTGAAGTTTCCAGTCATATATGTTCTTTTGACAAGTCGCTTGGGCTGTCACAAACAAATTAGTTTTTATATAAAATAAAAAAAATAAAATTTGGCCATAGCCATTTCAATAGAAATTGCTTTGAATCAATACAGACTGCCAAGATGGTATTTCTCAGATCCTCTAGATCATGGAAAATTTAACAGAAAAATGACTGAATAATATTTGAATGTTTATTTCAGATTTACCTTCTAACAGTACCAATGCAATTACTGGCATAACTGATGAACAACTTCCAATGGACATGTTGACAAGTAGCTCTATTGCTAGTGGGTTTCAACCAGATATTACTGGGAGTAGCTGTGAATCTAGGTCTACTATCGACTGCAATGTGGAGGAATTCTTAAAACAATCGATGGTATGTTTTAAGTTTTAGTTTGCCTAGTGAAAATTTTAGGGCATTGAGTATGTGAACATTTTTATGAAGATTCTATTATTAATGGATTAACCATCTAAGTTGTCTTCGGGAAGCATGCTCACCTTGAGTGTGGGAGGTTGTAAGTTTGATCCCTGATGGAGTCACACCGAAGACTGAAGTTTATAGTCACTGCTTCTCCACCAAGCTGACAATATTTAAGGGGATAGAATATCGACTAGATAGCACGTAGTGAGAATTGTGTCCAGATGAGGTGGTGCTTCTGTGAGCTAGCTCAAAAAAGATTAGGCTTAGGGTGTGGGACTAGTTCAAAGCAGGGTCTGTTCAATTGGTCATTCTTTCTTGTCCTGAAATGCATGAAATATCTATCACAGGATGTTTAACCGTAATCAATCAATCATTTTTGGATGCGCAAGAATTCATGTTTATCTTTCTTTCCAGCTAAATGATACAGAAGGACCTATGACTGTAGATTCCTTCTACAAGAGACTGCAGATACCTGTTCCATTATGGTTATCTTCTGAGGGTAAGCTGGTCAACTCAAGAAGGAGCATTGCTTCTCTCAAGGTGAGATATCCATCTTTGACAGATGAGAATTTCTTTTAAATTGTGGCTTTTAGAAATTCAAGGTGAATTTGATCAATCAAATATTTAGTTGGTTTTGACATGAGTTGTTGTTAGTTTTTTTGTCTCTCATTATGAGAAAGTTCTTAAAATCTTCATCAGTTGTTGAGCTGCCCATTCAAATGAAAGGTTGTAATTTGATAATTGGCCATAAAATGTACTGTAAGATATTTTCTCAGCATTTTCAGGAAGTTAAGCCTCTTAAATTTTAATCTGCCATAATAAACTTGTTTTATTACAAAGCATTGAAATTACATTACTGTTTTATATACTCCGACATAGTTTTCTTTCGGTTTTCTTTTCTTTTTAAATTCTGAGTTTGCTTTAAAGTTTATTTTTTTTAATGTATGTTTACTTCCAATTTCAATAATTTCTGTTTTTTTGGTTGGCTCCGTAAAACCGTGTCTGTATATTTGAGAGAAAAAATTTTGGGATCATGCATACAAGAAACCCAAATAATACAGACATTTACTTTTGTTTCTTAGTATGTCCAAGACACAACATGATTATGAGATGTCAACATCTTTTTATTGCTGAAATTTTACCCTAAATCAACAAGTGGATGGTAAACCGAAAAATCCTGTCCATCCATGTGTCCAAATTCATCAATACTATCTGGGCTCTCAGTGGATTTCAAATTTTGTATGTGACTTTATATAGTTTGGGTATATGTAGTTAACAATTCTGGTTGCTTTCTGGTATCACTTTCTTGATTTGTGGGACTTTGCCATTTTTCACTGTATGGAACAAATGGGAGTATAACTAGCATCACAAGGCACTGACCTTCCTGTTTCTGTCTAAATTTTATTTCTAGAAAGTTGATAAAGAAACTCTTAGTGGCAAGTTAGAAGCTAGATATGTGCACCAGCCGTTTGTAGAAGTTTACAGTTCATTGATCGAAGGTGTTAAAGACAAGCTTACAAGGTATGTTTTAGGTAATAAGGATCTCTGATAAGGGAATTTTGTGAGCTAATTGAACTGCTCTGAAAAGTAAATATTTTTAAAAGAATGGCTGTAAGTGGTGAACGAAGTTAAGCCAGGAACATTCATTCAGAATATCAATATTTTTTACAAAACTTTTGATCAAGACTTGTATTCACTTCCATTTATTATTTGCCAAATAAAAAAAATGTTATATAGTTTTGTATCATGTAAGATTAATGAAAATTTGTATCTGTATGAATTAAAAGAAATGAAAGACGTTTATGAACTTTACCTTTAGTTTGAAGCATCAGACAGAAGAAATGAGTGCTAAGATATTGAGTGATTTTCCTCCTGTGTATGCTGTAGCTATAACAGGTTCATCTGAAGAGGTAAGAAAATATTTAGATTTTAAATTTTTTAGGCCAAAAAATATGTATGTTTCATATTACCCAACCAGTGCTAACTTGGAAATATTCTGATTTAAATTTTGGGAAAGATCTTTTCCTGTGCTAAGTTTGTTCTATAATTCTGGAAATAGATTATAATAGGTTCCAATCATAGTTAGTTTTATTACTGCTTCAAGCAGCATTTCACAAGAATAGGAGTAAGCCCAGTTATCTCTACTAGTGAATTATGATCATAATTTAAAGAATGTATTCATTGTCGGGAAAAATCTGAGTAGATTTGGCTTAACTTGTTTAAAGTGACGTTATTAAAAAATTGATTTCCAAGCCTACTGTTTTGGGATTTCTTGCCTGGGTAACAAGAAACGTATATGTTTTTTTCCTGCAAAGGACGCATTTTCTGCCAATATTGCATGTCCAATATTGTAAATCGATATTGAGCAGTTATTTTTAGAATAACGTGGGAATTACTTTTTGCCTTGGAAACTGTAAACAATATGGCCACCTCCGTCTCGATGTCGCTGAGAATATCTGTCATACATTTTGTACATTTTCTGTATGTAATATTTCTCGTCATTGGAAATAAATAGTTTGAATATTGAAATCATGACTTGTTTTAATGTGACGACCGATGTATAAATAAATGGTGTCTGAGTATTTTTTGTGCTATTTTGTAACCCTGTGGCTATTCTGGTCTATCCCTCTCATTCCGCATTCCGCTGCAGATGACTGGTTGTCATTCACAAATGTCTTCCAACAGTGAAACAGAGCCTGCATCGCAATTTAACATGGACTAGTCGCTGTCGTTGAACATCCAGAATCTTAATGTTTACATGCATCCACCGCCAAATTCCATGCATAAATGACTCGTTTTGTGAAGTAGTAATACAGTAAAAGCGTTTGACAAGACTTGTTGACATTTTATCCAGGTGTAAAACAGTTACCTTTTTCATTTATATTATTGTGATATGTGATTTTCATGATATAAAGTTCATCGCCCATTGGCAACAATTTCTTCAGAAATGTGCATCGCCGGCAAAGCAAAAAAGGAATAACTCAGCCCCACAATCACTGTGTTGTACAAGATCATTTTTCAGCATAAATTTACAAAGAAATTATTTTTTAAAATACTTTTTAAGTCATTTACATTCATGAAAATATTTAGGTTACAAATACAGAAAGCATTTTCTCCCGAATTAATTATTAAAACATGAAATGGCAGACTCGCATGGATTTGCACACTCATACTGTCACTGAGATATTACTTCGCACTGCATACTTTTTGTAAACCATGTAAAAAGGCGATTTTACATAGAATAGACTAAAACCAATATTCTTTTGTAATTTCCAGGATAAACATTATACAAAACCAGTGTCCTGGCATATCAGAAATATTGGTTACTCAGTGCGAAACTGGGGTAAATCGCTCGGCAAAGCCTCACGAAACGCCCGTTTCTTAGCTTCATTCCCATATTTTCGATATGCTAGGACACTGAATATGTATTGTATATTTACTTTGTAAGCTATTTGATGCATATATTTTAGCTAAATTTTGTTATTCATTACTGTCATTTATAGGAAAAATTGTAAAAAAAAAAATACAAAGGGCTATTTCTGTCAAGGAACAAGCAAAACAGTTTGGACTGTACTTACATGTATTTCAAATCTGGTAACTCATAGGACTGATGACAAAAATAGTCATTTACAAAAACAAAATGGTTTGTATGAGTAAAATTTATAAATATTTGAAATATTGATCTTAGTTTGTGTGCGATCAAACAATTTCAAAACCTACGGAACAATTTACACCAATTTTTAATGAAGTATTATTTACCGTAAATAAAGAAATTTTATGAAAATTGTCATCAATTCATTATGATTTTATTTATTGTTGCAGAGAGAAGAAATAAGGGAAAGATTAAAGATTTTGACAAAATGCTGTACAAAATTGGTAGACAGAAAATGGAAAGAAATGAAAGCAGAATGTCATGAGAAATTCCATGGTATAATTAAGGTAAAACTAGTTCAAGTGATGTAACAATCATAATCATTCAGTGTTGATTTTTCCCCCTTTTTAGAGAAATTCCGCTAATTTAAATCCAGATTTTACCATTATGATTCTCTATTTTTTTAAATGTTTATATCCAATTTTACCAATTCCCGATTTGTTTGATAACTTTGTAAATCATCCCTGATCATTATAATTAAATGTTTGTACTGTGAAAGTACCTTAATTCATGGATACCAATTTTCCTGGATTAGGGAAGAAACACAAGTTTGTTGATTCTTGAATTCATGGTTTTGAGGTTTTCGGTATACACATCAATGCAGATTTCCTTTTTGTTTGGAACCAAATTTCATGGTTTAGCCTACCCACGAAAACCGTAAAAATGGATACCCCACGAACATTAATACTTTCACAGTATTTTAATCAGGCAATTAAATAAGTGAAATCTGTCTAAATCAAACATCTTTGAACTGTAATATTTGTTTGTTTTTGACAGATGTTCAGTTTATTCAGGTTAAACATATATTTATAAATGGACTTCTGAAAGTGTTAAGCCATGTGATTGTTGTTTTTTTTTTCAGTGATTGGTTTAAATTGTCAAGCTTTACCAAAATGCTTTCTTTACTATTCTTCAGTCAGGGATGATTTTTTTCCACTTTTTAGCAGAATTCTGCTATTTCAAATCCTGATTTTACAGTTATAATTCTTTTTTTTTACTGTATATTTACTTTAGATTTTGCCAATTTCTGCTTTGTTTGTAGACCTTATAAAATCATCACTGTTCAGTTTAGTTGTAGTTTTTTTTTTTTTTTGTTACCAACGGCTACACAGAAAGAGACATAGGAATACTGGTGTCTGTGTATCTGTTCATCTCTTTTGACTTTAGGAATGCAACTCCTTAGAAACACTTAATAGATTTGTTTAAATTTTGTAGGATTTTTAGTCACCATATGTAGTAAATCATATTTCACCATCATTTTGATTTAACACATTTTACTTTTGTACTTAATCTTTTTTTTGTGCCCATGTGCCCACTTGTAACGATATGTCTGACTGCATCTAATTAAATTAACTTTTTTTTATAGATTTTTTTAGAAGAGTGGATGAAATTACACATGTAAATTATGTTTGTAGCAACATTTTTTTTCTTCAAAAAGAATTTTTAATTTGAGTTCTATATCTTACATTTATTGCCTCTAGGACAAACATGAGAGGTTGAGTGAAGAGGTTAACCAGATAGTACAGGCCAGTGATGATATACAACAAGAATTACCTCACTTGACTAATGGTGTGTATTACTGGGATATTGTGTTAGGTCAAAATGTAACCCTATACTATGGTACCTGCTGGCCTGCAGCAAGCATATTTCATAAAGGGCTGTCAAGTTGGGCCATTATGTTGGATGTTTTTTTTGGTGTAACATATCATAAGAGCAAGACAATTTCATTCAGGGGCAGTTGAGTTTTGACAGAACTTGCCTACCTGACCAGTTGGACATATTTTTTTTTATTTCTACTCCTGTATACCATGGTTGAAGATTGTAATGTTTAAGTTTGTACATAAAGCAAACGTATCCTCGATACGTGTAGAACATTATAACACACCATGTCTGTCAGCATTGTGCTTCTTCTAATATATATGATTAGTTTTTTAATGCATTTCTGTTATGATCTAGACAAAAATCTACAAAACAGAAGTAAAGCAAAGGATAAGACTATTATATTAGGTCTATTCCATAAAAAGTGTGTCTTGGGGGCAGAATGCACATAATATTTACGGATACCACCAATGCATTAAAATAAAAATGCAATACATTTGTCTTATAAGAAATATTATATGCCCCCACCCCCAAACCAACACATCAACTGTGTTCTGCTTCATGGGACATTTTTCTCTGGAATAGCCCTTATATTATATTATACATAATTTTGATAAATGTAGGAATTTATTAAATATTTAATTTTTTAGCTGCCAATAACTTGGAAAGCTTGTTACTTGAGGTTGAAGAAAAACCTCTACCAACAGAAGGTGATATAGAATTCTGGAACTCATCAACAACAGAAATAGGACAGAAAAAAACAGGTGAATGAAATTCATGTGTATTCTTATGGTGGTTCATAGTCAGTAAAAGCTTGGTTACTTTGAATTTTAATGTGGTAGACATAGGGTAAGGGACATAACTCTTGAAATCAGGGATATGTTTGTATCATATTCAATTTCACCAAACCCTAACAAGCTTTCACTTGAAACAAAATGAAATAAATCCAAGTTACTCTGATGCTTACATGAGATTGATGTAAAATGCTGAATACAAACATTTCAATGATTTTAAGAGTTATATCCCTAACCTTAGGTCTATCTCCTTAAGCTCACTTTGTTCAAAGGGCAATATGAGCTTATCACTTCACTTCATCCATACCCTTCATTACTAGTTGGACATAAGGTGACATCAAGTTTCCTCCATTTCAATCTGTTCTTCACACATTTCCCAAGGTGTATCCAATTTCCTGCAGCTCTGACAGAACTGTTCTCCTCCAGGTGACACAAGGTCTCTCCTGCTTTCTCTTCCCAGTTAACTTAGCTGCAGTTAGACAGATTAATTTCAAATTTGGTATTTGGCTTTATATTGATGGGGCATATGTTGTAAATGACTTTAGTGGCTGTCTCATATCAACTTCATGGAACTTGAATTAATGGGGATATACTTATCACTACATCTCTTGTGACTTCATGTTGTGTCCATTGTCATTATCTCAAATATCTCCTTGGCAACCCCTCTGTGGATTATTACCAAGTTTGGTCACTAGCTTTCTATGGGTATCTTTTGATTTTACTGATCCTGCGACAACATGACCACATCTATTTACAGAACATAGGAGTCAAGCCACTTATTTCAGGTTTTATCCCAAAAACTAAGAGACCCTTAAAAAACGGGGTTGTCCGATGTTTTTATCACGAGTGACAGGCCGAGGACCGCCCGTTAAAAATGGCCATCACCGTACTCTGTTGGTTTGATTATTTGTTTGGTTATTAGATGTTGACTGGTTTGCGTAATTCCATTTTCGGTTTAACATCGGGTACCTGATTGTTGACATCGTGCTAATGTGGCCGATTCAAGACTTTACCAGTGCTGTTTCTGGCACACGGCCAAGCAACTATCATATGTTCAGACTAATAATACAACACCTATAAAAGATGATGATGATAATGGAGAAATAGCTGCAAAATGTAGCTCAAACTATTTTATTTTTTTTTTGGTGATTTTAACGTTAGATCCCAAAAACAGAAAAAAATCAAGAGCTACGATTTAATAGCAGCAAATGGGGAAATGGGCAGTGGTGAAGAGTTTGACTTTGAGCAGACTGAAACAGAAAACTTTTCATGGATTGAAAATATGCTGTTGAAGAATGATGATGATAAAATAAAATTATTCAGATAATCAGATAATTATATTGATATAAACTAAAGTTACTAAACTAATCACATGCAAAATCGGAAATAAATAAACTTGTATTAATAACCATTTCTGAAAACAGATTGAGAAAAAAACTTCACAACCAAGTCAGTACAACAAAATGATTGATTGATTGATTGTTGGGGTTTAACATCCGAGCTGCAATATTTCAGCTATGTTCAGACGATCAACAAAATGAAAAGCAACTTGGCATACCATAAAGTCATTAAAGAATTTTAATTCGCTAATAGTTAATTTACGAAAATGAGTGGGACTGACTGGACAATCTAACCAGCCAGTCACATGACTGACAGGGCAAAACAACTTTTTGTGGTCTCTGATGAATAACGCAAGGCCTTGTGAGCCACTGTAGTTATTTTTATTACCTGCAGTCAGATTTGATTTTATAGTAAGCATTTCTCCTTGAAATTGGCATTCTTAATATTATAACAACTTTGTAAACTGTTTTATTTTATACAAACATCGGTTTTCTTTTTTCAGAACTGGAAAAACTAAAGGCTTCTAATATTGAACTTGAAAGGTATTGCATGAATTTTGCAGAATTACATAATTTTGAATTTATAGTCATAACTGATTTGTACTGTAAAGAGAGGTTGAAGGTAATGCCATTTTCAGCCTAAATTCAGAGGAATCTTATGTACACATCAGTATGATCAAAGCTTTTTTTGAGGATGATAACTTAGTTATACAGAATTTATTTGGATGGGAAATTTTAGGCATCAATGATTGAAGAAATACATACATGTATGTTTCACAAAAAAAAGCTGCTGCACCAGTAATATGTGTAGAAGGTCTTGTCTTTTATATAGTAGCTATGTTAACTATTTACTTTATATCTTATATTAAACATGATTTTTTTCCGCTTTAAAATAAAATTCTGATTTCTCATATCTTGATTTTACTGTTCTGTTTATGTTAAATTCATATTTTGCTGATTTCCACCTTTTTGTTGGCTTCATAATGTGTTTGATTTAAAGTTAGTGCTAAGGTCATGTTGTAGAAATAACGATGATGTAAATTTACATATCTATTTTTTTATATGATTGAAGAAAGAGGAATGATCTTCTCAAAGAAAAGGAAGAAATAGAAAGTGAAAGACTTGCTCTAAAAGCAGAATTACCCATGGAAGATAGTTATGCTTTAAACATTGAAATTAAACAGTTAAAAGATCAGTTAAAGATGCAGACATCGTAAGTAGTTTTTCTTCTATTAAACGATTTATATTTCTCCATTAAAAGGAAATAATTATTTTGCTGCAGCTGTTAAAATCTAGTCAATTTTATCAAAAATCTACTTAATCATAGGACAGTTCAAAGTAGTCCTATGTTTTTTTATGATTTTAATAGCACTTAGAATGCAGTAAGTTGCATCATTTTGTGTCCATCTGTACCATGAAAACTGATTTTTTTCAACGGGTCATGGTTTTCCTTTCCTCGTTCGTGTACCCCGGACTTGACTTTATTTGAGCAACTCTGTGGGTGTTTCTAGAAAAACAGAGGACGCTTACCCTACCAGTGCACCTGGTCCATGCTCCCAGTTTTTAGTGGAGTCCGAGTTGCTCATTTGCTTTTGTTACTTTGTATGTATGATTTTAGTTACTTTATGTTCTTTGTTGTGTATGTCTGTTTTCCATGTCTGGTCTTTGTCCCTGGATTGCTTTCTTTTGATTACTGCTATAACCTTGGTTCCCTTGATTACTCTTTGTACAGGAAAACCTGTCTAAACCAAATGTTGAATAATCTAAAAACTTGTCTAAACCAGACGTTTATTTAAGTGCTTTTTTTATCATTTTAAATGTATTTTTAACATTGATAAACAGAAGACTTGTCAAAACCAAACCAATGTTAAGGAGGTAGACCTGGAGTAAGGGACACAACTCTTACAAGTCATTCGAACGTTTTTATTCAGAATTTTACACCAATCTCATCTAAGCATCAAAGTAACTTGGACTGATTTTATTCTGCTTCAAATGAAAGCTTGATAGACTTTGGTGAGTTTGAATGTGAAACAGACTTGTCACTGATATCAAGAGTTACATACTTTTCCCTAGGTCTACCTCCTGGTGGGGTGGGTTTGACAGGTTTTACAGTATCAGTTTGTATATTGACTCTACAGATTATTGGAATGGCACATTGAGAATGATGAAGATGACTTTATAACCTTTCTTTTTGATGATGATATGATGAGGTTATCTATAAACAAACAGAAAGGGGCAGACAACTCTGAGATCAAGATAGCCTCTGCACATGTACGGTCACTTTTGAATGGTAAGGCTGTGTTATGAACAGATTTTTTATTACAAAAATTAAGATCTGATTTATGTAGTAAATATGGGGCCTTATCTTTTGACTTTGTTTGCCGAGTCAGATCAAAAACTTAATGATTGGAGGTTGCTGCTTCTCTGCCAAGCATGCATTAGTTGGGGTAGAGTCACTGTTGGTTGGCTCCGGGTCAGAATAATGCATCTCCTATGTGGTGACTTGATTACATGGTTTTTTTGGGGTTTTTTTTGTTTCTTTTAGCTGGCACAATAAAGATCTGGCTCAGTGTGTCGTTTAGTACAAAGTAGGGCCTGTTTGATTGGTAAAATATTCTCCTCCTGAAATGTATCAAATATCTGCCATAGGTCACAACCAACCTACTAATAATTATACAAAGTAGGGCCTGTTTGATTGGTAAAATATTCTCCTCCTGAAATGTATCAAATATCTGCCATAGGTCAACAACCAACCTACTAATAATTATACAAAGTAGGGCCTGTTTGATTGGTAAAATATTCTCCTCCTGAAATGTATCAAATATCTGCCATAGGTCACAACCAACCTACTAATAATTATACAAAGTAGGGCCTGTTTGATTGGTAAAATATTCTCCTCCTGAAATGTATCAAATATCTGCCATAGGTCACAACTAACCTGCTAATAATTACTAACTTACTACAGGTAAATCATTCTACATGTACTACCCTTTTAAGAATTTTGTATGTGGCTCTACTCCTATTACATGTACTTGCACATTCAAACATCATATAAAGAGACTTTATTGAAGTTTAAGCTTTTCTTTGTAGGAAATGCAAAACCTGTGAAGAAACTGATGCATTCTTTAGCTCTGAAAATAATCAATAATGGAACTCAGCTGTTACAGAGTTACAACAGTGTATCACTTCCTGAGGTAAGGTTATCTTTATAGACTTAAGCCAGAACTCCTGGTAAAACAAATACAACAAGAAGGGTAGAAATTTCTTAATGGATGTCAAAGGTCAAGCAGAACCTGCCTGCTGGGCCACTAAATTGTTTATGTTTTATTCTCTACAGCATTAGAAAACAAGTTAACTTCACTCAAAGCCTGTTCAGTTTCTGCAAAAACTGCCTGCTTGATCAGTTGTGCAAACTTTCTTTTTTATACCCCTGGAACAATTCAGTGTTGAATAAAGACATATAAACAGTTTGCACATGCAGTGATTTTTGTTCTAATCATTGAAGACGTAAATATTGTGTAAAAAACAAGGTGTAAATTTAAACAAAATATCCAAGGCCTCTCTTCACAAGTCAACATATCAACAAACACATAGACATTTTCTTTTATGTATAAAACTGCATAATCATGCCATATACCGTGTTTAAACTCAATCCTAAAATTTCAGAAAAACCTCTCTAAAGAGGTACTTTTTAGAGTCCTTCATAACAGTTTAAAAGTATTTTAAACTTGTCAAAACTAAACCAGTTTTAAAGTCTGCACTGTATATTATGTTGTGTTTTCAGTTACTACATAGATTGTCTCAGATAGTGCTAGTAGTGAGAAAATTACACAGACAAATCAGCTTGATTGGTCTCAAATATTTTGTAACAGTTTATGAAGACTTGTGAGTATTATATATTTCATCCCTTACAACCATGAAGTTTTAGTATGAACTGTATAAAAAGGACGAATATTGCACTTGTTTAACTTTTGTGTTGAAGTAAGAGAATTTTATCATGCAAGGAATTTTTTTGGTGTTTTCTAAACCCTTTTATACCAAATATTTAGCTCACTTTGGCTTAAACTGATGCCATTGTTTTTGAAGTCTATTGTCCATAAACTTTTAATATTTTGATCAACTACCTGAAATTGCATTTGTATATTTTAGCCTCTTTGATATTAAAAAAAAGCATTCAGTAATAATTTTATTACATGCTACCATATTCATTCATAGATATTTAATAATCTTTGATTGCCTGTTTATAAATGGATTTTGTGTTCCTGTGTTGAGATTTTATGACTTAATCCATATTACAAGCTAATGCAAGAGTAATCAAAACATTTAACAACATAAGAATCCAAGATGTGGCACAAAAACAAAGAGTTACAAAGTTCATAAAGGACATTTAACAACACATGAAAAAAATTAACAAACATTTTACCATAGTTGATTGATTTTATGTTGCATGTTGAAAATATATTTTATGTAATAAGCAATTCTGTATATCTGCAAAATCTCTCAAAGACACTTTAGATCTAATACATGTAAATGTATGTCATTTTTCTCAAAGAATCTTTTTATAAGTATTAGTGGACGATAAGTTTAGAATGGAAATTTGTTTAACTTAAAGGAAAATACAGTAAACCAGGTTGATATTCATTGATGTTTTGTAGTATTGTGATAGAAAAATGGTCACTAAAAACATTGAGGAAAGTTAATATCAAGTTAACATTCAGTACTGAGAGCTCAAATCTTAAGCTGGTTCCAGAAGTATTGACTACCATGGGGAAATTTAGGTATGTATATAAGCTTAAAAGGCTGCAAAAGACGAAATGTCTTTCCACAATTACATGAAATGTTACTATTTTTTTTCAGTATTTACTGTTGAAATTCTATTTAATTTTCATTTCACATTCTTACCCTTTCTGTTTGTCATGGAAATCAGGTTTTCTAAAGTACATTTAAGATATTCTCAGATATGATTCTTACAGATTATTTTCAAATATTATTTTTTACACTTTTTTCATTAAAGAAACATCTTAAGATTTTATCTGTTTCAAATACTTCCTGAGGTAGTTAAGGCCAATAATGATGACTCATATTTTGGAGGTATGTTCAATTCACCTAGAACCTGTCCATCTTTCTATCAATCCATCAATGTACTCTGAACATGTATTTCAGACATAATTTTCTGCCACTTTTCAATCCATATTTTACTGTTCCGATTCTTTTTTTTACTTTATATTTACTTCTGATCATTTTACATATTTCATCTTTGTTTGTTGCCCTCATAAAACCATGCCTGGTATTTACAATTAAATTGCTCAATGGATTTATGAAGGTTGGCTACTTATATTAGATAAAGATGTTCATGAAAGAAGATTATTGTTTGACTGATACCTTTAAGAGTAATCAAGGGAACCAAGGTTATAGCGGTAATCAAAAGAATGTAATCCAGGGACAGAGACCAGACATGGAAAACAGACATACACAACAAAGAACATAAAGTAACTAAAATCATACATACAAAGTAACAAAAGTAAGTGAGCAAGGGGAGATAATATACTCACTGATACCTTTAAGGGGAGATAATATAACTTGGAAGATTTAGTCTTTTACTTGCCTCTGGTGTTTTGGATGATTTCATTTATTTCAGTTCAACAGATATACAGAAATCATTAAACAGTATACCAGATGGACCTGATTATCTAACGAGACTGTGTGATTCTATTGACTTAGACAGTTTACCCAATGTGACTGTTACTTCCTGACGAACATTGGGTGCAAGTTCCACTGATTATAGTGCAATTATATAGGCAGCAACATGTACTACTTATACTGGGGGTACTTCTGCTGTATGATAACCTTATGGACATGTAATGGGGTGTGTTATATCCCCGATCTTTACCACAATACTAAAGATTGTATTTCAATGAAATTACAGCTAGTAACATAGTTACAAAATCGACTCCAGGTAATATCTCACAAAAGAAGTCAAAGATATGGCTCCATATCTTTTACATTAACTACATCTGGAATTTTTATTTTACAGAGGGTAAAATTGTTAACTTAAGGGAATAGAGTTGGTTTTCCCCGGATTGAATTACCATTTTCTTAGGAAGTTACATGAACAATATTGACAAGGAAGTATAAACTTTTTATTACTTAATAGGTATTTGAATCTTTGTCTGTTTGAATCTCTGGCAATATTTAAAGTTTAAGTTTGTGTAAGAATCAGGCAAAATGGGAAAAAATCAGAACATGCATATGAAAACCCCACCAATCTGAAAATATAATTTACTCAATGATGCTTTTTCTCTATTTGAAAAGACCATTATTTGTTCTCCGCATCACTGGATTTGCTCAGAAATTTTTCAATAGAATCTTTTGAAAAATTAAGTTTCTGACAGAGTTGTCTGCCCTTGTTCATTTTCAGTGTATATCAATGTAATTATTACTCAATTTACCAAAGTGATATGGAAAATCTTGTCTTTTTTCCTTGATTCTGATGATGCAAATAGTCAAATTACACTTTCAAAATGATGTTAGACCTACTGATTTTTACAGAGACTGACACTTAAAACTATTTAAGTTAAACAATCAAGATAAGACCAACTTTTTTCCCTGAAGTTAACTATTTTAGTTGCTGTAATAAACTTTAAATACTTTAAGATATGGTACTGATCTTCCTGATCTGTCATAATTTGGAATATGATATATTTTTAAAAAATGGTGTATATATGAAGTGTTTTTTTTTTTACATCTACCCGTTATTTTATGTCATATTTAATAAAATGAAGCATATCTATATCTTCTCTGCCGTATTTTTAAGTGTATGTTGTTTTTTTCTGTATAAATCATCTCTATGGAATTGAATTTCTTTATTTTTATTGTATATTTGTTTAAGTGTGTACGTTTTCATTAAGAAAATAATGTCGAATAGATAAGTATAGAATTTATAAACTACATTCATGTTGACATTTTATAATGCCCAATAATAACATGACAAATCAATATATGTATTAGTGTTTTAAGGTTTCAATGGGAAAACTCTACTTTCCAAACTTATCAAATACACTTTTCTACTTGCCAAATGAAAAGTGAAACATACATGTAACAAGCAACTTTCCCACACCCAAATTTTACTTGCCCTAATTAAACAGGATAGTGGAATCCTAGAACACTGGTGAATTATCATGTCTGATTTGAAATGTAGATGCCATGGCTATCCTGGAAAGAAAGGCAAACTATGTTCTACGAAATACATTTAAACTGACACAATGGCCAAACACCTTTTGGACTGTAGAATTTGGTTGCTTTGAACAGTGTATGGTTTATCCAAGTTCAAAATGCATTTAAACTGACACAATAGAACTTCAAGAATTGTCTGGTGTAGGCAGGTTTTTGGTTAATTCAGTGTTTGGTTTAGACAGGTTTTCGGTTAATTCAGGGTTCGGTTTAGACAGGTTTTACTGTACTTTTTTACTAATTAACATATTATTTGTGAAGTAAAGAGGTTTTTTTTCTTGAAAGCTTTATTCCTTTTAAAAATAGAATAACCTATCATTGCATTGAAAATAAATATTCTCTTCACATCACAGTTACCTTGTGCTTAGTATGTTTGATTTCTGTTTGTAATTTTTCTACATCTTGCTGAGGAATTGAAAAAACCTTGGACCTCTATTTAAAAAATAAGTTTATCACAACAGTATAAATACATTAATGTATATGTGTGTGTGTGTGTGTGTGTGTGTGTGTATTAATGCGAAAGCTATATTTTTATAGCCTAGCTGGCTGAGTGGTCTAAGGTGCTGGACTTTGTGCAGGCAGTGTTGCCATAAATGTCACAGCGGTATGAGTTCGAGTCCCGCGAAGGGAACGACCAAAAGTTCTAACATCGTTGAATTTTTCAGACCTTTCTATATACATATATTGCAAATGTTGTTATGTTGTAAACCTTTTTCGAGAAGTATTTTTTCATCAGCAGCATTAGAATACAATATGCAGGTATATCTAAATCCAAATATTAATTCCATATAAGAAGCACCCAGAACAAAAAAAAAATATTGAAATATGAAGCAAAATCCAGCATCTGACTGTAGTTCGAGGAGTATGAACTTTTAACAATTGGCAGCTTATCCTTTTTACTTCCATGACTTAGTAACTGTATTCTGTGTGTCAGTAAGTCCTCATTCAATCAATAACAGTAGTTCTTAAAGAGGTAGACCTAGAGTAAGGGACACAACTCTTATAAATCATTGGAATATTTGTATTCACCATTTTACATCAATCTCATGTAAACATCGAAGTAACATGGACTGATTTCATTCTGTTTCAAATGAAAGCTTAATAGGCTTGGGTGAAATTGAACATGATACAAACATATCTCTGATTTCAAGAGTTATGTCCCTTACCCTAGGTTTCCTTCCTTAAGTAACTTAAAATATCAATGAAAATCTACTCATATGAAACAAAAGATACATCACGAACTTCACATACTATTGTCTCAATCTGTGGTAATAGAGGTGGGAACTAGAATCTATTCATGTTTTTATGCTTCATAATTTAGGTAGGGAAGTTTGAATCAAGGGGAGAATGAATGCGTCAGAGAAAATGCGTCATATACATAATGTGAAAACAAACCTATGCTGAATGAAGTAATGTGAATGATACAAGTTTGAAAGGGTATTCGTAAAAAGTCACCAAGCCAAAGAAAATCAAATCAGAATAATTTACAGAGTTTAACATTTTAGGACAGATACTTCTTTTGTTTCACACTGTTCTCAAATGATTACAGAACAATGAACCTACGAGAGTCATTTAACACTGTTATCAATAATCAGCGACTGGTAAATTGATTAATCACTTATGTAGTTAAATATTGTCCTAGAAAACTGTTCTTTAGATTTTATATAGTTTCGTCTTTTTTATTCGTTTCACATACGTTTGAATTCCTCTAATTTCAAACACAGATGAAAAGTTCAGTCTTTTTTATAAAAATAATGTATATGTTCTTAGATAATTGCGTGAAAACTTTGTGTTAAATACATTATAGAAATGTGTCAATAAATGAAATACAATAACTGTTTATTATTAAATGCATTGGTTCAATGCAAAAACAAATTAAGTAGCACTCCAGCTAAGAAATCATGCAAAATGTGATTCATGGATAAAAAGCCCACATATTTTTATTTTTGATATTTTGTTTGCAATGTCATAGTAAACAGAAAATAACGTGGTTTTTCATATAACCCGTGCTCTTAGGAGATAAAAATTATATAGAATGCGCTGTAGATTTCAAAATTATGGGAGATAACTCTGTAAATGACACTCAAATACAATATACCCTATTAGATTTTCAATGTTGATTATCTCCTAAGAGCAGGCATATTTGAATGAATAATTACTCATTTCATAGTACAGACCCATA
Organism: Perna viridis; assembly: GCA_037379345.1. Lineage (NCBI taxonomy): Eukaryota > Metazoa > Mollusca > Bivalvia > Mytilida > Mytilidae > Perna > Perna viridis. Next base: position 55,638,491 of record CM074512.1, read on the forward strand.
AAACAACTTAATTACAAAAATAAAAATATGTAGCCTTTTTTGGGATGTATTACATTTTTCAGATTTTGCATGATTTTTACAAAGACAGCTACTTAAAAATATATTTTAAATAAATTCAATAAATGTACACTTGTATAAAATAAACAACAGGAAAAAAAGATCATTTACTTAAATTTATATAAAAATAACAGGAGCAGAAATGTAAAGTTGCATAAGAAGTGTAATTTATAAATAACAACCAATGATATATCAGGTAGAGGAGAATGTTAATGTTTTACATATTTTGCAAGACGAAAAAGAATAAGGCTTTTCTTGGTTTTCTACCACCTCCTCCTAAATTTGGTGGTTGACTACTTTTGTTTGCTCACCCCAGAACCATGATGTTCATAATTGTTTTACTTGGAAGTTTACTTACCTAAGGCAAAGACCATTTAATTCTGAAGGGTACTAGGATTTGATATTGGTTAAGACATTTTTTTTCGCGCCAGCGCAAAAAATTTTATTTCAAAAGAAGTAATGAGGAAAATAAAGAATCAATATTTTAATTCTTTTTCAATGGATAAGTAAAATTTTGGTTTCCAAAATTTGGAACAATATTTTTTTTCAAAAAAAAAAAAAAATCCAAGGCCTCCACCCACTCGGTAATAAAATTGTCGGTGCCTTTAGTATAAAATACCAATTATATAAACCAAAGTCTTTCCGTTAATTATATGAAATACCTAATGAGGCATTAGAGTCAAAACAATGAACATATGAATAACCTATAAGAAGCTGTTATAAAGCATTACAAAGCAAGTTTCGAAACGTTATTGTTTAAGAGATGCACTTATGCACAAACAGGTAATGATATGAATTTTTTATTCATGACAAGCATACTGCATTTTAAAACATGCCTTGTCATCTGATTCAGCATTCAATAAAACTTCTCAATTGTGAAGAACACCTTTGTTGTAAGAGACTTGTTAGCCAACTGTGCCAACTTTGCACTTTATTAACATAATTCTATTCAAATTTATATCTGAAAATCGTTTGATTTGAATTTGATATACTTCCTTAATAGGTTTCAAGTATAGTAAAAACGTAACGAAACATGTATGTCTGGAGGTAATACAATGTAGATGTGGTTACTACATCGCTATTTTTAAGAATATGTTACATTTATGAGATATTTGAACCAAAGTTTAAGTTGACGCATTTACTTAGCTGAAGAACGGGATTTTTTTCCGCTAAAATGAATGCATCATTTTACATTATAACCATCAAAAAAATAATGATATACAGCAATCCGAGGGAAAGAAACATGCAGGGATCAAAGATCATTATATCAAATACATCTCGGCTGCTAGAGGTCTAGATCTAGAGGACGCTAACCATAACGGTGCACCGGGCCCATACTCCCAGGTTTTTTTTATTGGAGTCCGAGTTTCTCATTTACTTTTGTTTCTTTGTATGTGTTATTCTGTACTTTCAAGTTCTTTATTGTGTGTGCGTGTCTGTTTTCCCTGTCTAGACTTTATTCCTGTATTGCATTCCTTTGATTTCTGCTAGAATATTGGTTCCCTTGTTTACTGGTTGATAGGTCGTAGCGACGTCCTATTTACTCGAATAGAAAAGAATACTTAAAACCAATCATCGGCCATTTTTGGCATATATACAAAATATATATTTAATTGCAAATAATTAAAATACATATACAGTACAATTACAGATGAAGCAAAAAAAATGAAAATAAAATTTCTTTGACATTGTTACACAGGAGCATGATTATTACAGGGATGTTTTAAATCATTTCTTACCTTTGTAGATAAATGTATGAAGTGATTACCTCCTCATTTTCATTTATCATTAACCAAATGAATTTATCTCGTGATAAAAAGGCAAAATTTGAACAATATTTCTCTAAAAAGTTCAATAATGTTTGCGTATAATTTTCATACTTTTTACATTCAAGTAGAAAATTTAATTTTATCTTCGATGTGTTGGTACTAGTTTTTTTTATCTTAAACATGAGCAGCTCAAAACCAGTGCCATAATAACGTTCGTATTCTGGCGGCGATTGTTTTTATATTTAAAGGATGTTCTGGGAAGCCGCACAAATTTGCAGTTTATCATATTTGAGTACAAAGAGCTTCGTCACTTATAGCCGGAACCTAAATTATATGCATATGATGATAATGGATAAAAAAGCAAATAAATAAATCATATATATGTTGTAAATTTCGATATGCTGTACACGTGTTTCAACAACGGGGTACGACAAGTGTAACTACTGGATTCGAGAATACCATTGGAGACCTGAGGTCTACCAGCAATGGCATTGACCCAATTATTATAAAATTAAAAAAATACCAATCATATATATTGCAAATTTCGATATTCTGTACACGTGTTTCAAGGAATAACCTCTCATCAGCAGCATTAGAATCAACTATGTAAGATGATCATAATGATAAACAATCACAAAATCAACAAAAAAAAACAAAACAAAACAAAAACAAAAACAAAACAAGAAAAAACAATTGTAAACAAAACCAAAATTATCGGAAGAGGAAGCCAAATCTATCATCGGGTTCTACCATGTGCAAAACAAGCAATGAAGCCTCAGTGTGATGTGCTATATACGATTTCGTTGTTTATATTTTAAGCAACTTCTCAGCATCGTACTATTATCTTACTATCGGTATAATAATCAAATATATTTGAATAATTAAAACAACCAATTATCATTAAAAACTTTTTTAATTTGAAACTTAAACAATTAACATCAACGAATTGAATTGGAAATGTTCGTACAAACAAATCATATCTTATTTTGGGTATTCGGATAATTATTTGAGTACACGGTAATTAATAGAAGACAGTGATCGGTTTGACCGATTACTCATCGCATACATGATAAATGGTGAAAAGCAGCCAAAACAAACACACAATATAAGTCATAAAAATCAATACATGTATTTTCTATTCTTGACAAAATTGCATCGCTGGTTATTTCTGCTGGTTGCTACTGCTTCTTTGTAGCGTTGATTAACAGAGCCGCCATTGCCCTTCATCGAACACTGAACAGTTTTTGTTGCATTTATATGTATATTGCTTACAGGAAGTTGTGACTTACTTTCAGTATGATCAGCTAATTGTTTTCTCAAATCTTGTAGCTCCTGCTTTATTTCTTCATTGCCTTGTGTTTGTTCATCACGCATTTGCTTTACTTCTTGACGAATACTACTTGTGGCCTCTTTGATCATGCTGCTGAGTTCATTTCTTATCAATTTCACCATTGTTTCTTGTTGGTTTTTCTCAAAGATGCATTTAATCTCTAATCTTTCAATCTCTTTGTTTAGATTTTCTATTTCCATTTCCAATTCACATACTTTTTCCTTGTTGCTTGCACTTTCTTTTTCTACACGCCTTTTTGATTGCGTCAGCGAAACAAGCTCATTTGTAAGCATTTTTTCTTTAATCATCATTTCATTGATGAACTTTTCTTTTTCGTTGTTTTCATGTTTCAGCGATGTTATTTTATCAGTTTGTTTTCCTATTGTCACAGAATAAAGTTCTTTCACTTCTTCTAACTGCTTTACCTTGTCATCTGCTTCTTTTTTCATCCTTTCATATTCTCTCTCGTAATTTTTTTCTACAACTTTCCGACTAAAACTTTCATTTTCGTTGAGGTTGTCCATTCTTAGAATAGTTCTGCTTTTCTCTCTGATGATGTTTTATAATAGTTATATCGACTGAACAAATCACAATTATTTATATGCTTTCATAGCTGCCGATGCGAACGACTAATTCATTCTAAAAATCATGATTCCATGCTTATCTTTATGATTAAAAAATATTTCGTTCTGGAGCGCTTCAGACGACAAAAGATTTGGATAAATAAAATTGATATCCTTTGGAGAAGAAAATACGATAAAATAATATACAGTATTATATTCACATTTATTCCCCGTTCTCTTTACTGATATACAATTAAAATGAGGAATCTTATTCATTCCCAAAGAATTTGGCAGGCTTACAAGGATTTAAATGCACTATGCAACAACACCCAGTTTAAGGTTATTACGGCATTTAAATGAAATGGCTTTTTTATTTCCGAATTTTCTTGCGGAAACATTCTTTTACGATTTTTATTTCCAATGCTAGAGAGACAATGTTATTTCCCAACCATTGTGATTCGCTTTATTTAGGGTCAAGGCACAGTTTTCTTCAAAACAAAAATACTGAACTACGGAAATTTCAAACGTTTCAAATGGGCTGTCAAATTCGTATATTAAAAAAAAATGGGCCTGGGGGAGGCGTCCACCGTGCACCCTTCCCATTCATCAACTTTATGATGATTTTCAGGTACCTTTATACCTTCCATATACGAATCGATTTGTCGCCAAAGAATATTTTCCTACTTTGTTCTATAAACCTATCTTTTTACACCACTGGGTCAAAAAGTCTAGATTTCTTTGATGACTTGTGGTGTTCCATGGGCTAAATGGACTAAAATAGTCTATTTAGCCCAAGCACGCCAAAATGAAAAAAAAAAAAGGAAAAAAGTCTCAAATTTGGTGTCATTCGATAGATATTTCAATTGTCTACACCATATTTTTTTCTGTAGTAACATATTTAAAAGATTTGAAGATAATTATGCATGCTCGCATCAACCTACAAGAATGTTTACCATGTCACAAAGATAGGCTTAAAAACTTAAACAAAATTGAAGTAGTTTATGATTTATCACACAAACATAACATCACCAAATATGTCAAAATAGCACATGTACAGGCGCGTAGCTGAGGCCAAATTAAAGTGTAGGCAAAATTACGGCAGGGGGTCTGGGGCCGCTTAAGGCCCCCAGCAGGTTCAGGGTGGAGCCCTGGTAGGGGGTTCAGATTTTTACACTTATTTTTGTTTTCTTTATCAAAATGTGCTCACAATCTCAATCATTAACAACAAAACAGCAATTATATAAATTGCCATCTATAAATTCAGGTTTTTAAACAATAAATTTTCGAGCTTCTATATTCTGTTGTAAATTATATATGATTATAGATAATGTAGCCGCATAGCATATGAAATTAATCTTCTGACTCACAAATTTTTGAAAATACATATTCTGCCACGACCAAATTATGAACTGTTAGCTCTCACTCAAATCCAAATGGTCGTCCCCTTAGAAGTATACAAAGAGAATGTTGCGCGGATTCTAGAAGGTGCGAGCTAACATTTTTCATATTCTGCTGTACAGTATATGAAAATAGTTAATGTAGCCGCATAGCATATGAAATTAATTTTCTGATTCACAAATTTTTGAAAATACATATTCTGCCACGACCAAATTAATGAACGGTTAGCCCCCACTCAAATCCATTTGGTCGTCCCCATAGAAGTATACAACAACAACAAAAAATGTTGCGTGAAGCGGATTCTAGAAGGTGCGAGCTAAATTATTAAATATTACTTAAGGCTGCTTAATCCAGTTAATGGGTGAACAACCATGTGATAACACACGTCGTATGTGTAAGTAAGTGTAACTGTGGTGTATAAAACGTTTTAAAAAAGTACATCTGGGTAAAAACATTAAACGGTTAAAGATAGCAAGCATAAAATTCAGGTAAGAACAGTAATGTAAAGCTTTAAACCATTACATTTTATATGATTATGTAACATGCTCATTCAAAACATTCCTGCGTCGATGGGAGAATGCACTGATTTTAGACAATGTTGCGACACCCAAAACCTTGGCATATTTATTGACATCTCTCAAATTTGTACTTTATACACACTATAATATGTATTTCTAAATAGGTCAATGTTTATAATCACGGCAATTTTGACCTGGTATAAACTAGGTCATATCCTGCTTATAGTCATTCGGAACAAAGGTAAGAAACACGATTAATTACCTGACTTCCGGGAAACAATTTTATGGATTTTGTTGATGTTGAGGAGGACGGAGGTTCTGAAGATTTCTCAGAAGAGAACAGTAAAATATTTGGCTAGTTCCTTCAATCTCAGTTTCCAGGTATATATCCGCTATATAGATGACGTATTATCTTTAAACGATCCTAATTTCGGGGATTTGATACATCGCATCTACCCAAAAGAACTTGAGATAAAGGATACTACAGACACTGTGAAGTCAGCCTCATATCTTGACCTACACTTAGAAATCGATGGTAAAGGAAAACTATTGACCAAACTTTACGACAAACGTGATGACTTTTCATTCAGAATTGTCAACTTTCCTTTCATCTGTGGCAACATCCCTTCGGCTCCTGCGTATGGATTGTTCATATCACAACTCATACGTTATGTCAGAGCTTGCCGAAACTACGCAGACATTTTGTATCGCACTAGAACTCTAACAAATAGGCTTCTGGAACAGGGTTATGTTGCTACAAAATTGAAGTCGTCACTACAGAAGTTTTATGGCCGTCATCATGAACTCGTTATGGTGTATCCATCAGCACCATGAAAAGTGATTTATTCAACGGGTCATGGTTTTCCTTTCCTCGTTTGTCTACCCCGGACTTGACTTTTTATGAGCAACTCGGCGGGTGTTTCTAGAAAAGCAGAGGACGCTTACCCTACCGGTGCACCTGGTCCATGCTCCCAGTTTTTAGTGGAGTCCGAGTTGCTCGTTTACTTTTGTTACTTTGTATGTATGATTTTAGTTACTTTATGTTCTTTGTTGTGAATGTCTGTTTTCCATGTCTGGTCTTTGTCCCTGGATTACATTCTTTTGATTACCGCTATAACCTTGGTTCCCTTGATTACTCTTGGTAAACCTCGAATAAAATTATTTATTTAATAAATGTGAAAGCATAATGAAATTTAAAGAATTTATTTAAAGAATTTTAAAAAAAAAGTATGTCGATCAAGAGTTTCTCGAGATCTGAATATACAAGCTCGACTACACTGCACGACTACCGTTAAAATTCTGATTGAAATACACCCAAGATACACGATTATACAAGTGTCGAGTTTTAATGGATAGTAGAGTAATTAGATTGAAATGTTTACATGCTGATTTGACATTCAAGAAGAAGTCATTGAACATTTTATTTTTTAGTAACAGTATACCATAACATGTGAATTAGATTGTACTAAGTGTTCAACAGTATCATGACCAGAGACATAGACCATGGCTACGCATGGGTAGTTTTAGCTGGTAGGTCCAGAAAAAAGTGGTTATGCTCTAAATAATCTTACAAACAATGCTTGAAAAATGATTTTCTCTCGGTCCTTTTCACGAATGCAAACATATCCACATAAGCAATGACATTCACGAAATTCGTATACAAAAGACTACGAACCAAAAAATAGGGCGCGTGCCGGGGGTATGCTCTTTGAAAAAACTTGAACTTTTTTTCTTTGCATGAAATCTTGATTTTTCATTAATTCTCCCCTTCGATATATCCGCCACCCTATACATGAACCAGGCATAGGGCAAACTACATTGCAATGTAATGTATTGAATTACCATTATATTTTTATATGATTATGTAACATGCACATTCAAAACATTCCTACGTCGATGTTAGAATGCATTGATTTTAGACAAGTCACACTAGAAGATAGTACTATAAAGCAAATTATGACAGAATGTCAGTTTAGTATTTTTAAGCGTTCCATTTAAGCAACATTAAGGTTTCATTAATTAGTCTCATTCTGTCCAGTCTAAACACTTTGCCAGCTATGTTAAACAATTGTTCAACAGGTGCTGAAGCTTGTGAAGAAATGTGGTCTCATTTTGTTTCCAAAATGCCATTTTAGCTTGTGCTGGTTTACAGATCATTACAGATGGAATAACGAAGTCTTTTGGGTTGTTTTATGTCGAGATGTTAGAGAAATATAAAGGAAAAGTGTTCATAACCACTCTTATATCTGGTATAATGAATGCAGTCTATTGCATTTCAGGTAAGCTTTGAATACGTAAGAGATAATTTCTCCTGGGTTGGAAATGGTTATGTTATTTCCTTTCGATAAAGATCAAGGAAAATTGCATATTAAGTGTTTTGTATGTCATGTTCTATTGCTCTATCTAGAATTTGCTTTTTATGTTCGTGTGTGTGTGGGGGGGGGGGGACCACTTTATAGAATTACTGGTATACTACTGTTCATAGTAGCACATTTCAAACATTCATGACTCCAAATCAAATGGCACAGTCCATCAGAGTGGATCCTGCGATTTTTAAAAGGTGGTCCCAGGCTATTTATTTGTGCATTATTGCCAAAATTTTCAATAACAAAATTTTCCAACATAAGGTGTGGGATAGCCAACCATTGGACAACCCTGGATCCCCTACTGTTCTTTATTGCGCAGATAACATAATTATTTATATTAGAATCCTAAGAATATTAAAAGATAAACTGTCATACTAACTAATGCCTTCTGTTGAACAAAACTGTAATCAAACTGATACTTTATTGCACAATTAACAATTTTTTTAGAAGCTTTAACCTTAAGTGTCAGTCCCTGTAAGAATCAGGCAATAGGTGAAACATGGTATGAAAAAAATAATCATTTTGATAGTGTAATATAGTGACATTTGACTATTTGCACCATTACAATCAAGGAATACAGACAAGATTTTTCATATCATGCTGGACCATTGAGTTATAATTTCATTGAAATGCACTGAAAATGAATATTTCAAGAGCAGATAACTCTGTCAAAACCTAATTTTTCTAGCATTCTATTGAATATTTTATACCAAAGCCAGTGATGCAGAAATCAAATAATGGTATTTTCAAATACTATTAGAGAAAGTATCCTTGAGTGATATTACAATGTCAGATTGGTGGGGTTTTGACGTGCATGTTTCTGATTTTTCCCATATTGCCTGATTTTTACAAATACTTACAAACGTTTTACCTTTATTTTAAGCATTACCTGTAATGATGTGTTTGATAAAGAAGGCGGTACCAAGAAATGTTGTTATTGCTGGATGTATCATTACGTCCTGTGGCTATAGTCTTAGTTGTCTCGCGAACAATATGCATTTCCTGTTCTTCACCATAAGCTTTATCGTAGGTACGTATTAACTCAGAATTCTCATTGGTAGCCTATGGCGCTATATATAGATAAGATTAGCATTGCATCTTCATTCGTGCAGATGGTGTTCGTGCTGGTTTCCATCTTCTTCCAATTTTCCTTTTCCATATCTTATATAACAGGGGCACAGGGTTAATGATGAGATCAGAGTACTTAGCATGGATAACAGGGTGAACACAGTACGCAGACAAATGTGCCACTTAGATACTCATATGTTGCTCGATTCATATGATATATTATTCTCATGTGTGGTGCTACTTAGTAATAGAATAATAAGATTTTATTAATTATTTTCATGCTAAACAGTCGATTGAAAAGTTAGGGATTTAGTACAAATGATGCATTTATAATATTGAGGAAGCAGCAATCGCATTGTTCATTTTTTTTGTTTTACACCACCTGCTCATATCTGTATTTGCTGGAAATGTCGAATGCTGTAAACCAGTTTGTATTTACATATTGCGATTTAGGTTGCAATTTCAATTTCGTGGTTACTTAATTCTAATTAATGACAATTTCTCAACGATGTAATTAATCTGTTATACACAGGGAAAATTGCAACATACGTTTTTCTAATATTTTTAAAAACACCCGAAAAAAACCTTTTTTGTCATTTTTTTTTAAATGTTTAGGACCACCATGAAAACATATGAAAAATGTGTCTCTGACCCCGAATTAATTATGAAAAACCTAAAAATAAAAATCATATTGTAATTATGTTTTCAATAGGATTTCATATAAGAAAAAGGAAGGTTGACATAGGATTTCTGAAAACGCAGAAATTCATGTATTTTTAAATACACATTTTATAACGAGAATAGGTATGCTGTTTATGTCAAAGAGATAACAACACCACCGGGATGAAAATGTTAGCCTAAGACCACCCATTAATAAACAATAAACAATGAGGAAACCCTCATACCACAAGGCAGGCTGCAGCTGACCCCGAAACATCCTTATATACAACTTCAGCGAAAGAGTTGCAACTATATACTTAAGTATCATAAAAATAAACCAAAGGTGAAAACAGAGGCCAGAAATTCCTGACTTGGGACAGGTGCAAAAATGCGGCGGGCTTAAAGTACTTTGGCGTGATCACAACCCTCCCACTTTAAAATCTAGCCATTGTGAAAAAAATGTAACACAATTAAATACACCTAAAAATCAGTTCAAAAAGGTCCGAGACACTTGTTACAACGGAAATAAATAAAAATAAACAGATTATAGATAACACAAATGTGGACTACTAGCAGTTAACTGACATGCCAGCTCCAGACTAGTTTAAACCTGCAAAAAGTTAAGCCTCCATCGCATGTAAACATATACTGGTCCTAACCATATGAAAACACATGTCGCAATTTTACCTGTGTTTACTTTCGCGGTCTTTTTTTCCATACCCGCTAAATTGGTGAAATTAAGTTGGTCTACAACAGTTTATGTTATGACCTGCTGGCGCTAGATTTAATGGATCCCAATAACTCTATATTCAAGGTGGCGGTATGGCTTTGATTTACCCGACGTCAGTATTTATTCTTGGAACCTATTTCAGTCGAAGGCGAGCACTTGCCAACGGTATTGCAATTTCCGGAAGCTGTTTAGGTGGCTTAGCATTTCCAGTACTGTACCGATTCTTGCTGGACGAATATGGAATCCAAGGGGCACTTCTGATGACAGGTGGTATTTTGTTACACAATCTTCCTCTTGGGTGTCTGTTACGACCAAACAAGACATTGGCGGAAGACTTATCCTGGACAAGATCATCCGAAATGCCTGACAAGACAAAGAAGGGGTGTATACAGAAAACATTTAATGACAATGAAGGCGATACTCAGGGTGATATGGATTGTGAGTGCGAATTCCGCGCAAAACATAAGTGTAACATGACTGAATTGGATCCGTTTTTAACCTCCCCAGTTAAAGGCGCGGATATCGAATCAAGTCAAAGTAATTTCACTGATGGAGCGAAATTTCAAAATTGCAACAACCTTGATGAATATTGTAAAACACCAGTGACCATTATACAAGTTGATAAAACAACATACCGTCCTAAGTCGGCAGACGGTTCGGAAATCAGTTCGCCTGGTCCTTGTAAACCATTACAGAATCCTACTTTTGTGCTCTTCGTTTTTGCCAATTCCTTAGCTAGTATTGTAGCAGGAACATTTCTATCATTTCTTCCACTATACGCGAAACAAAATGGCATGTCAAACAGGGAGATTGTTATCCTTGTATCGGTTGCTGCAGCATTCGATTTCATAGGACGAATTTTATCCGGTGTATTAGCTGACCGACCACAAATAAAAACATCACATATCCTAGCGGTTTCACAGGCAGCATGTGGCATTATTCACATCTGTAACGAATTATTGACATCATTTACTGGTTTCTTAATATTTGCAATTATTGTTGGGCTCTTTTCTGGGATACAGCTTCCACTGATGTTCACCCATGCAACAGAAATATTGGGTATCACACTCAGTTCTTCAGGCTTCTCAATACTTATTGTTGGACAGCTTCCAGCCTTCATTTTAGGACCATTTTTCTTCGGTAAGATAGGATATGGCAGTGGTTTTCGTTTTGTTTTTATATCCAACAGCTTTGACCATTTAAACAAAATACTCAGTTAGTCTGTTAAAAAGAAATCTGGAATAATTGCACTGCTGTTTTGTTGATTTAGAGTAATAGCACAAGCACTCGCAGTATTCGTGTTTGAATAAAGGACACATCAAGACAAATGAACAGCGGTAAAAATACAATAATTTAATTTCAGATGTAACACGCTCTCTGATTGGATAAAAAATGTCCAACATCTCATAGACCAAATTTTGTGACTGAGATGCCATCAGCATTTTTTTTACTGATATACTCCTCCAATTTTGATACTAAGATCAGATTATATATAATGAATGGAACCAACAAGGCGTAAGGGGAATCGTTGGTATATATATATACAAATGAGATAATATCGACAGAAAACAATTTCTGAATATATTTTTTATATCCTTTTGTATTAAGTGCATGGTAGTCAATGAACATGCTTCATTTACGAGGAATAAATATTTTTGTCTACCACAAGCTTTACTGTTAGTCACGCAAACACGAAATGATTTAGTTCAGAAGCTCGAGTTATTAAACTCTCTTTCTCGAGGGGAAACTCTCATGATTTTACAACTTGACCATTGTAAACACTTAATTTTCTTGCATAAGATTTTAATTTATTTTCTTTCTTTTCATTTTCAGGGTACTTACGAGATGTTACAGAGGACTACGCCACATCTTATTATTTTGTCGGTAGTGCCGCTTTCTTGGCTGTATTACTATTTTTGTTAGAGCCTATAACAAATAAATATATAAAATAAATAAAATAAACGAATACATAAAATAGATAATCTTTCAATGAGTTAATTTGCGTCTATCACAATTACATGTAGCCTTTGGTTATCGACCACCAATTTGCATTATATTTATTTAGACATATTACAGGTAGCGTATGGTTATCAACCACCACCAATCTGCATTATATTGTAGGCAAACAATGTACATTCTGTCAAAGCATTTGCAGTTGGGGGAAGAAATAACTGCAAATGAAATTTGCTTTGAACTAGAAGGTAAGAGTTATTATGCTAAAACACTTTATCACATTGAGATAGAGTGGCGGATCCGGAAGGGGGGGTGGTGGGGAGTCTAGGGGTCGGACCCAACTTTTGTTGAAATTACTTCGACTGGATAAATTTCATTAATTTCGCGCAAAATTTGATAAAAAATAACAAAGATAACATGGAACCTCTCTGGACCTCTTTTCAAAATCGCTGGAACCGCCTCGAGGAAGATAAACATAGATCTAAGACATCTTGCTTTTCAACCATTCGTGTTTTGGCACCTAGTATATATATTACCTTATGATCGGCGCTGTTTATGACAAATAAAATTTCGCACGTTAGAATAGAAATAGACCCTTTTGTTGTAAGTTCAATTTACACTTCTGCGAGTAAACAAAAAAAGAATATCTTCGCATGCTCATCGACCACCCAACAGTTGGCACAAAAGGGTCTATAGTAAAATATGAGTATAAAATACCCATGCTTTACTTATTCTGTGTCGAACGGACAACATAATGCAAACGAAGAAGGAACATAGACTGCTGATTATATACAAGAGGCTTCAATGATTCAGAATCGGTCACCCGAACCTCATAAATATGGGATTATCCAGACAATTTTCTAGTATTAGTTGACTGTTTCTATCGCTTATGATTTTGGTCCATGCTCCCATTTTTCAGTGGAGTCCGAGTTGCCCCATTTACTTACGTTACTTTGTATGTAGTATCATTTTTTGAATACTTTATGTTCTTTGTTGTGTTTGTCTGTTTACCATGTCTGGTCTTTGTTCTTTGTTTATATTCTTTTGATTTCCGCTAGAACCTTGGTTCCCTTGATTACCCTTTGAGTCCAAAAAGCGAAAGAATTATAACATTTGACAGAAAAAATACTACTAAAATATTTGGAGTTGATAAATACAGCCTTACTTTTGTTCAAACAATTGTAGTCGAGAAGTTTTTCCGAAGCACTTCCCGATATTGGCCGAGAAGTTGTGATTGAAAACAGGCAAAGAAAAAGCACAAAACAAGTTCACCTTACCCGAATTCGAAAATAGTGTGGGATACTCCCATAACATACCCGGTTCAAGTTAGGTTAACTCCGATGTGAAAGACCATTTACTTGGAGAACAAATCTTACTTGCAAAGGGTTCATTACCGACTATTTCAGAGCTTTTCAATTGAAAATACTTAAATAATAGTTGTCGATAAACTGGTCAATATCGTGATATTTAGACTACCCACAGGACAGCGGTATAGACTAAGACCGTGATAATACGGCTTGGTCATTATCGCTGTCGCAGGTCAATATCCCTGTCCTACTGTCAGTCTAAACATCACGATATTGACCAGTTTATCAACAACTATTTTGTTTATTTCATTGAGGAACCATATCCTCGATTTTTTTTTTCAGAAAGCCATGAAAATCGTGTTTCTACATATTTACGCTGACAACCGTTTGATCACGAATGCGTTTTAATAAGACCATGTAACTCCAAATTCGTAACCGGGTATTACCACGATGTGATAATGCCCGCAGGCATTATCGCATTATGATATTGACTGGTAAAACTTTATATTATATGTTATTTTCCAACTACCCAAAATACGTTAAAATATGTCATAAACTGACCAGTTGATATGAATTCAAACAGGGCATCTATACGGGGCTAATATGAAAAAAAGAGGGCCAATATGGATCAAACCAAGGCCTATACGGCATCATAACTTCCGGTCGTTTGACACCGCCATTTTTAGTTAGAATTGGATTTCATGAACTTTGATCACCAGGTCTAAAAGCTGCAGAAACACACAAAAAATCTTCCATTTTATACAAAAAGGATATTTAAGACAGGTTAATTAATACCACATGTAAAGGGTTTATCCAATTGAAATTACTGAAATTTTTACACATACGCACCCATAGAAGCTTTCTTCAGACAAGATCAAGTCACTATACCAGAAAAAAGCCCCCATAACAAATTTCTGTTTAAATAAATCATATCGAAGCTAACCATTCAACAAAATTTGTAAGAAATCCGTAAAAAAAGGATTCGCTATCCCGCTACCCAAGCTATATACATGTATAGGCCAAATTCAATAATTTTCAACGAAGTCCCCCCTCCCCCGAAGGATTTTCCGTTATATCGACTCGTTCAATAGAAACCGTGATCGATATTTCAAACCCATAAAAGAGAATAGAAAAATTCACCAGGTATTTTCTACGGAATTAGAAACAGTAAAAATTAGAAAGTTGTCCTGCTATACGCGTGAAAAATGTTTAAATACAGATTATGACGATTGCATGAATGTTGACCGAATTGGAAACTTTTTTATCTTTAAAATGACTAAAGAAATGCATTCTAAATTCTTAAGAGAAAAAAGATATTAACTGCTCTGTTTTCTATGATTTTTCAAAAGCTTTCGATAAAGTATGGCACAAAGGATCAATATATAAACTAAAATCTTATGGAATTCGAGAAGAAATTCTGAAATGGTTACAAAGCTATCTGAGAGATAGGAAACAAAACGTTGTTCTAAATTCACCAGCCTCGTCAGAAAACAATCTCACATCAGGTGTGCCTCAAGGTTCAGTACTTGGACCTCTCTGTTGTTTTCAGTAATGATATAGCTGAAAATCTTGCCTCTTTATGCAGACTTTTTGCAGATGACACATCATTTAACTACTCAGATCGCGATAGTGAGCAAATAAGAAAGGTCATTAGTCGTGATTTAAATGGGTTGGATAAATAGGCAAAAACTTGGCTCATGACTTTTAATGCTGAAAAAACTGAGATTATGTTATTCTCAAATATCGAAATACCGATGTTTAGTTTTTTTTAAATGGAGTTGAAATTCCAATCAAAATCATCATAAACACTTAGGCATAACATTTACTAGTGATGCAAAATGGTCCTTGCATATTGAAAATATAATAGCTAGCGCAAAAAAGCAAATAACGTATTACAAAAATGCAATTTCTTTAAATTTAGATGAATTGAGATATTTTATATCATGATACAGCTAAATACCAACACCAATAAACATGAAGTATTAAAGTTTTCGTTCCGATCTAGCAATTTGTCACAAATAATTGCTAGCTTGCACTGCATTATTCATTTAGGAACAGAACTATACGAATTTCAGACATCAAATCTTGTTTTTGACAGCTGTAGATTTATTCAAAAATATGTTGTTTACACTTTTGTTGTTAATGTTATACAGACGTTATAAAACATGTGTTGCTAAGTTTGATTTGTGCTTGCGTGTCATATACATATAAAGATGCATAAAGCAATGTTTCAGTGCTAAATATAATGTATTACGAATGAAAACATTTCATTAAGGAATGTCCTAGATATTGACTTTAGCTGAACCTTAAAGCAAGCAAACAAATGACGGTTTTAAGAAAGAATCAACTGACAAATGGGGGATAACATATCCTGCCGGAATAAAAGTAATACACGGATATTATTTCGGCATGGTGAACGAAAATCCACAAGAACAAAAACTGATAAAACGTACTCCTGTTATTGTTCCCGTGCTTTCTGTTGTGTATATATATTTGGAACTAGAACTGGGTGACGACGGAACAGTTTCTATTGACGATTTCCTCCATAGAAATATACTGTGCTGCCTTGACGAGTGAGAGGTCGACTAAAATTTTAATAACGGTTAATAAAATTTAATTTTGTTCATGGTTGCGTTTATTTAAAAGGAGAGTAAAAGGCAGATATTTGATTGTTACTATGATGAATTTGATTCATGCTCATCCTCCATATAAGGCCGTTCGAAAAAGAAATATTTTCAAATCAATGAAATATTATCACCCCGCAATTGATGTTGAATAGTCCGCAGACATTAGGTCATATATCAAAATTTATGGTATAAAAAATCAATAAGACAAATTATCAGAAAGCCTCCTCTTAATAACAAACACACGTAATCATAATATATAAAAATGGATTCAGGTAGTGGACAGGAAAAAAATGCTCGCAAATGAGGTAACGTTTGATGGTCAATTAAAAAAAAAAAAGAAAAACGTGATTTGAAAACGTTACGTTCGTGGAGTCAACATTGTGCGCGACGTTTGAGTACCTACTGATCCATCTCTAATTTTAAAAATGCTAAAATGTATCACGCACGTGGAAAATATAAAGACCTATAATTGTGACAAATATATACAAGTTCAAGGACTCAGCCATATATCATTCAACGGGGACAAAATCGGTACTTAAACTGTATATAATCTATACATATTATATATAGGGTTATTGAATGACTATTAGTAAACATTGGCCTGAGCAGGTATTACACTGCACGAGTGTGCAATGTGATACGCGGCCTATAATAAAATTCGAACTTGGAAATATTATTTATCTAGTTATACAACTTCACACATAATATCAAATCAAAATCAAAATTGAGTATTTTAAAAAGCCACAGAACTGAATATTTCAACAAATTATGCAAGTTAGAACTCAACCTAAAAATTATTCGACCACAACAAATTCGAGCTTGGAACTGTAACTCGTCTAGATGTAGCTATAAACCAAATATCAAGACAAAATCTTATTTGACCTGATCAATCGACGTGACGAACAGACGGACAGTTTTAAAGAGTAATCAAGGGAAACAAGGTTACAGCGGTAATCAAACGAATGTAATCCAGGGACAAAGACCAGACATGGAAAACAGACATATACAACAAAGAACATAAAGTAACTAAAATCATACATACAAAGTAACAAAAGCAAATGAGCAACTCGAACTCCACTAGAAACTGGGAGCATGGACCAGGTGCACTGGTGGGGTAAGCGTCCTAAAGTATTAAAGTATAGTCTTTCGGCTAGGGACCTCTATCTCCCTATTCGCAGCGGATCTACATCTTTAATATGCACTTTTAAACAAATTACTAGTAGGGATGCGTTTCGACATTTATAAAAAAAAAAAATGAAACAGCTAGCGGTGAAGCGACTTATTCTGCAGAGTGATCAGAGCTCTTCACCATCACCTGAAAAAAAGTTATCAGGCGCGCATTGAAACGAACAAAAAAAATCATTATCGGTCAAAGAAAACTAGGCCAAATGACCTCTGACCGTGTTTTTGTACTGCTGAAGAATAATCTAACTCTACAGATTACAAACAGTTGACTTGATATAATGCCAACTTCGATTAATGTTACATCACGTTATTCGGTCTTTGTGAACTCACGCAAGAAATGCAGCGATGAACATAATTCATAAACATATATTGTTGTTTAACTAGCGGAAATATTTCTGTGAAAACATGGCGTCTATTTAACCAGGTAAGGCTGTCTATTGAAGCCTAGTTAACTATAGTCATGCATTATCTGATTATTCTCATGCTAAGTTTCGACCCTTGACCATTTTTTTTTATGATGATGGTTTGTGTTTTTTTATTAATATGATTTTTTTTTATAATTAAGTTGCTCAAATAATAAATTGATAACGTAATATGAAAATGCAATTTCAAGAAAACGCCATAAAATTTAATAGGCGAATCCCGGGGGTCGAAAAGTTTAGATGAATATGTAGAAAATAGAGCTTCGCGGAGCGTAGCTTGATTTGACCACATCATGTTGAAATATGTTTATTGGGAGCAACTACAGACACATATTTGTTTTTGGCGCATTTTAGCATAAGGGCACAACAGCTGGTTTGGACAAAATAAAGCAGAAACTTCGAAATTCAATGAGAAGTGATAAAAGTCTGCTTTAAGGCTGCTAATAAAAGATCCCTACAACAACAAAAAAACCGTAAGAGATGTTAATCTGATAGAAAAAAAAACACTTGCAGGATTTTTTTGTGAGGAAATAAATGAAGAGAATTTTTTTTTAAATCGGACCAAAAATAAAAAAAAGTTGGGTCCCGTATAATTCGAAAACCGTTAGAGACATCTGAAATCTGATTCAAAGATTGAAAAATTCTCAAGGAATCCAGTGAAAAAAAGTATGATTTTCTAGGGTTGGCCCAATTTCGTGCCCTCATCACTCGAAAACGGTCATAAATAAGTCTACTCTTTAAAGACAGACACATTGACTTTTTAGTAATCAAAATTGGATTAACAATAAACTTTTTCTATCACTTCTAGTGATAATACCTATTCCCCCCTTTTTCAGTCCTTTTCAAAAAGGGTGGGCAAAAACCTTAAGAACTATAGGGCCCTCTACCATGTCGAGATCATAAAATGTTTACTCTAATTATAGTAAATAAACGAAAGTTACCAAACATCTGCGAAGAAGACGACGACAGTAGGCTCATACCATTATACGACAAAAAACATGCGTATTGTGATCGTATAAAAAATGGAAATCAACTGGAGCCCTTCTCTTTAGGCCTGTTGGCTGTCCCCTTCCGGAATTTATGGGTCTGCCAAGGAGTTCAAATTTTTTAACAAAAAATATGTTTGTTAATCATACGATACAGTCATTCAATAAAGTCCCACACTGATTCGCGGCCGTATGAATTTTAGGTCACGTAGTAAATTGCCTTCCATGATTTAGAGGCTAAAAACCACTAATTCCACTTCCCATAGGCTTCTATGCTAATTTCACAATATTTAATGGCTTCTCTGGACTTTACCTTAACTTTAACCTGCAGAGGACTATATATCAGCATGATTCTACATATGTCAGCTCACAATCCTCAGAATGGCATGTGGGGTTAGCAGACTTGCAGTGCAGTACTGGTCACCGGAAGTGAAGGGTCTATAAATAGCATGGGAAATCCCAGTGTTTTCACAAGATAGCGGTATATTTAGAAATCATTATGGAGATTAGGCTTCACATCACAAGAAGCAAAATGCACCTATAAAATGTACAGAAATGTTTTTCCTTTCAGAAACTGTTTAAATTTTTCAAATAAGATGAGAACTTTTTTCACAGCACTATGAGGAACAGGGGTAATTTCTGCGTAGGACTATTTTTGCGTACGTTCCAAATGCTCATTGGTTGAATTGGTGGTCTGTAACCTAAAGAAGTAGGTCTGTTGGAGAATGAGGTGTTAGCCGAACCCCAATCTCCGAAACAGAGTAGCTCCTTTGACCTCTGTTTCGGAGATTGGCCGAACCCCTCCAACAATTCAGCTGTCTAAATACGGGATCTTGTAACATTTTTGCACAATTTTGCTTTTCTCTGTAATGGAGAAATAATCTTTGTATCGAACTATATTTCTTCTCGACTTTCAGTTGAATCAGCAATTTTGCTATAAAATTTTGAGAAAATGTTAGCTATGTCAATAGGATTTCTGAATGTGGTATTTTTTTTTTTTTAATAATTCGAAGGTTATTAGGTAACATTAATTCTGGTCAAACATACACACTAGGCGGTGACGTGATTGAATTTTACATAAGAAATTTAGTAGTTACTCGACCTTTTCGGAATATGACAATGTCAGTCTTTTCACTACTGAATTCGAACAACCACGTTTTAGCATATTGGTAACACATATCAATAAGGGACTGTAGCCACGCAAGAATACCAGCAATGCCACAGGTTGTCTGGTAAATTATTTTCCGATTTCATGCCACCCTAACCACCATAACGTACGAGTATGGAGAAACGAAAGATCGACAGCTAACATGTTGAAGGAGATAGAAGTCAATATGTGTTATAAAACAGAAACACTATCTCGTTGGTAAGATTTCATTGGACTTGATTTCTGTCTCCTACAACGTTAGCTGCTGAAATTTTATTCTCCATACTCGAACGGTAGGGTGGCACAAATCGGAAAACGAATTACCAGATAACCTGTTGCATTGCTGGTATTCTTATTTATATAACCACTAGTTATTCAATTAAGCATCCATTCCATGGTGTTATCGGACATATATCATATATTTAGATTAAAATATAACTTTTTTGTATATGCATTATAAGTGTTTGTTTCAACTCATATCGTCTACTCTTTATGGCGTACCCTATATCACATCCCTAGACCTATATCACACCCTTTCACAGAACATACTTGGAGTATGGTTGAAATATATCACATAATGAACATGACATGTTAAAATCTGTATCACGCGCTGATCAGTGGCACTTGAGATGATTTAGGAGTCTCAGGTTAATACAGTATGTGATACGGATTTTGACATGTAATCTTCACTATGTACTGGTTTACTGAATATCAGTTCACGGAAGACAAGCCGTAAGCATTCATGCGAAGACAACACATTTGGTTATCATGATAGATTCATATAAGGATTTGTACTCCATGAAGAAAATCTGCTACTAATCTAATTACAATCTAAATATAGTTAGAGTTGAAAACATCTTTCATATGGCCGCGGTATACGCGGGATCTGAATATGTCGCTATCTACCAACTGCAATGTGTATTCATATGTTTTTGTAAAACATATCAAGCTTATAATTAAAACTCAGTTGTAGATATATATCCAGATATTGATTACAAATTATATGCGTGCGTTCACTTTAAAGTAACGCATGTTAATTATTTTTTTTATCTTTTTGTAAAGTACATGCACTTTAAAGTAACACTGATATTGCATGTAACTATTTTTTGATAATGTTATAAAGTACACAAAAGGTAAAAAAAAAAGTGTAAACAGAATAAAAAGTTTCCTGGAATTAACATAGTCCTGTTCCTAAATGTGTTATGCAGTACAAACTAACATTTATTTGCTTGAACAAATTGTCATTTCTTTAAATTTGAATAAATCAAGAAATTGGATTTTATACACTACACTGGATATAAAAGCTACATAGAATATTTATATTTCGAAACAAAAATCAGTTCTGGTAAAGATTTGTATTTTGATATACATTTATTTTAAAATTTATCGTTTTAGGAAGGAAGGGAGGGGGCTAATTTGTAGATACTGTAAAAAGAAGCATCTCAGAACATATTCATTGCAGTCTTGAAATTATGACCAAAAGTATCCTGACACGTAATGTTCGAGATTTGACTTTAGCGGAACCTTAAACAGTCCTGTTTCATTTTCAACTTTAGTTTCGATCTGTGACCAAATTATTTATGAAACTCCGGGTTAGATGACGGTGTGTATACTTTTGAATGAATATCTGATTTTTTTTTGTTTTTTTGTTTTTTTGTTGTTGTTGTTGTAAATTAGTTCTTCAAAAAAAATACGGAATAAAGAAATTCGAATTCAAGAAAAAATACCATACAAGTTATTAGGCGGATCCAAAGAAGGGGAGGGCTAATGCTCTAAAAGTTTGGTTGTTTATATAGAAAAAAAAAAGAATTCACTGGTGCCCCCTTCCCTTTATTCCAGTTGGTTGTCCCATATTGGAATTTCTGGATCCGCCACTGTATTTTGATTATGATCTTGATATATTAATTCCGGTTGTAGATTTACTTTACATACGTATTCCGTGGCCGTATGGATTGTATTTAGGTCATGTATAGTAGATTTCCTTCAGGGAATACACAATCAAATCTAAATCTAGCATGATAAACAAAGCTTGAACTTTGGTCTCCTGTAAACTGATACACGCTAAACCAGAACATGTCATATTAACATCATCCATTGAACGCCATATAGTAAATACCAAACAGTTCAGTGGATATTCAATTCAGACAAAAGAATGAGTTTTCAAGTCTTAAGAATTATGACCAGATTAGGACCACTGTTACAAAGTAATAAATTACCAAAAGACAAAACAGACGAACGAACTGAAACCACGATGAACGAAATTGTTTCTGTTGATGTTTGCTTGCACTTTATAGTAAAACATTTTTAATACTTTTTGTTCACTTCTTGTAAAATACATCTAGTACTTACGTACTGAATATTATAACATCATGATTGAATAATGTATGAAAGACGTTTGACAAAAACCTATATTATCCAAGCAAGGGCATTCGTATATGTAATAAAAGCCTTTGCTTCTGTGAACTACTACCTGAGATATTTAACAGTGTGTGATACCAAACTGTAATTGATTAATTTGTTCGATGAAATAGATGACTATTTAACTGTAGCAACAGTTTTTAATGCAACATGTGCTATTTTTATTTGAGCATATCCAGCGTGTTCCTG
Organism: Perna viridis; assembly: GCA_037379345.1. Classification (NCBI taxonomy): domain Eukaryota; kingdom Metazoa; phylum Mollusca; class Bivalvia; order Mytilida; family Mytilidae; genus Perna; species Perna viridis. The sequence goes on from CM074512.1 coordinate 55,661,184, forward strand.
TCATATCATGTGTATACTATATTCATGGATTTATTGTTATTTTTTTAGGAGACAGGTATGGACGCGACCGTGGAAAGTTCAAGGTATTCATGGGTTGTACTGGTTGGTAAGTTTAAATGACACACTTTCCATTTGCATGCAACAGCTAAGCAGTGGGATTATCACTCTCTACTAGTCTGAAAAAAAAACTAGGCTTTCTTCTTTTGGAGACGTGTTTATTTTTCTTGGTCGCTACCATAAAAATGAAGATGCGTGAACAAACGTCGGTACCGCAAAAAATCGAGAAAAAAAAACTACTAAGTCTATTCAAATTTTGGGGATTTTTTTGTTGCTACAAATAGTTATATTTTTTTTTCCACACTCAAGTAATTAAGTGTTAAAATTTATAGCGACATAATCTGGACATATTACAAAATACCGACAAAAGTACAATATATTGCATGTTGTATTTCAATTTCCTCGACCCAGACTTACATCCTTTGTCAAAGGTTATTACCATTTTTCATGTAGCTGAACAAAAAATATTTCCATGATTTACTTAAGTTCTATTTTTATACAAGAACGTGTTATTTTTAGTTGTCAAAGGATGCCTAATTCTAAGTAAGATTTCCTTAGCTGTATGTATTTATATTTCTTCTTGAACTAAATGCCAAATGATAAAATATGAAACTCTGAGCAAAGATCACTTGCTTGATACCCCAATTCCCCATTTGATAACATGCACTTTTTGACCTCCAAATTGATTTAGATCATAATTTAAAATAGGAGGTGCTGAAGATTCTGTGAAAGTTTCGATAAATTCCATTCTGTAGTGTAGGAGGAGTTACGGGTAAGGGTTGTGTGTCCTATAATCCCAATATTCATAGATGACAACTTATGGTTTGGTATGTGATTGGATTACAATCTGAAGTAGGAGGTGCACAGTGGGGAAATGTAGGAAAGATTCTGTGAAAAGTTTCATTAAAATCCATTCAGTTGCTTGGAGGAGTAACGGATAAGAGATGGGTACCCCTCTGCCTGTCGGAAGGAAGAAAGGATGGACCTCCCTATTACCAAATACTCCACAAGTTAGGGATATAATAAGTATGCTATACTCTAAACCGCTATCAAAGTATATTAATATTGAAATTACTCTATCCCTACACTTGACACCATATATAATAGTTAGATGAGTGGTCAGCATTTATTAATTTCCAACCTATCAGAATATCAAATTAATATAGCAATATATTGTGATTATGATCAACATTCATTTTGTTTTGAACGTAAAGAAACAGACCAAATAATGTTAACTTTTGGATTCAACGAACAGGAAAATAGACAAATATCTCGAGCATGCTTAACGGACATCATACAAGTCATTATGAATTTCAATGAGCTTTAGATTCGTAAATAAATAATTTTTAATGTCCTGTCAGGAATAATTATACTGAAATGTCACATTTTCAAACGTAAAAGGTTATGTTTTTCTCGAAATTTTTAAATTGTTGATCACTTAACTTCGTTCAGTGATACGATACATATTTAAGTGGCAGTCATTATAAAAACCGGATGTGATTCATGCATGTCAATCACGTAGTAAACAGACTTTTATTTCTGATTCAGTAACTGTTACAGACCTCAAATACAGTATTAGCTTTTTATTCGGTTGCTGCACTTCTGAGAAAATAACAAACATAGATCGTTCACAAGATTGGCACTTTGCAAGAGTTCTCTTTCTTGATTTGGCAAATTTAAGTGGGAGAAGAATGAACAGGATTTTACAAAATACTGATATTTATGCAGTATGTACGGGGCGCCAAATAGGACTTGATCTTCTTGTAATCAAAATCAATTTTGTGTCACAAAAATCAATTTTGTGAGACAAAAGTCTACTCTGTGTCACAAAAGTCAAATCTGTGTCACAAAATTCAATTCTGTGAGACAAAATTCAATTCTGTGAGACAAAGTCAATTATGAGTCACAAAAGTCAATTCTGTGTCACAAAATTCAATTCTATGTCACAAAAGTAAATTTTGTATGCAAATTAGTTTACAGAATCCTTTGGATGTGCAAATGAATTCAAAATATGGAGCATGGAAATGTGTACACGTGTATTACAAACTTGAAGCATTCACTGCAATGCATTGGATAATTTACGAATGTGCACGGTTATAATAAAGCACATAAGTGACAGAATAACCCACGGTGTCACTTAATCGTGAATCTAAAGATAAATCATTTGAGCATTTGTAAACAAAAGGAAAACGAAAGTACTACGTCGGGTTTTCATCTCGCCCGACCTGTTCCACTCAACCGAATTTCTTGTGTCATACATATCAATAGAATAGGAATGAAATATGAAATCTATCTGTATCTGGCAAAAAATCATGAGGGACAAAATAATCTTTCGCCGACAGATTAATAAATTTCACCGCACAACATATTTCTAATATGATTTTCTTGGCTAATCTGACGATTCAGTTTTTTTCCAGCAAAATTTGGGACAAATACATTAATATAAATTATTTTGTCAAATATTAACAAACTTGGTTGCGATTAACAGGTCGAGCAAAAGCATTTCATAGTTGAGTTGGAAGATGTCGGGGAAATGATCACGTGATTCACCAGGTAAAATCCCAATAAATCGAAAGTAGAAAAATCGCGTATTTTAAAACGTGCGCCCCCTCCTAAAATTTGCAAAGCATGGGTTGTCAAGGGTAGATTTAGGCAGTTTTAGGTTGAAACTTTAATTTCTCCTAATTTTACCACAAAAGATATCTACATTGCACCCACTCTAGAAGAGTATTTCAAAAATTTAACCTCAAATAAAAATTTCGCCTCGCTTCGCAAAATTTTAACTGTGCGCCCCCTAATCTAAAATCCTGGATCCGCCCCTGAATTTCATAGAAAACGTGTAATAGCAATTTTAGTAATTTCAAAACAGTTTTACTGTAGAATGCAACTTTTAGATTTTTTTAAAAATTTCATTTAAAAAGGCCTTAACCGTCCTGCGATGCTCGAAGTAATCGGAAACCTGCGTCTGCGAGACCTGCGGTTACTATATATCCAATGAGACACCTTCTTACAAAATCGTGATGAGGGAATACATTTGTATAGCAAAATGATTCTGTAAACTAATTTGCATACAAAATAGACTTTTATGACAAAATTGTTTTTTGTGAAAAGTTCAATTATGTCACACAAAATTGACTTTTGGGACACAATGTAGACTTTTGTCTCACAAAAATGATTTTTGTGACACAAAATTGAAAATTTATAGTATGTTATAAATTTTGTTAATCAGAATTCATTTTTGTTGAACAAAATTCACTTTTGTCTGTACAAAATTGAATTTTGAGTACAAAACCACAAGAGTCCCATTCGGCGCCCCGTAGCATAGACTAAAGTTACGTAAAAATCAATTGTCTCAACTTCGATCGGGTTCGAACCCTGACGGTTGACATTGAAATATATATATGGCGCACGTAAATCGAAAAATGCATCGTTTGTTCGGTGGGTCTTTTCAGCACAAAGAATTCGAACCATTGGCATTGGCAATGTTTGAATTTCATGTAGGTTGGGACTTAAAATATAATGAAAAAAAGACTGTTTTCACTTATACAGAATTGACATTGTGCTACGCTACAATATTTATGCATAAATCTGAACTGAAATGCGCATGTCCACAGTCAGGAGATGTTGGCCATTAATGTGTCTGTGTCGTTATTTTACTTTTTTATTTTTATTTTGAAGAAGTGTCATTGATGTGCTACAGTCGATTTATTGTCGAGGACTTTCAAAGTTTACTTAAATATGTGTTTACACTTAAAGGCCTTTTTGGTGATTTTCTGAAAGTTTTTACTATTTTGTATTTGGGTTAAACGGTGCTACATTTCACCATATCCGTTTCTTTTTTTTTCTATTAAAGAAATGTTATGAAAACAACTTCTTCTCTTAAATCTTGTAAAAAATGTTTTTATTTATTGAACTCATTTCTCACAACTTCAACGGCATGTTTTCCTCAGATTGTTATGAAAGTTTTATACCATACAAAATGTTGTTTTTGGGCCAGCTGCAGTCAGTCCTGCCCGTCGTTCATTGAGGACCCACGGGGGACATTGAGCTGACATTTCTCATCCCGATGGTGTTGTTGTCTCCGATATATTCACCATATCCATTCTCGTTTTATAAAATTATTTAAATGCGGATTCGTAATTGCAGTTCTTTATAAAGTTAAAATAAAGGAGCCGATTACTACACTTAGCGTAAAGTTAAAATAAGGGAACCGATTTCTCCATTTAGCATACTGAGTTCTTTCGCTCAAACTCAAAGTGCAAACTCAGTACATCTTTGTTGAAGGCTTCTTGTTGAATAGAGTTTGTTTCAATATTTCAGCATGTACGTTTTTACAATTCATAACCGATGGCAGTTTGAAGTCCTTCGGTCTGTTCTACGTTGAAATCCTGGATGAATTCAAAGGAAGTGTATCGTTCACAACTTTAATATCTGGAGTCATGCTTGGGGTCTACTGTCTATCCTGTAAGTATATTATGGTATGGTCTGTCTATCCTCTTTGTATAGTAGGTATGCTAAATGTTTATTTATCAAGTGGCAGTCTTTATGAATAATTTAATTTTTGGCTTTGCCTATAAGGGACGGAACTATTTGTAGTTAAATGAGATTTGACTTTGTTGATAATGCACCGCTATCTTGTGATATTACTGAAGTCTCTGACAACGGGGAATATGTGCGACTTCTTGTAACAAATGCTGTACGTCTTTGTTAAGAGTTCAAACAAACACTTCCTAACTATACGTCATTTCCAAAATACATCACTTGCAACAGAACAGCTTTGGGCCACTCAGAGCATCTACGTATATAGGACATCGCTGAAGCTCTCGTGAATCTCGAAAGCCAACAAATTCTTATTCAAATACAATTTAATTTTCATTTGGTCGTGGCAATTTTAGATAAAAGATTATATTTTAGATAATATATATGGAATTCATTTTTTGTAATATAAACATGTAGTATATGTGGATTGAAAAAAGCATTTTTCGGTGGGTTTTTCTGTACAATCACCTAAACCGTGCAGGTCCGGGTGTTAAAAGAATAGCTTTGCAGCAGCGCTAAGCTTGTCGTAAAAGGCGACTAAATAGTGCTCAGAACCCTAGCCGGGGGCTAGGGCGCTCTGCCCACAGAGCAACTGGGATGTTTGCCCCAGGTGGTGGAATGGGGTACCCCTGGCGTGTTATATGCTGGGATTGTCAGGCTATAATACGGAAAACCTGACCGCAAACCATAGTGGTGCACCGTGTTGGGAAAGATGCCACGTTCCTCGCACGTTAAAGAACCCTACTGTGGTATTCATCCGGAGTAGGAACCATAGGGCTCCGCCACAGGAGGCTAAATTGCCCAACCCTACCGACCTCTCCCTATTTCCAGTGGCAATCAAAATTTGTCGACCCCATTGTCCTTGTGTCCCATCTCTTTTTCATTTCATCATTTCATGTTCATTTTATCATAAATTTCATGTTCATCGTCTGAATATAGCTGTAATATTGCTGCTCGGACGTTAAACCCCAACAAACAAACAAACAAACAAACTGTACAATCACCTCTACCATTGTCAGTGTCTGAAACAAACTCGAACAATTTTATTAGTAGAAAAATGATCCATGTAAAATAGACTTAGATTCTAGTACTTGGTAAGATATAAGCTATTTCTTTCATTAATGATGTTTTGAGCGTTAGAAGTTCCCGGGAATTGCTGTGATAGGTTTCTACTTCACAATCTAGATAGTTTATATAATGCGGTTTAAGTTTTTCTTTTGTAAGGGGATTGTTAACGAGAAAATTTACATTAAGCCATAGAACAATAGACTAGTCCAATATTATGTAATAATTCCAATCTAATTAGCATATGCTTTTTTCATGCATTATGATTGGTTGTACACCTTTTACGACCTCAGCGATGGCAATTCCATGTACATATAAACAACATATCTACCATCACTTCGACAAAAGAGAGAGAGCCGTTTGAAGGCTTAAAACGGTATTTTCTGCTTTATTCCATTCATTTTGCGAATTTTTGAAAGAATACGGTTATCAGTAGCCTGTAAATACTCTGAATAATGAAACTGACAACCATGTCAATGCCGCCATTTGCAATGTCATTTCAGGTGTCAATTTCACTGAATGAGAGCCTACAAGAAAAAAAAAACTATTTACATATTTCAGATAGTTAGGTCGTCTGAATATAGCTGAAATATTGCTTCTCGGACGTTAAACCCCAACAAACAAACAAACAAACAAACAAACAAACAGATAGTTAGGTATTAGAATTATACTGAATAAACATTGTTTTTTTTCCCGGAATTTATGGATGTGTAAAATAGGACCATTCACTCACAAAACAAATAAAAGTCTTTTTATTTGTTTTGTGAGTAATTGGTCTGATTTTACACATCGATAAATTCTGAAAAAAAAACAATGTTTCATCCTATAATGAAAAAAGTCGGCGTTAATGAAATAAATGTTCACGAATTTGTAGACAACGGAGGGTGTGATTGTTTATGATAGTGATTGGACATTACGTTAAATAAATAAAGTTACAAAATATTGTATACATGTGTAAATCCAATGGTAATTAAGTGCAGGTGTTTGGAAGAATCAGGTAAAATGCGAAAAATAATGAACATGCATGTCAAAACCCCACCGATCTGACAATATAATTTCACCCAGGGATGCTTTCTCTACTTGAAAAGACCATTATTTGATCTCTGCATCACTGGCTTTGCTCAGAAATTTTTCAGTAGAATGTTAGAAAAATGAGGTTTTTGACAGCGTGATCTGCCCTCGAAATGTTCATTTTCAGTGAATTTCAATGAAATTGTAACTCAATGGTCCAGTATGATATGAAAAATTTTGTCTGTTTTCCTTGATTCTGATCGTGATGGTGAAATTAGTCAAATTAAACTATCAAAATGGTGGTTTTTTTAATACCATGTTTCCTCCACTGCCTGATTCTTACAGATACTGACACTTTTAAGTACCAATCCATATAAAATTCAGACGCTCCCAATTTTAGAAGTGGTTCATGGTGCAGAAAAAAATAACAGTGCTTTTTTTTGGTCTTTATATACAATATTTTAGCATAACTAATGGCCTTTCTGTATACATATTTATAAGAACAAATCAATTTTAAATTCGGATACTGCCAGTGGTTAAGGTGATTTATGGTGCAGGGAAAATCCGCCAAATAAACAATGTTTTTTTCAGTCTTCATAAGGTATATTATAGTATTATTGCCAAAAGTTTTCTATATTTGTTCAGTTATTGGTTCAAGTCAATCCGTATTGGACTGAGGCGTAGCCAGAGTCCAATATGCTAGCCGAGGATGAATTACACTCCTTGAGACGTTTAGGTTTCCCGCACGCACGATACCCAAACGCACGATAAACGCTCAACAAACGCACGATAATCGTACGATAACGCACGATAAACGAATGCTCCTGGCGTGTGTTTAAACGCACGATAGACGAACGACGAAAAACAATAATATTGACATATAATGAAGATAGAAAAAATAGAAAATAAAATTAATGAAATTATGTAAATTAATAATAACAGAAAATATAGAAATAACAGCTAAATCAAGGAAATAATCAATGTACAAAAATAAACGAACGCTTCTATCGTGCGTTTAAACGAACGCAAAAACGACGTGTAAACGCACAATAAACGATGCACGAACGCTAAAATTGGAAACGTGAACGTCTCAAGGAGTGTACTCAGCCAATGTGGAAAACCTTACACAATTTTACCTTTTTTGTCTAACTAGTCTAGTACATTTGGTCTAGGCCAATACGAGGTATTGGACGGGTAAAAGCCCAATTGCAACTAAATCCCGTATTGGAGGCTAAATTCTGTATTTGCACACTTTTGTATTTTGTATTGTATTGCCAGTTTCATCATATCTAGGCTAATATTCAAACGTTAGTCAATAATTTTACGTAACTAAAGTCCTCTATGTAAACATCTCTACTTATCAGAAAACCATTCATTCATCCCCTACTTAAATCAACCAAATAAAAAACCGATAACTCTTGCAAAGTGCAAATTTCTCACACAATCTATGTTTTATCTAGAAAGTATAACAGCCCGAATAAACAAACTACGACTGGTTATGTGGTCCGTAATTGTTTCTGGATAAGAAATAAAAGTGATATTAGGAAGCTTTTAGCATGTACAAATCACTGTCTGTCTGTTTTAACACACACTGCTGCAATAAGTTTCCGTAGATTGCATTATATAGCTAATGAACGTTTTGACAAATTGCATTATGTAATGTTGATATACAAGAAGATACCTTTAAAGTTATTAACGGCTTTCACGAAGTTTTTGAATTGAGATGATATCTATAAATTCTCATAATTTAAATAGCAGTTTTTCTAAAAATCAGACAGATGTCAAAAACCCACCGAATTCAGTTTTATTTCTTATTCAGAAACAGTTACTGATCATATAACCAGTCTTAGTTTTTCATTTCGTTGTTGCGCTTTTGAGATCAGATTCACATAGATTGTACATGAAATTTGCGCTTTGGAAGAGTTATCGCCCTTGATTTGGCTCCATTTTGTTGATTTTAGTGGGAGTTGAATGTATAATTTTCTAAAAAGTGCAGGTCTGAATGCAGAAAAGATTGTTGTTATGTGAAAGCATAGCATATGTAGGCTGAAAAAAGCATTGTTGGTTGATTTTTCTCTACCATGAATGACTTTACCATTGGCAGTGTCTGAATTTTATGTGGACTGGTACTTAAAACAAGTACTTCGAAAAAGATAGTCGACGCATATTCTCGCAGATTATTTTTTTATGGTGAATTGTGTGTTCATGTTGTGTTTCGTATTTCAATTATTTTATTGGTTCAACAAGAAAACTATATCCAATTATTCAATATATCTGAGATTATTCAATATAAACAGTCCAGCCACCAATGCCTGCAATGGAGCCTTAAATTTCACGGTTGCTATCACATTTGTCCAATAAAATGCAAAATTGTCAGCTGCATCGGTTTAGGTTACAATGGTTAAGCATCATGGATGTCACGTGATGTCAAAGCGAACTTAATACCGACTGCTTCGGAAAAAGTAGAACTATACAAATACGTCTAACAAATGTAATTTAAGAATCAACTATTGCATAGATCATATTTGCGTTAGACTACCTTTTCTTTCTTAGGGCACGACAAACAGAACGTGTTTGAACAAAATGATATTCAATTAATATATTTTTAATTATATAGTTCCCCTGAATAATCAGATTTAACTTGGAAGGGATACATTTTTTCTATAAAAAAATGAACACCGAAAGTTTATGAAACATATTTAAATTTACAAGTTTTTTTTTATTATTTAAAAAAAAAAAGTGTTTCAGATGTTACTTTATAGCACATACTCTGCTAACTTTCTTACATAATGACGTTTTGTTCTGACAGCGCTACCCATAATGCTGTATCTGCTGGATGCAATCACACCCAGGGGAGTATTGATTCTCGGGAGCATTCTTCTATCCGTAGGATATAGTATCAACTACATATCTCCAAATATTTATTTCCTGTTTTTTAGTCTCAGTGTTTTAACTGGTAAGTCTGAGAATCAATATATTACATGTTTTTTTTTCACCTAGTACAAAGCAAAATGTCACGTCAACAAAAATTTTCTTATTGATTTATATCATCAATTAATTTGAATTTGATTTGAAAGAAATAGACAAGTAGAAATCCACAAATAAACTACGCATAAAGAAAATAATTTGGTATGGGTTGCATGATGGATTGCGTCTATTTACACGCGATGCAATATTGTTATAATTACAAATATTTTATTGTTGTTCTTGTACACATCATTTTGCTGATATTTATGGATTGTTAAGTTGAATTATCACACACCATTGAAAATATAGAAAGGTGTCCGAAAATTTGATATTTTATTTTAGTGTTACACTAGACAATTACAAAAAGTTACAGTCTTATAAATATACCATATTTTATATGCTGTACATATGTTTCAATGAGTTACTTCTTATCAACAGCATATGAACCAAATATTTAGGAAGTTCAAGATCCAAAAGTAAAGTAAATGCAAGAAGTACTCGAAACAAAACAAAAATATATCGAAATTGGAATCCACATCCAGCACCACTAAGTCTACAAAAAGTATGTGTTATATCGTAGTGTGTTAATGATATACATAATTGATAATTCAAATGTAGACCATGAATGGTCAATTCAGTTAATACACAAAAATAGACCAGTTACATTCATTGATAAATTTTTTTAATTCGCCATGGTGCAACTGTAAGAGGTAGAGTTATGGTAAGGGACACAACTCTTACAAATCATTTGAACGTTTGTATTCAGCTTTTGACATCAATCTTATGTAAGCATCAAAGTAACTTTGACTGATTTCGTTCTGTTTCAAATGAAAGCTTGATGGGATTTAGTGAAACTGAATATAATACAAACAGATCACTGATTTCAAGAGTTATTTTTCTCTTACCCTAGGTCTACCTCCTTAAACTACAAAAATCGTTCAGCAATTATAATGTCAAATAATTTAGTTTGATCATTTATACTAGGAACTGGTATGGGATGTATTTTCTCTCCCTCAATGTACGTTCTAGGCTCTCATTTTCCGTCCAAAAGAGCAACATATAATGGAATAGCTGTGTCTAGTGGGAGTCTTGGTGTTCTTATATGTCCATCTTTGTATCAATATCTAATCAAAAGTTATGGTTTACGAGGAGCTTTTTTGTTAACTGGAGGCATTTTATTGCATAGTGTGCCTATGGCGTGTCTTACGGTGATGCCTAAAGCCAAAAAATTACGTAAACTCAGCGGAGGTAAAACTCTAGTTGAAAAGTCAAGCAAAAAATATATTCCTGGATCTGAATTAGACGATCAAAGAAATAGATCATTGTATGAGTCGGTGTTGAAAGACAATTTTTCTAACTCTCACCATTTTTGCGGATCCGATCCACTTCTTGTTAAAAATGTAGTGAAGAATCCTAGATTCGGTATTGTAAATATGTATAGTCGAACTGCTTCGGAAAGCTGTTTGCATTCGAAAATTTCGAAAAAGAAGCAAAATCCCATGGAATATCTGAGTAGTAGCACGAACTTGGTTGGTTACTCTATGGACGATCTCAGCATACCTTCGAATTCCAGTTCGAACGATTGTGAAGATGATGCCGAAACTCTTTCGAAGTGTTCAAATTTAAGCAGATTACTAAAAGATTCATTTTTTCTCGTGTTTCTCTTTTCAAATTCACTTTCAAATATAGTTACTTCGACTTTTGTGCCTTTTTTACCTCTCTATGCAAAGGGAAAGATGATAGACGATGACAAAATGGTCATCCTTGTCTCACTGACCGGTGCAATGGATTTGCTTGGACGATTGTTATGTGGGATATTGGCAGATCGTCCATATTTTGGTAGTTACCAAATACTCGCCGTATCTCAAATGATATGTGGACTAGCATTACTCTTCAACGAACTGTTTACTTCTTTCTCAAAATTAGTAATAATTTGTGTTTTGATTGGATTATTTAGTAACATGCATCTTACTTTAAAACATTCCGTTATGGTGGATATATGTGGCATAGCCAGTTATCCTACAGCTCTTGCCATAACTACAGTTTCTCAACTACCACTTTTTGTGATAGGTCCATATGTATTTGGTAAGTACGTTCATTCATCAATAATCATGTGGAATCAGTTTCATGCTATCATGTTATGTATTTCATGGTTGTCACGAATTTATATATGCTTAGATCAATAACGTTGAAACGTGCATCTTTTGGAGAACTTAACTTTGAAAATAACGTTATTCATACTTTACAATATTCAAGGATCTTTTTAGACAACTTTCCACTCTTTTGGCATTGGTTTACTAAAGATAAATAAAAATATCAGAAATATTTCAAAAGAACTTATATCAATGTAAGGTTATAATAGCTTTTATATTACAATATGATATATACCAATGAATCACTTTTTATCCATTTCTTATCTTAGGTTTCCTGCGAGACGTCAGTGGAAATTTTGCAGCATCATTCCATTTGACTGGAGCTTTGGCTATTCTTTCTAGCATTATGTTCATGTACATTCCATTGGTTCGGTGGTGTAAAAGTTGCAGATCATAACAACAGCCAAGTAACTACCCATTTCTGTGGTGGGATTCGAAGTATCAATTAAATCGAATACAAGAAACACTTTTGCCCTCTGTACCTCGACATATAGGCACATTGATGGCAATTAAAAGGTACCAAAGGATGTTCTATAAACAGTAAAAAAGACTCGAATCTTGAGATAACATTACAATGTGCAAATAATAAAATGATTATTTAATGATTTTTGTAAAAGATATATTTGTATTATTTACATGATTGTTATATAATATACATTTTTGTACTTTGAAAATGTAATACATAAAATAAGTGGCGTGATCTGCTTAAGGAATAAGTGAAGAATTTTAGACAATAACGTTACAAAGTTTCAGAATATATTCATATGACCTAATCTAAAAGAGTACTACATGGTTTAAAAAAATCAGACATTTAGTTTTGCAGGAAGTTCACAAAGTTTTCAAAAAAAAAGAAATTCTTATATTTAAAGACACCACAGTCGTCATCCAGCAGCACCCGGAACTACAAGAACTGTAGCATACTCTTCTGCGTAAATGGTTGTTGATTAATCGTATTCGTCGAATGGTGAAGTTATGCTGAGATCGTTCCATATTTTGTAACAGACCTATGTTTGAAATAATAAATCTTGATTTGAAGACAGGCTTTAAAACTTCAACGATCATTGTGCTCTGTGTATTGTTGATGCTTTTTAAAATACCTGTAATAAAAAACACGATTTTGAAAAAATATGAATGCTTTGTAAATTTATAAATACCCATGAATCTGTATTGCAATGAAATTCAACATGATCATAATTATCAAAATCTGAGAAGTGAAATAACGGTGCTGTGAATTAGTTTAATAACTACATTAACGAAACAATTTAATGAAACAAATATATTTTAATTCCCCATTGTATTTGAATGAATTACTTGAAACATGTAGATCACCCAGAACTACAACACGGTTACTTTTCCACACTTTTGTAAAAGTACAACGTTGTCATGTTTCAAATATGTAACTTAGAAACTTCCAAGATCATAAAGTACACACACTTGTTCAAACGTTTAAGCACAACCTTTGATATTCAGATATGTCACTCTTTGATGATTAGTCTCCTGCTGCAAGCGAACTTACTATATGTAACCCATAATATATATGATAAATAACTGTTAAAGATCAAATCTTACTTCGTAATCTCCAATGCAATACCACTTTATTAAAATACTCATCGGAAATTTAATTTTTTCAATAAAAGCATAAAAGTAAATGCATATATATATATATATACGTCTCAGAATGTGACGACTCTATTCACTACACTGCTCCGTCGGATCAAATTGATATAGGGAAGATATGTAAACGTATAGAAAGGTCTGAAAAATTCCTAACGATGTTAGAAATGTCAAATTTTTGGTCGTTTCCTCCGCGGGACTCGAACTCGTACCGCTGTGACATCTATGGCAACACCGCCTGCACAAAGTCCAGCGCCCTAGACCACTCGGCCAGCTAGGCTATGTATAAATATAGCTTTCGCTGGCCGGGTCATTCCTCCTCGTAGGATTAATCTAGGGCTGTAACTTAGTACACGATGTATGGTAGAATAGAGTCGTCACATTCTTAGACGTTTGTATTATATTGATTTGTTGTGACATGCATCATTAATATGATCCTCTAGATTTTTGTAAATTTACATTCGGATCATTTTTCAGTCTCATTATAAAGCCCACTTACTTAAACTACTAGTAATAAATTGTGATGGTTTCAGTTCTCTGTTCTCTTTGTATCTTACTTCTCATATTATTTGTGAAAATTCTAGAAGAATAGACATTGCCTATTCACGTTTCTTCATAGCTGTGGTAAATTGTGTTCTTTTTATCTGCTTTATACATTATAGGTGTTTCTTTCAAAATATACACACAAAAACGGATCTATCGATGAAGATGCACCAAAAGCATACTCTCAATACTTTGCGTCAATTATGAGCGTATAAACTGTACTAAAAAGATTCATCTACAAAGTGCATAGACTGATCGGAATTAAAATATATGACCAATGGTTACACTATTTTAATTGGGTAAATTTTGACAATCAACTCACAACATAAAATAAATATGTATTAAGAGTAATTGTGCTGTACAATGTGCTGACATAGATAATAAAACTGCGCTAGTCAAACTACTTGTTTTACATATTCGGAGGAATGTATTTTTGTTCAATGTGCGATTTTGATATTATGCTGTTTCTTTTAATGATCTGTACTTAATTTAATGTATGTATCCACATTCATTTTGTTGTTATACCAGTTATATATCTGTTCATACAGTGAATACATTTGTTTTTATAGGGTTTCATTAATAAGTCGTGCATATTTTTGTCAAAAGAAATGGATAGAAAAATAGTCGACCTCAGCCGTGGACCTAGGTCAATATCCCCATTAAGTGTTCCATAAAACATGATATCGCATGCACTGAGCGGCCATAATTGTAAAGTTTTTTTTTCCTTTACATTACACTATAGTTGGCTAAGTAATCTTATTATGCATCCACTTGTCGTGCAAATTACATGATATTATAGTACACCGACGTGATAATATTAAGGGTTCGGTATGATATTGGTAACTTCAGTCTACAGTGAAGCACGTGTCTTTGTAGTTTGACAATATCGAAAATTTGTACTCTATAACAAATTGGCCCCTGTCACATCTCAATAGAATTTTTTTTCCATTTTTTTATTTTAAACTCAACAATATTTTCAGTGCTTAACTGGAATCTTCGAAAGCAATCATTCAGCATTATTTGATAGGAAAATAGTATTTTTGGGTATCAATTCTGTATGTAGGTCAATAGACTATCATCTGCAAATGATGAACTGCCATATCGTCTTATGTAGATAGAGTCCAAAATTGAGGCAGATACTTGCAACCTAAAACCTTATTCAGTTACACAAAATAAACTGAATTATCTTACAACATTTTACCGTGGTCAAGTTATTTACAAGTATCAACTGTACCAACTATCAAATCAAGGCCAAATCCCTCTCCATAACATTCGTGTACTCATGATTATCATTAAACAATCACTATTCGGTGAGAAGACGGTTGACAAAATGACCAAGTTTGTACTGTGAAAAAGGAGGTAAGATAAATATTATCCAACATCTGACTTTCGATTTAATTGAACTGTAACATGGTATCTTAAGTTTATTTATTTAAATGATGAAATAAGTAGCTCCTTTTACATAGTTTTTGGTAGAAATCATAAGTGTAGGATTCGACTTTATATTCTAATTCTTTCGTGTTTTGGGTACTTCTTTTATATACATGTAATTTATATTCGGATCTTGACCTTCTAAATATTAAGTTATAATTCTACTAATGAGAGGTTACTCCTTGAAATACCGAAATTTACAATATTTTTACGATTGGTATTTTTGTATGTTAACACCTGCTAAGAAGCTGCATTAGTATATGATAATATGTAATGTACTCCGATGCAACGTCTCATTCGTTTTTTTTACGACTGCAAAAACATTGCGGTCGTATATTCGTATGTCGCTGTCGTCCGTATACACTTGGGTTTCGTGTAATAACTTACGTATTGGTTGACCAATTGTTATGTAATTTTGAAATGATTTTACTAATGATTTGTGTATGTCTGTTTTCAATGTCTGGTCTTTGTCCCTGGATAACATTCTTTTGATTACCGCTATAACCTTGGTTCTCTTGATTACTCTTCCATTAAACGAAGTTCCTATATTACTTGGGGCTGGTGGCAACTACCGTTTTAGAATAAGGGGTCAAACAGGGTTTTAATAGTGTTACATTAAAAACCAAGTAGAATGTTTGTTTTTCTTCCGATTTTGATTATTTTTTTATTGTGTTTTTTATTTAAATCTGGCAATTCAATTAATATATCAGCAGATTTGATATGCGTTTGTAAATTATACGGGGGTCAAAGGAACCATACACATTTTTTTCTAATTTTTTGTCCGATTCAATATTTATTTTTTTATTGCATTCCTTATGAAAATCCCTGCCTGCAGATTTCAGATTTCTCTTACGGTTTTCGGGTTATATGAGGTCAAATCAACTTTTTAAATTTTGCTTTGATTTTGAAAAAAAAAAGATTTCTGTTTCAATTTTGTGCAAACAAATTGTTGTGTCCATACGGAAGTCCTACGCTTCAGTATGCCAAAACCTAATAATGTATCCGTCCACACTTGCCCCAAATGTTCAGGGGTCGAATCAAGTTTTTTTTTATTATTATTACCCGTAAAAGAGCAATTTTTATCGTATACCTAATCTTTATTGGAAAGCGATTTAAATGTTTTATGTACAATGATAACAATTTCTGTACTTGTTATTATTATCATATTTGTACGTGTAAATAACCACATAAATACAAACAAACGGATTATCAATTATTTATTGCAATAAACTTTTCAATTAAGCTTGCATTAATCGTATATGATAGGTAATATAATTGTTTAGTCTATGTACTTTGTGATTGACCCGTCAACATAATTCAAATAATATACACGTTTTGAAAAAAAGGTTAAAAAGAAAGTAATTTATAAAAAAAAACTGTAAGGGTTATGTTGAGTCGGTCAATGAGCACTGTCTTAATATGATTCAATACCAAGAGAAACCATAATCTCAAAAAATCAGAAAACTAAGTCAATAATCCGGTACAAGTACAAACTCAAACACACAACATAAAGAGAGAATTAAAATTGCAATGTTATCCTCCATTTTTTTTTTTAAATTGTGGACCAGATGTACCGTTTTGGTAAGCATCATTACATTTAATCTAGGTTCCTACCCAGTTTTTTTTCGACAAACTGACTTGTACTGCGGTTGGAATTGATCGTTTGGAAAAAATATTGGTACCTCTTTACAGCGCCTCTTGGGCTTTTGATGGAAGATTTATGGAATATATGAATGAATGAAAAAACTTTTAAAATAAAAGTCGAAACCATTAGCATACAAGTTAAGATAGACTAATATTGTCAATCGATAAGTTCATTTTTACTGATGTACAAGTAACATAGATCTTTTTTTCAAAAACTTATTATTTTTATATCATCATCAACAGCATCAGCATCATTATTATCATAAATATTATTGTGAAGATTAGTCAATTCGACAGAGAACATCAAGATTTCTTACGATAAATTATGAATATTATAATCACAATTCCAATTTCTAACATTACCGTCTCAGTCTAGAACTAGTAAGAACTATCGAGTAATCTAAACAATATGTTTCCATTTTATCAATTTAGCAGCAGTATATGCTCGTCAAAAGTAACATGAATAATTGCTTTAAACGGTTTAAACAGTAAACAAAAAAGTAAAATTTTGACTTTGTGGTCAAAGGTCAATATCTTATGATTGTCATCATAATGATCGACACATAGTCTAACTGAGGTTTTTGAAAAATACCGAAAAAATTATAAAAGTCATTACAAAATTTGGTCTATGAGATTATGGACGAAATGTTTTATCCAATAAAAATCCGTGTTACTTCTGAAATTAAATTATACGTCAGTATACCTCATTACAAGTACTACTTATTCACAAATATAAATTCTTTCCCCATGTTATTATCTTTTTGCAATAGTAACTGATAAACTCATAAATGGGTATGTCAAATGCACTTCAACATCAGTCACATTAACACATTAAAGTGTATATAACTATTGTATCTAAAGTAACTGAACTGTTTTTATTGAGGTAATATTAACTCAAACTGTCGACCAGATGAAGTCTGATTGCCTCGTTTCTTTTTATATACACAAAACTGATTCAAATGGAAGCGGCTCTTTGCTTTTTTTTGTAGATGGTTCATTTGTATCAAAATAATTTTTACGATCTGAATACCATATCATCCTTATTTTATACTATCCAAGTATGCATCTTAACAAAAAAGCACATTTCAGTGTATAGTACTTATTTTAACCCACTTCCGAAAAGAAAACGGGCTGACTCTGTTTATTACCATCATACGACATCGTTAAAAATGTCGAGTTTTTATCATATGATAACGAACACGAGCACTTGTTTTAAATGAGATCTTATATAATATAGGTCAACATCAATGACTAAATATGTACATATATTAACAGGTCCAACAAATTATTCACATTGAGTCATCGATATATTTCTGCATTTGTTTGCCTAGAAGCAAGAGTTATTCTTAAATCGACATAAGCAATATGGATACTGATAAGTTACCCATCGATCGTGGCTGGGCATGGGTAATCCTAATAGGTTCGTATAATTGTTACAGTTGTTCGAATTTACAAGTTTTGTTATATAATTTACTATTTTACAATATTACTATGATAACAAAATCAATTTAAGTCTGTTCTGTAAATTCCATCTACGAAGGAGTCGACCATAGCTTTATATGGGTAGTTGGATTGGAAGATTTCTTCGTATCAAAATATTTATTTTCACCATAATGACGGCTAAAATATTTTATTTTTTAAGAATCAAAGATTATTTTCTTATATATTTATATGGATGTAAAAGCATATGTTGTGATCAGAGTGATTTGAAAGGATCAATATGTTTATTTTCAAATAGGTAGTTGTGAGAATATTTACTTTAAAATTCTTTCCAGCCAACCCTTCAAAATCAGAGGACGTCTCCTAATACAACTGACATTTTTACAAGTATTACACATATATTTAATGCAAATGGTAGTAATACTTTTAGCTTAAATGTAACTATTAGTATCATATATATCTTAAATGAAAGCACAAGTATCACGTATTTCTTAAATGTAACTTTAAGTATTACATATATCATAAATGTAACTTCAAGCGTTACATATATCTTAAATGAAACAACTGAAAACAGAAAAATCTAAAATATACACCGTCCAACATAAAAATGAACCTAATTGAATAATATCTAATGTAAATTCTTCTTATTTATTTTTCTAACAGGACAGTCCAGACAAAATCTAAGCGATTTTTGTTTTCTTAATGTATTCCGAATAGACGTTGTATTGAATATATAAGTATTGTTCAAGCTAACTAAAATTATAACAAAAGTCATACAATGTATGAATACAAGTTTGGTTAACTTTGATCATTGAACCGGCTGTAAACATTATGGAAAAAAATTAATGTCAAGATGAATATTTTCATGATGATCTTTTTCAGCTAGGATTCATTTATTTTGTATCATATAACAAAGAAAAACATTTATTATATAGATAACAGTGATTCACCAATTTTTTTTCCATAATTCACACTGTGAAATAAATTCGGGAATTTAACTCTCGCGATTTCTCCCACCAAAACGTCACAACCCGCCGTTTAAAAAAATAATTTATGTTGAAAATAACAATGAATAATGCAGGAAATCTATAAAATAAATAGGATAATCAATTGGTTATCGTGAATAACCAAAATATGATCACTCGTGCCAAGAACGCATTTAGATTTAACTCGTGCGCGGAACAAGTTCCGCGCACGCGTTAAATCTAGGCGTTCTTCGGCATCTCTTTCCAATCAATTATCCTACTATTACATTTGAATTTTGAAGGTTATGTTAATAGGAAAGGGATAGTGATTGTCAGTTGGTATTACTCCTAAAAGCTACAATAATTGCTTTCTATATCAGCAATTCTACTTTGTGAAAATATTTATTCTTCTTTTTTTTCATTGATACTGCTTTAGCACGAAATTAACAAAAGTTATCAGATATGACATTTTATCAAACTTTATTTTCAGCATGCACAACAACAAATGCATTGTATTGTGGAACTTTGAAATCGTTTGGAATATTTTTCGTAGAAATATTGAATGAGTTTCAAGAGAGTGTGTCGAAGTCATCTCTCATCAACGGTCTTCTAAATGTTACCTACGGTCTATCATGTAAGTAATTAAAAAGCATCGAAATACGATCTTCAGTATATTAAAATTTTTACTAGCAGCTGACGAGTAAAATCCATTTTCCGTTTTTTTTTCTATATTTGAGATATTTTTTGACACCTTCTGAAACATCTTATGTGCAGTTTTATATAAGAATCAAACAAGTACATAAGGGGGGGGGGGGTAGACACATGGTGGTTTTCTAATTGCAATTTGATTTGCTTGTTACAAAGTTCATCCTAAAAGGATTGAAATTTTCTGAAATATCACTATTTAATCTTTTATAATTAATTTTCTTGGTATTTCTTTCTTTATAAGTCTATATCATATATCTATGAATTGTCTCTCTTCGTTTGGCTAGATCCTTCAATCTCAGTTTCCGCTATATAGATGACGTATTATCTTTAAATAATTCTAATTTCGGGGATTTGATACATCTACCCCAAAGAACTTGAGATAAAGGATACTACAGACACTGTGAAGTCAGCCTTATATCTTGACCTACACTTAGAAATCGATGGTAAAGGAAAACTATTGACCAAACTTTACGACAAACGTGATGACTTTTCATTCAGAATTGTTAACTTTCCTATCATTTGTGGCAACATCCCTTCGGCTCCTGCGTATGGAGTGTTCATATCACAATTCATACGTTATGCCAGAGCTTGCCGAAACTACGCAGACTTTTTGTATCGCGCTAGAACTCTAACAAATAGGCTTCTGGAACAGGGTTATGTTGCTACAAGATTGAAGTCATCACTACAGAAGTTTTATGGTCGTCATCATGAACTCGTGGATCGTTATGGTGTATCCATCAGCACCATGAAAACTGATGTATTCAACGGGTCATAGTTTTCCTTTACTCGTTTGTCTACCCTGGACTTGACTTTTCATGAGCAACTCGGCTGGTGTTTCTAGAAAAGCAGAGGACGCTTACCCTACCGGTGCACCTGGTCCATGCTCCCAGTTTTTAATGGAGTCCGAGTTGCTCATTTACTTTTGTTACTTTGTATGTATGATTTTAGTTACTTTATGTTCTTTGTTGTGAATGTCTGTTTTCATTCTGGTCTTTGTCCCTGGATTACATTCTTTTGATTACCGCTATAACCTTGGTTCCCTTGATTACTCTTTGGAACTTTGTGCAGCAAAGTTTTAGTCTTAAGATGAAAGCATTAAGTATAACAAGTCACACTAAGCCAAAAATTAGCAATAATCTATGCGTTTTTTTAATGAATTTCCGTCTACAACAGAAACATTTTGCAAAGTATATGCACAAATTATTGATCTTTCACCATTTGTCTCCTCTATTTATTGTGTATTCCAAGTAAGAAATATCTAAAATAAAACAACTACTATCTTTAACAAAGATAACCGACTCATTTTCTCGCTTTGTTCATTTCAAATTTATTTGGTAAACTGTATGAATTCTGTGTTATGTTTCGTAATTCAGTTATTGAACTGGTTCAACAAGTGAGCTACATTTGTGTTTCCAAATATTCAATATATAAAGGACTATTCATAATTCAATGTATAAACGATAGAAAATATTCCGGGAATCAATACCCCCAATGGAGCCTTGAATTTTACGCTTGCTATCACTGCCGTTCAATGAAATGCGAGTTTGTAGGCTCAATCGTTCACGTTGCCATGGTTGAATATTATGGGTATCACATAATGTCAAAGCGAACTCAATACCGACTGCGTCGAGAAAAAAAAAACCCGCAATTACAGGGGAATCCGTTCTTCTCACGTGCTATATATTTTTATAAGTCTATATGGAAAGGTTCATATTACACGAACTTACGGCATGCTTAAAAAAGCCCATGATCAAATCAAAATAATTTTCACCATAGCATGTGTATTAAATTTATAATTTTATAAAAATCACACTTAATACACGAAGGATAAAATGGAGATTTTCTTTGTTCAAAAAACGACTTTCAATACAGGTAAAATTAACTACAATATCTGTATTTATTTGAGGTAAATTTGGATACTGGATCAATATATAAACATTGCACAAATTTTATACTAAGTGTTTATTCATTAGCATCACAAGCACATAAAAATGTTCTACTGTCTGTGTTATTTTTTTCTTCATTTCTCTTTTTTTAACAGCATTGCCGATGCTACTTTTCATATTGGACCGAGTTGGTATCAGAAAATTAGTATTGATAGGAACTTCCACAATGACAATTGGTTATGGTATAAGTAGCCTTGCAGAGAATATGAATTTTTTGTTCTTCTCAATTAGTATACTGGTTGGTAAGTTCTTTTTCATAAGTATCATATATAAAAGCATATATTAAGTAGCTATGGCCAAAACAAAATTTTTCGATCAAAACAAATATCTTTTTTTAAGTTAGAAATTTGGTACGAATGAATAACTGTATTTCTTTTTTTATAAGATCTACGTACAATGAAGTTACCAGTATGTTTCCCACTGTAAGTAAAAAGCAGGCAATAACTTTTAATTCAACTTTTCATTGTAGGTATTTCTTCTAGTTTGGTATGGGGTCCTCAACTTGTGGCTATTAGTCATTATTTTAAGAAACATTATGGATTTGCTGTTGGCATTACGGTCAGCGGAGGCTGTCTCGGGAGTCTCATTCTCCCCCCTATATATAGATTCTTACTTGATACGTACGGTCTAAGAGGGGCACTACTGCTTGCTGCTGGTATTCTGTCTCACAGTCTAGTCATGGCCTGTTTACTTAGACCTATAGAATTCTATAAAAAGGGTAAAAATGTTTCGGTTACTGTGACTTCTGTTGATAATGAATCTCAAAAACCGGATGTCATACCTGTACGGACAAAACCTGAACATGTTAATGGGATGAACGAGGTAAAATCAAAATTTATTCATCAAATTGGAGATACCCTCACTTGTTCCCAACCAGTTATATCCAAAACACCTCCGTGTGCTTCGCCTTTACAAACTGAAAATGGTAGTCGATTTAGAACTGTCTCAGAAGTTAAAGATTTCAAGCCCGGAATGAAAAGATCGATATCACAGCAGCCATCATACGGAACTGGTGTAACATCGTCAAAGTTATCACTAACTTCTTTGTTTAAATACATTAGTCTTGACAATGTTGCCAATATGTCTGTTGTGTCCATACAGAGTCTGCCGTCAGTCTATGATGACGAAGTCAGTGATGAATATCGTGCCCCAAAAAAGAGATGTTGTCATATAATCTATTCAATGTTTAAAAAACCGTCATTTGTTCTTCTGCTATGTGTCCATGTTTTGGGCACACTAGCACCAGCTCTTATTCCAGCTTTCATTCCAATCAACGCGAAGGAAAAGGGTGTAACTAATTCACAAATTGTTGTCATTGTTGCCGTGTTAGGAGCATCAGAATTTGTAGGTAGAACGTTTGTTGGTTTTTGTTCAGACAGACCATGGATTAAGAAACATTACATCATTATTGTGACACAAATAATAGCAGGAGTCCTCGCTAATTGTAGTCGATATTTTACGTCATTTGGATCAATTATCATTTTTGTTATTGTTTTTGGATCGAATGCTGGTGGAATATTTTGTGTTATTGTCCCTATACTAACTAACATAGTCGGCCCAGAAAATTTTAAAACTGGTTATGCATTCCTCATGCTAACACAGGGTCCGTTTGCTGCAATCATGCCTTATGTGTTCGGTAGGTTTATATTCAAGCTATTTCTAGGTTTACATCATTTGATAATTGCCTATTTTAAAACTGGTAAATTGAAAATATATGTACATGAAATATTGCTCAAGTATTTGTTTCATTGTTGAATGCTTTAATAATTCAAGTCTTTTCTTATTATAAAAAAATCTGTCGCCGAAAATTAAAGAATCAAATCAACGGTAGTATATGTATCTATAAACATTCACTGGACAAAGACAACCCAAAAAAGTGAGCCAGACGAAACCTGTTAAAGAGCCTAATGTATAAATCCAAACAACGCCTGCCGTTCAAAATTCACTCTAGACGTGCAGCCAGCCCTCTCAGAAAATGTAAGAGAGAAAACCAACGTCAGCCGCTGCGTGGAGCTTAGTATAAATGAAATTAAAATCACACAGAAAACCTAACAACAAAAAAGTACTAAATATTAATGAGAATGGGCTATGTAAACAACTTCTGGTTGATTGAATTAACTCGCTTACAAAAATGTATTTAGAATTACTGTATCAATATTCGTCCTTTTCAGGTTACCTTCGCGATAGTACCGGCGATTATAACATGTCCTTTCATCTCTTAGGAAGTACATCAATTGCTGCAGCAACCCTACTTCTGATATTTCAACCCTTATTACATCAGTGTAGATCTGACACAGAATCAACAGATGACCTTGATTTTCCAGAAGAAAAAGAATCTCTTGCAGAATAAACTGACGTATTCCATATTCAATATGACAATCTCTTATGTAGATTGTATTTTCGATTTTTAGAAGCTTTTTCACCTATGTCAAACTCAGTACTAAACCCCGCCTCTTTTTGCAAATTAGTGTATAACTCGTCACTCAACTCCGCCTCCCTATGCAAATTTGTATAGTAAAGATATGGATTTGTCATCATATGTTCATGCCTTGTGAATTTTTCACACCATGTAAAACAATGCTGCGTAGTATACCAACAAACAGTTATAGGTTTGCAGAGGAGATTGGCAGTATGAATATATGTGCTTTGATGCAATTGCACAACAATCAAAATTGTTTAGAATAAAACGAAACTTACGTGTTTGAAATAACAATTGAAATGCAAATATTCCTGTCTTTTCTAAAACACAATAAAGTAGATTACTTGTTATCTATGTTTCCTCTAACCAAATCGACCCCTTTTGTGCCAACTCAAAAGTGTTTTGGTCATTTTTTAACCAGCGAACCAGTCAATATTTTATAAAACAAAATTGTCAACCTACCGACCAAAGTTTTTTAGAAGATGTTAGCGGGCAATTTGTTTTCTTTGCCTAATTTATCATGTCAACAATCTTCAGCTGTAAAGAAAAGAGACACACACAAGTTACTCAATGTGAGCACAATTTTATAAATGCAGTGCATGATGTTTGGTAATTAAACGTTAGATATGTATGAAAATTTTCTATGCTCTAGAAAATAAAAAAATCAGAAAAGAAGATAAATGTTTAGTGAGAGAAAAGCAGGTTACATTTTCATAAATTGCTTGCCTTTGACCCAAACACTGTTGTCAGAAAAATAAAGCAAGTCTTTATATGTACATACTGTAGAACTCAATAAAATACAACATACAATAAACATGGAAATGGGAGTAAAATATATTCAAAACCGACTTCTAAAACAATAAAAACATTTTTCTAGTTTCTGTATTTTTTGGATTTTTTTTTTCGTAACGAAAATATAACTTTATGCCACTTCATAAATATCGAATCGTTTATTAGACTGTTTTCATTAAATCCAAGTACGAAAAAAAACTATGTGGTTAAGACACTTATGACCGAGAGTCCATGCGAGCTATAATTTGCGTCCGTCATTGTCGTCTTTTGTCTTCCTATCTGTGAAAAAACCTCTCAGTGAATAATTACAATTTTGTTACAACGACATTGGGGTATCTTCTTTTAAATTTTGTCTGCAGATATAGCGTAAAATATTGCCGCCCAAGCTCTTTTTATACCACAATCGTCAAGAAATCATCTTCAACATATATCTCACAAACAACTGGAAATCTTTCTTTAGCTTGTAAAGCTCGACAAAAGTCTCCATTTGGTCGAAGTTGTGTGACGAACCCTTGCCTTTAAACTACCCACCCCCCACAAAAAATGGGGTTGTAATTTATAACTTTCAATTGATTAAATGATCCTTTTAAAAAGGGCCTACAAAAATACATGAAGTCCAAGTTGTATGACGACTCATTGTTGTAGTTATTGTTCTTGAAAGACCATTTGGAGGACTTTATCAGTTGATAACTATAATAGAAATTTTCAATTGATGTTATGATCTTTATTATGAAGACTTTTGTGGTTCTAACTTCCATATTAGAGTAGTGCTCTTAAAATGGCCAAATAGGGTGACTTTGTGTTTTTAGCTTAAACGTGTAGCTTGGATACAAAACACTTTCAAGTGACAAAGGTATGATAAAGTCCAAATTTATTGGATCACTGCCTTTTTTTTCAATCAGGTGAGTAAATCAAGTATTCTAGAGCCTCCAGTTAATTGTGTCTTATTTTTATTATCTTTAAAAGGAGGAAATGTAGTTAATAACTTTAAACTACATATTTGGAAACATTTGAATTTGTTCGCCATTTTTGATTTTTTAATAGTATATGTCATTGTAACTGCAATGTTTAACATTTGCGCTTCGCAGAGAATTTAACTTCTATTTTCTGTTTAATAGATTTACAACTGGTATCTTCTTAAATATTTGATTAAGTTAGAAACTCTAATTTTTCTGGAAAAGAAACGGAAGAAAGAAATGGGAGCGTTTCCGGTTTTATTTTTTTTTTTTCAAATATTTTATGACCAGGTATCACATGCAAGTGTTTTCTAATATTGCACATTTATTTTTTTTTGTCTGACAAATTATTGGTTATTTTAACATGTTGAAAAATAACACTTAAATGATGAATTATCATATTCAGAGATTATCCTTCAGGAGAAGGATGAAGTCTTACTTATATAACACAATACAATAATTTTTAGTATAAGGTTTACTAATACAATTAGATAATATTCAGAAAAAGACTATACATAATTACCTATTGTAATAAGGGTGTGAAAACAACTAATTAACATGTACACAATTCCCACTTGTCCCACACATTTTTACCTGTAATTATAAAATGTGGGACAACTGGGATAACACCATAATAGTCAACTCAATCATGAAAAAAAAATTTTGGTGATGTCCAGTTTCTTCTGAATCTACAACTTTCAATTTGATTATTTGCCCGATCTTGTAACCATGGGTGATGTTGAGGTCTGTTCAATTATATTCATTTACGTATTTATGCATTCTAGAAAAAATGTGTAAACGAATTTTATGTTTTCTTTCGACGTTCGAATCAGAATAAATAGCATGACTGTATGACGGACGATTAGACTAAGTAATTGATTAGAACTTCAATGAAGTAACCATTTTTCTCTATGGGTACTTACAGTCCCTTTTTTGCTTCTTCTGAGGTCGAAGAATTAGCTATAAGTAGCCAGTTTGGTATAGGAATTATTTGAATTTAAATCTATATAGACCGCATTGTTCACCTATGCTAGCTATGTATAATTAGTAAGCATCCTAAGTACCTGTCCATATAAAATTCAGACATTGTGCATACTAAAGTGATTCATGTTGAAGAAAATCCATCGAACAAACGATGCCTTTTTCAATCTACATATGCTATTTATTAACGTAGCAGTTGTCGTTCCCATATTTAGATCTGTACTTTTGAGAAAATCATACATTTATCTCCCACTAAAATCAACTAAATCGAACAAATTCGAGAACGATAACTCTTGCAATATGCTAATTTCATGTACAATCTGTATAAATTTTATCTCAAAAGCGCAACACTCAAATGAGAAATTATGACTGGTTATGTGATCTGTAACTGATTCTGAATAAGAGATAAAAGTGAATTCGGAGGGTTCCTGCCATGCCAGAATCACCTCCTGTCTGATTTTTATAAAGACTGCTACTTTTAATAACCAGAATTTGTAATAGAATGTCTGACTGCTGATTAGCTCTGTTTCATTAATATATAATTTTTTTTTATCAATGTTGAAGTTTAAACGTTAATTTTGCTAAAATTCTGACAGTAAATGGCTTATCTGATATGTTTTGATCCTGAAGATATGCACTTATCTGGAAAATAATTACAAAACACTATCCACAAACCGTCTTACAGCCCCTTTATATATATATAGAACGTCTCAGAATGTGACGACTCTATTCGCTACACTGCTCCATCGGATCAAATTGATACAGTGAAGATAACGTAAACTTATAGAAGGGTCTGAAAAATTCCCAACGATGTTAGAACTGTCAAATTTGCGATGCAAATTTTTGGTCGTTCCCTCCGCGGGACTCGAACACTCGTACCGCTGTGACATCTATGGCAACGCCGCCTGCACTAAATCCAGCGCCCTAGACCACTCGGCCAGCTAGGCTGTATAAAAATATAGCTTTCGCTGGCCGGGTCATTCCTCCTCGTAGGATTATTGTAGGGCTGTAACTTAGTACACGGTGTATGGTAGTACGGGACAGTTTATCTAGGTGTTATTATGTAGGATAGAGGATCAACATAGTAATATATATTACTATATTACTATATATATATATATTACTATTTACTGCCGAGCAATCACTTGACAAATGGTTAATCTAATAAATATACACAAGTATCACCATCAAATTCTTCTGATCAAATCAATGCAAGGCTATGTACATCCAAAATCAATGTTTTTTTTACAATCGCTTTGACCGAAAGAGAAACTTGTGGGCTGCATATTTGTTAGTGGGAGCAAGCCCTCTGTGTATCAAACAATTAGAATACTTCCAATAGCAACCTACATAAAATATGATAAACAAATAAGTTTTCTAGAATATTCTGAATGAGCTTTAGATCTCGCCTTTTATACTGCTTAAACATATTATAACTAGTCCGGTGTATCATTACTATCCCTTTTGCACTGAACTGATGGCACGTCTCCACGTAACAATAAAAGTTAATTTGCCGGTATTCCAGGTAATTTTTCAGTTTTAAGCTCAACGTAGAATATTTCCAACTTTCCTAGAACCTATGTATACCATATTATTTAATCCCTTTACGAAATGTAGAAAATACAAATGGAAGCAATCAATCGATATTGATCTAGCGTAGGCCATTTACAAAGCTTTCCCAACAACAATCACGTGACCATAAACCGTTCTTATGACAAAGAAAAAACTATGGAAAAACTGATTAACAAGAAACGAACATTTAATGGGGATTTGACAAATCAAAGTATCAAACATTTCTTCCCCATCTCAAAAACATTTTACTTAGATAAATTCAATTAAAATTAATAGATATGCAATATTTAACAACAGAAAAGTTTATAATGAATAAAATTAAGCTAATTTGGGATATTTCATTATCTACAGATATTTTCAAAATGAAGAAAAAACAATATGACCTGATGCTTTGAAATATGCCTTTGTGCTTTATTTTGTTAATATTTCCATTGTTTGACAAACAATAATTCCAACATTGAAATTTTTAGATTTTTTTGTTGAGTTAGTTAAAGTTGTTAAAATGTATAAATGATTTACTTTATTATAAAGTTAAAATTAAATGAACTGAAAAACAAGGTGCACAAGAAATGGTATATAAGATATTTTGAAAATAATTGAATATTTATCATTTGAAAATTAACAAGTTTCAATAATCTTATGATAGAGATCACCCAGAATTGATATGAGGTATACTTCATTTTGAAATAATTTGCCTCGAAAAGCAAAGTGTTCAAACTCCCACATATAAATGTGTCTTTTAGAAAAAAAAATCTATATAGTCATTTTTGTGCAATTCTATATATTACCGTTAATGAATCAGATACAAGCATATTTTCTATTTATTTAGTGGAATTGTATTGTATCCCACATGGTTCCTCATACTTGTTAAATCTCTGTACCGGTGGGAACGACAGTAGCAGTGGTGGATAGTTGACGTCTGATTTTCATTCACTGGTTTATCAATTGAACAAATACAAAAATAAGATATGATATATAGAACTTTATTTATATAAACAACATTCACGGTGTCCTTCCAGATCGGTAACTTGATCGGACGAATAACATTTTGACCAAGATTTAACATAGGATTAACCAAGTATAAAACTGGACAAAATGGAGAAGTCTTCTTCGCAAGTGGTGTAACTCGCTTTTCCCGTGCTTTTTAGGTGGACAAGTTTAATGTGCCCATTTTTATGGAATCTGGCAAGATGAAAGGGGACCGGGATCCTATATAACTGTCTTGGACCATATTGTGTTATACGCCTACCTTCGCCCATTTACTTTTAGGCGGTTTGTACCATTTTGTAAGATCTCGTTTTTCTGCCTTCTGCTTTCTGCAGCCGTTTTGCTAATACAACATTTCACACCTTTTATCTTTTTAATAAGTAGTCATCATAAACAAATTAACTACACAATAGAATCATGTATATTGAATTAACAAAACGACAATTTTCAAGCAATACAACATGTCAAAAGGAAAGTTCCCGTGCATCAGAATATAGACAAAACATGTTACATAAATAAGAATACAACAATTAGTAAACTGTAGCAAATTTCAGCAGAAAACAACGTATTTCATTCAATTTTTCAAGCATTTGAGGACTGTTTTTGGTAGAGTGTTTAAGTATGCACAAGTCAATGTCAATTAAGACTCTCTTTCAGCAATCCTCGGGTATATTGGCTACTCGCATGAAATAATGAAAATATTGACAATTTTATATGTCTATGTTTGCGTCACGAATTTTATCTTAAAACGATTAAAGCATTTTTGTTGCGAAAAAAAAAAACACAATCGTGTGGAAGGTTCAGTTTTATCAAATTCTCCATCCATCTTTTCAATGTATTCATTAATATATCAATTGTTTTGTCAAAATAATTCGCAGCATTTGATAAACAGTGAAGACATATTTATTTTTCAAAAGGAATTGCAGTTTTAAAGGTTACGATTAACAAACAAGTATTGAGCTATCTGCTAGTGTTGTAGCGTGTGTCTGTGTGTGTGTGTGTGTGTGTGAGAGAGAGAGAGAGAGAGAGAGAGAGAGAGAGAGGCTAGACAATTAAAAGATAGGCATTGTATTTTTACAATAATTTTATTACATGCATAAAGTTGGAATACATATGAATGTAGAATAGGTAGATAATCACATTAATTTAAGAATACACTTACATAAGGTTCAGTTTTATCAAATTCTCCATCCATCTTTTCAATGTATTCATTAATATATCAATTGTTTTGTCAAAATAATTCGCAGCATTTGATAAACAGTGAAGACATATTTATTTTTCAAAAGGAATTGCAGTTTTAAAGGTTACGATTAACAAACAAGTATTGAGCTATCTGCTAGTGTTGTAGTGTGTGTCTGTGTGTGTGTGTGTGTGTGTGTGTGTGAGAGAGAGAGAGAGAGAGAGAGAGAGAGAGAGAGAGAGAGGCTAGACAATTAAAAGATAGGCATTGTATTTTTACAATAATTTTATTACATGCATAAAGTTGGAATACATATGAATGTAGAATAGGTAGATAATCACATTAATTTAAGAATACACTTACATAAATTAACTATTGAATATTTTTCTCACACATGGACATATTTTTCTGTCATTTAAGTCCTTTTTCAGTCGCCTGTTTTTTTAAGGCTTGTTGCTGGAGATTGGTCTTGTTTTGAGATACTCGATATAGAATCGTTTTGTGTTTTAATCGTGTTTTTGGAATCAGACGACGAGGGAGCACACTGAAGTTCATTTTGTTCATCTGGGCAACACGACAACCCTTCAAACAGTTTAACTACAGTTTCTCTAAAACGGCGATTTGATACGACATACAAGAAAAAATTGATAGTGTAGTTTAGTTGTTCAAGCATCTGCGAAATGTTCAGATAAATCTGGAATTGCTTCGAATTGTTGCCAAAAGACTTGATTCCAAGGAATGCAGAACTTACGTGAAGAATAGTCACCGGAAGTACAAATATGATGTAGGTGATGACGATAGACAACAGCATGGTACTAATTCTAACAAGTTCTTTATTTTTCTTGCTTCCTTTTGTGGACATCTTTTGTCGCTTTTTAGTATGCTTGACCATAGATGAAATTATCATAGGCGTAACAACGACCATAATGCAGATTGGTAGGAACGAGTACAAACTGCATCCTCCAATCAGCATGTTTCGGAACAAAGCTACCTCCGTTGGATCGCTCTCGTTGATCCCGTCAGGATAGCACTTTCCGTCCGCTAAGATATTATGAGCCCATGACCAAACGCCGTTGTACACTCCAATAATGATATAAACAGCTACGATAGCAATTATATTATTCCTCACGCAGAAAACTGTTTTTACTTTAAAGGGAAATTTAACCGCTACAAATCTTTCCAGGCAAAGCAGTACCACAAACCAGGAAGAGGTCATCTTTCCATTCTTAAAGAACCAAAAATACAGCCGGCATCCGAGATTAGAAAGCGCTCGAAGGTCTCTTCCGAAAAGCTTCATGACGATGCTTTTGTTGAGAGGTTGTGTCAAGAGAAGAAGATTATCCGAAATCGCCAGGGCAATGAGGAAATATCTTGACGTCCAGTTGGCAAAGTATTTGGTGTTCATGACAAGAAGGGTGATAAAGTTGCCAGAAACACCAAGAATTAAACATGTCGGCAAGAGCAACATGTCGAGGTAGTTTAATCCAACTAGGACGTCATCGTAAACAGTATGGACTGGTATTCCTTCCGTTGTTGTAATCAAGGAACTGTTCCATGTTTCGTTTGTAGGAACAAAGTCTGTGATGTTCATCCTAATCCTAAAGAAAAAATATATAAGAAACTTAAAGGAATTTTGTATTGATGCAAATTTCTCAATTTGAAGAACCAATCCATATGAATTCAATAAAATTAGGACACTGTCAATAGCAAAAGGCGATTCATAGTGCAATTAGAAAAAAATACATCGAGCAAACGATGCTTTAACGGTCGAAATATGCAATACTTTACATAACTGTAGACATTTCTGCCTCCCACTTAAACAATCAATTCAAAAACTATAACTCTTGTAAAGCAACAACTTCGAATTATTATCTTGAAAGTTCAACAGCCAAATAAAAAAAAACTAGTTATATTGTCTGTAACTATTTCTGAATTAGAAATAAACGTAAATTCAATAGGTTTTTGCCACATAGGAACCACCTCCTGTCTCATTTTTATAAAGACAAAGATGGATTATTGACCAAATATGATTATAAACACACTTGTTTTTTCCTATGTTTAAGTAAGCTATGTTTCTTGTTTTTCTCATACTTACGTGTTTAACATTCAATATAAGTGTTTGTAAGAATCTGGCAAAATGGGAAAATCAGAAACATGCATGTCAAAAACCCACCGATCTGACAAAATAATTTCACTCAAGAGTGCTTTCTCTATTCGAAAATATAATTTAATAATTATTTAGTCTGCATCTCTGGATTTGCCCAGCTATTTTTTTAATAGAATATAAAAAGTTTTTGATTGAGCTATCTGCCCTTGAAATGTTCATTTCAATGAAATTATAACTCAGTTTACCAAAAATAATATTGAAAATCGTAGTTGTCTTTTTCTGTTGATTCTGATGGTGCAAATACTCAAATTACAATATCAAAATGGTATGAATTTTTATACCATGTTTCACCCTCTGTCTGAATCTTATAGAGACTGACACTTAAATGTCTTGATTTAACTTACCTTTCAAGTTAGGAGATTTACGAGATATTTGTGACAGGCAAACAAAATGTTCTCTATTTATACTGAAAGAGTTCCTTTAATTATTCTTACATCCTCCACACTAATTAAAACTGTGAAAACATTTTCTTTTGTATTTCATTTACGACAAAAAAAATGTGAGATTTTTCGCATCATGAGCTTGTTTATTTTACTAAACAATTCGGTTAATTTAATAGCATTGGGTAATTAACAATACGGAAAAAATGTAAGGCATATGTAACCTTTTGTCGAGGTGTAGTGGTCCCCAATCCGATTAATATATTTCAGACAGGTATGGCTAATATTTGCGTGATATATTCGTCACTTCAGTTAAAGAATTAAAGAATGACAATTTCAATATTCGAAATGTGGGATTAGTCCTACGCGTGCCCCCTAAAATTAGGATATTTTTTTTGCATGAAATCTTAATATTTCCGAATTTTTACCCCTAAAATTTTCTAGCCTCAATTTGCTCGGCATTTTATCCTATTCAACTTGAAATTCTGGATTAATTGATTGATTAATTAATTGATTGATTGCTGGAGTTTAAAGCCAGAGCAGCAATATTTCAGCTCTATTCAGGCGATGCACATTAAATGGATGATAAAATGAACATGAAATGATAATGATGGTATGAAAAAAGGAATCTACCCTGACAGTCTACTGTTATCGCGGTGCATGCTATGTATCTATATAGTAAGTAAGATGGTAAACTTGCCTCATCCCATTAGACTTCTTATATGCATTATATACTATATGTGGCTGTATTTGCATACTGTAGCAGATCCTCTGTTGTTTTACTCCGATACCATTAGAGGTTATCCTATTTATTCACATCATGTACTAACTCGGTTAATGAAAGCTATAGTTTTATACAGCCTATTTGGCCGAGTGGTCTAGAGCGTTGGACTTAGTACAGGCGGTCTTGCCACAGATGTCAGAGAGGTATAAATGTACATAATACTTGGTAATGATATCATTTTATATAAAAAAAATGAATACAAATTTTGATTACTTATGTTTGTCGAGGGCGGACGCTTACCCTACCGGTGTACCTGGTCCATGCTCCCAGTTTCTAGTGGAGTCTGTATTGCTCATTTACTTTTGTTACTATGTATGTATTATTTTGTGTTATTGGGTGTGTGTCTCTCTTTTCTATGTCGGGTATTTGTCCCTGAATTATATTGTTTTGATTTCCGCTAGAATCTTGGTTCCCTTAATTTCTATATCCTAAAACATTTTATATATAGATGGAGACGTCAAAATTTCTAAATCACTAGATATACCTGTGTTTAAGGTTTAGTACGTTATTTAAAAAAAAGTTTGTACTACATGAAACAACATATTTTCTTTCAATGTTATCAATACTTTAAATAGTTCAAGTTGAAGATTTTTCACGCACTATATAAGATTATTGTTACACTGTTGAATACTTTGTTTTGAAAATTGATAACAATTATTGAATCAATAGGAAATTGCATGTGCATTACGATCAGGTAGATTATTATTCACGCGCTTGATTGATGACAGGCTGTGTTCCCAATTCCTATACGTTCAGTTCAATTAGTGGAAACTATTTATATTTTTGTTTACTCGGATTCTACTTGAGAATTCATGATTTGCAGGTCAGAACTGAAATTTAAATAACATTTATACATGTATGTGTATTATAATTCAATATTGTAAGTGTAGTGCCTTTAACTGTTTTCATTGAAGAAGACTGTTCATGATCAATTGTTATAGTAAGATATATGTGCAGATACATGCCATAACAAGTAAGCGTAGAACATTGACTGAGTCTAGATCATAATAAAGGTCAAGGGGGCATAATTTATCATATTTGGCAAAAAATGTAAGAAGTTCAATCTTGCACCCCAGACGGTGAACATGATTAATTACAAAAGGAATTTACATAATTTGTATTCCTTGATATAGTAAGTTAACTAATTTCAATAATGCACATTATGATTTTACAAATTCGTATTCTCTTCTGAGGTCAAGTAGATAATTTAAAAAAAAGGCGCATGGTAAACCACGTGTAATCTAATATCACTAAGCGGTTACTGCTTGAATATGTCGTGGCTTTTACTTTGAATTTAGGTGAGTTTATTGTTTACATTTTAGTTGTTCAAATACTTTATAAAATGTAATTTAAACGACATTCTCTCATCAAGTTGTCGTATCTTCGCACGCTATTTCCCCCCTTACTACGAATTAAGAAATGTATTTGCATCATACTGCAATAGATGCAATGTAAAAGTATGGTAAGTGTTTAAAGATGCCGTCAACAAATAACTTTAAGATTCCATTCACACTCAGCACAAAATGTTTGTTATTCTTTAATGTATCTCTGAATTAGATGGAAGAGACATCATTTTTAGATGTTTTTTTCAAAATCTAACAGTTAAAGACTGCATTTTAAACATTTACAGAAACAGTTTTAAAAATTGTTATTGTTCATTATGCAGTATATTTTATTTGTACTTAAACACTTAATCGATCTCATTTGTTTAACTTGACATTTAGAAATCAAAGGGAAAACAATTTTGAAATGGTTATTTTTCATATTTGTAACATCGTGTACAAAAGTCCATTATCGAAGGGTAAAGGTAAAATAAACTAACTCAAAAATATAGAAGAGAGAACGTTTTAAGAGACTGTCCACATAGAAACCAGACAGATAATGTGATATGGGTTCATTTTATCCCGTATTTTTTTCAAATGTTTTAGGAAGTTCACTTAGGGTAAGGGACATCTCTTACAAATCATTGGAACGTTTGTATTCAGCATTTTACATCAGTCTTACGTAAGAATCAAAGTAAATTGGACTGATTTTATCCTGTTTCAAATAAAAACTTGACAGGCTTTGGTGAAATTGAATATGATACAAACATATCACTGATTTCATGAATTATGTCCGTTACCCTAGGTCTCTTTAAGAAGAACATGGAATGTGGATGACTCAGAATATATATCAAAGTTCCTTAGCGAATTAATTGAACTACGTACAGAGCAAAGTGTTTATTCTCTTTTTTTTTACTTTTTTAAGTGCATTCTATGGAATTCATTTCTTTTTAACCATTACAGTAAATTATAAAACAACCATCATTTTATTTTGGAAACTTGAGTGTGTGATCTCAGATAGATGATTTTGAAAACAAAATTTGTGACACCCTCTGCCTGGGACTTCCATGGACAGTATCTTGCTCCTTTATTATATGTGTAAAAAATAAAAATGCAATAAAAACCAAAATTTTTGAAGAATATGACCTATAAACAACAAATGAAGTTATAAATTATCAGAAACATTTGTGTACATATACACTTGTATACGGAAAATTATTAATATGGCGAAACAAAATCTTCTTAAATGGATGTATATATACCATCACAAGCTGATACACAAGAACTAATGTTATAATTTTGTAAATAAAAATTTCATACACAAGTACAGAAACATTATATAAACCATGACTAATAATTACAAGATACTGCCATTATAGTATCGTAATTGTTGAGTCATACGTGTGTTATCAATACCTTAGAAGTTTTTCTTTTTTCTTTACAGAAATATGGTAATTTTATGAAATAATCAATAGACCATATCATAGAATGCACATGACTTAGATTAAGGTGATTTGTAGAAAATTAACATGACAAAAGAAGAGATCCCGGAGTTGACAAACACCCATCCCCAAGTTCCTGACGGAGGTTATGGGTGGATGATATTAACATCTGCATTTTTTGTCATGTTCATGATTGATGGCCTTTTTGGTTCGTTTGGGCTATTGCTTCCTGCATTGATGGAAGAATTAGATTCCAGTCCATCCTTGACTTCCTTGGCTGGCTCTTTGATTGTTGGTAGCTTACTTTTCAGTGGTAAGTTTGGAAAATGATACTAAAGGTAGTTCATACCCATTACACGGAGCATTGTTTTCTGTCATCTTGCGAAATCATACAGACATATATATTTTCTATACACTAATAGTGTTTGAGATGATGTAAAAGTGATTTATTTAAGGTATTTCGAATGATGTTACAATGGTAAAATTTAAAACATTATATCTAAAAAGCTTCTTTTAAGAGTAATGAAGGGAACCAAGATTATAGCGGTAATCAAAAGAATGTAATCCAGGGACAAAAACCAGACATGGAAAACAGGCATACACAACAGAGAACATGAAGTAACTAAAATCATACATACAAAGTAACAAAAGCAAATGAGCAACTCGACTCCACTAAAAATTGGGAGCATGGACCAGGTGCACCGGTAGGGTAAGGGGGATAATTGGCAGAAAATGTTCTATTTTGTTGTTAACTCAAGGAAAAGAATTTGGTGACCCCCAGTTCTGTTTTAAAATGTGAAAGAATGTCAGTTAAGTGTTCTTTATATAAAGTTATAAGAAATTTTATGTACCAGTTTTTTTTTAAGTTTGTGAAATATTGAAAATTTCTTACATAATCTATATAAAATGTATTTAAATATTGGCTTTAAATTCTTAAGTATGTTCACTCAGGGTTACCTTTGGGAAAAACTAGGAAAATTTGTCTACTAGAAATATAAGGTATGGTCTATCATAAGTATATAATTTCGGTTAATAAGATTCTATGCTGTTTTAATATGCTATATACATAAATTACCAACAAAATATTTGTCTGATATAAACATGCACCACACTCATAACTTGAACTCGTATACTCTTTTCAATGTTTTTATTTCTTCTTGATATATTTATGAAAAACATTTCCTTCAAAGTTGAGAATTGAGCAACTCACATCTATCTTCTTATATTACACCAATATTTTAAGGCTTCGTAATACACCTTGAAAGTTTCCTCTGTACCTGATTTTTTTTATTTTGACATGGATATCATTTACAAAACAATTTCAAAAGGATGGCAAAATCAGAGGAAATTTGAACTAATCGTAAAAATACACCAAAATTACCAATATTTCTAATGCTGAAATAATACCTATATATTATTTTAGCTTTAGTGGCCTGTCCATTGATAGAAAAATTTGGTTGCAGAGTTGTCGCTGTAGTTGGTTCGTTGATTGCTAGCTTGGGTTTGATATTGAGTTCATTTGCAGAAAGTATATGGATATTTCTAGCCACGTATGGTCTTATTACAGGTAAATCAGAGTTAATATTTTGGGTAATGTATTGGTCACTGGGCATTAATTTCCATGAAATAGGGATAAGATATATCATAAGTATATGCATGGCCTTTTAGCCCCCAATTTATAGAACTCACTTGAACTTATAAAATAACCATAAATGTGACCCCTGTAAAATTTAATACCACTAGGATTGATTATTTTCATATTTTTAAATGACCAACTTACATCTACTTAAATGTATTTACTAGCAATATTGATCAAAAGATTAAGAAGCTGCTACAAGGATAATGGGTAATAACAGAAATATAGACCCTATGAAATCACCAAGATTAATATACACAGGAGCAAATACTGAAAAGGTGTTTGTCAAAATTTCAGTCTAACTGTAAGAAACGGAAGAAATTAGTACACAGAAGAAATTAACGCAGCAACGAACAGTCTTCACAAGAAAAAAGCTGAATGCGTTATCTGCTTTTAAGTAGCACCCAATGATTACAGGAGCTTTGACACGAGAAATAAAACTTAAAACTGTTGGAAAACCGTTTCTTTGAACCATCAAACACAAAACTATAGTCTGAATCTGTAACAGCCTTCAAATAACGCATGTGCAGTAGCAGTCTTCATAAAAATCAGACAGGAGATGATTCTTGCATGTCAAAAACCCACCAAATTCACTTTTATTCCTTATTCAGAATCGGTTACAGACCACCTAACCAGTCATAGTTTTTAATTTGGATTTTTAGATAAACTTTATATGGATTGTTCATGAAATTAGTACTTTGCAAGAGTTATCTTGATTTTGTTCAATATGGTTGATTTTAGTGGGAGATAAGTGTTTCATTTTCTCAAAAGTACAGATCTGAATATGGAAAAGACAACTGTTTCGTAAAAATATAGCATATGAAGATTGGAAAGGCATTGTTTGTTCGATGGGTTTTTTTCTGAATTTCATATGGATTGGTACTTAATTAGACTTAGGATGCTTTACTGATCATATATAGCTAGCACGTGTGAACACTGTAGTCTATGAAGATTTAAATTCAAATAATTCCTTTACCAAATAGGCTAATTATAGCTGATTCCTCGACCTCAGAAGAAGCAAAAAGGGAATGTAATTACTAATAGAGAGAAATGGTTATTTCAATGAAGTTTTAATCAGTTACTTAGTCAAATCGTCCGTCAAACAGTCATACTATTTACTCTGTTCCATTTTTTCTAGAATGCTTAAATACGTAAATGCATAATTTATGGATAAATATAGGTCAAATTAGTTTTGAATAATTATTGATATGATTTTAGAGTATAAAGCAAAGGTATGAAACTTAGCATATTCATGATCTATTGTCTATATTTTAGGTAATGGTATTGGACTTGTGTATCTTCCTACTATAATAATGGTCAACAAGTATTTTGATAAAAGACGGGGTATAGCCACCAGTATAATGTTCTGTGGATCTGGATTTGGTGTAATGGTTATCTCCCCTACTACAAACAGATTATTAAATATATATGGTTGGAGAGGGACTATAATTATATTGGCTGGGTTGTGTTTGCAACTTTGCGTTGTTTGTGCTTTATTTAAAAACCCTTGCGATCCATGCAAAAACTCCAAAATACTGCAAGCGTATTCAGCAGCACAAGAATGTACCATTTCAACTGAAGTTGAAATAACTGTTAATGGTAAAATGGATGGGAATACCCATGGCATTATGTCTTATGACAAGACCAGTCATCATTGTAGAAAAACTAGATCAAATAGTTTAAATCCTACATTACTACCGAAAGTAATTATGGATTCTTTTAAGTCCAATGACGACAGGAGAAGTACATCCAGTTTACCACATTCTATGTTAAAAAGTTGTGGTGATGACACTTTATATTCGCAATGTAATTCTAGTCAAAATGCTTATCATGTCACAAATAGCAACAAATCTATATTTTCTCAAAAAGATATACTTTACTCTGGTAGCACGAAAAGAATATCACAGTGTGATCATGTAGCCTCGAACAACTCAATAGCTATGTTTGTGAACGGCAGGCAATACAGCCAAGTGTCCATTGACGATTCAAACACATCAACAGGAAGTGAGCATGAGAGTTCTTGTAACCATGCCTTGCTTACAAATATTGCTTTCTGGCTTGTTTGTATTGGAGCGGTACTGATACAAATGTCACAATTTATCCCGACGTTGTTTCTTGGAGACATAGGAAAAGGAATCGGGCTATCAAGTAGTCAAGTGTCACTAATATATTCTATTTTTGGTAAGACTGTTGTATATTTAAGGTTAAGAGAAATACAAAGAGTAATCAAGGGAACCAAGGTTATAGACATTGTTCATATTTATATTGAAAATGTCTGTATGCTGTACATCGTGTTTTAAAGAATTACATTTCACCAGCATCAATACAATTAAATAAATGAGAGGAGCTAAATCGAAAATTAATTGTAAACAACAAGTTCTCAAAGTGAGACATATCGAAGTAGTTGTCCAAATTTAGTACCAAAACGTTCTAC
The DNA here is from genome assembly GCA_037379345.1 of Perna viridis. Lineage (NCBI taxonomy): Eukaryota > Metazoa > Mollusca > Bivalvia > Mytilida > Mytilidae > Perna > Perna viridis. The sequence continues at coordinate 55,702,319 of CM074512.1, forward strand.
CAAGTGCAATACAAATAATGAAGTCTCGGCTTTTGATATAAATCAGGTCAGACAAGTCTGACTACTGGGCTTGTGAATTTTCTCGAATCATTTGGTTCACAAACAATGGCATCAACCCAGAGGCTTCTAAATACTAAGTACTACCATGATAATACTGCAAATTATTTCGGTATAATGTACACGTTTGTCAAAGAGTAATCTTTCGTTCATCAGTAGAATTTTAACAATATGTATATAATATAAATGAAAATAAAATGTTAAACCAAGGCTTAAAACAAAAACAATAGTCAGATGGTTAATCAAAATAGGTAAGTGACTATTGAAATCTTCTTTCATAGTAGGTATAGCGAGAAATATATCTATGTAACTTCGGAGAATAAAATTGGTCTTCCTTACATTTAATGACAATAACTCAGTGAAAGTCCATTAGTAGTTCTATGACAGAACAATTAGCGAGGTGATTTCAACTTTCTATTAGTTTATTGGTATTTCAAACTAGATTTGATAGAAAGTCAAAATTTCTTTGTCAATTGACCAGTTAATTACATAAGGTAATTTATTAAGTGATTGTCATTTAATGAAGGGAAGACCAAATCTGCACCGTGAAGAATTGGTTTCTTCAGTGTTCAACGATACCTGGTATAGAAATCTTGTATCTTATAGGTGTAACGAACACCATTGGCAGACTCATACCTGGTTTTATCATCGACAACTCCAAGGTTACGGCCACTGGTTTATGTACCAGTGGTATGATAGGATGTGCAATTTGTTGCTTCCTTTTCCCTCTATGCAGTAATTTTCCAACTGTTATGGCGTATGGTATTGCGTATGGATTTTTCATAGGTGAATATATTAATTTGTAGAAAAGGCATATGATATCTGTAATTACAATTAATGTGGCTTCACATATTGAAAATATGTGTGTTCTCTTCTGCTTTAAGTGCACCAGGCATTCTGTAAGTATTTTCTGTAAGTCAGACAAATGATAATCATGTATTCATTTTTAAGAATAAATCTATTTTAAAAGAGCTTTGCTTTTTCAATGACGTGCATTGAAAGCTTGAGCAAGACCTTGCGATTGATTGATTGATTAACTACCAATAGTAGATAGTAGATATGTCTTTTGAATGACAGAACGAAGGTTGTATTACTCTGGCAAGCTGAGTCGGATCTTTATTGTGCTTGCTCACAGGTACAACAGCACTCGAGGCGAGCACACTACCCCGATACCACCATGCGGTTAAGTTATTGTGTATAAAGTACAAAAATGTATTATCTCTTGTTTGTCAACCAATACAGCTTGAATTAATATTGAATGTATTGTAATCAAAGTGATTCTGAACTAGTATTATAACAAAATTTGGGATGTTGCATAGTACTGTATTTTCTAATTCTAATTCATGTTTAAATTGCAGCATTTTTCTGCCCGTTACAGCCCATAATGGTATTGGATAACGTCGGGATAGATAATCTAACCAAAGGTTTAAGCATTCTTACTGCCATGAAAGCACCAGCAGCAATAGCCGGGCCCCCTATTGCAGGTATTGTCTTGTCTTTCCAGAGTCCTTCAATATCACGTGGTGCTGTATAGATAATGTCTTGTCGATCCACAATTGTCACTCCATGTCGTTTATTTTCATGTTTTATGGAACCCGTATATGGAGTATTCATCCCTGAAATTTATTCAAGTAATAACATACATTTGGTACTCTATTCAATTTATAGAAGATGAGCTGTCAAGGCAAACATTATAGTCCCCATTTTGGTGCAAATACAAAGCATTACTTTAAGTGTTTAAAGCTTGAAAACAGAGCGGCAGTGTACTTTCAAGAGGTTGTCAACATCTACAAGCCAACCACTCTTTTAGGTCAGAAAACAACATGTCTGTAGTCAAACCAACAGTGAGGACAAAAAACAAACGGAGAAAGACGGTTTGATAGAGCGGCTGCTGTTTTGTGGAATACCTAGGCGTCATTCACAGTTAACAAACAAATGCTAATTTTTAGCTAACTTCTATGAATGTTTTTTTTATATTGTAATTCCTTTATTTTAAATTTCTTAAATTTCAAATTATTTTTAAATATTTTTCTTAATGAATAATTTTGATTTTTTATATTTCATATACATTTTAAAGAGTTAATTATTTTACGGTTTCTGTTTATTGATACATTTATTTTTAGATTTTTTACATTATTATCAGTTCTTGCGTTTTTTCTTTGTTTTATGTGATTTTTTACATGTATTGTGAAGCACTTAGAGTCATATTTTCAGATAAGCGCTATGAGAGCACTGTAAATAATAATCATTTCAAACCTTCTTCGATGCAATCGAGGACTTGTCAATGCATTTGGTGTGTTCATTTTTCCATGATAATAGATTTTTGTGGCGTTTGTGATGAGGTGTTTGTGGCAGTTCATTTTGTTTCGTGAGGTCAGAGTTTGTTCGATTGTTCTGTGTGTTCTGTGTTTGGTTTCTGTGTTTTGTTGGCTTATCTGTAAACCTACAACGTAAGAGATTGGAATTCCGTTGCTCCATACCCTAACCAAGTCATAAAATTGCTTGTCAGACAACCTCTAGCACTGCTGGAGTAGCTTATCTGGTGTCTGTTGTTTTTTTTTTTTACTTTATCCCTTGTGGTAACCTTGATTTCTCATAATTTATATCCATATTCCACTCCTTTTGCCGACAAAAATTGATGTAGTATTATCAGAAAATGGCTGTTTTAAGCTCTCAGTGGATTAGTGAAATATATACCTCATAATGACTTCAATATCGAAAGAAAATTCATATGAGTGAATTGTGTTGAATATTGATTCCTCGAAACTTTCATTGATACTGGAAACGTATTATTTTTAGCTGTGTACCAATTTCTGCGTTTTTCACGATGGACTGAATAGCGCGAAAAATAGCATTCTCGAAGTGATTTTTCCCAATATATAATACTAAACATGTTTTAAACCGCAAAAATTTAAACCCGAGAATATGTTCACTGCACAGAATCCGCGAAAATCAATATGTTTACAATAATCGTTGCATAGAAATTTACAATGTGAGAACATGGCATCATCAATCAAATTTTAGATTTACATATTTACTTTTTTTCTTTGCAGGATTGCTATATGAAAAGACACAAAACTATGATGCAACAATATTATTTACTGGTGGATTGTGTGTGGCCACTGCAATTATTTACATTATATTACCAATTTATAATTGTTTCAAATCTGAAGGAGATTCAAAGGCGACCAAAAACGCACCTAATTAAATGTAAACACTTTTAATCACTTCGTTTTATGTGTATTTAAAATTATGAGAAAAAATTGATAAAGATCAAACCGTGTTTTGTCTTTTTCTAGCATTTACTTAGAAAATATATAAGTAATAACCAAACTAAAGGAATTGACAAATTTTCTTGTTCGCATAGTGCCAGTAGAAGAGGATGTTTCGGTGGAGTACTACACAAGGTATTTATATCATCCGAGATGGTGGTAATATGTTTTCTGAGTGGGATATAACATTAAGTTCTGGCTCAAATTATTGATTTATTGATTGTTGGGGTTTAATGCCAAAGCAGAAATATTTCAGCTATATCCATGCGATGAACATGAAATGGGTGGTAAAATGAACATGAAAAGACAGTGAAATGAAAATGGGATGGGACACATGGATAATGGGGTCGACAAATTTGGATTGCCACTGGAAATTGGTAGAGGTGGGTAGGGTCGGGCAATTTAGCCACCTGTGGCGGAGCCTTATGGTTCCTTCTCCGGGAGAATACCACAGAAGGGTTCTTTAACGTGCGAGGAACGTGGCATCTTTCCCAACACGTTGCACCACTATGGTTTGTGGTCAGGTTTTCCGTATTATGGCCTGACAATCCCAGCATGAAACATGCCAGGGCTACCCCATTCCAATACCTAAGGCACACAACCCAGTTGCTCTGTGGGCCCAGCTAGGGTTCTGGGCTCAAATTTAAAAAATCAAATTGAAATCAACAGCTATATAATCTTTCAAAAACAAATCTGATTAACCTCTTGGCTTTACACGTGAATTGTAATGTGAAGCACTTTTATCAGAATGTAGTTATAAACAATCCATGAATGAGACAACAAACCAGGGACAAAAGAATACTATGATTATAACAATATATAATTGTCAATAAAAATCGTGACAGATGTGAAGCACGTATTCGTCAAAAACATCATTATACATAAATCTCTTACTGAATTATCTGCCTAATTCTAATAAGAGATTTTGGATTTCTGTTGTTTGTATTGTACTTATCAAGGACAATCAATGAAAGCTTTTGTTTTTGGTTATTTTTTCTTATTTTCATTCATCTTTAGGGAGGTAGACCTAGGGTAAGGGACATAACTCATGAAGTCAGTGATATGTTTGTATCATATTCAAATTCACCATAGCCTGTCAAGCTTTCATTTGAAACCGAATGAAATCAGTGCAGGTTACTTTGATGCCTATATGATATTGATGTAAACACACACACACACACACAGGAAACAAGACGCTTTACATATCTACATACACAGAATAGCAAAGCATACAAAAAATAGATTACAAATAAACCAGAAGAAAAAAAACTAAAGCCATGGTAATATTAACGCCCACAAATAAAATGGAGTGACATCAGGTGTTTCGGAAGAGTGAGCTATGTAAATACAAAAATTCCAATCATATATAAAAAGGTCATTTAGATATGCCATATACGTGTTTCAAGGAGTAATCCATTCATCAGCAGCATTAAAATCAAATATTTAGGAAGATCATAATCCAAAACTTGGTATTCAAAATCAAAACTATCGAAATAGGAAGTCGAAACCATCCAAAGAGAGATAATACAATATGCTATACAAGGAATTAGTCTAAGTGTTTTAAGTATTTTGAAATTTGAAATACTGCAAAAAGTACGATAAATAAAATTCAGTATAATAATTAGGGGCCAGACAAGTCTGGGTTATTTACTAATATATATTTGTTGTTGTTTGTATTGTTCTGGTGAGGGTTTTAAAACGTCCCTTTCCCTAGGTCTACCTCCTTAAGTTTAAGAATTGGAAGAGTTTGTTCGGTTTATATTGAACAAACGTGATCAAATTAACATTGTACAATATATGATAAAATGCGTGCTTATTTCGCCAACAAAACTTTTTTTTATTCTAAGCCATGCACAACATAGAAACCTTAGTCCAAACTTTTGGCACAATAAGTAAATTTTGCCAAAAATACTTGATTTCATAACATTTTTCTTTGCATGAGATAGGGGTCGACAATTTGAATATTCCAACCATGAAAGCGTATTATACCATAACAACTTTTGACGGTCTATTCAGTTTGTCGAAGAATGTGGCAAGTACGTCCGGACCAAGCAAAACCTCCAACAAACCACCAAACCTCGTTAGAATTCTTTGGAAGTTGGGTAAAATGATAGGTTGTATCGTCATTTTTACACGTAACTGTTGTAACATCTCGTCAATATATGTTGTCTGGGTTTTGTCATATTTTTAACACAAGCATATAACGACGATTTTTTGCAGTAGATAATCTTAAAAAATGTTCAAGTAAAAGGATCGCAAACTGGTATAAACGAATACACATGTAACTCTTTTCAGCAAGTTCTATAAATCTGCTGAAAATATCTCACATGTTTACAAACGTTTTGATCTTCTAATGTTCTTGATAACGTTTGTTTACCAATAACGTTCTCTGTCTATCCCGATCGGGATTAACCCCAATTTTGAACGTGGTTTTCTCTTGTGTATCGCGTTTGAAGATAAATAGTCTGTATTTTAATTGTGGTTTTATCAATTATAGCTAAAGTAAATGTTAATTGTACACTCATGAAAGGGACTAAATCAAAACGGACAATATTTGTATACTATATTATGAAAAAAATGACACATTAACCTCTTAGCCTCAATACGCACTTTAAACATGTTCATTTATTTTACAGATGGGATGTTTGTAATTTTAAATTTATGTTTAATGTTCTTCAGAAGTCATAAAATAAAATAGCACAAAAGGGAAGACAAATTATACAGTAATCTGTAACGTAACGGTAATTTTTTTTTAAAGATATGGACTTTTTGCACGATATTAAATTAACAATGGAACAACACAAAATCTACTATTTTTTTTTATTATTTATTGCTATTTAATGACACATTTATAATTGTTCCAAGCTATATTGGTAAGTAGACCGTACGCATAGAGTCCGAAAAAAATGTGTGGACTATATATTTTTTGCTATATATTATATCATCTACCTTTATCTATAATTGTAACAAATTGATATTTGCTTAAATGCAACTCGATTTGTTTCATTTCAAGTAGAACTCTATTTTTTAATCAATTTACAAATTTTGTCAGAATATACGCACATGTTTTAGATTCTTGATTTTCACCTCGTTGGCCACTCCGGTCGATGTGTACGGTTGTCAAAATGCATATGGACAAGGCTATATGATAGGTTCCAAAAACCAGAACTTGGATATATCGTATAATACTGACTAAAATAATCAATTCTTCATATGGAGAACCTCTAATTGAATAGATGCTTAATTGTTAAATGGATACCTAAAATGTACGTTAAATTGATAGTTATATAATCGTTAGACCAACAGACGACTTATGGATTCACACCTGAATAAACAGTCTAAAACATCTTTAATGCAAATAATGAATATATGTAAATATTTCGTTTTCCACACACCTGGCCTCTTGACATATTCTGACATTTACTTGAAGTAACAAAACTGCATTGGGTGATTCGATAGTAAAATGAAATGCATGGGTAATACCCGATTTTGTATACATTTTGTCTCATTATACAGAAAATTCCCATTAGTTCATCTGTAATAACCGATCATTATATGGTAAATATTTCACTGCAGTGTGCTGCGAAATGTATATTTCGTTTGCTTAGTGTTATGACACTAGTTGCTTTTCTAGTCATTACTATACACAAAAATACCATTCATATAAAATTTGAAATTTCCGATATGATGTACAACGTGTTTTAAGGAGTAAATATTAGCAACCTAAGGACGGAATATTTCAAGTTCAAATTCCAAAATTAAAGTATATACAAGAGGCACCTAAAACCAATAATATTGTAATAGGAAGCAAGACCCAGCAACAATAAGTTGTAATTAAGTATGTCGATGGCTAATAAAGGATGAAGTCGGAAGACAGATTGTTAAGCATGGAGATCATACAGAACCCATTGATATTTACAATATATATGAAATTAGTCTTACTAAAAGTTCCGTTCAGTCACTGGATGTAGTATCAAATATTACTCTATTACACTTTCTGCTTAGATGACCTTTCTGGTCATCAAATTAAATTTCATTCTTCATGATCGTGAAAGCATTATGTAGCGAGAAGAAAAAACTAGGAATTTAAAAAGATCATCTGAACAGAAATTTCACTGAAATATTGTAAGATCATACATGCAGTGATTGAAATGAAAATGATACAAATTGTAGTGAGAAAAGTTCATGATTACGATCGAGGATCTATTAAGGTGATTTAAAGGATATCCCCTTGCTCCAAAAAAAAACTTTATAACTATCTTGTTAACTTTTTAAAAACATACTTTTTTCTTTGAACAAAAAAAAACGTTTAACATTGACAAGCTCTCGAAAAGCGCATGAGGTTGCAGAAAATTTATTTAAGCAGCAATTCATAGAAAACATTCAAACATTGCCAATGGTAAACTGATTCATGGTGTAGAAAACCCCACCGAGCAATGATTTTTCAGTCTGCATATGCTATACTTTTTCATTACAATAATAATTTCCTTATTCATGTCTGCACTTCTGAGAAAAAAATGCATTCATCTCTCACTGAAATCAACCAAATAAAACCAAATCAAGAACGATAACTCTTGCAAAGTACCATCTTCATGTACAATCTATAGGATTTTTATCTTAAAAGCGCGACGCCTAAATGAAAAACTAGGACTGATAATGTGATCAGAAACGATTTCTGAACAAAAAATAAAGGTGAGTTTTTGACCTGAATGAATCACTTTTTATCTGATTTAATGAAGACTACTATTTAAGGTTAAGATAAAGGGTGAAAGATCATCAGTCAAAATAAAATAACTTTTACCAAATTATTTTATTGTTTGTGTCATTTAATTCAATAAACAAGGTCAGGTTCATCGATCCTGTTTGTCAAACGATTGTATATATCCCTGTCAACATTCAATTGAAAACGTCATGTAGAGCACAAAAATGCCAGTCGTATATATTGCAAATTTCGCTATGCTATACATATGTTGTAAGGCGTAATCTGTGTAATAGTAGCATTAGAATCAAATATATACAAAGGCCTTAATCCAAAAATTAAATGCATAAACAAAAAGTACTCAAAACAAAATTTTTCGAAATAGGAAGCAAAATTCCTCACCGAGAGATTCTACCATGTGCAATACAAGGCATGAAGCATCAGTGTTTTAGATATTTTGAAATTTGTATATGATTTTGATAAATATGATAAATAAAATATGATATATTAAGGGGTTAGACACGTCTAATTACTGGGTTGGTGAATACTCTCGGGTACCTTTGGTCCAGCAGTGGCATTGGACCAGTGGTTATATAATACAAAAATACAATCTTACATAATGCAAATGTCGATATTATGCTGTACACGTGTTTCGAGGAGTAACCTTAGCCTAGAATCATATAGGAAGATCTAAATCCAAAACCAAAAATTAGTAAATAAATGACGGAATTACTACGGTTTATAGTTGAATAGAGCCCATTATGAATAAAAATAAACCCTTCGGATTATTGGCTTCCATGATTCAGTTGATTTATTTATCAACAAGTAAAGTTGAGAAGTAAATTCTATGAAAAAGCATGATGAATGCTCACGATATCGTGCAAAAGGTGTTATTATTCGCCCGGTCTAAATAATTCACATTATATACACAACTACCTAATTAATGAATGATTTCGTTTGTTTTCAATATAGGTTACGCATGTGTAGATTATGACCTTAGCACCTTTAACAACCTTTCAGTTGTCATCAACAAAGACTTCTAGGTGCTACAATGTATATATCGTGGTATCATGTAAATTATAAGTACAAGAGTAGGTAAAAGTTCTAACTGTGTCCTTGGTTTTAGTTACTGTGCGAGTGGTTAGTTTCTGTGGAGTGTGTCCTTTTCGATGCATTGTATAAGTTTGCGTGCGTTCGTGGCTTATTCGGTTGTGCAAGAGTCATGAGAATTTGTATGAGGCATTAAGTCCCTTAATATCATGATGCTGGAGTTACACATTTTGATATTGTATTAACACTACTTCGCTGTTTCTCCAAGCAACAAATACGCTGCAGAATTATTTTATGACATCATAATAGCCAATAATAATTTGTAAACTAGTAAAAATATACATCTAATATACCCCATTCAGCGATTTAACAAATGGCATTGTTTAATCGATAGCATACTTAGTCATTTTGTACTGAAAACTAAGCTATCATGTGCTTCTGAAATTTCGGTAATTTTTTTCATCAATCATTGTTTGCACTATAGTACTAAATATCTGTTTAGAATGACAATTCAGGATTACAATTGTTTTACTTTCATTATCATACTCATAAACATCATTGACTTCACACTACTTTGAAAACTTGGTCTTTCAACAGTTAAAGGAATAATGCGGTACTACCATACATCGCATACTAATTTACATCTAAACACAAACCAACGAGGGGGATCATCCAGTCAGCGTAAGTGTATAGCCTAGGTGGCCGAGTGGTCTAGGGCGCTGGGTGGAGTTTGTTCATGCGCTGTTTCCGTTACGGTGCGTGTTCAAGTCCAACCTAGTAAAGACTATCTTCTTTGCAAATTTGAGTTCTGGTATCGTTGTGAAGTTTTCAGACCCACGATATGTATAAAAGTACATCCTTGATGTCGTAGAACTAGAATATGTTTCATAAATATTATTTTTCTCTGTCCTGTATCCTGTAATTTCGTCTATTTGCAGTATTGATACTGTATCAATGTTATTACATTGTTTATTTCTCTGATAAATTATGTATCAGTGCATGTCTATATTATATGAGCTGTCTTTGCTCGTAAAAAGTTATATATCTATAGTACATGCAAAATTATTTAAAAAAATACCTTGTTTAAGGTTTGATATTGTCCGTGGTGACACATTGACTATCTGCCGTCTTTTCAATTAAATGGCACCAAAGACGCGTATCTCCATTTTAATAAACTCAAGAAAAATTATTCAATCATTAAGTGGAAGTTTGTTATTGAAACATGATAATTATTTCAGATCAGAGGTCATGTCTTTCGTTTTTGGTATTTTGATCTTTAAAAGTAAATAATGTTTTGGGTGTTCATGACCTATTAATGGTATCAAATAAAGAGTCTATTTATTGTCGCTTGAGTTTAGTAAAATAGTAACCTTATAATCAATTAAACCGAAGGATGGTAAATGTATTTACAGTTCAAGACGGAACAAAGTCAGTTTTGTTTGTACGAACCCCTTTCGACAAATAAAACAACCATGTGTAGGCCATTGACCAAAAACAATGATTTGATTTTACTATAAATGAAACAACGATTTCATAAATCTCATTTATATGAAATATTCAAAGATACACAGCAGGTAATATAGATTATCTTTTTTCAGCTTTTTTTTCATATCTATTTTCTCCGTTAAACTTTAGATAATTAATTCGTTCGTCTTTTAATCGGCTGAAATGTGTTGCTTATTTGTCTTCTAAGTGGTAATACTGATATGTAAAAGATGGCAATGTCGGACTTTATCTTACTTTGAAAATCGGTTTCATTTCATTTCGCCAACTGTGCTTAGTCGAACGTTCAGTGAAAAAAATATATATATATAATTTGCACGAAATGCTTCAAATAGCAAGTCATTAAAAAATGACTTATCAAAGTTAAAAGCTTAAGAATTGTACAATTCCTGTTTGGATGCAGATAAAATTCTTAAGAAGTTAACGTCAATAGGAGATGGTGTAAGATATCTAGGGACAATTGTATTTAAACATTTTAATTACCAGTCTTTATAAAAATCAGACTGGAGGTGAGCCATGCTTGTAAATGCCACCGAGTTCAATTTATTTCTTTTTCAGTAACAGATAAATTTCAGACCAGATGATCAGTCTTGATTTGTTCTTTCGTTGTGCTTCCGAGAAAAACTCGGCATTTTGCAAGAGTTGTCATTTGATTTGGTTTTAGCGGGAGATGGTTGTCCAAAAAATATAGATTTGAATATGTAAAGGACTATCGTTACATAAAAATAGTTAAAAAGGTAGGCCAGAAAAGCTACATCATTTAATTTGTTCTGTTGGCTTCTCTATGTCATGAATCACCTCTTCTAAAGGTGCCTGAATTTTATATGGATTGGTACTTAATAGGAAAAATAGTTTGTATCATCTTATGTCTCCATTTGAATACCGCTGTAGAATGTTTAATATCACTGATAGGACTTTTCGATAGAAGATAAATTAGATTTCCTTTTCAGCAGGTGTAAATTCGTTCAGATTTGTGGTTAAATTCCTTGTCACAAGTTAACTTACCAAGGATTTTTTTCTACACGGTAAATTGCCATTTGGAGGAAATTTAACTGTATTACTACAAGTGCTATTTTTTGTCATAATTCGTTATGATTACTTTATATTACACATTATGTGTTTGTATTAACATAAACCATAATGCGTGTAGTTACTTAGATTTAGATCTCGGTCTCTGCTTAGATCTTTTTATGACATGTCCTGTTAAGTTCATTTGTCACTGATAATGAATGTTAATTAATACTTATCCTATTCTAGTGTTAATCCATTAAAATCTGATTGTGTCATTATAATGTAGAATGCATTTGTCTTTATTGTTACCTATGAGACCTGAGAGGATCACTACATTTAGAGGATCAACCGTATACACTCGTTTAGAAAACTTCACTTTATCACAGTTTGTCATTTTGAAAAGACATGATAATGACCAATAATTCATCCTGTGAATTGATTCAAGCACTTTTACAATGATTATCGACGTTGTATCCGAACTTCTTAGCTTCCAAGTTTTCTCATTGAACGGATTGCATTTAAGGTAACAGTTTTTGAACATTTTACTACAACTTAACTAGGTTCTTGGCGTCTTTAAGATAGACCACATTGTAATTAGTAGCAGTCTTGATAAGTATTAGAAAAGAGTCTATCCATACAACGCCAGGCACTCACAGAAATCCAATTTTATTTCTGATTCAGTAGCAGGTACAAACCATATATCTAGTTTTCGTGTTTTATCTTTTAAGACTTGGAACTTTGCCAAAGTTATCGTTCTTGGTTGAGTTGATTTAAGTGGGGATGAATGTGATGGCTTTCTGAGAAAACATATATTTGCACACAGAAAGGACTATATATTACATAAAAATGTAGCAAATGATGAATCAGATGAAAAAAAAAATCGTTTGTTCGGTGTTTTTTATTTTTTTATTTTTATTTATTTATTTTTTTTTTTTGCCACTAGAAAGCTACGTTGGCAGTGTCTGAATTTTATATGGATTGGTACTTCAACAACAATCCTTAATTCAATATTTAACTTTCCTTATTGGATTTCCTTGTACACGTCCATAGTGCTTCCTTCCAATTAACAACAAACGTGTAGTTCGTATATTACACAGTGTTAACAAGATTACGGAAATGGTGGGTTTGAATAACTTAAAAAACGAAAGATAAAAATAAGCATGGTTCAAAAACGTAAATTTTATATTCAAATCTAAAGAATGTTAGTTTGAGAAAATGAAAAACGGGATCATTTCTTTTATTTATGCATGCTGTTTGCGTATTTTTAATCCTGTCAAATAGGAGTTTTTAAAAATGTCAATTCTGTTTGATTTAAAATAACTGCACATTTTGATAAAAGATCGGTAAGGTTGAATCTACCTTTTTAAATCTTGAATTCGATTTGTCAAAAGAAGTAACGAATTCTCCATCAATATTGATCTGTTAGCCATGGGTTGACAAGAGATTAGATTTAAAATTCTTACTTTTGTGAAATAAGTGCCTTATGATATGAGAAATTATTTTGCAGGTCTATTTATAAGGGATTTTTAAAGACCTCGAATTCATGTTCAATTGCTAATTTTGTAGATCAATTGTAACGAATTTTCTGCAGTTGGGAAAGTCACTAGGATATGATCAGAGATACGAAATATGAATAGTTTACCCCGTTTTGTTGGTAGAAAGTTAAAGAAAAGATATTGTGAATTTCTTCTTTTTGATTTCTGAAAAAGGAAATGGATGTGCGTTAGTTGATAAGCTACGTTGGAATTTATTTAATTAATGGTTTAAGTGCTTTTAACAAAAACAAAACAAAGCAAACTAGAAATGAGTTCTGGTGTGGAGCATTTGTATCATGATGCAGCGATTTCGAACAACTTTTCATCGCTAGAGGCGAAAGACAAGCTAAAAGCGCGACAACAACAAGCTAGAGAGGAGAAACAACTCAAAAAATTTCACAAAACACTAGAGAGAGCACATACAGTATTGATAAAACGGCAAGACTGGGAGAAAAGCAACGTCGAACAAGATTTGAATATTATTAAGTTAAAAACGCCGTCGCTAAATAAAGGTTTGAGGAGAGAGGAAGATGCTGAAAATAGCAAAGTAGAAAAGTTACCCATAATATCAAAGTCAAGCAACTCGTTGGTTAAATCCTTTCTAAGTGAAAGCGCATCTAGTAGTAGGAGCTCAAACGGAAAGCCATCTTTGCGGCGCAACGTTTCTATGAGGTCACCAGATCTACGATACTCAGCAGATGTAGTACCGATGGAACCCAAAGACTTTAGCCTTTCTGACGACTCGGCGACTGTGTATATGAAAAAAGCAAATATAGTGACTAGAAACTTACATCGATTGTACAAACGAAAGCAAGAAAGATACTCATACATACAAGAAGCGGCAAAGGTTTTACGACAAAGTAACCAAGACTTGTTCGGGGAGGCTAAGATTTATATGGGAAAAATTGAGCAGTTAGGGCATTCGAAATCTCAGAAGAAAGCTCAGAGAGAAAAGACTATATGCTTGACCAACGTTGACGGTAAAAGTAGTACAAGTGAAAAAACCGGAACAAGTGCTGAAAATGATAACTTCTCTACGCAAGGGAACGGCGTTTCTTTAATTGATAGCTGGGTGGAAAGTGGCCACAAGATTGGTAATAGTGATCACAATTTCAGGCAAATATCGCATGAAATAAAGCCAGCCACATCAGTAATGGCAAATGCGTCAGAAACTGGTAGTGAATTTGATGATAGAAATAATAAATGGACAGACATCTTTAGAATTCCGGAGATGTGGAAAGTATTTGATGGCAGGAAAAAAATTCAAGTGATTACACAACCAGCCCCACCGGCACTCATGACTATACGTGGAAAACTTAGGAAAACATTACTTAAATGAGATGGTGGTCAAGTTGATTCTACGTGATAAAGATCGACGAAAGTTGTTCGTGTTCAATATAAGATAGCAAAATAATAAATCGATTAAGTCATTAATTATTCACGAACATGGAAAACCTGCTTGGATTTTAAAATACATGTATAGATAAGTGAAATTCATATTCAGTGGAAAAATATTTCTGAAATTGTAAGTTCTGTCCTATAGTTCAACAGTGGTCATTTTTTTTAAAAATTATTTCTAAAAAATCTGGAACCTCCGGCTTTTGAAACTATTTACCAAAAACGCTTGTGAGATTTCAAACCTTTTATTTTCTTGGTTGTTTTCACTGGGCGCGAACTTTGACTACATTGGCCGTCTACTTGATGAGAAATGGACTGCCATGTTATTTAAGACATATTTCAATAGTTCAATACTATTCATGACAAAATTCAAATAAAGTGAATAAGTTAATATTTTGTACAAATAGTAATAACGTATTACATTTAAAAATGCAATAAAAATGTCACTTTCGATGAGACTTAATTAAATTCTGTGAATATATTCATTGTGTGTGTAGAAGTAAACGACTACTTTTTGTCGATTTTATTGGGCTAGAAATGATTTATAAGAAAATTTTAAGCTTATTACACACTTAATACACCATATCAATCGTCACTCAACACGATTGAATTGACTTGATTTTTATCGTTGCTGACAAATATTTATAGCGAGTAATATTAATGTAATTAACATCATGGATCCTTGCTTAAATCTTATGACAATAACTGACTGAACTTCCGTAAGTAGTTAACTGGAAGATTGGCAGAGATTTAAAGCTGCATTAGCTGCCAAATTTGTTCAGTTTTGATTCTACTGAAATTTGCTGATTCAATGAAATAAGTTAGTAGTAATGCAATTGAAGCAATAAATGTCGATAATACCTACAGACTATTGTGAAAACAACGGGTTTTTTTTAAACAGAGAAGATCGATAGCTCTCATCTAGTTGTTTTTCGCCATTACTTCCGAAGACCGCCGACAGGACATTCACCTGGGTCAAAAATACTTATACCTTTGTAAAAAAATAATAAGGAATTCACAGGTGTTTTTATTTCATTTCATCTACTTCTTGATTAGTTTTCAAATAAATAATGACCATATTTGAGCCACATTATGTCACAATAGGTAAACTTCAAAAGGATCCTTGCGTTATATTAGAACTTTTTTTCTTAAACTGCTCGAGTCCGTCGGTCTTCCTTACCGCTGAATAACCACTTTCGCTTTTGCAATCAGATTTGTTATTAAAGAGGCGACCTTTACAGCACATGCGCGGATTAAGGTCACAAGAAGATTTATCTAGGTCGATTTTTTGTCTTATATGACAATAAATATATAGACACCCATTTCGTGTATTTAATGCATTTTATTTGTGGATATCAAATGAAGTTATTCAGGAAAAGTACAATTTAGTAGAAATAATTCAAAATTAAGGCATATTTCAACAGAAACAAATATTTACGGAAATGACAGCTAATGCAGCTTTAATAAAACACTTACATGTATAAAATAATAGAAAGTAAACTATTAGTTCGTAAATCATTTCATTAGCTCAAGAGAAGACTGTCCCTGTTCTGAAGATTACTATATTACTCGCTGTAAGCCACATGTTAATCCCGTTAATCCTTGAGGGGTCATAGGCAATTTAGTCATCCTAACCCCTTTAAAAGATCTCACGGCTCCCCAAAAGTGGTCAATGTCAATAATAACCACCAAATCTTTTTTGAGTTAATTTCATATAAAATTTTGCCTGTTTCAAATACGCGGTTTCAAATACGGCGATTTTATAAAAGTAGTTATTCATCGAAAAGCTAAAATACTGGTAAATATTTACGAATAAAAATCAAAAATGTTAAGTAAATTCGACAAAATCACATAAAGGATTTAATTTTAGGTCCCTGGTTACTCTAAAGGTAAGCCATAGTACCGAAAGAGCTCGATAATTTCCCCCAAAATATTGTTGATTTTGTAGGTGCTTCGCAACAAATGCAATGCAACCATATGTATGAAAAAAATGAATAAGATACAGCAAATACAATTAGATCAAAAATGTCACAACTCCAAACAATAAGGAAAAGACCTATACGGTAAAAAAGTCTCATTTCTAATAAAATTCACAGGACTCAGCTTGATACGACCGCAAATTTCGAACTATAAACAGTTCGGGCAAGTATGGCCACGATATTTTATGTTCAATATAGCTATGGAGTTGTCGTGAGATTAAATGATCGACACGGAATAAGATTTTGACCAGTACCTAAGTGACCATTAATTCCTAAACAATTCAAGTCACAACCCTTTAAAATCGAACCCACCCTTCCTTTGGAAATACCACACCTTCTGGCACAAGTTCATTGAGATCAATTCACTTTCACGCAAGCTATTGTCAGGACATCAGAAAGATTTGGCATCGTTTCTAGCTCGTAATTCTTATTCAGTTCCAATCACAACACTCAAAATCAGTCTTCCTTCTGAAGTAAGGCACCATGTGGAACAATTTCATAAAGATCTGTACATCTGTACTCACGGAACAATTTCATAAAGATTTGTACATTGGTACTCAAGGCACTAAATATCTACAAATGAAGACACTGTCACCAGCAACAGGGAAGGTGAACAGGGGGTGGTGATACGGGGGTTAAGAGGGCGGGATCGGTAGCTGAAAGGGTGGGGAACGGTGGTTAATGGGGCAGGGGAATGGGGATATGGTTGGGAACAATAACCATGAGTAGAATGAAAGGGGTCGGGAAGCAGTGGTCAGGAGGGTGATCAAGGTGGGAAGAAAGCGGGGATGAAGTATCCCCTATCCACACTCTCACAACAACATCGTACCATTATACGATTTGTGGTCATTTAAAAATCATACACTGTTTATTCCATTGCAGATACAACCACATTTTAGCCATAAAATTTAGGCTACATATGGTAGACTATAATGTCACAATGTTACCTTAATATTATATTTCCACAGTATCTGGACAGTATGGACCCTTTTGTGCTAAGGGTGGGGTAATCGATGAGCATGCGTAGAGCATGCTCTATATGCACTTCTTTGTTCTACCCAAGCCCTACCTCGCTGAAGTGTATATTGAGCATGCTCACCAATTTACCACAAAAGGGTCTATTTCTTTATGTCATTATCCATCAAAGCCTATAAAATATATATAAGAAAGTAAAAGCATTCAAATTAATTTGTACACTTTCAAAATGTTTTGTGCTCAGTCAAATTTTACAGGCTAACTGAAATTGCTTATGGATTCCAATTTTAATATATAAACTAGTCTAAACATAACAAAGTAAATTCATTACAAAACAACAGTATTAAGTAAAAAAAATAATAACCATCATCAGTAACAGTCCAGGCCTGGGTTTCATAAAAAAAATCCCAACTTAAAAAATTCTTCAAACCCTGTGTTTTTCCTCAAATCTTCAAATTCAAGTGATCTGATTGGTCGAAATTCGAGTTGAAGAAGAACTTGATAAAAGTCTCAATTTAAGATGCTTTATGAAACCGGACCCTGGATCACGTGTTTAAAATACCGACATTTCCGACTTAAATTTCTCATATTTCTTCCTGCACTGATTCACAAGCTCTTATTTGCCTAATTTGTTTTGAAAGTATGTGATTATACAAAATCACCAGAAAATGATCGAACATGCTATACTTCTGACTCTACAAACATGGAACTTATGGTCCAAATAATAAAAACGAAAATCTATCAGCAGACATAAAACCCAAGAATAATTACAAATAAGGCACCAACCACTTAATCATCAAAAATAATTCATAAATTCAAATTACTCCAAATTCAACATTTCCCCCATCACTTCACAGTGGATTTTCAAAAAAAAAATTTCAACTCCAGCTGCCTCTTAAAATAATTTTCAACCCCTTCTCTGAAAAGTAATTATTGCCTAACAATGTAAATTTGTACCATTAAGATAAAATTGAAATGCATGAAAGATATCTAACCTACCAGTATAAGTAACAATTTGGAATGTCAAGGAGTTTTAAGTTATCTTCATTACTTGGTTCACCATTCTAAAATAATTCAGGCCAAAATTATACTGAGGAGTACTTCCCAGAGTGACCGTCTTGCAACAATTCAGGCCAAAATAATACCGAGGAGTACTTCCCAGTGTGACCGTCTTGCAACAATTCAGGCCTAAATAATACTGAGGAGTACTTCCATGTGTGACTATCGTAAACAATTCAGGCCTAAATAATACTGGAAGATGAAATTTTTGTGAAAAAAATAAAGATTCCCTTGAATCCCAGACTGAAGTTTACAATTGAAAATACCTTTATTTTGTGCATTGAGGACCTTTACAAAATGTAGCTTTGCAAAACAAGAAATCAACAACTTTTAAAACAGGTGGTATACTGACACTTTGCTCCAGGGAAGTCCATAAAGGCTGAGTTCCAAGAGGCTATCTATTGGAGTCAGGGGTGTAAATAGGAGGCTAACTGTAATCACAGTGACTACTAAAATATGTACCTTAGTAAATAAAAAAAAAATACTGCTAGCCAGTTTTTACCTAGGGTGTTTTTCAATTATTTGTTTTCTTCCACATGAACCACAAATTTGGGTTCCATTATTCGTACTTACTCCAAGGTTCATTTCAGATGGCATACCAGACAAATAGGAATTAGAACTATTGAAAGTGGGTATGTCCCAGTTAATGTAATACAAGCCTAGCTGTGTCTAAATACTGCAAATGTGAACGTTTCAAAATATTTTTCACTTCATTTGCGGTTTCTCAGGAATAACATTTTATCATTTCAAAATAAATACAAATGTACTGTTAATAAACAAATTAAGTAGATTTTTTGATGATATACCTAGGCATATCATCAAACCTACCTAACCTTTCAATTTTTTCCCTCTGAATTAAAAAAAAACAAATAAAATTATGAATACTATACATCTACTATTTGTTAATAATTTTAAATAGATTTAATAAATGTAAAATTAACTCACTAACAACTCCTGGGTTACCCGGTAAAACAAATCTGCAATTTTGTATCTGTGTTTTAGGATTTTTGCATTCCTTTGCAATTTTTAGGTTTCCGCCGTAAAACTTCAAATGGAAATTAACTTGCCCACAATTAAAGTCTGCTTGCCAAATTTAACAAATCCTTTTCAAAAGTCAAAAGGAAAAGAAACATAATGACTTTCCTACACCAATATTGTACCTGCCTCAACCAGGGTGACAGGAATGTGGAATCCTAGAACATAGATTGTATACTTAAAATCCTAAAAGGTAATTACTGAAATCATGCTGGATTACATCAAAGTAACGAAAATAAACACATAAATATAAATATATAAATAAATACTATACAACAAGAATTTCTTGGATTTATCTCCCCTTTCTAATGCTGTCTGTTTAAAAGTACAGGTCTATGTAAGAATAAGGCAGATGATGACAAAACTAAAATATTTTGCAGTACATATTGTTGCTGAAATGTATCAAACACACCACCTGGAAAGCACCTTGACACGTGTAAGAGTGTTGGGATAGTATGATGAAGGGAGATAATAATTGACTATTGTTAAAGAAAATAAAAATGGCAAGAAAAAATTGCTGTCCATTTCAACCCATTTTTAAATGTTACTACACTAAATCTACACTGCATAGTGTATAAAGAATGTATATGATACACATTGAATTTATTTTTCAGAAATGAAAATTTACACAAATTTTTTAAGGTGTTATCCTGTTATTAAAGGTCCTACCTGAGATTTATTTAACATGAAATTTTTAAAGGTAAAATTATTTGTACATTATAATAGAAAATAATACTGTGACACCGTCATTTGCTATTAATTTTACATGTATGATTCTGTGTATAAGTATATGCAAGATGAACAAAAGGATTACAGAATTCAAAATACTGCATGCTTTCATGCTTTCATTATACATGTACATGCATGAATTTAACTTGACTAGTTAAGTCAATGCTGTTTTGAAACAGAATCACAGAAAATTTCGTAAAAATAAAAAAAAAAAAATAATAAAAAAAAAAAAAAATCATTCAATATTTTACTACATACTGTAGTAAAACAAGCAAAGCCGTCTTAAGAATGTTAAATAAAATCAAATGTCATAAGAAGCACACTTAAATATAGTGAACAGTTATATAGATATTTATGGAGAATTGTAGCATGCAAGTTTTTTCAGAAGAAAAAAATTGTCAACATCAACAATGGAGAATTGTAGCATGTAAGTTTTTTAGAAAAATTCTGTCAACAGCAGCAATGGAGAATTGTAGCATGCAAATTTTTTTAGAAAAATTCTGTCGACAGCAGCAGTCCTGGACTGTTAATATGGTCCATGTTTCTCTTTAATGATCATGACTTTGTCTATCACTGCACCACCCTGAAAAAGTATATTATATTGCAATAATAAACAAAAGTATGTGAACTAGATAATCTGCTTACTAACATGTACCTAAAGAGTAACTGACTGTCAATAACGTAGTTATCTTGTAAGCAAAATTTTTCCCAAATTTTTATGGGAAGGCAAATATGTCTCAACCCATCATTTAGATATCCATATTTTAAGCCATGAAAGATTTCCTTATCCCACCACATGACATTTGTGATCTCATAATTAAACATTTTATGACAACTTGCCAATACGGAGGAATTTCTGTAGCAGGGTATTCTGCATTTGCATACTACATTGTGTATACACAAAATCAAGTTTAGAAGAGAGAAAAGGAATCAATTACTGCCAGAAATCTGAGACACTCTCATTTGAGAAATCAAAATCTTATCCTTATTTGTTTGAGATTTCTCTGTCTTGCACTCTCAGAGGGGTTAGATTCTTTACAACCTGGTATATATGGTAAGAATTTCTAGATCCAGGGGGTATTAGGGGTTAGATATTGCCCTCAACTTTCAATGGAAAATTTTGATAATTTCTTGCGAAATGTAGATAAAAATAATAATAGCATTAGAACCTCCCTTTTCAGCCACCACATCTGACTGTTCCACCCTTAAGTTAACCCCTGTATAACAACTGTATAAATCCTCGCAACTATACCTGGTCATCTGAGACCTGCTCCCAGTACACATGAGAACTGTTGATGATCTGCATCCTAGAGTAACCATAGTCTAAACTACGGAAAGCTGACCACTCCGGAATTGTCTGGTTCTTGAATGGGTCATGCCTTTCCACACATCCCTATCAAATATATAGTGTAAATAAATTTTGTCAATGAGTTAAAGAAAATACTGGATACATATCTTTTTCCTTTGTAATGCATTTTTGTAAGTTTTATATTTATTTTTATTTTATTTTAGCATAATATTAAAGTATTTGTTGTCTAAAAATGTCTTCAAAGGAAAGAAATCAATTTAACGAACAGTGGTCAGCGTAAAGTTACAGGTAGTTCCAGTGTAGAGTTTTTGTAAGTAAGTGTTAAGTTAGTCATAAGTAATGAAGTAATAAATGAAAATAGTACATGTATTGTAAAATCTTATGACAAATTTTACACACAGAATTTTTTGTGAAATTGATTAGTTACTTTATGTAGTGTGCAGATTGTATTTTCTAAAATGATAATTAACCAAGTCAACTTTAATATCTACAAATATTCAGGGGTTTATCTGTGATTTTAGGAAAAAAAATTGACAAATTTGCCATTTGGGAGTCAAAATTAGGGAGGTAAAGTTAAAATTTTGGAAATATTGCATGATTTTGATAAAAAAAAAAATTGAAGAAGGGTCCCTGCTGAATGCTAGAAAATCCATGATATTTAACTACCTTCTTTGAATTATAATTATTGAAATGACATAATTATTCTTACTTTCACTCAAAATGTACAAAAACTGAATTACACAGGGAAAATTGCAGCATATGTTCTCAGATGTTTTGAAAAATGTCCAAAAACATATGTACCTCATATTTTTCATATTTTTAAAACTTACAAATTAATTCATTAAAAAACAAGTACATAAGAATCTATGTTTATTTATTTATTAATGGTGCAACCTGAACAAATATTTTACATTTTAGTACATGAATAGTCAGCCAGCCTCAACAGGCTTATGATGCAATTAACTTACAAATTACAAATAAAGTCCTAATAGATCAAACATTTTGAGAAAAAAATGTTAAATGTTAGCAAAGATATTTTAGAATTTTGAACAATTTAGATATTAAAACTATTGAATGTGTTGAAAGACAATTTCAATTAGCATTTTACCTAAATTTGTATACTTCTTGTATACAACTAATATTTTGATTATGATCTTCCTATATATTTGATTTTAATGCTGCTGATGAAAGGTTACTCCTTGGAACACGTGTACAGCACATCGAAATTTACAATATATAAAACTGGTATTTTTTTGTATATGAAGACTTCATTGATGAATTTGGAAACAGTTTTGATGTCTACACTCAGTAATAGTTTTAGTTTATGTATGTCTGATAAAATAGCAGTCAAAACTACAAATGACGAGATCATGTTCGATCTCTCTTCTTCATACTTCAGACAATGCAACAAAATGTGTTTTTCATCTTCTACACAGTCTATCATCCTAGGCTTAGGACTTAATGTAAGAAAGCAGCATGGTTTTCATATAGTTTTGGAAAACATTTGTTTTCATGTGTGTTTATAGGCACAAAACATTTTTAAGTCCTAAACATATAATTCCATTCTTTTATAACATTTAAAAGCACATGTTGCAATTTTTCCTGTGTAAACATTTCTGCCTTGAAAAAACACTTCTTTTCTAAATGACATGGGACACAACAGTAGTAGTAATAAAATATGGTTTAGCTTACAGCTGATCCTGTGATAAAGTGGACAGGAGCTTTAGGGTTTTTATAAGGTTCACTTCGGCTTCCATTGTATACCTACAAAATATACAAAATACACTAATTAATACGGAAAAAAATCCTTTTCATAGGTTATCTGACTGGAATCAATGGAATGCACTGTCATTTTGTCTCAAATTGAGATGACTCAGATTTTGTCATAATTTTCTATCAACTGTCACTTTAGCAATCTTTTACTAGAAGACTCCATATGAAAAATCATTGTCTATACAATAAACACATTGCCTTACATGAACAATTATTTGACCATTGAATTTTATTTACTTAATTGATCAAAATACAATTCAGTCAACTCCAATTTAATGTTGCAATCATGGCACTCATGAACCTATCAAATTCTATAAGATTGAACGATGACACCTAAATAAAGATACACAAATAAAGATGTAAGAACATCTGCTGGCAGTTACTCAACATCAGCTGATGATGATATGTACTGAAGACGATACAAATCAATTTCTAGATTCTGTTGGTTATTGATTTTGATGGGTACAAATTTCAACAGATGTTGAGAGTAAAAATAACTGGAACTGATAATAAATTTAAGATCATGTTCTTTGGTTTCTGATTTTATATTTTCAACAAAAAAAAATTGAATGCTAGTGTGTTTAAATTACATGTACAATTGTAGATAATGCTTTATCTCTTAAAAAACTTGTGTGGTGTCAAGAAAAAAATTATTTTTATGTAAATGATATAATGTAATGTATTTTTTTTGTTGCCAAAAATGGTAGATAATTGTTATTCACTCCAGAATTGGCACAAAAAGAAATTTCAACAAAGAGAAAAACAAACTGTTATTTATATCTTGTCAACCTACCTTCCTGTCATAAACTGGCCAAAGTCTTTCATAAGAATGTTCATGTGCCCATACCATTATATCTACGCCATATTTATGGAATAACTTCTCAAGTCCAAATAAATGTATGTAAGGTACGCCCACTCTCACCTTTTACAAATAACATAAATAATATGGTACAATATCGGAATAAAACAAGCTGCATCAGTCATGTTCATGTCTACTTCAGAAAACTCAGTTAAAGGAGATAACCCCCACAAAGTTTATGGGATCGAAATTCCTGACAATGTGCACAACTATATATTGTGTCCTTACTACTACCAAGTTTTACATATTTTTGTTCAGTAGTTTTAGAGGAGTTGCAATGGCAAGATGCTTCAGTAATATACTTAAAAAACTAAGATCAAAGGGGCATACCTCCACCAAAATTTGAGAGATCAAAGAAATATCAAGTATTGTTGTATAATTATTTTGTTTTTCTATAGCAGCAATCTTTTCATATTGCTGAATCAGAACAGCTATCATAATTCCATTTGGTCAGTCAACTCATTTCTAAATTACGTAATACCTTCAACTGTCATAAAAAGAACTTAAATGAAGGTCCTATTCTTTAACAACTACATATACAACCAGTTTAGACACTTTGAATGTTTTTTTTATTATTCTACAATATCTTGTTCAAAATAAATGTTGGCTTTTCTGGTAATCACTGAAAAGGAAGCATAAAACCACTGGTCCTGCTCCCATATTCCAGGTGTATCATGGTCAAGCTGACCAATCGATCTACAGGATTAATTTGAATGTTTTATTCTAGTAGGCAAAGAGTGCCTGAAACATAATGGCTCAAGATCTTTCTATAGCAAATGACATATGTATTTAGGAAGTAATTGTTTGAACTTTTAAGGCATGTGCAGAGCAGGTGTTCTAGGAAGTTTTGTATTTTCCTGTAGGTCAAGCAATCACCTATGAAACATCAACAAAGTCATCATTTGAGTACAAACAGCTCTGTCTCTCATAGCACAAAGCCTAAAATCAAATTTTTATAGAAAGGGATGAGATGTAACCAATACTATGATTTACCAGACTTTCATGGTGAGTAAGAAATTAGTTCCCAGACATTTCATGGTGAGTACAAAATAATTTATGATTAACTTTTCATAGTGAGTACAAAATAATTTATGATTAATTTTTCATAGTGAGTATGAAATAATTTACCAATGACTACAAAATGATTTACCAAACTTTCAAGGTGAGTAATAAATAATTTACCAGACTTTCAAGTTGAGTACAAAAATACTTTACCAGACTTTCATGGTGAGTACAATCATCGTTATCATTGTTAGCACAGTACATTGGTCTATGACCCATTGTAATGATCCATGGTCTCTTGGCTCTATTCTCAGGCTTAGCTGCCTCCTGGAAAAACATAAAAAATGATCTGATTAACAAGTGTGAGTAGTAAACAAGTCATACAAAAAACTAAATCCTTAGTGACTACACACAAACATTTTTGCATGCTTTAAAAGTTTTTTTTTTTAATTCAAAAACCTGTCTAAACCAAACACTTTTTACGCAGCAGTCTGTATAAAAATCAGACAGGAGGTGATTCATGCATGTCCGAAACCCAACAACTTTACTTTTATTTCATATTCAGAATCAGTTACAGACCACATGATCAGTCTTGGTTTTTTATTTAGATGTTGCGCTTTTGAGATAAGATTTATATTGATTGTACATGAAATTAGCACTTTGCAAGAGTTATTGTTCTTGATTTGCTTTGATTCGGTTGATTTTAGTGGGAGATGAATGTATGATTTTCTCAAAAGTGTAGATCTGAATACAGAAAAGACTAATGTTACCTAGAAGTATAGCATCTGAAGACCTAAAAAAAAATGTTTGTTCGGTGGGTTTTTCTACACCATGATCACCTGTACCATAGGTGCAGTGTCTGAATTTTGTATAGACTGGTACTTAAAGACTCTTTATATAAATTTAAATGTATTTTGAACCTTGGTACACTAAACCCCTGTCTTCAGCGATTCAATTAAGAAATAAATCTTGGAAACTTCATTTTATCATTGTTTTACCACGGGCTGGCACTTTATGTTGCATTGTCCCATAAATAACGACATAAATGGCCAGCCTATGGTAAAACAATGATAAAATGGAGTTTCCATGATTTATTTCAATTCTAATAGTTTCTTCATATTTTTGAAAAGATGCAGCCTATGTGTTGCACAAAATGTTGGTCATGGCTATGGTCTAAAGAGCTTTGAAGCACGTCATATTAGAATTTTAAAGTCAAAATGTGACTCAGTTTACACAGGTCTCACTGTATATTGTAAATGTTGGAGGTAAATAAAAATAGTCTAACAAATCAATATACATGTAACATGTTGCTATTTAAGATTGAATCACGCAGTCTTATTGTTACATGTATAAACAAGCCATATTTTGTTTCATTACATGAATAGGTTTCTTTTCTGTTTTCTGATTTGCCTTAATCTACTTTTAGGTCTGGCTTAATCATGACAATAGTTCAAATTCACTAAACTACAGTTAATTTTTTCTACCCTCATGGTTAAACCTAAATCAACAGTGGTCAAGCAGAAATAAGCAGTCTAGGGTTTTAACATTAAAATACTAAACAAAAGTAGAGTTACATAATCTTATTGATTCATGTAATGACATTTATATTGATAGTTGCCTTCATGAATTATAAACCAGAAAAAATGTACCAGGCCTTTAACTGGATAAATATTACATTTTCTCAGTTTGATAAATCATGATAGTGACTTATATCACAGTCATTAACTACTGATATCTGTAAGAATCAGGCAAATTTGAAAAAAAAAA
This sequence comes from Perna viridis, assembly GCA_037379345.1. NCBI lineage: Eukaryota > Metazoa > Mollusca > Bivalvia > Mytilida > Mytilidae > Perna > Perna viridis. The sequence continues at coordinate 55,729,331 of CM074512.1, forward strand.
GGAATCGTGTTCAGAAAAAAAACACATAATAAATTTGACAATGTGGACATAGTTTATGGAGACCAACTGACAGTTTGTTTGTCTTAGAAGTCTCAGAGGATGCAGAAAAGCGACTTCAAAAGTTACAATATAATGATAAGAAGAAAACGATGAAATAGCAATGCATTTCATATAATTTCTACCTTAAACTACAGACACTTAAAAAAGAAATGAATGCAGATGACATTTTGAATAATATTCCATGGAAAGACTTGGTTGTTTTTTCCACCATGGTTCACCCCCTGCCTGATTCTTGCAGAGGAAATCTTTTAATTGTGTAATACTAAATTCTAAAGGGAAGAAATAAGGACATACAACCTAACAAATCAATAACACATGATACAGATAAAAGATTGAATCACACTGTCTTATCAACCAGTAAATTACCGTAGAGGTTTATCTTGGCGGTTGTAAATTTTGATGAGTAAATATTTTGTGAAATTTATTTTGATATTTTTTTTTACAGACCACCAAAAAATACGCCAAAATTAGCACCCAACGAAAATTACCTGCTGTATAGTTTTATTCCTACCTTCAGATCATTTTCTAGCCATTCATACTGTCTAGGTACTGACATCAGTCCATATTTATAGAAGTAAAAGTAAAATTCTGTAGATATAGAGATCACATGAGCAGGTCCAATGTTAAAACTGAAAACAAAGAAAGTTGTATATATACAGAAGTGAAGGTAAGAAAAAACATTTACAATTTCAAAGACCATACTCCAAACAAAAATGCTGACAAGCAGCACAAGCTGATATACAAAGTGTTTCCTTCCTTGAGGTAAGGGTAATCATAACATGTATTAAATGAACATATAGCACAGCTTAAGGAGGTAGACCTAGGGTAAGGGACACAAATCATTTGAACGTTTGTATTCAGCATTTTACATCAATGTCATGTAAGCATCAAAGTAACTTAGACTAATTTCATTCTGTGTAACATGAAAGCTTGATATCCTTTGGTGAAATTGAATATGATACAAACATATCACTGACTTCATGAGTTATGTCCCTTACCTTAGGTCTACCTCCTTAAGCTAAGAAGCAAATGAAAAAAAAAATTGCTTCAAGTCTGAGGACAACTAATAGTTATATAAACTGTATACTGTTAAATTTTCTCAGCAATTATATTATGGCTACTTTTTGTGGTAAGACCTGTAGCATGAAAATTACACTGTCTGGGATATGTTCTTCCAAGAAATTAAAAAAAATATATGACAATGATTAATAAATGTAAAACTGTGCCAAAGCAGACTGATTGCAGAACTACAAAAAAGAAAGACAGCACTAAAGATTTCCAATTTTACATTAAATCATAATAGAAGCAAGTCATTACTTAATTTGATTGACAATATACATATTTAGTGTACCGATATAAAAAAAAATAATTGCTCATAATGGCCATTCAAATGGTACAGAGCAAAGATTGAATTGCAAGATAAAGTCTTTATAACAATGGACCAATATTTTATACAAGTTGTACCTGTAAAACATATGATCCCCATGTTCATCTCCAGGCATTGTAAATCTGTTTCTATAATTTGAAAAGTTACTGAAAAAAAAAGAATGTAATTATATGATTTTTCGTGGATTATGTCAAGTGAATATATTTGCGATTATCAATTTTCGCGGTTTCAAAAAATGGTTAGCATTATATCATGTTAAAAATCAATTTGGCAGATACAGTTTTTTGAGGTTTTCTGTCCATTCCAAAAAAAGCAAAAAAGCAAAAATTAGTAGGTTTACACTATTGCATTGTACTCAAGCAATGCTAGAGGTTGTCAGGGAAACTATTTTATGACTTGGAGTATGGAGGAATGAAATTCCAACCTCTTAAATTGTTGGACCAAATTATACTTCTTCAAGCATATATTGTTGATTGTCACAAAAGAAACGCATAAAAACTCACTAATTTTCTTCATGATTTCCTGGGCATGTCATATAAGGTACCTGTGCTGCTATTGGTTGTATCAGGTTCATGAAATTATCTCCCATTAAACCATTATTCTTAAATAAATAGAATAAAAAACTTTTCACTTTTCAATGCAGTAAGATCTCTACATACACGTCCTGTACATGTCAGGTCAGTGAATTCCTAGATTTATTTTCCTATCTGATTGAGGGTAGCTGACCACCTTTTCATACAATCTGTACAGATCCATATAACGGTAAACATTAAGCAGGTTGATACCATTAAACAACAGAAGTGCTGTTAGCACTGGGGGTTTTTAATTCTTGTGAAAATTGTAGCATGAACAAGATTTAAAAGATTACATAATGTATAATAAAATTACAATCATACATCTGCATTTCCTATATTATTTTCAAAATATCCATAGAAACAAGATGGTGGATAAACAATATGTTCAGTGCAAAATTCTCGTAGGAAAAATAAATTTTGAATTTTTTCAGTCTTGGAGGTAAAAACCAGAAATAATTGTATGAGAATTGTAGTACAGAACAACATAAATAAAATGGCAAGTTTTTTAATGGAACTTTTGAGTAATAAAAAAATTAATCTAAAAAAACTGCAAACAGGCTGAGGTGAATTCGAGTATAGAATTAAAATGTATTTCTCCTAATATGTATTAGGTGAGTGTCAATCAAAACAACTGATTCTGAAGAAAAAAAATATAATCTACAGTTAAACATTATCCAACTTCACACACATTAGAAAATTTTGTTCTGTTTCATCTTTTTTCCAATTTTTTTACATCTGTCCAAAAGTTAATTTGCAATCACATTCAAAAATATTTCAACAACTGTAATTATACTCAATACAGAACTAATTTCAGCTTAAAAAATATTTTTCTTGATCAATATAAGATTTTCAAAAATAAACACATTTTATCAATTTGATTTTTTCTGCCAATTTTACTTGTTTAAAATCACTGCTTTTCACTTCCTGTTTAGAAATCATAAATATTGATGATAAGAAGGAGATTTTCATTGATAATTGTATTCAGTGGAATATGCTTAGCACATTTAATGCTTCTTGGCACATTATTGACACAACTTCATCCCAAAAATGCTAATTTATTACTTAACATCCAAAAAGGAGTCCCTCAAAATCTTCAGTTAATTTGAAGACTACATCTTAATTTTATTTGCTGAAATAATGGAATATTATTGAGCTGAAAAATTGCCAGAAACATATTTACTGGTTATAAAAGAAGTATTTTGTGATATAAAAGGAATTACATTTGAACTATATTTTTGTGTAGTGTTCAGAAAGTGTAGGGAAGTTCCAAGCAGTAACTGGTGACGTAGGTATTTTGATAAATCAAAAACCCAATTACAGGTATATACATGTCGACATCACTTGGGGTCGAATAATGCTGCACAAAAGCCAAGCCCATGGTTAAACAAAGATAACATGGATTTATTTCTAAAAATAATGATTCACTCACAAAATATGTCATCAAAGCAGCTAAAGAAGGTTAACACCTAAATTAAAATATATAACAAACACATTTCATTTACTAATTAGATTGGAAAGATACTGGTATGTATAACACTGTATGAACACTGGTAGTTACTTCATGTATACACCACCAGCTATCACTAAAAAAGTGACTACTTGTATCTAAAATATATTATCAGTATGTTGATGTGCTTCATTTTGCATACTCACTGTATCAAGGTTGTAACCAAAGTCCCCTGAAATTATATCAAATAAAATTAAGATAAAATTTGTTAAAGAATAGAACAAGTATTTATTAGAATCAGGCAAAATGGGACAAATCTGAAACATGCATAGCAAAAACCCACAAATCAGACCATGAACTTTCACTCATGATGTTCTACACTATTTGAAAATGATCACTATTTGATCTCTGTATCACTGGATACGCTAAGAAATTTTTTTTATTAGAATGATACAAAAATGAGGTTTTTGACAGAGATCTCTGTCCCTAAAATGTTCATTTGCAGTGCATTTCATAGATAATATATCTCATTTTATTTTTTATTTATCTTAAATCTTATCCTCATTCTTTGATTCTGATGGTACAAATACATGTGCATTGTACTAGTAGTAAAATTACACTGTCAAAGTGTTTTTTTTTTTCTTGACCATGTTTCACCAACTGCCTCATTCTTACAGAGACAGCAATTTAAATAGTTTTTAACATTTGAGGTCAATCTACTAGTACTTAGATAGTTAAAATTCATTAAAACAATACACTGCGTAAAACAGATAATCAAAATATGTATCCATCTTCCTGCATTTAAAACCACTAATATACTTTTCAGAATGAGTCACACACATGTATGTAGTGTTCATTATGCATGTACATGTATTGAAAATAAAAATGTCGCTTCAGTCTCTTTAAGAGAAAATATGATGGGTAAGTTTTTTTTCCAAGATACATGTAGTTGTTATCAATCTTCAACAGACATCAATACACTGCACAACTGGTGACTGTTGTGACATGTACTGTATCTTATATTTAAAGTATTTATTTTAAAATGTTTAAAATAAGGCAAAAATAAAAGATATCCTAGATTCTAACCACCCCCCCTCCAATAAATAAAATAAAAAAAACAATTATTTTTATTTTTTTCCCCAAATTAGGCCAATTTCTTTCAATTGAGAACATTTTCACTTAAATTGATAAAAATTTTAAAAATGAAATTCGCCCAATCACCCTTAATTTTGAAAAATGTCAGATAAAAAACTTGGCATTTTTTTTATGAGAGCTCTAGCCACCCTGAGAACATGAAGGCCTGCAGGTGTCTATCTTAGTTGACATGAAAAACCCTTTTACATAGAAAAATAAATTGTAAATAAAAAAATGTGCACAAATAGTTTGCAACTACGTGCTCCTGGATATTCTACTTACCCACATGCAAAATTGCATCATACATTCCTTTCTTGGTGTCATCAAGTAGTCGAGGCACAGACTGGGGGTTTTCAAAGCCAAGATCTCCAAACAAAGCTATGCTTGGACTCCAGTTAGATCCATCCTTCAATGATGTAAACCTCAGAAGGTCACTCATTAATACACCGTTTCCACAACTATATACTGCAAAGCATAAATTGGATAACTTAAAATATCCTGGTAAGGGTTATGGACAAAACAACATTGGCTCGTAAAGCAAAAACTAAATGGAAAATGAAATAGGGACTGGAAAACCAAGGACTATGAATGACAAATGATAATACATGTACATTGACTGTAGTTAAATGTATGCCATACATGATACAAATGTATTTACATGTAAATAGGAGGAGCACAACAGGAATTTGTAATAAAGATTCAGTGAAAGTTTCATTAAATCCTATACAGTGATGTAGAAGGGTAACAGATAAGAGATGTCCTCATGTCCCAATATTCATAAATGACAATGTCCATGTTTTGTGAAACCCCTAAATTGATTCGGATCAACATCTAAACTCTAAAGTAAGAGGTGCACAATGGGAACATGTAATAAAGATTATGTGAAAATTCCATTCGGTGGTGTAGGAAGAGTTATGGACAAGAGATGAGTAACCCTTTGGCATAAGGGAAGGAAGAAAGTACAAACAGAAAGACAGAGACCCTATCACTATTCACCCCCACTTCACAAGTTAGGGGTATGGCAAAGTTAGGGGTATAATGACTATACAAGTCTTTTTTTTTGTCATATTGTTGTACTCATTTACACATGGGTTGGCCTTTATATTCATAATTTATACATGTACATTTGTATCTTGTTAATGCTCAGTATAAAAAAAAAACCGAAAACCAAGATCTAGTCCATGTGTAATTGAATACAACACCATACCCCAATGAATTATTTCTTTTATATCATATCATAAGATGCATGAATGTACATATAAGTCATTACCATATTGAGTTCCTGGTTTCAAACCAGTAAGTCTAACTCTGTGAATAAACTGTGTATGATGCTGTGAACCACCATCTACAAACTTTGTGGTCCAACCTTTAGCCTCCATATTGGGAGTCTGTGTGCCATATATACATGTTGAATTCTCAGTAACATTCATTGTGCTCCATGTTACTACCATTTTTGTGGGGTCATCTAAAATGAAAGGTTAAACAAATTTTAAAATGTACATGTCAAATAAGATAAATCAGGGAAAATAATACCATAAATGTGTGCAAAAAATTTGAGTGATTAAAGAAACACCACTAAAACTAGAGGTACATTTACATTGTACATCAAGGATTTATATATTTAACTCCTTGTGTACATGTAGTTTAAAATTGGCATCAAGAAAGTGGAGAAAAACACATTGTTATGTACAAATGTACATAAAAAAAGCTTTATAAGTATGTTAATACTTCTTTTTTCAATGTGTCTAGTCATGAACTACAATATAAAATACTTGAGAAAGCCCACAATAGAAATACTTGTGCTTGAAATGGTCTCACATTCATGTACTATATATGTAATATATAAAAATGATAATCCTTGAAGTTGGATTATCTCCCCTAGCAGGTATGACGACTGTCAATGATTATTTCTGAGACACAGTAAACTAACTTATTTTTGCCGTCAATTTTTTTCACATTTTCGTTGACAACTTTTCAGTTCGCTGCAACTTATTTTTGCGAATCCCAAGTAGACGTGAAAATTAAAAATCGTTAATATGCATCGTCAACAATTTATGAATCCATGCCAGTTATAAGGGGTGAAATCTTAATTAATCTTCTAATGAATCATGACCATTCAACCCTTAACATATGAAAAACCATAATTTTAAATTTAACCCAAGTTGTAGTTTGATATGATCACTTATAAGTTAAAAATTCTTCATACACAAGTTATGGCATGGACATTCAAGATGTCAATACGACAATTTCTTGTCAAAAAGATAACTACTCTGCTGTTAAGCAAGCAAAAGTTTGGAGAGTCTCCCCGACGCGAATGAGGAGCATGATGATGATGCAGCAAAAACTGTACCTGTTTCGAATTCAGTCGTCAAAACTTCTTAAAGGCTGGCAAAGACATCATACATATCAAAAATAACTTGAAACTTTCTAATACACGTGCATAAAGGCAGTGACAAAGATCAAAGAACAAAAGGACGTAATCTGTCCTGGATAGGTGATGAATATGGGAAACTGAAGGTTTTATTTCAATATTTTCAATACCTTTTTTAAGTTAAGATCAATTAAAGTCAAGTTGTCATTGTCAATTAAATAAGTACGAGATCTTGTTCCCAGCCGCCTGTTAGTGTGAGATTTCAGTTTGTTGCAAATCTGTTGAATTACTGGTGTGTAAAATGAAGTCCCTGCTTGATTTGCAAGAATGTAAACCACCAACTCTTCGTGCGAAATATTGCATTACTTCCGATATTTCAGAGATTTAGAAGCATTTCTTGATAGGATTTAGGTTCCCGTGCTTCTTGTTAATAACTAGACCTATACAAATAAATCTAGTTTTAAATAATGTTATGTAAAATATACTACAAGACTTACCCCCATATGAAATATGAATTTGTTCTGGTCTCGTAAAGTTGTTTCTCCATTGGTTCTGTAAAGGCCAGGCTTGTCCTACTTCGAGCAACCAAAAATTAAACAAAACAGTAAATAAAATACGAGAAAACATCACTGCTTTCATTGTTGTAGCGATCGTTATAGACAAAATATTCTATTTTTAAAACGCATTACATGTTTCAAGTCACATGACCATCAGGTGATAAGCGTTATCTCCTTACATGATTTTTTGGGGGTAAAAACACTCATGTTGGGACAAATTGTGGTAACCATGCTACATGTATATTTGATTCATATAAATATATTTAGCAACATTAGTCGTATTGACTTCAGTTGTGATAATATAGACTAAAATCGGGGTAGTCACAAACTAAGAAACGAAAAAGAAACACAAAAAAAAAGAAACAAAACAAAAACAAACAAAACAAATAGACCGAGAATCAGGACTGTGGTGTAACAAAAATAAATTTTGCTCAACTACTGGCAACATTTATGTCTGTTTTATAAGTACTGGCACATCGTAGATAATAAAAATCTTTAATTTATGATTAGTATGAAATGTTACACTGTATTTAAAGCAAGACCAACGTACGTTTATAACCCATCCACAGACTTCTAAAAGGGGGTCCGAGCGTGAGACCATTATTTGCTCATTTTTTCAAAATTTTGCAAGTAGTTAACAAAATTTACCAACCAAATGGAATGGTTCAAACCACCACAACACTACCCTGGATCGATCCGCCACTGAATCGTACATGTTATCCTCCATAGAAATTCAAGAAAACACACGCACATGTTTTCCTTTAATTAGGCGTTATTTAATAAATTTCATACATAACATTTTGAGTTCTATGTCCATAAATGTGTGTACCGAGTATTTATTAAATGGTGTGCGCGGAAAAGACTAAAATGACAAACATATGCCATAATTGTTATGAAAGAAATTATCAGAATATGGTTTAAACCTCATTCAGATTATAAAATAGAAACAAAACCATGCAGAAACTCAACAGAAACACCAATTATAGCAAACGGTGGACGGTTTGCCTACAAATAAGTAGACAATATGGAATGAAAAGTCATTGGACCTGTCAGTGAAAAATTTGTCTGTTAAAATCATCAATATTAAGATATCCGCAAAAAGAATCTCATGTGCGTACCACCACCCTTTTAACTGATCAGGAATTCAATTACAAATTGAGTTTCCATCTTTTTTTTCCGCATGGAATATAGTAGAGCAAGGTTCCGTGCAGAGGCAGCGGCCGTTTCTTTTGTGTTTCGAACCACCAAACGCTGTTCGGAGCTCCAGTAAGGAGTTTGTCGGATTTGAAACACATGTACAAAATTTTGTGTTATCGTGCAAATCAATGACTAAGACCTGATTTTTACTTCCTTATTGGTTTTGACCTTTAACAACTTAAATCTGCTATTGGAATTAATACTACAAATATATAATTAGCATAATTTATTGCACAATGACAATATTACATTATAAGTTTTATAAAAACTTGCATGATTGATCGGAAAAACACCACATAGGAAATCCAGGGTTGTATATATGTTTTGTAAATTCAATATCTTTCAAAAGTTATATCATGGTCTTTTGGTAAGTGCGCTCTTATATTCATCATTATTTGCTTTCCATTTCCACAACTACTTACAAATGTTTATTTTGAAACAGTGTCAAAATAGTTAAACTTTGATTTATCTGCACTGACATTTTAAGTACCTTACAAGTACTTTACACTACTAAATGCATGCATTTAGTCCCAGGAAAAAAGGAGAATCCTTTCTTAGCTGCTGAGAAACTCTGCTATAGTAAGAGAGTCGAATTTAATTTCCATTAGATTACAAGAAAGGAGACTCCCCTATGGTTACATTTTTTCAAGTTTAGAGCGATGTAGTTCTTATCGTATAAGAAAGGAGACTCCCCTATGGTTACATTTCTTCAAGTTTAGAGCGATGTAGTTCTTATCGTATATATTTAATTTTTTGAAGACTGTTTTTTGTTTTTTTTTTGTTTGTTTTTTTTTTTTTTGTTTTGTGTTTTTTTTTAATTGGCACTAGGTGGTAAATGTCTTTGAACAGCATTATTGTAAAAAATGGACACTATGTCTAGCTTTTTATCAGCGATAAAAAAATGTTCATCATACTTTTATTTCAGCCATTATCGTTATGATAGCACTGTTGCAATTGTTGTTGTTCGCGCTGACAAGGATAGGAAGCACACAGTCTCAAAAGTACCCACGGTATCTTGGTTCGATTAATGGTGTCCCTCAATATGAGCCATATCAACCTCCGGAGCAAAGTGTTTCAACCGGACCGAATAATGACTTGATGGTAACAAATCCAGGCGGTATTGTCCAAGACGGCCACACCGGTTTATCTGTTGCTGCTGATCCGTCTTTGACTGGAGCCGGAGGGGGAGGAGAGTTGGTAAACATTGAACGAAACTCAGGAAGTAATTTCGGAAACCAAAATTTCGGTAATGGCATCACACCTATTACACATGAAGTTAGTCCACCCAATGCAATAAATTCTCCTAACCACTTCATATCTGAACCCAGAAGTGAGGGACAGTTTCAAGCTTCTCAAAGTAATGGAGGGAATAATGTTGACTATGTTAGCCCCATTATAAATAACGATTTCCTGTGGAGCCCTTCCATGATCGGTATGGATATGACTTCAAATCAAGAACTTAATTCAATTGGAACACCACAAAATCAAATAACCTTTGAATCAAATCCAATTGCTGAACCATTGGTTAGAAATAGACCGGCCAATGATGTAAACTTTGGTGCTTCTGTTCAAAACCAAAGCAAAGCTTTTGTGTCTGGACTTTTAGATGTCATCAGAAGAATGATCGCACCATCTTCGACGGGAAAACCAGGCGGATTCGTTGTAATACCGATTAATCTTAATAATCTACTCGGTACGAACAATGTCGAAAACCAGGATCGAGCACGAGATGTAAGCCCAAATTCTCCCATAGGTTGTCATGGATCAAACTGTGCCAATCCTTCTGCAACCACAATACAAGAGTTTGGTAAACGTTTCCAGAGTGAACCTCTTTTTGGCGAAGCATCCGGACTGTTCGATTCGACCAGGAGGGCAATCGATAGTGTCACAATGGATACTGGCGGTCATTTGAAATTTTTGGGCCCACCCTTCCCATATTTCAATCCGTTTGGTCTTGTTCGAAAAGTATTACCAATACATCAATTCCATGAGCTTGCCGTTTTAGCCAATCGTTTCAAGAACCCAGCATGGAGAATTCTGTTTTAAAGATACAACGTATGGTGAGAACTGGTTCTAGTTGCTGAATATGACATGGTTTTATTATCAGTATATTTTTTTTTCTAATTCTCTAACAGGATTTTCCATCTCTTTTTTAAATTATCTACTGCTGTTAATATTTAGTGGTAATTATAGTTACAACGACAGTTATTTTCATTAAACAATGCTTAGTTCCATGTGGAATGAATAAAATTAATATCTTCTACATATACACAGCGGGTATTGTTACATGTAAGCAAGCGGAGTGATACGTACGTTGTTAGTCAGGATGTGGTTATAGGTCTGCGGAAGAGATCGGTAAAACTAATGAACTATTTTGGAAAACATCAATTCTAGATTCCGACTTACCTACACTACAGTGCAGCGCTATGAAGATGCTTTTTTTGTTCTGAACATGTATTCTGCAAATCCACGTTTATAAATGAAATCTAGCATAAAAAATTATGCCTGTCGAGTTCAAGAAAATGGAAAGTTGTTGACAATGAAAAAAGACACCCTTAAATTAAGAAAATGGTTGAAAAAAATCTTTTCATATATCAAATCGTTTAATGTGATTGGCATTATATTGTAACGAACAATGAATTACATTCTCATTAGGAAGACTATCAAAATACAAAAGTATGGTACGCCGTATTTATATTTATTCCAGTTTGTAGATATTTTATAATATCATTTATAAGACACCTTGTATAATGTATAGTTGATAACATATCTGATAAAGTTTATGAGATACTTTTATATGATATCTCATAAAATATATATCGTACATGTACATCATTTATAAGATGTCTCATAAAGTATTTATGATATCTTATATAAAAAACGTTAATAAGATGGATATCTTAGAAACTGTTTAAGACATGTTAGAAACTGTATAAGATACCTAATAAACAAAATTGTATAAGATATCACATATCTTTTATCAGATATCTTAATTAAAAAGTAAATCATAAACTTTATAAAAAATAGAAGATATCTACTAAATTATTCAAGATATCTACAAATCAGAATAAATATAAATACGGCCTACCATACAGAAGATGTCTTGGACATTCATTCGATTCTGAAATTATACTTCAAATAACCCTGGTCTTCGGATAAGGAATTCAGGAGTACACTCGGTTTATTTTGATTATATGGCAAAAGGGTTTAGTTCAGTTTCTGTTCGGAATGTTCATTGTGTGTTATCATTTCATTCGCTTCTTTTTATGTTGGAATAATCAAATACATTAAAAGAGCTTGCCAGTTACAAACAATTTTGTTCCTCGCTATTTGTTTTACATACAAGTAAGAATATGAAGAAGGATATGAATGCTTCCAGGTTAAAGTCGTCTCTTCAAGTGTTCAATTTTTAGCATCATGAATCATAAATGTTCCACCATGTGGACAGATTCGTTTTTTTTCCTTATATTACACGACAATGGTATTTGCAACGAAACGAGCGTCGAGACCAAAACAAACAAAACAAATTAACAAAACAGAACAACCTCGGAAATAAAAAGAAAACATATTTCCTTCTGTCCAAAGACCGGGTTAGGTGGATTACTTCTTTGAATTGGTTTACATGAAATTGGTGCATTTTTTTTATACATCGCGGGTCGCGTCACCTTTGAAAAGTACGTGTGAGACCAGGGGAGTTATTTACAAAGTAAATGAGTAACCTTCTACGGAAGCGAATTAGCGTCACAAAACCTTTTTATTTTATTGCTTTATAGTGCAATATTTTTTAATTAATTTTAGGTGACGCTAATACGCTTCCGTAACTTTCTTGTTCTTTGAAAGAGATTAGACGATCAAGGCACCTAAATGCTAATGTAGAAAGTGCTAGCACATTAGTACAATGTAAGACAGGACATCCGGTCTTGACAATAACAAGAACGGATCATGTTATTATGTATTTGTCGCTTTGCTGGATCGTAGAGATTTGAAGCAAAAAAAAATGAATAAATCACGAATTCGAAAATATTTGAAAAGTGAATCAAACAAAAAAATTAAAATAGTAAGTATCTCACATTTTTATATACATTTTATTTATTTAGAGACTTATTGATTTAGTAGCAACTAACATTAAAAAATTAGAATCTTGTATTAGGCATCACTCATTCAAAGACTTTCTTTAGACAGATCGCTAACATTCAATATGATGTATGCTATTTTAATCTGGTATAAATCATACGCAATAAATGCATCTCCACGAGACTTTGAATTTCCGGCAAACAGTACAATAATAAGAAAACTAATTAGACTACACCACACAGTAACATTCTGTCGCACTTTTTCGAATACACAAATTTGACCGCGGATTAATAAAATGGTTGGTTTCGTGAGTATAGTCACTGAATGTAGTACATGTATAATCAGATACAATATCTGGTATGGTCAACAATGCAGTGCTCCAGTCCCCTGCCATATTTGGCGTTCTCGATCCTCAGTTTCAGCTGGATAGTTTTACAAGGTACATGTACTTAACTTCGCACGAACTTTCGAAACTAAATTGTTTTTCTCATTTTCAAATATTCTCCATGTACGCTTTCCTCTTGTGGATGTTTTAAAAAAAAACGTGCCTGATATCTTATAAACATAGTATTGGTAATTAATTTAAGAAAGGAGCCTAAACTAAAACTCAGTAATACTTAAATATGTTTCAACGGCAATTTAATTCAATAATTAAATAAGAAAAACATACTTGGATTTTTGTCTGCGTTAAATAGCTTTGTTTCAACAAAATGAGATGAATTTTCAGTATTAACCGAACTGTACAACCAACAACTATACTAAAAAAACTTTTTGCAACGACAGAAGCATCGCTTCAAAATCAGAAAACAAATAAATCTAAACAAATACTTAAATACACGATTTGACAATCGGACTGAAAAGGGGAAATCTCATCCACTTCCTGTTTACAGTGTCGTACTATAAATTTGGAATGAAGACAAATGTTTTTATTTGTTCGTTTTATATGTACTTTGTTGTACTTCCAGTGGTGGATGAAGAAATTCAGAAAAAAGGACGGCGCACTAGTCTGGCCTCAGGGGAGGGACACTCGAATGTATCCAAGTTCTTCCATGTAATCAATCATTACATTCCCCTCGGATACGCCTACATGTTTGCCTTCTGTTTGATTGATTCACGTCTCAACACAACATTGATCTAACTCGAAATACTTTTTAACCGTTGTGTATTCTTTCTCTTTTGCATGTTTTGTTTGTCTAACACAGCTTGTGCTCTGAAAACACGGCATCACAATATAAACGGACTAGTAATTATTATCAAAGTCAACAATTAAAATATTTAAATCATATTTATTCATGGCCGTTTTCTTTTGCCTGCCGGTTCCTTAAAAAGTATTGTATATGTCTATGTTGTAGAATGGTAGTGTTAATGAGAGGAAGGTTAAGAAACCAAAATAATATCACCCCCTCACCGTTGTTAAGGTTTGTTTTTATATTATAGTGTTACTGACTATTACTCTTTCTAAATAGACAAAGGTGGAATTAAAAAACAATATTTATACAAAAGAGGAATAACAAATACAAGACATGGGAAAATCTTTTCTGATACGATATGAAGAACGACTGATTGGTATGCAGTTCGTGAATTTGGCTTTCTTTAATTATGGTTGATGGTAGTTCCTTCAGGCATTTAATAGCCACCCTGAAAATACAGAACAAAATTATAGTATAGTTGTTTAACAACGACTCTGATCATGTGTGTCGGTGTAAGTGTACCTAAAATGAATCCTCTTATATTTGAATAACAAAAAAAGGTAGGCAACTATTTCGCTGTACCTGTGTATAATGTTGTTTTGAGACCAGCAGCATCCTGATCAGTTGTGTGAAGGTTTCCACGTTGTTCTTTGAAAATCCACGAATAGCTTTGGGCTGACATTTTTTTTATCCTGGTGGAGTTGTTGTCTTTTGACATATTCATCATATCCATTCTCCTTATGTTATAACAATTCATGGTTCAAAAACCTGATTTCTTTAATTGTCATTTTATAGAATTTATGTGTTTAGTACTTCATATGTATAGATAAAGCCTCAACAACTTGAAATAAACGAAGGAAGCGGAAATGTACGAAGTGCAAGATATTGGTCGTACATGTTGTAAGTTTCAGGCACCTAGAAAAATATTGAGTATACATGTATTTGTATTCATGAGCCTGTCTTACCAGCAATACCTTACCTGAAATTATAAAGATTATGATTGAAATAGTCCTATGTATTGCATTATATTTAAAATTTACCGATATTTAAAGACCACATGCCTTGTATGAACATGATTTTGCTCTCTTGATAAAGGTTCGTTAAGATAGGTCATACCTTTTCCACAGAGCATTCTTTTCTGTCATCTTGCATAAACATACAGGAGTATGTATTTCATTGAGTAAATAGTGTTCGAAATGATGTGAAAAAAAAATCTTTAAATTATTCAAAAAGATTTTTGGCATAAAACTGCATTTCGTAAAATTACAAACAATGACTTTACAAAGAACCTTTCAAGTGAGGGAATATTTGGCGGAAAAATGTTCTATGGAATTTTTTTCTTTTAATTGCAAAAAAAAATATGTTTTGTGAACCCCATCTTCTTTTGAAACATGAAAGTATAGCAGATAAATTTACCTTATAACACTAATTAAGAAATTTTCTACACCAATTTTTAGTCATTTGCAAAATAGTGAAAATTATTTTATACACTGAAATTTCACAATATGTTCGTTAAAGGTCATCTTAGACAAAAATGATGAAAATCTATCTACTAAAATATTAGTACTTTTCTACCCGGTTCCTACTACGGTCAATTACCTTTTTTGGTTTGCCGTATTTTTTGTATCCTCCGTATCCATAACCTCTTGGTATCCCGTATGGCATCGGCTTCCAGAAGGGAATTGGCCCGAATGGTCTTGGTAGTGGCATTCCGTATGGCCTAGGCGCTGGTCCGTACATTTTTTTGCCATATGGTTTTCCATACATAGGAAACATTGGAGGTCCGCCATAAACCGCAATTTTCTTCACATAAGGTTTTCCGTATGTGAACCATGGTTTTCCGTATGGTTTCCCATACGGTTTTCCATAGGACATAGGTTTGCTATATGATTTGGGTGGCCCATAAGATGTTTTGTATGAGTTTACGTAAGGTTTAGCATACTGTGGTTTTCCGTATGGCTTAGCATATTTCGTAGGTTTACCATAGGGTTTAGGTTTTCCATAAGGTTTAGGTTTTCCATAAGGTTTAGGTTTTCCATATACTGGTGGCTTTCCATACGGTTTTTGATATTTGCTTTTAGGCAAAGTTGGCATTGACTGTCCAACAGGGCTCCCTATTGCTAATGTGTCAGTGATCTGAAGTGCTGGGTCCATATTTGGGTCAATAACTTCTGACAACGGGCCAAGAGAATTTGGCAAGGCTGCCCCTTGGCTCATTGGATCAACTAATGCTCCGCCTGGTTGACCACATGCACCACCTTGACAACCACCTGGTTGACCTGCCCCTTGTCCAAATGCATTGACTGGGATAATAACGTAAGCATTTTGACCAGCTCCTGCTGCTGATCCCGGAAGTCCTTGTCCCGCTCCGAAGTTATCCGCTCCTCCGCCACCACCAGGCATTCCACCTGCCCCTTTATTGCCACCGAGTCCTCCGCCTAAAATTAAATCTAGGCCTGGACCTAATCCTAGTCCTGCACCACCTGCTCCTCCTGCTCCACCTCCAGCTCCTCCTGCTCCATCTCCACCAAGAACCAATTGACCTTGATTTAACCCTCCGCCTCCAGGACTCAGCACTAATTCAGGTAGACCTTGACCCTGAGCTCCGCCAAAATCAAAAGCATTTCCTTGTCCGTGTCCTAGACCTAGACCACCTCCTATGTCAAATCCTCCTTGGCCTCCCAGTTGATCGAATCCTTGACTTCCCGCACCACCTCCCATGTCGAAAGGTTGACCTTGTCCCTGACCTCCGGCACCACCTCCCATGTCGAAAAGTTGTCCTTGTCCCTGACCTCCGGCACCACCTCCCATATCAAAAAGTTGCCCACCTTGACCTCCGGCGCCCATTCCTGGTTCAGGTTGAAACATTTCTTGGCCACCTCCTAGTCCAGCAAATTCATTTCCACCAGGGACACCAGCATTTCCACCGAATTCGAAAGGTCCACCTTGCCCACCTGCAGCGCCTTGCTCAAGGGGGAAATATGGATCTACCCCTCCACCACCACCACCCCCAACTGGATCTACGCCTCCTGGCTGCCATTGTGGATAGACAGGGTCTGCAGGTGTTCCCTGGGCAAATATGGTAGCAACAAGGCCCGAACTCAACAATAATGTGAACCACATTTTGTTGACGCTGAAAAAAAAATAAAATCGGTGTCATATAACAAGCATGTAATATTTACGGCTAATCTAGCTAGCTGATACATGTTATTAAAGGTTTCATGGATAGTGAGAGATGTATATCGCTTCATATGGTCTCCATTGGTCTCCATTCATCAAATTTCGACTGAATAAATAAAAAAGAGTCATGGAGAGTTTGTTTTTCTTGTTGTTAAAGTTGAATTACGAGAGATGGTGGCGGATCCAGAGATTTTGAAAAAGTGGGGTTCAGGATATCATTTGCTAAATTTTTCCACAATTTAGCACGAAATTAACTAAATTTTTTGACAAAAAGTGTGTGTGTGTGGGGGGGGGGGTTCGCCGCTGAGTGATGATATTACGCCATATACTTAAATCCACGAAATGAATCGTTTTCTCTTGCGATTTGTTAAGGCTTGTTTCTCGGTCAGCAAAATGACAGCAAACCATGAAATATTCTTTAAGTGAATCTCGTCGCAATATGTGAAAATGTCTAAGTAGATAACTAGCGATAGAGATTGATATTGTAGCTTGATCGTGAATGGAAAGTGTAAAGAATCGTGAACAACAGTTTTTTTTTGTTACTTTTTTCGAAAATTTCAGCAACATTTAGAAACAAACCTAGGATATTCTATCAAAATGATTACCATGTACAAAGGGTGTGGTATAATGCGTTTTTTTTTCATTTTTGAGACCATTTTTACAGTTTTGTGAAGTTTCTACTTTTAGATGTGTATGACTGAATCTCTACTTTTCATTATAAACAATAGAAAATATTATCAAAATTTCACGGCCAGTCATATACATTTACGATGATATGAATTTCCCTCTTTGACAAAATGATCTGTTTATGAGTGTACTATAAATATCTTCTCTTCATATTGGCTACTGGATGTTTTTGTATAAGTACAATCATATTGATGGTAACATGAAGCCTTGAATAATGAAGTGCATGTACATGTAAATACTAATATTGACGTAAATGATATGCACATAGGTGAAGCATTTTAGTTTGTAAAAAGAAAAGATTTACGAGAACATTTTGGAGGTTTTGGAGGGAATATGTTTACACTATCATCCTGTCATTCTTCTTTTCTTCGTAAATGCAAGTAGGTACCTTTAACCTGTAATCAGTTGAGATCGCAAGAATTTAACGCTTCGCCGTTTATTCCCTCCCCCCCACTGGATTCTTGATAATGAATATTGGCAAAGCACGCTGTTTATTAGCTTTTCGTACTACTACATACATTTATATACGTTCCTAATTATTCAAAGATGAAAATATAAAAAAAAGTTTGCCTGCAAAGACGATCCTTTTTTTTATAGTTTGATGAATAATAAAGATTAGATTTTAGAATATATAAGCATTTCTGGTCTTTGTTGTGAGAAAAAAAACTTATAAAGCGCTTTAAGATAAGTTGTTAATTTCATAACTTACTTTATAGGTGTTAAAATCGCCAATTGAGAATAAATGTAATTTTTTGTCTTTTAAACACGTTTTCCTCCTGGTACAATAAAATGTCAATCATAGTCATCCACAGTTTTGATTAATTTTAAATTGACACAAATTTATAATTCAAATATGTAAATGAATGATATTAAAAAGCAATGAATTGCGTTATAAATAAAAATGATTATTTAATTAAGCTGTGTCATAAAGCCTCTGTATGAACCACCACCAATCCTATTTTTTCAAGATTTTTAAAATTCTTGAACATTCCCTTGACATGTCAACGTCATTTTGAAATGATTACTATCAGAACACTAAGAAGGAAAACAACTGCTTCCAGAATATTATTTAAATGTTAATTATATCACGCCGTCCCCAAATAGCATATATAAAAGAGTCCTAAATGGACAACCTTGTCTTAGTGATATTTTAACTTAATTAATATGTTCGTACTTGTGAAAAAAAGAAGGGATTTGATACAAACCCACTATTTTCGTTCTCATCAGTTGATGTAACTGTAATAGTGATTATAAACATAGACCTGTAGTTAAGGAGGTAGACCTAGGGTAAGGGACACAATTCTTAAAAATCATTGGAACGTTTATATTCAGCATTTTACATCAATCTTATGTAAGCATCTAATTAACTTAGATTCGTTTTATTCTGCTTCAAATAAAAGCTCGAGAGGCTTTGGTGCAATTGAATATGATACAAACATATCACTGATTTCAAGAGTTATGTCCCTTACCCTAGGTCTACCTCCTAAAGATTTCAAGAGTTATATCCCTTCCCTTGGGTTTATCTCCTTAATTATAGGTATATGTTATAAGCGTGCCAATTCCATGGAAGTATATGATATCAAGACAAGGTGTTTGTAATTCTATTACATATGTTTATGGAACGCAATGACCAGACTAACAGGAAGTTAATTTTGTACTGTCCGCCCGTCCGTGTCCGTGTTATCTTTATAATCCTCAAATCTTTCTTGCTAATGGCGTTATCTTTATAATCTTCAAATCTTTTTTGCTAATGGCAGAATTTATTGGCACATGAAGAAAATCTATTTCAAAATTATAACATATTATCATAATTAAAAGACCAGTGTATTTATGAGAAAGGAGACAGACCTACAAAAGTTATTAAATTATTTATAATAAGATGTCTAGTCGGGTAAATTATTTCATAAGTAGAAATTAGATTAACAATTTATAGCGACTTATTAACCCAATTTTGTTTATATTGAAAATCATAATTTACGAGTAATAATTTCAAAATTATGAAGTAATTTGTCAAAATAAGTACAAATGTAGATAACATCTCGCGAATTAAGTGGGTTTTAAATAGGTTTTTCATATGTATCGAGGTTAGTGTTGAAGACATGTATAAATAATGAAGACTTTATAAAGACTGATACTATTTTAAAAAGGCTTAAATCCGAATTCAACAGATTTTTATTGTAAGTTATATAATTGGTTTTTTTTTCACCACTGTCCCAGGTTATGGGTTAAACCCGCCACATACTTGATGTGTCTGTCCCAGGTTAGTGGTTAACCCCGCCACATACTTGATGTGCCTGCCCCAGGTTAGGGGTTTAACCCCGCCATATTTGATGTGCCTGCCCCAGGTTAGGTGTCTAACCCCGCACACATACTCGATGTGCCTGTCCCAGATTAGGGTCTAACCCCGCCACATACTTGACGTGCCTGTTCCAGGTCAGGGGTTAACCCCGCCACATACTTGATGTGCCTGTCCCAGGTCAGGGTTTAACCCCGCCACATATTTGATGTGCCTGTCTCAGGTTAGGGTTTAACCCCGCCACATACTTGATGTGCCTGTCCCAGGTTAGAGTTTAACCCCGCCACATACTTGATGTGCCTGTCGCAGGTCAGGGTTTAACCCCGCCACATACTTATTGTGCCTGTCCCAGGTTAGGGTTACCCCCGCTACATACTTGATGTGCCTGTCCCAAGCCAGGAACCTGTAGTCCAGTTGTTGTGGTTTTTTTTATGCTAATGGTAATTTGTTATACGTCTTCTATATATTCGGTCGATATTTGTCTTATATGAATACTAGTAGTTTGACTTCGTTTAGTTTGGGACCTTTTACAGCTTGCTTTGTGGTATGGGTTTTGCCAGACATTGAAGACCGTGTGGTGACTTGTAGAAGTTTAATTGTTCGTTGCTTGACTTCTTGGGGATGACTGTCTGCATGGCAATCATACCTCATCCCCTATTTTTATATTAATTTTTACTATGCACTAGGACTGGAAATAAAGGAGGGGGTAGACAATTTGCACCTCGTTTGTACTTCCTGTATTTGGGCATGAACGAAATTTACTCGGCTTTAAATCACTTTTCTAATATCATGTGGCTTTAATTTCCTTCTAAAAGTCAAAACTTGTGTCACGTCTGTTTTAATTAAATTAGTAGTATTGTATTTGCAGTTTTTGTTAAATGTGGTTACCTTCATTGAATCAAAAAATAATCAAATAATTTGTTTTTAACTATTCCGATTTCGCTTCATTGAAATTAATTGCTTATTTATGACCACAGGGACAATACAAGATGCATGCATTGTGGTGGTTCGTGACAAGTTATATACAAAGTAATTTGTCAAGTGGCAGATAACTTCTAATGCTTTCATTATAAACTAATCGTGAACTGGTAATTTTAAAGTTCAACGATTTCAAATTAACGATTTGTGTAATGATTTTTACATTGTTTTGTTTACGGGGCTCTTTGGACACAGGTACTTGTTTCTATCAATGGTCGGTTACTATCAAATATGAATATAAAATGTATTATTCATATTTGATAATTACCTATCATTGAAAGAAAAAATTGACCGTGTCTTTGTGCGGCATGGATGATTCTGACCCCCTTTTCCCTCGACAAATATGACTATAGTGTTATATACAGTAATGTGTTTGTTTGTTTGTTTGTTGGGGTTTAACGTCCGAGCAGCAATATTTCAGCTATATTCAGACAATGAATATGAAATGAAAAAAAAGGATGGGTCACAAGGATAATAGGGTCGACAAATTTTGATTGCCACTGGAACGAAAAAAAGGATGGGACACAAGGATAATAGGGTCGACAAATTTTGATTGCCACTGGAAAAAGGGGGGATGGGTAAGGTCGGGCAATTTGGCCTCCTGTGGCGGAGCGCAAAGGTTCCTACTCCTATCGAATACCACAGCAGGGTTCTTTAACGTGCGAGGAACGTGGCATCTTTCCCAACACGGTGCACCACTATGGTTTGCGGTCAGGTTTTCCGTATTATAGCCTGACAACCCCAGCATATAACACGCCAGGGGTACCCCATTCCACCACCTGGGGCACACATCCCAGTTGCTCTGTGCCCAGAGCGCCTAGCCCCCGGCTAGGTTTCTGAGCACTATTTAGTCGCCTTATACGATAAGCTTAGCGCTGCTGCAGGCCTATTCTTTTAACATCCGGACCTGCACGGGGCTACAGTAATGTGAAAAAGGTCAAACCTTAAACGTTCACGCAGAAACATATGATGTTTGTTTGTTGGGGTTTAACATCCGAGCAGCAATATTTCAGCTATATAAGACGATCAGAAACATATGAATTCAAACGCCGAATTCCTTTCATAATTTTTGTTAGACCTGTTATAATTCACTTCAAAATTGGTAAAATGTGTTTTTATTGTCCTCATGCATTCTCCTATTGTAATGGTCTGACATTTGACAAATGTCCAGGTTTGCTAAGGAACTGTGGGTTGTCATGGTCCGAAATGCCTTTGGGTCAAATTTTCGTAAAAATTTGGGTGCCATATTTTGCCATCTCTATCTTAGAATGAAAAATTCAGATTCGATTTACACAAATGTATATTTGATCATCGCAGCTAGTTTATGTTTCTTAGACTGGTGTGGTCCTCGATCGCATTCACCAAGTATACGAAAATGAAGCTGCCATTATATTGTTTTCAAGCTCTGGATTGTACATGCCCAAACCGGGAATATTGATGCTTTTTCTGTTCATATATGAAGTATGCAGGACCCAGTTGATAATATAACCATTTACGCTTCCTTTGGGAGCGTATTACTGTTAGATTTGGTATTCTTGCTCTGTTTCGTGGACTATTTTTGATAATAAATATATTAATTCACTGTCTGATTCTTTATCCGGATGGTATCACAATGAACAAAATTAAAAAAAAAAAAACAAATATTCATAATTAGAAAAAAAATTACCTTTACACTTAGTCCGAATTTCCTCAGACCCAGCAACCCACCTCTTTTTTATTTGGATATTGATGTGTTTGGTTATCAATATCCAAATATAAAAGAGGAGGGTTGCAGGGTCAGAGGAAATTCGGAATTATACTTTACACTAAGTAAAAGTAACCATGAATGGTCCTAGTTTCTTCACTAAGTAAAATTAAAGTAACCGTGAATGGCCCTAGTTCCTTCACAGTGGAATCCGTCTAAACCCAACCCTATAGGACAGAGATATATGGAAAGCCAAAATGAACAAAAATGAGTATTTTCTAACATTAAAAAATGTTTTTTTTAATATTCAAATTCATTTTCAAATATTACAAATTAGATTTTTTACATCACAAAACATTTTATTAATATTAAAAAAATCATTTTTTAATATTAAAAATTCAATTGATTTTTTGAATATTAGAAATTGATCTCTAATATTAAAAAATGCATTTGTTGTATTCAATTACGATTTTTTAATATTAGATAATCATTTTGCAATATTAAAAAATGTGAATGATTTTGCAATATTGCAAAGTGATTTTCTAATATTATAAATTCATTTTCTAATACATGTGTATTACAAATTCAATTTGTAATATTGCACAATGTGTGATGTTTTGTAATGTGACTAAATCAGGAATTTGTAATATCAGAAAATGAATTTTTAATATCACAAAATGAATTTCTAATATTAAAAATTATTTTCTGATATTAAAGAATGATTTTGTAATATTAGAAAGCATGTTTTCTAATATTAAAAATGATTTTTCAATATTACAAATTCATTTTCTAATATTACAAATTAGATTTCTAATATCACAAAACACTTTTTTAATATTAAAAAATCGATTGAATTTCTAATATTAAAAAACGACTTTTAAATATTAGAAAATGGATTTGTGGTATTCATTTAGAAAATCAATTTGTAATATTAAAAAATGTGACTGATTTTGCAATATTACAAAGTGATTTTCTAATATTACAAAATGTGTGATAATATATAATATTACTAAATCTGGAATTTTTGATATTACAAAATGAATTTCTAATATTAAAAAATCTTTTCTAATATTAAAAAAAATGATTTTGTAATATTAAAATTCATTTTCTAATATTACAAAATATTGATTTTTGTTCAGTTTGGCTTGCCAAAGAGATATTTGGTTAAGGCAGGTGTTCGGTTTACGCAGGTTAATACAATATTGAAACTGATATGAAGGGACTCCACTCATTGTCTGGTTTATACAGGTTACCAGTATTTTTCATCCAGGTTCAGTTTTGAAAGATTTCACTTGTATGTGGATGGTTGCAAACATATTTGAAAGCAAAAATTCCATGCGGGATAATCCATCTAGATACATATCAAGCGATTGCTCACCGATATCATTTCTACATTTTGAAATTCATGATTTGTTTCCAATCTGCTGGAAGTTTGTGTTGTAGGTCCTTTGAGGTTTAGAAAATGTTATATAGCGTCATTAAAGGAGATGGGGGTATTCACAACTTAAAACAGATACCAAGTTTGCATTTTTGGGTAATAGATGTAGCTTTCAAAATCTAAGTCACTGGTCCAACCAAAGACTTTAAAGTTGCAGGATGGAATTTTATCAAACTTTAACAATTTTTTTTATCACATGATGCAATTTTGCACCTCTTATTTCGTATTTCTATCTGGATGACATTTGTGGGGTTTCTTGGTATAATCCATGTCATTTGTCGATACGGTTGGGTCCATCTTCTATTCCCCCACCTCCTCTGAAACCGCTGAATAGTATTAAATGGAACTTTTACAATTTTATAGCACACGATGCTATTATGCACTTCTTATTTGGTGTATGGGAGGTGGAGGGTATCATCAAAAAGGCATAATTTGCTCCGTTTTACACGTATTAGTTCCGTCGATTCGATGAAAAATATCTGCCACGAAGACTCGATTTTGTACGTAGTATGACAAATAGTTCATGCAGTTCAGGACGAAAACGATTGACCCCAAGTGAGCACGTTACCCTGAAACCATAAAGGCGCTTTTTCTTATAGGGGAAAGCAAGCGATTTAATATAAGGTATATGATGCATATCGGCTGGACATTATTATTCGTATGGCCGTTATAGCTTGAGCGTTCATGCTAGTCCTATGTTAACGATTTCAC
The DNA here is from genome assembly GCA_037379345.1 of Perna viridis. Taxonomy (NCBI): domain Eukaryota; kingdom Metazoa; phylum Mollusca; class Bivalvia; order Mytilida; family Mytilidae; genus Perna; species Perna viridis. Next base: position 55,754,297 of record CM074512.1, read on the forward strand.
TTATATGTGTATCTAATAACGTATTTGTGCGTTATAGTAACCCCTAACGTAAACGAAAATAATAGTCTCATGACCGTTTTTCACCCTATGTACATTTGATTGATAGTTTTTGAGTTAAGAATAAAGGTTAGAACCACCCAATGACCATTACTGTAATTTACCGGCTGCTATCTTTTTTTTTAACTTAGGTTCCAAATTGAGAATAAGAAAGAGCATAGGAAAAGGCGATTTGTTGCAGGGAAAACCAGAACAGCACAAGACAAGTAAAATATTGTTCACTAATTTCAAACACTGTGAAAACTGTTAGGACAGTGCATAGTCAGTGTGACCATGTGACATCACTGATTGACCAGCCAATATGATTGTTTGGTAGTCAAAGATATGACTTGATAACTTTAAGAGATATCTGATATCTGATTGATAAACACAGGATTTTCATGAAAAATGTAATTGAAATGGGACCAACAAATATTTTTTGACAAATAAAAGGGGGACTCCCATTTTACCTCCTGGATTCACAACTGATAAATAAGAGGGAAAATATAGTACAACAGGGAAACAATGATATAAAGAAAACACAGGTAGATATATTTATTTACTATCTACACTTTTCTATCATTAAATACATGTAACTGACTTTTGTCTAGGAAAAATAAATTCATATGAATGCTTACAATATTTTTTGTGATTTGTCTTTTATGGTTAGAAATTGTAGTATTTTTTTTCACAAGTTCTACTTCAATCAGGTCTCAATGACACATTCTTATTATGAAAGGTGTTTTCACACATGTATGACTTAAACACTTATACCATTAACAATTATACCTATATCAAAATACAGGAAGTGCATGGTTTCCTCTATATGTCTGTAAGAAACTGTAAGGGAGTAACCATTTTTATTTTTATTGAGGGGTGGGGTGGTGGCTAGGATCAATTTTCTGTCTTGCCATATTTTCTTCAGTGTCAAGTGCCAAAAATATTTTTGAATAAAAAAAAAACAAACAAAAAATATTAGGACAATGATAGACCCTGCCTTTATTTTTATTCTTGAGGCCTGTCCTGGATTTTTATTTCTTGAAAATTTTTATTTCAAATTTGATCATAGCCACCCCATAAAAATCAAATGGTAGTTCCCTAAGTGCAGTCTATCTTGTAACAAGTAAAACTTTCAAATAATGATACATGTTAATAAAATGCTGCTGTATGTGGTCATCAAAATCTGAACATGGAAAAAAACACAATTTTTCAATTTCAAATTTTAATAAAAAGAAAAAAAATCTCTTGTCTAACCAATGCCATTGAGAACGTAAGTATCACTCGTGGTAAGAATCTTGCAAAATGTGATTCATGGTTGAAAAGCCTACATGTTTTTATTTTTGATATGTTGTTTAAAATGTTATAGTAAACATAAATTTACATGTGGCTTTTCATATAACCCCTGCTCTTAGGAGATAATAGTTTTATAGAATTCACTGTCAAATTCAAAATTAAGGGAGATAACTCCATAAATGACACTCAGGCGTGTAGCTGACGTTAGGCAAAAAAGCTTTTGCCTGCACTTAATTTTGCCAATTTTTTTTTTTTTTTGAGATAAAATACATCCAGGAGAGGCATAAATAATGCTCTAAAACGCTATCTCCGCGGAGCTTTGGGGGGGCTTTGCCCCCTCCTGGACCTGCATGGGGCCCCCTGCCGTAATTTTGCCTACACTTAAATTTGGCCTCAGCTACACGCCTGACACTAAAATATAATAGAAACTGTCTGATTTTTAATGTGGATTATCTCCTAAGAGCAGACAGGTTGGAATTAATAATTGTAAATTTCATAATATAGACATATTAAGCAACTTAATAACAAAAATAAAAATATGTAGCCTTTTTTGAGGCGTACCACATACTACAAAATTTGCATGATTCTTACGAAGACTGCTACTTAAACATTAAACATGATGAAATAATTAAATTCATGTTAAATTAGCCACATATTTCGCAAAGATATTGACATTACACTGACAGGGACTTCCTTATATGTAAATATTAGTAGAAATATGGTAACTAATTAACCCTTATGCATGTGTTATCTACATGTTAACTGTATAGTATTCACATAATAAAACCATATACTATCATTAGAAACTAGATACATTCTACAACAAAATTACAGGTCATAGTGTCATAAAAGAGATTGAAAAGTACATGTGTATTTACTTTAAAACTGGTGCTAATGTATGTGACATGTGGTGTAAAAGAATCTTGTCAGAAAACAAATGTTTTAAACTTTTCAGTTTTATCCAATATATAACATTAGAAAGAACTTAAAATTTGTCATAGATGGATCCAAAAAGGGGGGTGTTAGCAGGAATCCCCTTATGCTTGAAAATAATTTTTGCTTTTTATATAATAAATCACTGAAGATCATTTGAGTAGGTCCCTCTAAGGCCAATATGTCCCCTTACTTTTTCAAGTTTCAGTAACCGCCACCGTCACTGACAAATCACCCCCCCCCCACTGCCCCACCTCATTGCTATAAATTACATGTAATGCTATGTACAATACAACAATCAACATTCTATTCCATATTTGTCAAAGTTTCTGAGAATCACACCTAAGCTCATATGAACATGTCCCATAGCCACTGTATTTAGTCTATATCTATCAGCTCCACTATAAATAAGATCTGGGTTCCTTAATTGCGGGCCTCCACCAACAAAATATTGAGAAACCTGTTCTCTGAATGATCCAGCTGGTCGCCATGTGGGACAAGAAATTTTGTGAGTACCGGGTGAAGTGGGGACATGACAAAATCCATATCCATAAAGTTCATTTCTGCCAAAGGAATCCTGATGCCATACTTGAAAGTATATTTTTGGCCATCCTGAAAGGAAATACGATTCATGATCAGTTCATAAGTAAATCTGATCTAGTGACAGTTAAAAACTGAACTACAACTTTCTTTTACACATAATGTACAGTGTTCTAGCTAGGATTTTAAAATAGAGGGGTGCAAGGAAGAGGGCACTTTAACGTGTAGCATGTTTTTTCAACCAAAAAGAGACATTGATCTTAGTTTTTTTGCAGACTAATGTTTGCATTAAGTCAGAAATTTTCATGTTTGTATTCTTATTGCATACCTGCAAACTTCGAAAAAAGAAGGTGGGGCCACATGTATATGAACAGTGTCGCGTCATATTTGCAAACTGAAGTTTTACTGCATTAATAAACATATTTGATTGACACCTTTATTGTATTAAAAGACCTTTCTCAGTTGACCAAATACATAGTATGTTGATGAATTTACATGTACATTGTAATACATTAATTGTTTTGGTTCTAGAAACCTATGTTTACAAACTTGAATACAAAGGGACCTGCTGAGCACAAACAAAACTGACAAAGCAGAGACAGTACATGTAGATAAATGATTTCATTACCCAAATTAATAAGTGAAGGAAGATCTATAGGGAAGATAACATTTAACAGATTGAAAAACTATAAATGTGTTATGGAGATAAATAAATATACAAAGTACATGTAGTAATTCCAAATCTCTAACCATTTGTACATGTATGTATATGTAACAGTATTTACCAGTATTTACCCACTGAAATCAATCTTTTTACTCAGTACATGTATTTTTTTTTAATTCAAATGGTCATATTTGTGAGTATGTATATAAACAAGTACATTGTACATGTATATTTACCTTGCAAGCCCTTTGTTGTGAAATGAACATCAATAGGATGTGCCCAATATGCTTCATTGTATATCTCAGGGTTGTCCACTTGTGTCTGTCCTTCTCTAAGCCCTGACAGTGGCTTCCAGGCCCCACCTAAATTAATAAAATCATAACTACATGTAACAGTTCAGTACAATTTACATACTTATAATACGAAAAAAAACAAAAAAACGAGGAATGTGTCCAGAAATATTATCATGGTTACTGATGATTTTCTCAGAATGCTTTTTTTAAAAACTAGAAAATGATAGGCCTGTTGGTTAAATCATTAAAAATTCCTTTTTTGAATGACAAAATCAATTAAAAATATTTTTCTTCCATTATGTTAACCATGGACCTACAAGTATTTATAATTTTTTTTTAATTTGGAGCTTATCAAGACAACTAAGAGGATAACATTGGTAGATAAATGTGGTGACTTTGACCAGGTGATACCCAATTTTTTTTTTACTTTCTTTTCTATCTTGTGCACTACACACCATCTAGTAGTGCTAAATAATCCTGCAAAGTTTTATCACTGATCTTGAAAAAGTATCGAAGTAATAGAGCAGAATGATATGCCACCAATTGCCTGACTCTTACACAGAATGGTACTTAATTCAGATGAATAATAAACCATGAATTATTTGTGTAGATATACAAATGAACATGATCATACTTGTAATGTTGAACTGTAATACAAGAGTATACATCAGACAAGGGGAAATTATGTAACGGTAGAAATAAGTCATTGCTTACCTGTATGTATACCCCATTTACAAAACAAGCTATGGTCAGGAAACCCAGTAGCACCAACAATCTGTCCTATGATGTGAACTTCAGCCATTACTCTGCAATTCAATTTATATGCATGTAAAAAACAAAATGATAAGCCTTCAAAAATTATTTGTACTATGGTACACATACAATGTATATATTTGTTTTTTGAACATGTACATGTGTGTGTGATTGATTGTTGATTGTTGGGGCTTAACGTCCGAGCAGCAATATTTCAGCTATATTCAGACGATGAACATGAAATGGATGATAAAATGAATGTGAAATGATGATAAAATAAAAAAGGGATGGAACACAAGGGCAATAGGGTCGACAAATTTAGATTGCCACTAGAAAAACGGAGGGATGGGTAGGGTCAGGCAATTCAGCCTCCTGTGGTGGAGCGCAATGGTTCCTACTCCTGTCAAATACCACAGCAGGGTTCTTGAACGTGCGAGGAACATGGCATCTTTCCCAACACGGTGCTACACTATAGTTTGTGGTCAGGTTTTCCGTATTATAGCCTGACAACCCCAGCATGTAACACGCCAGGGGTACCCCATTCCACCACCTGGGACACACATCCCAGTTGCTCTGTGGGCAGAGCGCCTAGCCCCCGGCTAGGTTTCTGAACACTATTTAGTCGCCTTTTACAACAAGCTTAGTGCTGCGGCAGGCCTATTCTTTTGACATCCGGACCTGCACAGGGGCATGTACGTGTGAGCAGTCACTATGAAATATTCTCTGACCAATAACCATGTCAGACAAAAATTCAGTTGGTCAGAGTTAGAAACAGTAGCCTGCCCGCCAGCTCAAGGCGGCTAATTTTAGCAAAAATCTATATAGCCATATAGTAAATGTGCTGAAAAATTGTATTCAGGACTGGCTAGAATTTGAGTGAGTTTCCTACCCTGTGTTGGTGGAGACCGAAATTTTAGAATTCTTTTACTCATATAAGCGAAAAGGTCAAATTAGAGTGTTGGTCAGACAAGCTGAAATCTATTGGTAAAGATTGTGTGATTGCTATTGTTGATGTTAATGTTAGAATAATAATAAATGTGTATAAATGTTCATGAATATTGAGGGCCCCTAATTGTATAATAAAGTGTTTCTTCTTCTTTTACATTGTATGTAATTACATTGTATACAAAAAACATGTATCTGTTGGTCAGAGAATTTCAAATGTAGTTCACATAATAAAAATGGAAGATACATGTACATTCTGTACATTGTACAAAGTTTGTCAGTGAACAATATGTACATGTACAAAGGTATGAAATAATTATTCCTTGCAATTATATATTGTTACTACTCATAATTGGGTGATTGGGCAAAATAGTACATCTAATGCAGGGTTTTTTCCAGGATTTTGAAAGCTTTAGTCACTTTCGCATGAGAAAATGAGGACCATTTTATCGTATATTTTTTTTAAAGTACGGTAATATTTGCATCTGACTAAAGATATTTCAGAATCATCTGTTACATTTACATAGCATATGAATAAACCAAACAATTTTTTTCCACTGTTGTGCAAGCATGTTTTCCAGAGAATCCAAATAGCATGCCTGAGATTTAATTAAAAAAAGAAACTCCCCAGCTTTTAAGAATCACCAATAAACAGCTGCGCTTTAAGTGCATGATACGCCGATTGCCCTTATATGCTTTTAATGAATTCATATGATCAACTAGAAATACTGTGAATACCCTCCCCCTCAAAAAAAATAAGTAAATAAAAAATGCATAAAAAAATTTGACAATATCAAGGCTACCTCAATTTTAATTAAGTTTGTTGTCTTGATTTTTCACCCGTACATTTTTATCTCGTTAAAAACACACTTTTCTGACAAGGTTACCAAGTACCTTTTATATTTATTATCGGTAGTCAATCATCATAACAAATGGTCTATTTTAAACGATTTTTCAACAAATAAAATTTCCTTGGCTGTTTCCAGCCTTTTTTAAAGAATAAAAGTTCATAACACAGAAACAAAAAATCTGAAATTTGTAAAAATCGAAAGGGAACTTATATCAATAGATATGAACAATTCATCAAAGTTTCATAAAAGTTAGTGAACTTGTTTTTGAGTTATTGTCCGAAAACTTGAAAATCCCCCTTTTTATAAGGAAAAAATTTGTAACACGGAAATGAAATATCTGCAATTTATAAAAATTGAAAGGGAGCTTATGTCAATAGATATGAACAATTCACCAAAGTTTCATTAAAGTTGGTGAAAGAGTTTTTGAGTTATTGTCCGAAGTGTGGACAAGGGACGGACGGACAATGGTATACCATAATATGTCCATCTTTGACGGGCGTATAAAAACAGGAATCCCTTTACACTCTTATACATTCATAATTATAAATGTATTTCATATAATAAAAAATGCTGTTTTCTCCATTGCCACCCTTTGAAAAAAAACACAAAAATACATCTAGCACAGTGTAAATATAGAACTGCCTAAAAAATAACATGCACCAATGCTAAATTGGACAGATATATTTTCAAATAGGTATTTCCCTATTGTTGCCTCATGAGATTCTACTTTTAGCACAATTTTCAAAAGTGTTTTTGGGATCCAGACCAAGTTAATGATAAAATTATGTCATTATTTTTTAGTTTTAGAAATATAGTATTAGTCCCTCAGGAATTCATTGACAGCATAAATGATATTTTCAAGACTGTAAATAGTGCTGACATGCAACTACAAAATGCAGTGACACTGTAGTGACAAAATTACCCACATTTGGTTTACACTCAAGTTTGATGTACAAAATTATATGATAAATAACTTTTCATGTAATTTTGATACAAAGTTAATGTGAAGTAAACGAATTTTCCCGGCTGCAATTGTTACTGGCATTTGCACTTTCACGCTTGAGTGGTCAAAAGATCGACATTTACTCAACATGCCTGATTAGTGTAATTGGCGAATTAGGTGATTGGTTACAAAAACATTTTGACACTGTTCGAGAGTTGTAATTAGGTTGGAGTAATAAAGTTGTCACTTTTCCCACTTGAATCAATGTTGGGCTTACAGCTCTTAATGTTTTTTTGTACTTTCAAAGATTTCATGGGACGAAATGAGACTAAATTATTTTTGTCATTCTAAAAAGTCTTTCGTCACTGGCAAAAATGATGAGCGCTAGAAAAATCACTGCCTAATGTAAATGTAACTCACTTGCCCTCAGATGCTGGCAGTAGAAATTCAAAAGTCCCCTTCTGTCATTTTCGATCATTGTTGTACATGTACATTTTGCACTCTGTTTTAGTGAAGTTTTGACCAAAGTTATTGTTCAAACAAGAACATATTAAACAGTGTACAAACTTGCCTGGAGGACAACCAAATCTTACTTTCTTTTCAACACTTTAATTACAACACGTCTTGTTGGTCTGCATTGAACATGAGGAATGTAATGATTATAACAAATCATGCATATATTTGAGCACTGTCCCTTGGTGTCCATTGTGGACCAACATCAATACTCAATGTCACATACCTTTAACTACCAACATGTATGTTTACTGTTTCTTAAGCCCTATTCTAAAATGTTTTGTTTTATATTGAGAGAATGAGCCTTTTTGGTTGTCATAGGACATAAAGAGGACTGCAATGATTTTAATGAATTACGTACATGTACATTTTGTACATTCTTGATCACTGCCCCTTGGTGTCCATTGTGGACAGACAATACCCTCACAAAAGTCCTTTGTTTAAACAAGAAAAGAAAAAAGAAAATAATTATGTCTAAGACAGCAAGAATTTTGCACCTTGTCAGTGGACAAATTTGACATTGGAAAAACTTCAACTTCATTCTCTCAACTTAAAATACGTAATTTTCTCAATTGGAGGACCTAATCTTGCCTGGACTACAAGTATACAAAAGGTTCATCTATTGTGCTACATGAATATCATATAACATGTTATGTCTCTATAATGTCTTATAATGTCATCTGATGGTTATTAATGTTGAATGTAAATGCCTGACAGGTAAAATTTTTGTTGAACCAACCAACTACAATCTTTTTCTGGACCAAATATCTGACGTGTCTGGTGATCGGTTCCAGGATTTATTATTTTCTGGGGCATGCACAATTATCATTAAATACCGTTTTCATTTCCGATTTTAGACCAATGTTTAACTCAAAATCATGGAAGAGGCAATCCCTGGAAAGTCCTTAAAACATCCAATAACAGTGGCTGAACACAGCCAAAGGAAGAAGAGATAGGAGGAAAATCATCTCGATCGGAAACTCAGTAATAGCTGGGATAGGAATATGGACATGTTTATTCTTACAATTAATCTAATTAAACGAATGCAAATCATTTCGATAAGCATTGAGTTTTGGTGGGATAGGAATATGGAAATGTTTATTCATACACTGGGATGCAGTTTTTTCTTTAGCCCAAGAATAAAAGGTTAATAAAAAAAATGCTATTTTATTCAAACTTTTTCAACATGTCACATGAACAAATTAACAAAGAAACATGATAAAGGCTGAGACAATATAAAAATTAAAACAACATAGGAGTTGTACACCATACATAATTACAAAATACAACAACAAATGTAAATGGTAAATGTCAATAAATCGCCCACTTTCACAATTATAGTAAAAAAAACAATTTTGGTCAGACAAAAAATATTTCGAACAGGCAAAACCAATCAGCCTGTCTGACCAAATGACAGACAGATCCTCTGTCAATTTGGCACAAACTACTAAAGGACACCCTAAATTTCATTTTGGGCAAGTACATGATGTAGAATTTCCATCAATTTGACCAAAAGGAGTTAATTTTTAAAAATGTTATGGTCATACCCTGTACATTGGACTACATATATGAACATGTACACGTACCTACACCCGTACAATTATCAATCGACTGTTTAAAGAAATTGTAATTTATTTTTTTGTACACGCGCCTGAAAAATGCAAGTTCAAACACGGTATGAAAGTTACCGCAATATACAGCTTACCAAACAGTGTGAGCATAAAGTTCAGTAGTTTAAGGTATCAAATACAATGAACTTAATCCAGGTCAGGTATTGTTCAAACGTCAAATCAGAGTGTAGAATAACGCTTTCATATAAATGACAAAATATGTCACCATAACTTCTCCGCCATGTTTGTTGACATTAACAATTCCGTAGTTTCGGATGAATTATTACTTAAGTAGTGTACATTTTAAAGAAAAATATAATTTTTTAATATAAACAAATTGTATAATATCATTCTGTTATCAATTATGGTTTAAAAACTTTATGGCTATTTTTTTCTAAATACGAAAACAAATGTAAACAAAAATAACCCGCAATATTTTTTGCTGAGCATGTGAAACTTTTTAACAGGTGCATTTAATAGTGTATGTGTACGTGTACACTTTTCCCTACACTTTTATGAACGCATTTTCCAGAAAAAATTAATTTAATGCAATTAAAACATACATATAAATAAAAAAAAACTACTTTTAGTAGCCACAATTGTCCTTCTTGGCTTCTATTATTGGCTAGCATGTCAATGTGAAAAAAGTTTTCATTAATACATAGGGAACAGGTGGGTATGAAATATGCAACCTGTACCTGTACCAACTTATCCCCATAACCAAATACTATGTTAAGGTTGCACTATACAAATGAAGCTCAGAAAGATTCAGGTCATCACCTGATTAGGTTCTCTTCCCAGCACCAACTGGGTAGCATCTGAAATGTGCAGTGTTCTAGGATTTTTTGGTCAACTTGACATACCACGGGTAAGTGGCCTGCAAAAAAATGACTTGCCCAGACTTTAAATGAACTTACCCATATGGAAAGTAACATTTCAAAGACAAAATATGTGTCATATGATTTGGTGACAAGTGCAATCATTTCTAAGAAACAGAGAATGTGATGCATTTTTACTGTCTCATTCGTATAAATGAATACACTTAGATAACAAGGCAAAAGCAATTTTGATTCTTCATTAGAGGGGGGCTCTACTTTTTTTGAGGATGGGAACCCAAAACTAGAGGATTTTTATTTTGAATTTACCACCATTCAGACATTTTGTATTGTATTTAAAAAAACATTGCTGGGCATAACTACATGTATGATAAAAACTTGTATGGGAACTTTTACATTTTTATGGCTTTTTATCCTTTAGTCAATTTTCTCAGACTCAGGTGCTCCCTCTCCTGTCAATACATTTCATATTTATTTTCAAACAAATATACATGTATAATGATGAAAGGAACTATCAATCTGTACAAAATTATGAATTTTGAAATCCAGATTTTCTTGTTTTACGGTTTTCGGATTGAAAATTATTGTTTTCGCATCACGATTATGTTTGACTTCAATGGAAGAAAAGAGATTGAATTACAAGGGCCGATAGGAATGTGATGAATAAAAGAGCAAAACAAAACAATCACATTTTCTAAAGAATAAAACTTAAATTCTGCTGAAATAAATTCAGAAATAATTGCCGCAGGTCGGGACAGTAAGGACTTGTTTTCAACATACCCAAACTTTTAAACTGACTTCCCCTCGGGTAACCAAAGGCTCCCAAAGGACTTTCCTGACCTGAAAACTCACTTACCACGGGTAATGGGAATCCTAGAACACTGATCTGTAACCCGTACCTATACCAACTTTTCCCTGTACCCAAATATTGTTTTGCTGAAATATTCATTAAAAACTAAAAATTGCATGGAAAAATCTCTTTAATTCATATTTTCTGATAATTCTTTAACTATTAAGAGGATAAAACTTCAGCTTAAGACATTGGATAAAGTTTTGAACAATTTGATATTGTTTAAAAAAAGAAGTGATTGACTTTGAATTCTGTACCGTACCTAGCTTCGATCCACGTATCAGCAAAGAATGGATACGATCTTATGCAATTTCAATTTATCGTCAATGAAAATTTGATAATATTATGATGTTTTAATGTCAAATATGCAATAAATTAGTACAGATAACAAAATATAGCGGACTGTGATTTTGGGTATGGGAAGTTCGGGTTACACATTTTAGACCTTTTGAAAACAGAAAATTAAATAAAATCTATTTTTTCGACAAACATTTTAAAAAATCATTAATTGTAGCCTAACCATCATGTCATTTTGTAAATGTGTACCAACTTTCAGCTGGAAATAACAAGTAATAATGAATAAATTGGCAAAGCAGTATTTGGGTAAGGGGGAAACGTTGGTACAGGTACGAGTTACACATTTTATACCATACCCACCAATTGGCTGTTTTCCAAAAATGCAAAATTTCGCACAAACTTTAAGAATTAAAATCATGAACAAATGAGCAGAAAAAGGTACACTTTTTATTTGTTATTTACAATAATACTATGCCAACTTACTTTTTCCGGCACTTTTTTTTAGTGCCCGATATTTTAGAAAACATGTTTTTTTGACAATAAATTTTTGGAAGGCACCCCAAATTTGTTATGAAAACTGATGTTATTTTTATTTTGTTACCATGGCTACAGATTTTCATGACAAAGTAGAAAATATCTGTCTTTTTTCATGGATTTTCCATAATGTAAGGTTTTGAAAAATATAAACTTTTTACAGGAAAAAAATGTTGGATTTGCTTGTTTAAGTGTCTCAATATACCTTTAATTCCACAATTGTCATAAAGTTATCTGCAGTGACCATGTTTTTTTCCAGGGATTTGAAAGCTTTAGTCACTTGTGCTTGAGCAAATGAGGACCTTTTAAATGGTATATATTCTTAAAATGTGGTAGTATTTGCATCTGACAAAAGATATTTCAGAATCATCTGTTATTTATAGCACTTTGTAAAGACATTAAATAAAATGTAAATGAACATGTACATTACATATGAATAAAGCACATAATTTTTTTTTCCACTGTCATACAAGCATGTTTTCCAGTGAATCCAAATAGCATGCCTGAGATTTAATTAAAAAAGAAACTCTTTTAAGAATCATCAAAAATAGAAATCCCTTTATACTCTTATACAAGTGTACATCCCTGGCATAGTTTTAAATGTATATGTATTTCATATAAAATATGCTGTTTTCTGCATTGCTACCCTTTGTAGAAACACAAAAATACATCTAGCTCAGTGTAGATATAGAACTGCCTTAACATGCACCAGTGCTACATTGGACAGATATAAATATTTTGAAATAGGTATTTCCCTATTGTTGCCTCATGAGATTCTATTTTTAGGACTATTTTCAACTGTGCTTTTTGGAACCAGACCGAGTTAATGATGAATTTATTTCAATAATTTTCAGTTATATTTAGTATTGGTCCCTGAGGAATTCATTGATAGCATAAATGATATTTTCAAGATCGTAAATATTGCTGACATGCAAGTACAAATGTAGTGACGCCGTGGTAGTGACAAAATTACCCACATTTGATTTCCACTCAAGTTTGATGTACAAAAATAAATGATAAATTACTTTTTATGTCATTTTGAGTCAAAGTTAATGAGAAGTAAAGGAATTTTTAAAGCAGCAATGGTTACCAGCATTTGAAATTTCACGATTGAGTGGTTAGAGATTCGACATTTACTCCACGTGCGGTGTCTGATTAGTGTAATTGGTGAATTAGGTGATTGCTTACACAAAAGTTTGACACCTGTTGAGAGTTGTAATTAGGTTGGGGTAATTAAATTGTCACTTTTGCCACTTGAACCAATGTTGGGCTTACAGCTCTTAATGTTTTTTGGTACTTTCAAAGATTTCAGGTGACGAGATGAGACTCAATTATTTTTGTCAATCTGAAAAGTCTTTTGTCATTGGTGAAAATGACAAGTGCTAGAAAAATCACTGAGTGACCTATCTATATAGTGGAACCTAAAAGATGTGTCCATACTTGCCCAAACTTTTGGAGTGGAACAGTTGAACTTCTGTGGCTGTATAAAGCTGCATACTGCCAAGCATTTTACAATGGATTTATATAATATATATTGTATGTATTTGTTTATAGATGGGCACCTAAAAAGCAAGAGTGATGGCTTCATTATCAAATACAGATTTATTTGGATCAGATACAGATTCTGATATTACCATTAAACCTGAAGAATTTACCTCCCAAAAAGAATCTCCAAAGATCTCCACAGTGAAAAAAACATCACTTGTCAAAAGGAGAAGTGCAGTGCATGAAATATCAGATTCTGAAGAAGAAAGTGAAGAATATTTTATTCTAAAGGGGAAATCTAAAAATAGTGGAATAATCAAGAAAAAATTAGAATCTCCAAAGAAAGACACAAATGTTCATGTTTCAAACAATGGGAAGCAACACATTCATTCTACTGGTGTCAATTTGACTAAATCTACAAAGAAAAGTAAATCATTTACAGATGTAAAGAACTGGTTAGATAATGTTAATTCTTATGATGCTGATGATGGGTCATCTAAACTTAATAAAAGGAACAGTTCAAAAGGAAATGACTTAAACAATTCAAGTATTAAAACTGGAAAATCACCATTTACAAAGAAATTAGAATCACACTCATTGGACACACCTCATGGCCTGAAAAGGAAACAAACTTTACTGTTAGAAGAAGATAAACAGGAACCTGAAAGAAAGAAGAAACCAGTATGCCAATATGGAAACAAATGTTACAGAAAAAATCCTTCACACTTCGAAGAGTTTAGTCATTCAAAAGGTTTGAGACTGGTGTTTTTAAATATGTATTTTGATAAAGATGATCATACTCAAAACAGTTTTTAACTTTCATTGACATAAATCATCATTTGTTGCTGGGTCAATATCAGGATTCTATGACACGAAATAGTTCTTCAAGTACACTTTGTAAAAATGCAAATGTACTGTATGTGGATAATTTGGGGTTATTTGAGCATTCTGTCTAAAAACAGCAAAATAAAGTCCGCAAAATATTTACTCATAGCTTAAGGAGGTAGACTTAGGGTAAGGGACATAACTCTTGAAATCAGTGATATGCTTGTATCATATTCAATTTCACCAAAGCCTTTCAAGCTTTCATTTGAAAAAGAATGAAATCAATCTACATGTAAGTTACCTTGAATGGCTTGATGCTTACATGAGATTGATGTAAAATGCCGAATGCAAACATTCCAATTATTTGCTAGAATTGTGTCCCTTACCCCAGGTCTGCCTCCTTAAGTACATGTAGTTAGTTCACCACTAATATAATTTACATGTAACATCCGCCAACATTTTCGTTTACTTTTTTTTACTCCAAATAAAAAAAAAATATGCCTGCTAAATAGTAGTACTCTATTTCATTTGAATGGAAATAATTGTTATTTTGTTCAAATTGAGCAAAGATAGCCTGGAAACCCCCTCCAACTTTTTCTCAGCCTTCTGGATCAGAACTCCCCTTTTAATTAAATTTTTTATCTGTCCCAGTGAATGTTCTTAAGTTGATATTAGCTGTTGGCGATTCCTGTCCTACGATCATTTATGGGTTGTTCTGATTTCATATCAGTGCAATCTGTAATGCAAAAAAATGAATTAATAAATGATTCTTTTGTTTTTGATCAATTTCTGGTGAAGACAGCGGCATGTGACCCTGTCTTCACTGGCAAAGCCAACCAATCGAAGGCGTGGTGAAAAAAAGGTCAATATTACACCAAAAAATAGTGCAGTGTAGTACCATATTTCAGAAAAAAATCTTCCAAACCTCTTCTATTGAACCACACCATTGTGTCTCTATTTTATTATTCTTAGCAATTATAGAATAATTGATTTTACTGAGGATTCTATTTTAAGGTATTTATTTTTGACTGACATGACACAAATTTTCACACGAGCGCATTAATTTGCTCAATTTTTTTTTTCAACGTCATTCATTCATATAGTTATAGTAATTTTAAACGAAAGAAATAGGTTCTTGTATTGGTGATAAGTGAAGATCTTCACTACACTACACACTCATTTAAGAACCTAACATTCTTTCATGCATTTAAAATTTCAGATGTTAAACAAGGAGGGAGTTCTATAAAAGACAGATCCAGTGAGGACTCTCCACCAAGGAAGAAACAGAGGACTAGATCTATAACCAACAAAACTGTGGACCAAGTCTTTAATGATGGCCAGCCTTATAGTTTCTTCTTAACCAAAGTCCATGGGATTCAGGACCAGTTTAACTGGGTGTTATCTCTGGATATTAAAGGTAGTATGCTTTCATCAGCATTAGATTTAATTTCTGTACTCTTTGTATTTGCCACAGTAATGCCACTGTGTCTCAATCAAAAATAAATTTGGGCATCATTGTTGTAGTCTATAAACATTTTCTCTGAAACAGCTTGACAGAATTTAATGAAAGTTGGCATTAATGTTCCTTAGGATATCCTAATCCTAAATTTCATGCAATATTTGAGCAAAAGTTAGCAAATAATCACTTGGAACAACCCTTTTTCAAATTCATTGTTCCTCCTGTCTTTTTTATCAATATGTTTCTGTCATCAGTTACGAAAATCAGTGTTTTTCCCAGGCCATTATAGTACTGTACTTTGCAACACTGTGATTTCTTAGCACTGTGCTATCAGTGATTAGTTTTAGTTAGAATGCACTATGGCCACTGTGCTATAATTTTGGAAGGTGACCATAAAAGCTGTGCTATTTAAAAATTAAGAAAACACTGACAAAAATTATTATGGTAAATAGTCATAGTGATGCTTGCTAAACTAAAAGTAATTGAAATATATATGGTTATTACATGTAATGAGCAATCTGTGGTACATGTAGAAATAAGATGGATAGATGGCAATTTCAGTTTTAGTTTTTTTGGCAGAATTGATATTTGGTGACAAAATCTTAGTGTTCTTCAATTACTCTCTCAAATCCTAATTTTCTAATGATTAGTTTTATTCCAGATATTTTGTCTCCTCTGATGGGAACACTTAAGGCGTCTTGTCAGGTACATGCATATTAATTATTAAATTAGAATTTTCAATTGGGAGTAATTGGTTAGTCGTAGACAAATTTGAATTGACTATGCAAAGGTTCAAAAAGAGACTTAGACAAAGTTTTCTCAATATTTTCCTGCCAAAAATTACACTTTTTTACACTGATTGTAACACCTGTATACAACATTCCTTGAGAAACAAACATTGCAGGAATCATTTAAATGGTCTTTTTAGTACCATTCTGTGTAAGAATCAGGCAATGGATAGCACATCATTTTTCTCAGTTTGGTCTTTTTTTAAATGAGTAAAGTGGGGAAATTGAAAATCCTGGTTTGTTTTTTTAATTATGATATAATGCACAATTCTTACCATTCAGGTGTCTCAGGTTATTAATATGAACAATAATCATGTTCAGAAACTATCTTTTTTTTTCAGTTCAACTACATGTTTGAAATACCGTGGTTAATTAATCAGTATCCACAAGAGTTCAGGTAAGAAGAAAAATTGATTCTCTTAATGATTAGTATGGGTGTAAAAGAAAGAGGATCATCTAAAATTCCTAGTCTCCTGCAACCCTCATCTCTTATATTTGGATATTTATATGTTGGGTTGGGGTAAGAACAATTTGCCATACAAAAGGTAGGATTTTTAAGTTTTTGATTTATCAAAATACCTTATGTTCTGGTCTATCACTGGAACTTCCCTACTATTTCTGAACACTACACAAAAATATAGTCCAAATGTGATTCCTTTTACATCATTCAATACATCTTTTATAACCAGTAAATATGTTTCTTGCAACTGTTCAACTTGATAATCTATTATTTCTATAAATAGAATTGTTATCTAATCTTCATATCTGCTGAAAATTTGAGGGACTCCTATTAGGCCTTGAACGATTTTAAGTAATAAATTTGCATTCAGGGAATTTAGTCCTTTCAGTAATGTGTCAAGAAGCATAAAGCGTGTTACATATGTTCCATTTAACACACTTATCAGTCAGATTCACCATCCCATTATTAATAGTTTACCATTGATAAACAGGAAGTGAAGAGCAGTGATATTAACCAAATAAAATTGGCAGGAAAGTCCAAATTGATAAAAGTGTCCTTTTTTGAAAATCTTGTGTTTATCAAGGAAATTGTTTTCTTAAGCTGAAATTAGTTTTATTTGTGTACATTGCATAATAAATAATTTGTTACTTTAGATTTTTTTTTTGACAGTTTTAAAAATTTAGGAAAAAGGTGAAATTGAACAAAATTTGTGTTTGTGTGTGAAGTTGATCAGAAGTGTGGATTGACATTCAGTTTATACATATTAGGGAAAAACAGTTCTATATATATATATGAAAAAAGCAAGTGTATGATCACAATTTTATTTAACATAAATGTAATCTTCAGAATGTTGTCCATGCTACAATTTTCACAAGAATTAAAAAAACCTCCAGTTCTGACAGCACTTTGATTAGCAGTACCATAGAGTATAACACTTCAAATGTTTCCAATAACTTTCTGGTTGAAATGGTACATTTCAAACCTATCTAGTTCAGTTCTGGGTTCATTTTTTCTTTAAGCTGATACCTTATTGGATATCACAAAGATTTCATTTTTTTTTGTTGGAGTTTAGATCATTTTTACATGATAACTACTATTTTATTGAAATTTCTATACTGTCAGAAGAAGGTTGAATCTTGCATCATGTTTACTTTTTTAATCTTACATGGTAAAAGACATGTACTGTAAAAGTACATTTATTCGTGGGTACCAATTTTCTTGTTTAGGGAAAAACTATCAGTTTGTAGGTTCTATAATTTGCGAATTTGACTCTGTCATACAAATGAATGGAAATTTTCTTTTTGTCGGGAACTAAATTGAGTGGTTTACCACACTCAGGAAAACCACAAAAGTTGGTACACGACAAACAATAATACTATCACAGTGTTTTGATCAGAAATTATGTATGTTTGACTGGGTATGAAATACCAGTATGTTTTTTTTTTATCCAATGCAAAAGGTACACTATTTTCATATGTTGTAATAGCTCCATCCATTCTTGTTTACATCACACAATGTGTTGAAAAGTCTACAAAACAGAGATTATCTCAACTTCAACAAAAAATGAAATGATAAATATCTTCTGGGAAAGAAAACAATAATGTAAGAACTATTTATAACCCCTATCAATAAGTGGATGGTTTATTGGTATCACCTTGTGCATCTGTCCCATCAAAAAATATTGTCCCAAAAATCTTAGCTCCCACTTGACAAAATGATTCAAATTTAGTATGTGGCTTTATATAGATTGTATTTTGCATTTATATATGTTACATATTAGTGTAATTATTGTACATGTAATTTATATACCCCTCAGGGCCCCTTAAATTGGAAATATGAACTTTCTTCTTCTATTGATGGGGCATACATTGCAAGCCACTTTGGTTGCTGCCTATCAACTTCCTGTACAAGTGGGGGTATATCTAGCACAACAACACATGCAAATTCTTTTTTTTCAGGTCTAAGCCACTATTGATTGTTCATGGATTTACTGGTGGGAACAAATCAGCCCTAGAAATTGAAGCTTCTAAACATTCCAACATCAAATTCTGTCAGGTGAGTACAGATGATTTGATTTACCCTGTGGGAACAAATCAGCCCTAGAAATTGAAGCTTCTGAACATTCCAACATCAAATTCGGTCAGGTGAGTACAGATGATTTGATTTACCCTGTGGGAACAAATCAGCCCTAGAAATTGAAGCTTCTGAACATTCCAACATCAAATTCTGTCAGGTGAGTACAGATGATTTGATTTACCCTGTGGGAACAAATCAGCCCTAGAAATTGAAGCTTCTGAACATTCCAACATCAAATTCGGTCAGGTGAGTACAGATGATTTGATTTACCCTGTGGGAACAAATCAGCCCTAGAAATTGAAGCTTCTGAACATTCCAACATCAAATTCTGTCAGGTGAGTACAGATGATTTGATTTACCCTGTGGGAACAAATCAGCCCTAGAAATTGAAGCTTCTGAACATTCCAACATCAAATTCGGTCAGGTGAGTACAGATGATTTGATTTACCCTGTGGGAACAAATCAGCCCTAGAAATTGAAGCTTCTGAACATTCCAACATCAAATTCTGTCAGGTGAGTACAGATGATTTGATTTACCCTGTGGGAACAAATCAGCCCTAGAAATTAAAGCTTTTAAACATTCTGTCAGGCGAGTGCAGATGATTTGTTTTACTGGATGTAACAAAACGACCCCAGAAATTTAAGGTTCTAAACATTCCAGCATCAAATTCTGTCAGGTGAGTACAGAAGATTTTTTTCACTGGTGGGAACAAATCAGCCCTAGAAATTGAAGCTTCTAAACATTCTAACATAAAATTCTATTGGTTGAAGTACAGATGATTTGTTTACTATTTTAAAGTTGTTTACAGGATTAATTGCAACATTGGTTTGGTATCCATATGGAAAACAGACATTAATGATATGATGGGTAATAAATACAAATGACTGTTTATGTTCTTGTGCATATGAAAACATGAAAATGTGTTTTTCCAAAATCACATAAAAATCATATGCTTCCATATATGAAATCATATGTAAACATATGTTTACCATATGATTTTTATGCACAGGATTATCATAAGTATATTCTTCAGTCTCCAACACAAGTTTTTTAGCTCACATGGCATTTTGTCATCACTTGGTGTTTATTGTCGTTGTTGTCTATCGTTAACTTTTCTTTAAAAATCTTCTCCTCTGAAACCACTGAACAGAATTTGATGACAGTTGTTGACAGTCATCCTTGGCATGTGTTCTTCCAAATTTTATCTGTTATTGTCCTTCGCCAAAAAACATTGTTGCTGTTACTAAAAATAGAACATAGGGGTATCATCCTCATTTGAATTTAGAACTCTTACAAAAGTTTGAGAACCAGTCTCAGTGCATCTTTAAAAAAAAAAAAAAAATAGAAAGGACATACCCAGTACATATATGTATTCTGCGCACTTCTAGAAATATAAACACGAAGGCTTTGAAAGACTGCTGATTGTGCAAAAAAAAAATTTTTTCAGGCTAGGCTGAAAATTGTGCATTATTATTTTTTTCAGGCTAAGCTAGAAATGATGTATGGAACCCACCACACGTATGTATATTAAATATTGTAGGGAGAAAAAAGATATGGAATAGCATCGTTTATTAATCCAGGAAGAGGTCATTACTGTCACTTCGTGTCTTCAATACACCTTTTGGCTTTGGGTCGCCACATGCAGATTCAGTTAAATATTGTCTTATCACCCTCATTTTGATGTCTGTAATGATCACAGAATTCAGTGGTCTTGGTGTGTTACACAAACAAAACATGTTAAAATTACATTTTTTCAAATTTGAATACTGTTGGTATTTGTTTTCATAATGTCTTTAAGCTAAATGTGAAACTTTCCACAGTCTTTAAGCTAAACTTTCCACAGAGTACTTTATATATATTTTTTGGGAAATTAGTACATTATTCGTGTAATTAAGTAGCAGTCTTTATAAAAATCAGGCGGAAGATGACTCATGCATGTCAAAAACCCAACAAAGTCACTTTTTTGTTTAGAGCCAGTCACAGATCACACAACCAGTCTTAGCTTTTCATTTGGCTGTTGTGCTTTTGAGATAAAAACTATATAGATTGTGAATGAAATTGGCACTTTGCAAGAGTTATTGTTCTTGATTTGATTTCAATTGGTTGATTTTAGTGGGAGATAAATATATGGTTTTCTTAAAAGTGCAGATCTGAATGCAGAAATGATTATTGTTGTGTGAATGTATTATTTTGATTATTGTTATGTGAATGAAATTTGAAAGCTAACTATGCTGTACGATTTGTTAACACAACATTATGTTCTGTTTTAGGAAGATGATGCTTCTATTGTATGAAGAGGGTATGAGGGTTGTTATTCACACGTCAAACTTGATAGAGAGGGACTGGTACCAGAAAACTCAAGGGTACATTGTAGTTTGAATGCCTAAGCTTATTTTCATTCATAAATATCGGAGAAGTAGTTTTGAGTCTACAAATGAAGTTGACTTGTTATCTTATGTTTGAAAAAAAGTGATATGATCAAGTTTTTACTTGTTTTTCGAATATTCGTCAAATGTTCAGATCAGTTTTAAAGTGTGTGATGCCCTAACTTTGGGTTAAGGCGTCCTTTGGCATAGAAAATTATTAAGAAAATCCAATTTTTATAATCTTACTCCAGTCCCTTGTGGTTATAGGATGTGGATCAGTCCATTGTTCCCAAAGCTGAAGAAGGAAGAAAATAAGAGTAATTTTTCTAGAGGAGATTCTCCTACCAACTTCAAAAAAGATTTACTGGAATATATTGCATCCTATAAAGCGTATCAGCTTAGAGAATGGCAGGAAAATATAGCAGATCATGACATGTCTGCAGCTAAGTAAGAATTGCTTACATATGAACCTTACAGTGACACTTGTAAAAACCAAACCATTATCTGACTTAAATAAGTTCAAATTAGTCAGCAGATCTGTTTACCCCTACGATTTCAGCGTAGTTTCTATGAATTTTTAAAGCTAATTATGCTGTACGATTTGTGAATATTTCCATAATACCCATGTTAAAATGACACAAAGATCAAGATTTTACGACTCATTTTAATAAAATATGACTAAAACCTCTTTTAAAGGAGCATAAACAGGTTTGAATAAGAAGTTTGCCTTACCAAGGTTCAAAATATGTTTAAACTGACAGAAAGAGATTTTTAAAAGTTTTTGGTTTAGACAGGCTTTTGGATTTTTTAGGGTTTGGTTAAAATAGATTTCAGTGTAATATGTGTATAATATAATGACTGCTAATGTCAACCAAAATTAAGAAAACTTTACTTTTGAATTATTTTTGGACATGAATATATAAAAAATCAGATGACTTACAGTGATTAGGATTAAAAGGGGACTTTTAGTCATTATCAATTCTAGTGTCAAAGTTAGTGTCAAAATTAGTTGAAATAGTCCCATGTAAATAATTCATTTTACCAAGAACTTTCTAAAAGTGGTATATTAATTTTTTTTTAACTTGAGAACCTTTTTAAACTTCAGTATGAAGATTCAATCTAATATGTTGAACATTATGTATTTGTATTTATTGTATTATTTTTTACTTGTAGTGTTTTCATAATTGGTTCATCCCCAGGACGTCATACAGATGATCGCAAACATAAATTTGGACACATGCGGCTACGCAAAGTATTAAATGCTAATGGTCCTCCTAAAGACCAAGTAAAATCTTGGCCAGTTGTTGGGCAGTATTCAAGTATAGGATCACTTGGTGCTACGAAGGATGCATGGCTGGCTACAGAGTTTCTACAGTCTCTAGCAACTGTTCAAGGTTCCAGTGTTGTACCCTTGTCTTCAATAGATCTCAAACTTGTAAGTAAGGTGCCCAAATTGGTACGTAAATCAGTCTTACCACAAATTTTGCTTTGTAAGACAAAACATTGTGTACAGTGTAAATTGTTATATAGAATCATTCAATTTTTACAATGTACTGAAAATCAGTGTTGAATTTCTCAGCTTTGCTTGTTAGGATATTCAATTCAATACTCTGTAAAAGTATTAAAAATTGTTAGCTTCTTTTATTGTAAAACAATATAAGTTTTGTGTTCGGGGCAATTATAAATCAGAAGTTTTGACCCAAAAATTAAGAAAAGGGGTTCTAGGGTATTTTTTGCAAAATTTTGCACAAATGTAACAAAATTTTTCAAAATTGGGTGAACCAACTCCCTGGAACCCTTTCCATGGATTACTTACTGGTATTACCTACCTATTTTAAAGAACTGTCATGCCTTGAACAAATTATAAAAAAAAACATTGTTGTTTAATAGACTTTAACATCACTGCACTTTAAAGAATTTTTTGTTCCAGATATTTCCTACCAAAGATAATGTGAGATGTAGTTTAGAAGGGTACCCTGCAGGAGCCTCAATCCCATACAGTATTAATGTAGCCAAGAAACAACCATATTTACATTCATATTTTCAGTAAGTTTTTATCTAAAACAAGCTTTGTGACTGACGATTAAATAGCAGATTTTGATAAGAAAAATGAATTTGATAAAAAACAGATTATTTGCCATAAATTTGTAAATGTGTCAATTTTCTCGGTGTTCTTATTTGGCTGTTTTTGCTCTGGGCAGAAAAGCACAAAAGTAGTACCTTGCTAATTGATATTTAACACTATATAATGCTAATCATTTTTTTATGGTAAGGGAAAACTATTGACCAAACTTTACGACAAATCTGATGACTTTTCATTCAGAATTGTCAACTTTCCTTTCATCTGTGGAAACATCCCTTCAGCACCTGAGTATGGAGTGTTCATATCACGACTCATGCGTTTTGCCAGAACTTGCCGAACATAGTTTTCCTTTCCACTTTCGTTTACCCCAGGCTTGACTTTTTATGAGCAACTTGACGGGTGTTTCTAGAAAAGCAGAGGACGCTTACCCTACCAGTGTACAAGGTCCATGCTGCCAGTTTTTAGTGGAGTCCGAGTTGCCCATTTACTTTTGTTACTTTGTACGTATGACTTTAGTTACTTTGTGTTCTTTATTGTGTATGTCTGTTTTCCATGTCTTGTCTTTGTCCCTGGATTACATTCTTTTGATTACCACTATAACCTTGGTTCCCTTGGTTACTCTTTCAAAACCATGAAAATTGATATTCACGAATATGTCATTTGTGGATTAATATGTATACAGTAACACAAATGAAAAAAAGAATACACACAAGACCCTAAGACTTAGTAAATGACCAACGCAGACTCCACTTAAATCTGAGAGTATGGACCAAGTGCACTGGTAGGGTAAGCATTCTCTTACTTCTAGAAAAACCTACTAATTTGCATATGATTACAATTTTGTATTTAAAGGAAAAAGGGGAACTACTGTATTGCATTGCAAACAAATATGTTCTCAAGGTGGAATTTCTCTCGGAATTATAACTTTGCCTTTTGCGTCCAAGTGTTAAAAATTTTATTGCTGTAATGAAACAAGCAAAAGTTACTTAGTTCACAGTAACTGAGTCAACTCTTAAGGTTTTTTTTTTTTATTTTTCATGTCAACAAATGTATGTTTATCAGTCAAAATCAATGTGTTTTTTTTTCAATTAAAGTTGCCACAAGGGGCACCATAAGAGTATACATTTATACCATAGATAAAATGCTAGGTAAGAACTGCTTGACTGAAAGATGGACATACACAGATTAAATACAGAATTAAGTATACTTTAATGTAATTTTATTCTATCATTATTCCCCCACTCAACAAAAGGGGGAGGGGGATAAATTGGAATCGCCTCGTTCTTCTATTCAAATTTCTTCGCAACTATCTCATCTCTCAGGGTATGGATGATTTCATATTTGGTATGTAGCTTAATATAGTTAAGGCATAACTTGTAACAGATTTTTGTTGCTGTCTGATATCAACTACCTGTACAATATTGAGTATACCTAACACAACAATTCATGCAACTTTTTTTTCCTTTTTAGTCACTGGCAATCAAGTGGAAGAGGAAGAAGTCGAGCCATGCCACATATAAAAACATACTTTAGACCTTCACCTTCTTCAGAAGAGGTGGCTTGGTTTCTCGTTACAAGGTAAAGAGGAAAAGTCAACCACACTGGTTGGTGTTGTGTTTAGCGATTTCTGTAATCTTTATTTTTTATGTTGTCCATCTGTCGAAAATGCCTTTGGAGATTTTAATATTTTTAATACCGGTATTTGTCTGTAATTGATGTAACTGTTTTCTGATTTTATATCTTCATTCAAGGAGTGGTTGGTAGATTAGAATCACCTTGTCTGGAATGCTGATCTCTCCATTCACATCCAAATGCATGAAGTGTATGCTGTTTCATTTTGCTTTTAAACATTTTATTTTCAGTGCCAATCTTTCCAAAGCAGCTTGGGGAGCATTAGAAAAGAAAGGGTCACAGCTGATGATTAGGTCATATGAAATTGGAGTGTTGTTTTTACCCAAGTTTTTTGTAAGTTTAAAGATTCTGATCTATTTACTGGTACTTAGTTTCTGTATAAACCTTATCAGAGGTAGAAAAAAACAATAATCTGTTGAATTATGCCTTGTATTTACCTGCCATTAGTACCCCCACTCAACAAGTGGACATTATATTGATATCACCTTGTTAGTCATTCTATCAGAATTTTTTTTGTCGCTATTATGTTTGCTCTCAATGAATTGATTGATTTCAAATTTGGTGTGTGGCTTTATATGGATGAGGCATATGTTGGAAGCAACTTTGGTTGCTATCCAATATCAATCTCCTGTATAAGTTTGGGTATGTTAAGCATGGAAACGTTTGCAATTTCATGTTCCAATTGATGAGTTTTAGGTGTAGATTAACTAACAATGTGGCACACCATTTTTACTTGAGGATAAAATATATCTTGGATGTATTGTGTGATTCAGACTGTTAAGTCTTAAATAATTTATTTTTATACTTGTGGATTTACGACATGAATGGGGAAACAAAATTTATTTATAATTAAACTTTTGAAATTTCTGATGGAATAGCTGAATAGTTAACTGAAATGTGATTGCAAAAGACTCTACATTTAAGCAATATCATCTGAATTGACAGTTATAGCTATATTGGTTTAAACAGTTGTGGATGATCTGTGTTGTAATAAGTGTTTTGGTAAACTTTTCATATTTTAGAATAACAGAAAATCATTTCAAGTTTCTAGCGATATTCGAGAAAGTGATAAATTTCTCCTGCCTTATGATCTGCCATTGAAACCATACCAGAAAGAAGGTAAACATTTGGTATTCGTTTTGTAAAGCACTATATTCTCTTAACCTCAGTAAGCATGCAATAAATACTGAATATATATGTCCCATTATATCATATATTTAACTATACTTCAAGTATGTTGCGTAGAGGGGCGCGATATAGGTCTAGGGGTGTTATGTAGGGTAACAAATTTAGAGTTTAAACAAACACTTATAATGCATGAACAAAAAAAGTATATTTTTAATCTAAATTTATGATAGAACCGAATGTAAGGTTATCACATTTATATTATTGAGCATTGATCAAAGCAGATATCATATTGTATTAGCTTGGGAGTGCCATATTATACTGCCCAAGGGATAATATTAACCATTATAAATGCAATAATCCGTTTAATACGCAGTATGAATATCTCAGATGTTGTCATGTTTTTGTATACTGGTAGTTCAGTGTAAATCCCAAATCAATATTTTTTTCACTCCATTTGTTCTGACAAAATTGTAAATTATACCCCTACAGGGATATAAAGGAAACACCCTGTCTGTCTATCCATTGGCAAGACTGTCTACATTCCTTGTAAGTGTAACACCTCCTAAACATCTAAATGGATTTAAAACAAAAACTACAAGATGATATGTCATCATTTGTAGATGTGCATGAAGGAATACAATTACTGTCTGAAGACTCCAAATGGAGATAATCCAACATAAGGGTTTTACATGTTGAAACCTAGTAAGCGGAAATCTTCCTTGAACGCTCAAGAGATTTTGATAAAAACTGTCCATGATTGTTAGGACCCCAATTGATGATGATAGAACTAAAGGGTTTCTCATTAAACTCCATTTGAAGCAGAGACTATTCTCTTTGTGAGCTTGTTCTGGGTATTCTAGCTGACACTGATTTCAACAAGTAAATTGCAGTATGCTATGATTCACATCCAACACTTTGTTTTGACCTATCGTTGCATGTATATATAAATATATAATAATAAATTCCATAATTGCACAAATGCTGATTGACCTTCACATTTATGACTTCATTGATAACAAAAATTACAATTAAGGCATAACTAAAGCTTTGATAATTCTTAATAAAGGGTTTATTGCATAAATATTGAAGTCTATGAACCTCAGGACTACTCTGGACAGTATTTCCCAATATTCATGCAATAACTGTATATGCATATTTTTTCAATCTTGTGTGAAAGGGAGGCAACTCCATTTTCTGTCTCTTCTCCGTCAGTAGGGTCTTATTTTCCACTTAGGGATCAAATGACACCTTTAAGTAATACCAGACTTTACCTAGATCTGTACATTGTTAGTGTCCTGTCCTTGTGTATGATGAACTGAAGAGGTCAAAATAAAACTGAGAATGTGTACTTTGAAAAAATATATGTCATTTATTGCAATTGTAAATAAATACCTGAAACTATTGTGAAAATTGATATTGTATTAAAAACATATTTTGCACAAGCTGCCACAGAAGATAGTCCAATTTGGTTTTTAAGTACAATATTTCTGTACTTGACACTTATGTGTATCATGACCTATTTATTATACACTTAAGTCATAAAAAAAAATGATTTTTCAAGCACTATGATGTGTTTTCATAGTTGTATGTACATTTCAGACCGTCCATGGATTTGGGACATTCCATATAAAGACTTGCCAGATTCTAATGGTAACATGTGGTGCCCTAGCTGACACAGAAGTTGGATTGTTATTTAATTATTATTTATTAAACATTTTGTCCTTGCATTTGTTGCATTTCGTCATATCTATTCCTATTTTGACTAGAATGAAAGAGGTAAAAAACTTAGATTTGCAGTTAACATATAAACGAAGCAATTTATGCAAAGGGGAAAAGACTGCTTATTCAAGTCCATCAAAACTTTCTTTTTATGGTATGGCACCTAGTAGTAAAATGTCATTGAGATCCATGAATACACTTTTGGATGGAAGCAAGGAAAACATGTTTGTTCCCCCCAATCTCTTTCATTGATTTGGCAATCTCCCATGAATCTATCCATGCCTGTCTGGTGGTATGGAACAATACAATGTACTAGAGATCCATATTTATATAGTTAAGCAATATACATGTAGATGAATTTTTTTTTAATTTGCTTACTTTGCTCATATTTACCTCTATTTCTAGTGGAACTGATATCCCCCCCCCAAAAAAAAACCAAAAAAACCCCAAAAAATCAGAACAGTCCTTTTGCGGGTAATGAACCTTATAGTAATGATTTCATCGAGATCAACACATTTTATGTCATGAATTGAAAATGCTTAATTCCTGAACTGCTCTATATAGTAGTCAATCCGTCTGATCTTAGATGTAGGTATAGAGCACTGTGGTACTATTGAAGAGATATTCATACACCAATACTACAGTTATATAGTTTAACATGATGAAGTGCTTGTTATAATCCAGAGGATAGGGGATATACTGTTATATCCTTGTGTATTTCCATAGCACTTTTTTTCTGTCAGTTTTCTCAGCAACTATTCATCACAATGGCTTAAAATTCTAACATATTCTTCTTGTAAGTATGACATTTTAGAAAAAAATCATTAACAACTTCCAGTTTACCGTGGACATTGTTAATTCTCCATATATCATGATTGGAAGCTGAGGTATCGCTAGTGAGCAACTGTTTACAGATTTTTTTTTCATTTCCTTGTTTTTGACTTCTTCCATAAGTTATGGGCAATAACCCCATAAATCAATGCCAATCTTCTAACAACTAATATTCAAATTAAAGCACTAAAATCAAGTGTCTTACCACACATTACCATACCATTGTACAACCGCAAATATTTTGCAACTGTATAAAAAGTTTAAGCCACAACTCCCAAAATCAAAACCAATCTTCTTTTATTGGTATGGCACCTTGTAGTACAATTCCAGAGTCGATTTTCTCATACTCGAGTTTTGTGTAAAAGGCAGGAAAATACAAATTTATTATTCCTTTTTCCTCCTTATTCCTAAACAATAGTCCTTTTTCATATTCCCGACTTTGGCTTTGTTTTTTAAGATCTTGAGCAAAGGGGAGTAACTTTCTACAAAATAATCATCTAACAGATTGGTTTTACTGTCAAGTTGGAGCAATGTACAGCAGTGACCTTATAATTCAAATACTCAATTTATTAGAGCTGCGGAAAGTACTTTGATACTTTTGAATAACTTATTTCAAACCTTTAAGGTACTTACCGAAGTGAAAATAGTTGTAAGTCTCCAAGAAAAAAATGTTTACTGTTTTCCCTTTCTCTAGTGAGACCGGCAACCAGTTTGTCAGGTGTTGGTGGGTTAAGTCCCTTTGAAAAACTTGCTAAAATTGCTTGCCTTCCATAAATATGGAAAAGGACTATTCAAGTCAACACCACCAAAACCAAATATAGGTAACCATCCTTGTGTGGTATCTAACCTTATAATACAATTTCATAGAGATTCATGGACCTACATGTATACTCATAAATTTACACCAAATGTCCAAAGACATTCATGATGACAACAGTCAATACAAATATAAAACTGCAATTTTTTGTGTTTTTATGCTCCCGCGACAAACTGTTGGGGGAGCATATTAATTTACCCATTTCTGTCCGTCCATCGTGTCGTCCGGATAACACATGATCATAGCTTGTGTGGCTATCTCCTCGTACGGTTTTTGAAGTGTATCTAAAATATTTCACAGAATATTTCTATACATGAAGAAGGTGTGCAGGGCCAAAGGATTTTGATTTTCATGAAATGTTACGGAAATTGGTGATAGTTACACTTAGTCATTTTACTCAGAAACAGGGCTATATGGCTTGTCCGGCTATCTCGTCGTACAGTTTTTGAACTATATCTAAAATCTTTAACAGGATATTTCTACACATGATGAAGGTGTGCAGGGCCAAAGGATTTTGATTTTCGTGAAATATTATGGAAATTGGTGATAGTTACAAGTTGTCATTTTACTCAGAAATATAGGGATCGTGGTTTGTCTGGCTATCTCCTCGTACAGTTTTTGAACTACATCTAAAATATTTTACAGGATATTTCTACACATGATGAAGGTGTGCAGGGCCAAAGGATCTTGATTTTCATAAAATATTACAGAACTGGGTGATAGACTTGGTTACTTTTGTCAGAAATATATCCCAAGCAACAAAGTTAGGGATTTGTTATGGGGGTTATTAACATTTTTTATGTGTCCATTAATACGTCCATTGGTCCCCTTTTTCTCATCACAACAAGTCTGACACTACCAAACAGAATTTCATGACACTATGTGGCAAGGATACAATATGTAGTTATGCATATATTTAGGAATTTCTGATCCCCAAATTGATCCCCATACCATGAATAACACAAGCCTTGGAAGGATTTCTGAATCTGCAAACCATGTCTTCATACAAAAATAAACATGTTCCTAATTTGGCAAATCTAGCAGGCAGGGGCATCATTAGTGTCTTACAGACACATCTGATTTCTTAATAAAATAAAAAAATCACTAATAACAAATGAGGCACAGGCTCCTGTGACAAACAGGTCTTCTAGTTTTTATGGGGTTTTTTTTGTGGTCATATAAAATGAAAATCTATCAAGTATACACACATTTTAATATTTATTTTACTCTCAGTTGTTTCAACAAATCAAATGATCCAGACCCACAAGTCACTAATTTTCCTGTCACTAGCTGAGCAGACGGCGATTTCAGGGGGTCATGACTGCCATGAATACTAGCATTTATTATGAAGTTCATTGTTGTTTCAAAACTCATCTGTTGTATTGGTGATGCACATGTTTCCATAGCTATTCTATTGAATGGTTTATATGTCCCTTCATAAGTCATGTAGTCGGCCAACAACGATAAGTGGCGATAATCAACTTCAATGCCATATGCACCAAACACATTCTGTACTTCCTACAAGTGAGAAAAGCAATTAAAGATTGTAATACAGTGTCTGCAGGAGAAACTGCAACCTATTGAATTTAAAATTGAAGTATGCTTAAAACAACAAATTTTACATGTAGATAAAAAAAGTTAGTCCTAGTTCAAAAATAAACAGTCATAAAAAATTAGTCATAGTTCAAATATAAACAGTCATAAAAAATTAGTCATAGTTCAAATATAAACAGTCATAAAAAAATTAAGACTGATTTTTAGTTTAAGATTCATTCAAATTTTTTTTTCAATCTTGGAAGCACAAAATCTATAAAGAAGCTTTAAAACTTTGACTTAGTGTTCTCAGACAATTTTAAAACACCGTGAGACCTGTTTAAGCCAGGTGCGGATCCAAGGATTGGCGTACCGGGCATACGGCCCCCCTAAATCGGTAAGAAAAAAAAATTTCACCACAAGTTTCAACCAATAATATTTTTGCCTTGCTTTGCACAGCATTTAATTCAATCAATGCCCCCACAACTCAAATCCTGGATCCGCTCCTGTAAGCAGAATTCCTTTTGAACGGAGAGATTTTTCAGTTAAGGCAGATGTCTGGTTTGCAAAGGTTCAAAATGTATTGAAGATAAAATGAAGGGACTTCAGAAGATGTTTGGTTCTCACAAGTTGTTTTTTTGTCTAGGATTTCAGGTTTCATTGTAGCTGAAAAATCTTATATTGCAGTTTTTCAATACGAATGGCAACTAATAAAATGTCATGTCTATACAATATCTCCTGAATAGGCAGATTTTTTATTACTCATATATTTTTCTCAAACACTTACTTTCCATTGATCTAATAACTATCCAGTAGTGGATCCAGAGATTTTTAAAAGGGGGGTGTATACACAAATTTTGCATGAAATCAACATTTGCCAACAAATGGAGGAGGGAGTTCTAAACCTGGAATAACCAATGGATCCACAACAGCATTCATTTATTTCAATATCACTAGAAACTGTGAGTATGAATCTAGAGACTACCTTTATGATAACTCTTGCTGCTGCCTCTATTCCATATCTTTCTGCCATACCATGGATATCATTACTGTATAGCCGAGATATATCCAAAAAGTCAGAATACTTGTAGATTTCCTATAGAAAAGATAATCAAGAAGGAGTTACTTGGCATATTTTAATTGCATAATACAAGGAAACTAATTATTTTATTGACAATTCACAAAACATGTACATAACTGTGATACAGTTATGATAATTTTTTTACAGTAAATTATCAGTACATTTGACTCATTATAATACTATAAATTGCGATAACAAGCATTGCAAAGTCTTATATTTTGAAAAAAAAAATGAAACCCACTAAAAAAAACCACACATGAGAATCTTATGAAGTGCAACAAAAGATTATCATATGAATCAACTTGGATATGATTAACATGTGTATCAGTTTACATATGATTATCATAAGGTCATCACATTTAAATTGTATGTTTTTCACAAGCATATGAGAATAATTTGTTAGTAAGCAAATATTCACATATGTCATACCATTATCATATGCAGCACATTTTGCTGTGTACCGCTATAAAAAGGCAGAAGCAGTTTATTATTTAGTGCATCAATTATTACCCAACTCAAACATCTATTCTCTCTATACTAACCAGTATATTAATTCCCTCGGTTTTTAAATGAATCTCTCCATCTTTAGCTGTTGACAGAAAACATCTGGTAATGCCTGGAACTTCATGTATAACCATATTTCTTACATCTTGGTCTATCATTGATGGTAAATCTATCTTGCTGTCCATTATATTGAACTACAAAATAAGAGGGCAACCATTTAGAATGTTGTTGCATGATCAGTGGCATATCAAGAAATTCAAAAAATGGAGAAGAGTGGGGGACCTCCAGTAATTTCCAGTTTTATCTAGAAATTCAACCAAATTTTTCTAGCATAAGGGAGAAATGTGAATGACCCCATTGGAATTCCCTATGATGATCCCTGAGGTAGCAACGGAGTGCTGGGGGCGGGGGGGCTAAGTTCAAATTTTCTATCCTGCCGTTCTTTTCTTCAGCATATTTTAATATATGAAATAGATCCTGCTTTTTTTTTTTTTATTTTCTCATGTGGCCTGTCTGGCTTCTAATTTCTTGAAAATTTTAATCCTGTCTTTTCATTTCAAATTTGATCTTAGCCCCCCCCCCCCCAACTAAAATCAAAAGGTAGTTTCCTAGACAAGAATCAACTAGCACTTCCTCCAGTTTGACAGAAAAATACTTTCTCCTTAATGTGAATCAATTAAGCTACCTAATGTTGTCAGTAGAGTTCTTGATCTGTGTTTTCAACAAAAAATTGAACTGAATTTTTAAGTTTACATACAGAAAATAACTGAAAAATCAGTATCACAGTGACAGATCTAGCATTGAGGGTCCTGGGGTTAGACCCTCTGCAATGGTGGAAAATTTGGTTTATTTCGTGGAAAGTTTGGACTAAAGTGCACAAAAATAGCCAAGAAGCTCCTTTTTTTGGAACCCCTCTGAAACCCCTGTTTTTAAAATCTAAGTACCTGCCCCAGTGACCTGTAACCATAAACCCAAACATATCAATCATCAAATCACCTTTATAACTAAAATTAAACACTCAGTGAAGTTGTATCATTCTATCTCTTCAAAAAGTCTCAAAGAACTTTCTAATTCATAGTATTCAATAAAATGTATACTCATTACCTGAAGTGTGACTTCACACCATTCTTCTTTCTTGGTGTCAAATGTGTACTTCAGTATACTAGCACTGCTTTGTAATACACCCTGGAATTAACAACGCATGTCAAATACAACTGTATGTTGATGCAAATATTAAGGCCCCCTCTGATATCTTTGAAACAATTTGTAGTACAGAGAAATCTGTCTAAAATGAATACTTTAACTTTAGCTTTAACCATGAATACAGGGAGAATTAGAAAAAAACAAAAACAACTTGTATTAAACATTTACAAAGAGTTCTAAGAAAACCTTAAATACTTACATTAACTCTGGCTTGATCTTTTTTCTTGTCTGCTTTTGCATTACCCACAATTCCATCTTCCTCTTCTTCATCTTCATTATTGTCGTCTGCAGCTGCTTCCATTTCTACTTGTTCAGCATTACCTTCAGGGTCTAAAATTATGAAAGAGTAATCAAAGGAACCAAGATTCTAGCGGAAATCAAAACAATGCAATCCAGGGACAAAGACCAGACACAGAAAACAGACACACACAACTAACACCACAAAGCAACTAAAATAATACATACAAAGTAACAAAAGTAAATGAGCAACTTGGACTCCAATAAAAACTGGGAGAATGGGCAAGTATGCAAATATCTTTAACTGTTTTACCTTAAAAAAGAAATTAAATCAAGAAATTAAAGGATCAGTGTTGTCACTGTTACTAATATTTTGTTTCTACCATGAAACAAATTTCTCAATGTTTTACAGCAAATAATATAGTAAACCTTAGGGATAAGTTTGTCTCCTCTTGATTAAATGACAACTGCCTCATGAACTTACTTAGGTGGTTATCGGGGTTATGAACAGATTCAAACTTTCTACCAAACTTTAATCAAAATATCTATGAAATGAAGGAAAGTTTTACTACTTAAGACACGTCAAGAAGTAATGGTCATTCAATCAAGAGAAGACCAACTCTACTCCCTGAAGTTAACTACATTACTCGCTATAAATGTGAAAAAGTTCTTGAAAATGTTTATATTTCATAAGGTAATGGTTATTCAATCAAGGAGAAACCAACTCTATTCCACAGAGATAACTATACTAGTCGATGTAACAACCACAGATTTTCTTTGACTTACCTTCAACATCCTCAGATTGTGTTTTATCCTGTTCATTCTCATCTTCTCCCTTTTCCCCATCCTCATATTCTTTCTCCTCATCCATTTTTCCTAACTCTTTCATAGCTACTGCATCTCCATCATTCTCTTCAACATCAGACATCTCCTCCCTTGCTACCTCCACAACTGCTCCTTGATTTACTCTTGTAGATTCTCGAATCTTCCCAGTAGCTGTCATCCTGAATCAAAATAAGCACATCAAAATCACAATATGCATGTTTACAATACTTTTTTTTAAAGCAGTCAGAATTTCTCCATACTTTACACAGCACAATGATGACAACTAAAACATCAAGTCACTATTCATGCACAGGTATTTCTCGAATCAATCACCTGCAAATCTAGTCTAAATCTCACCTGCACATCTCAAGTAAAGACTTCACATACACTTCTCAAGTCAAGACTTTATCTGACACTGCTCAGCTCTTGACCTCACCTGCACTCTCAATTCTAGATTTCACCTGAACTTCTCAAGTATAGATCTCACCTGCACTTCTCAATTCAAGATCTCATCTGCATTTCTAAAGTGTAGATCTCACCTATACTTCTTAATTCTAGATCTCAACTGCACTTCTCAAGTGTAGATTTCACCTGCACTTCTCAATTCCAGATCTTACCTGCACTACTGAAGTGTAGATCTCACTTCCACTTCTCAAGTGTAGATCTCACCTAGTGCTTCTCTAGTCTAGATCTTACCTAGCACCTCTTAGATCTTTGATCTTTTTCTTGATAATGAAAATGAGATGTTTTATGTAGACAGTCTCCATATATTTCAGTATCATCTTTGGTCTCACACACATCTTCTTCTTGTAATTTGAGGCAGGTAGGAAATTAAACTTTATTCTAAATATTCGAGACCTTTGACTAGAAATAAATAGAAAAATCTTAAAATAGTTTAAAATTAATATTAACATTACTTCATAATGAGGATAATTATTATGAACTAGATACATTGAGATAGAATCCATCTCTGTGGGCCCCACCATGGCAATTAAGCCATATATATAAATTTGATTTAGGTGATCAACCCACATGTCAAATATCAAAAGCCCACATCAAAAGACAAAAAAATTACAGCTTGGACAAATAATTGCAACGAAAAAACAGGAATTTGACCTTTAAGTCAAAGTTCAAGGTCATAGGTCACTATCCTTGGTACAATTCATATCATCTTTTCGTGATCTACCCACATGCCAAATATCAAAAGCCCATATCAAAAGACAAAAAATTACAGCCTGAACAAAAGTTTGTCACTAAAAAACAGAAATTTGACCTTAAGGTCAAAGTTCAAGGTCATAGGCCTAAAGCCATGGTACGTGAAACATCATCATTATGTGATCCACCCACATGCCAAATATCAAAGGAGTTTGTCCGTGAAAAACTGGAATTTGACCTTGAAGTTAAAGTTCAAGGTCATAGGCTAATATCCATGGCATGCAACACCTGGTTTTTAGGTTATCTACCCACAAGCAAAATATCAGAAGTCTACATCAACAGACAAAAAAAATAAAGCCCAGACACGATTTTCAAACGGACGGATGGTTGGAATGATCACTATAGGGTGACTGCCCTTATAAGAAATAAATCTGTATTAAAATAGCCATAATACCAAAACAAAATCAACAAATATACAGAGTCAAAAATTTATTGACAATATTGGAATCTTAACAATTATAAATTTATTTTGCAGTTTCCAATCTTTATCACAAACCTTTTAGCAACTCCTTTCACCTTTAAGTACTCACTAACATCTACATCTTTCAGCACCTAAAAAAACCATCAGTTCTTATTTTTAAAAATGTTTGTTTTTTCTTACTTTATTCCACTATTAAACCAAATTTAACACATCATTAAAGAATTAATAATCAAAAATAAAAATACAATGAAAAAGCCTACAGAAAAAAAAACATTACTCAATTTTGTTTCTTCCCAACAAATAAACCCCTAGAGTAGGAATATATACAACTTTTCATAAGTAAACAACCAAAATTTAATTTCCTTTCTGCTTATTGGCACATGATACTCAACTTTCACATAGTTTTTTCACTTAAGTTTTTGGTAGATTTTTCAAATTTCAGTCACATGTACCGGTACATACATGGACAGGATGATATAATATGTTATACCAACATACACCAAAACTTTCTTTCCTGAAGTATACAACAGAGTTGAAGCTACTTTCAAATGACTCAGAATTTTTTCTGAACAGGAATACATACTCAGTATATTTCTGAATAACAACATACAAACCTCATGCAATAAAACTCTGTTAAATTTCATCTGAAGCTGCCTTGCCATTGTTCTTGCTTCATCATTGTCATACACAGGAACATCTACAGAGGGAGTTTTAATATT
Organism: Perna viridis; assembly: GCA_037379345.1. Classification (NCBI taxonomy): domain Eukaryota; kingdom Metazoa; phylum Mollusca; class Bivalvia; order Mytilida; family Mytilidae; genus Perna; species Perna viridis. Next base: position 55,791,596 of record CM074512.1, read on the forward strand.
AGCACTTGCTACCATCAGGATTTCACGGAGTCGAGGGATACCTAGGGTTACATTCATTTCACCACGTCCAGCAAAGTGGAAAGTGTTGAGGGTCATCTGGGTTGAAGGTTCACCTACGGACTAAAGAATAAAGAGCAGGGTATTTTACAAAGCCAACAAAAAAGGCAGACATTGACAAAATCAGAAGTGAACATACAGTAAAAAAGAGAAATGTAACAGTAGAATCTGGATATGAGACAGCAGAATGCCATCTTAAAGCATGAGAAAATCAAGACTAATTTAAATTAGCAGTATTTGACTATTAAAATTATTTGATAGTAATTTGTTTTGTATCTGCTTGTTGGTTGCAATTATAAAATTTTAATTTTAAAATCTTAAACTCAGAAGTAAATTCTCATTTAAGCAAGTTGAAGTTCATAGAGAAATCAAGTAAGATACACAGGCAAATGTACCACACATGAGAATCAGATGGTTTGCATCATATGATTATCATATGTATCGAGCCCTATATGATTATCATATGTTTCAGTTAACTTATGATAATCCCAGGTTATCATATGATAATCACATGCTTTTCACAAACATGATTATCATATGTATTAAAGCCCATACTATCATATGACTACCACATGTTAAATATCATACGAATATGATTAACATATGATTATCATATGAATCGAGCACCATATGATTACCAATGCTTACACATGTGCTTGTGTTGCTATGCAAGGTATACCTCCCACATGTTCTATATAGTGACAAATGACAAAAGTCAAACAAAATACAAAGTTAATATCGGACAACAACCAAAATTGTTTACAACATATACATGTGTGGTCTACAAAAAGCCATATATCAACTTGCAAATTATTGCATACATTGGGAGTCCAAGGCCAGATAATTATGAAAATGTGGACAGACAGAATGATGGATGAATGCTGTGATTCCAAAATAGCACCCACTAGCTGAGTGTAGTATAACTTCAAATATTTCCCTTAAGGCCAAAATAAAATATATCCTTAATTGTCATCCCCTTCCCAACCTGATTTTTTTTCAGCACTCTCAAAAAATTTTATTTTGAATTCTTGTCCAATTTAGGTAAATATCTATAAAATTTCCAGCATTTTTCACTAAAATTGATAAAAAATAAAAAGCAAAATTTTGAGAACCTCAGAACTTTTTACTGTGGCCTAAGCTTCCTCTTAGAAAAAAATGTCAAATGAACTTTATTTTTGTGTACTCTTCTGTAGATGTAAAAAATGAACCACACCTGTGAACAAAGTAGACCAACAGCCTCCCCAGGTTGAGCTAAGGCCTGTTGTACTTTCTTGTATATTAAACTGGAAAATTCTTCTGGCTGAACGTTTTTCCCAGCAGGCAACTAGTATGGGAAAAAAGTGAAAATAAGAAACAATCAATGAAATGAATTACATAAAACATAGGGCATTAAGTGTAAGTGTTTGTAAGAACCAGGCAAAATGGGAAAAATCAGAAACATGCATGTCAAAAACCCACCAACCTGACAATGTAATACCACTCAAGGATACTTTCTCTATTTGAATATAACACAATTCAATCTCTGCATCACTGGCTTTGCTCAGAAATTTTTCAATAGAATGTTAGAAAAATGAGTTTTTGACAGAGTTACCTGCCCTTGAAATGTTCATTTTCAGTGCATTTCAATGAAATTGTAACTCAATGGTCCAGCATGATATGGAAAATTTTGTCTGTTTTCCTTGATTCTGAAGATGCAAATAGTCAACATGGTATGAAAAGAAACAATCATTTTGATAGTTGTAATATCAAAATGATTGGGTTTTTTTCCATACCATGTTTTACCCACTGCCTGATTCGTACAGGGACTGACAGTTAAATGGAAAATTACAGAAAGTAATATATAGTTAACTTCCATGAATAGAGTTGGCCTTCCTTCGATTGATTGAATGACAATTACCCGATGTACTTTCTTGGGTAGTTAACTGGACAATTGACAAATAGATTTTTCACTTTTTTTCAAACTTACCTTAAGCATTGTGTTAAAAACGTGAAAAATAGTTCTTCTATCATCTAGAAAACAAGTGTGATGGAAAAAGAGACAAACGTATAAAATAAGATTCTATATTTTACTTTCATAGTCAGAGGTTAAAAACTTTAACTTAAGAGATGATACTATTTTTTTTAAGTGATACCTTTTCTAATTCTTTACTGGCAAATCTATCAATCATGCCACATAACTTTTCAGGAAACACGCCATTCTTCTCAAATGGTAAATATTTGGATGTAACAGGGTCAGGACAAGCGCTTTTACCCTTGCAGTATCTACATAGAATTATCAATAATAAAATCAGATGCTATTTCATTCAACGAACTATCAAGACAATAACAAAGTAAAGAGAGCAATGCTAACTCAACTTTACAAACAGCAGAATGTGCAATAAGTGTCAAATCTTTTTTTCTTGTTTTGATATTCTATATTGTGTTTGTGACGTATTCCTTTGGTTCATGGAAGCATTTTTTCTGAAGTATTTATAATTTAAAATATATCATATCATGATTTCATACTCTTATTCTCTTTTTAAAACAAGGTAAAATATTTCACAGGGTGCAGCTTAATATGACTACTGAAGTTGAAACCTTAAACAAACACACCCTTCAAGCTTGATAAACAATTTTACATATACACCTATACTCAAGACACCGTCTGGATACAAAATCAGATATGAAATTTACAAAGCCAACGAAAAAAGCAGAAATTCACAAAACCGGAAGTAAATGTAGGGTAGAATGAGAAAGTCAAGTTTGAGGGGAATTAAATTTTAAAGCATAAGAAATCATATTTGCAAAATGTCTATGAACAAAGACGATGATGCTGACAACACCTTAACATTATAAGGCCACAGTTTTTTTTGGTGGTTCTATAAAAATTCCAAACAGTGCTTTCAACCTAATCAGAAAATCAATATCCTTTGTTTAAATAATTCTAATATCAGTACTAATGTAACTACTGTACAGAAACCTCTGTTTTTCATCTGAATCTAACTTCCTCCACATTTGACACAATTTAACAGCTTCCTTCGTTCTACCAGATATTTCTGTGGTGTTACTGGTATCCACAGAGTCTTGATTTTCTCTGCAGAATTCTAGGAAACCAGAATTCCAACGATTACTCTGATTTTTGCTCCATTTTCTTATCTAAATTAAATAGGATAGCATTTCAAAGATTATTCATGCTATTTTATTTACTTTCTCATTGAAGTTTAAAAGCAAATATTTTTCTAGTAGAAATAAAATCTCTAACTATGACAGAATAGCTTTATTCTACTTGGTGCACATTACAGCCTAAAATTATCAAACTTATAAGATGATATTGACAGCAAATATTCATCAAATTCCTCTGATAATGTAATGGATATCAATATTTTAAAATAAGTAAAATAATTTTTCTTTACTTTCTGTTTCCGTAGGTAAATAAAAATCATACAATACATCGGTACTGTTTAATATTGTTAGCAAAATTAATGACCGTTCACTGAATCACCAATTGTAATAATACAGTAAAACCTGTCTAAACCGAGCCCCTTTTGGTATATCAATATTGGCTCAATTTAAACAAGGGTTCAGTTTACTATGGTTCAAAATACATTTAAACTGATAAAAAAGGATTTTTGAAAGTGTCTGGCTTAGACAGGTTTTTGGATTATTTAGGGTTTGGTTTAAACAGATTTCACTTAATTGTCTTGAAAGAACCATAAAATGTTGAGTAAATCTAAATAATAAGCACACAACTAATTCATGCTCATATTTAAACTCAGAAAGTTACCTTTTTCTGCCAGTGTCTGACTTTCTTGTCTACTTTTATTACACCAGTGTCAGATCTTTTACTCTCTAGTATATGTTTATTTTCCAATAATAGAGGCATTTGTTTCTCTTTCAAGAAACCAGTTTTACAGATATCTAAGCCATCTTCTCCATAACTAAACTGATAATTAAGAAAACAATCATTTGGATTTCATCAAACCTACAGTGTTCATCATTTACACAATATATTAATGTCAAAAGTGTTAATGTACTAATAAGAAATTAAAAACTAGAGGCTCCCAGGAGCCTAAATCGCACACCTGGTTAAAGTTTGTCTTTCAAGAGCAATAAATTTATTAAGGAGTTGTCCAACAATTTTGACTCAACAAGACTATAGTAGGACTATCTTAAGGATCATTTCAGTGATTGAAAGTTTCTTTCTATCTATTATAGTTATATATATAAGATATTGGCTGAAAACTGTGAAAAAAAGGCATTTTTCATCTTTCAAAGGCAATAACTCTTACAAGGAGTCACCTGACAACTTTGATCCCTGAACACTTTTGAAGGCCTCATAATAAGTGTCATTTCAGCAATTGAAATAATTATGCTAAACCTAATTGTTTTGGAGATATATGCGAAAAACTACTGTCGACCCCTAAGTTCTATTTTTAGTAATGGCGGCCATGTTTTTCAACGGATCAAAAATCCCCACATCAGTTCTACGCAGGATACCCCAAGGAACATTCACACAAAGTTAGGTTCCAATTGGTCAAGTTGTGTGAAAGGAGAAGAGTTTTGAAAAAAATTGGACGAGGACGGACGATGACGAGGACAGACACAAAGTGATGGCAATAGCTCACATGGCCTTTGGCCATGTGAGCTAATAAAACGCTTCACAGGGTGCAGCTGGATGTGACCCTAATGGTTGAACCCTATACAAATGAGGACAAGTATGAACACATTATTCAAGCTTGACAACTACTCTGAATTATGTTTACTATTAAATATTTGACACAGGAAAATCAAAGTGGCCCTATTTTCCTTAATAATTTTAAAGATACTAAGTCACTCATAGTCAGGTTATTTATTGGGCATAAGTCAGATGCTTGTTCCCTGCCACTTTTTAGGTTCTTACAACCCCTAAAATCACCCCAGCTTCACTTTTGTGGTATGACACCTTGTGGTACAATTTCAAAGAGATTCATTAACATCTAATAAGTTCTTGTCCACACATCATGAAAATACTCGTTTCCGTTGCCTTTTTGGTCCCTCATTCCTAAACAATTTGTGTCACAACCTTCCCTCTGTGGTATGGCACCTTGTGGTACAATAATAAAGAATGTAACCCTACCTGTACAATGCTGCCATCACTGTCCCTAACAGTCATGTCATAGTTGACCATGATGCCTTCTAAATGTTTAATCAAACATCTCTGTAAGTAACCACTACGACTTGTCTTTACAGCAGTATCAACCAAGCCCTTCATAGAAATACAAGTAAGTATTAATATAAAGAGGGAGATTTCTTTGTTGGGACATATAAAAGTAGATACATGTGGTAAGAAGTCATCTTTGGTACAGTGAAAAACTGGCCATTTAGGTCAGGATACCTGTACGAGATAAAATTTCCTTTTTAAAGATACATTCATGTACATGTATTATTATGACATATTTCATGATTATTTTCAGGATAACTGCTGGTAAATATTCAGTAAAAGTTCTAATCTCTCTTACAGCATAGTAGCGTCCCTGATAGGGTTGAAACAATGCAGTTACCTCATGATATGATACATATTGTTTTACATCCAAATGAAACTATTACTTTCGATACGATATAATACATTTTTATATTTTATGATTTCAATTCTACATATGGATTTTAATTGTATTACTTCAAAGATTTTTTTACGATTTTCTCTGGAGAAAACTACCTTTGTATTGAAAATTTATTTATTTCAAATAAAGAACTTCAATCCAACATTGCCATTTTGTTAATGAACTTAATTTTAACCTCTGTGTTAAAGATTTCTCATAGGAACTACCAAAAATATTTACTTCAAAACCCAAGCATGCAGAAAAAACAAAAAAATACTGTCGTTTTTTCATTATATCAGAGTATCGTTTCACCCCTAGTTCCTGAGCATGTAAGCATGTCCTGCTTTTCTACTTAATCAAATGTAATTTAGATTGACAATATGTATGGTAAGTACAAACCTCTCTACCAGCCATACAATGGAAATAGTACTCCTGAGGTCTGATACCTGTAAGGAATCTCCCAGAGACAAATCCTCCAGCTCTAGGGGTCATGTCATACTTGACAAACGACGGTAGAGTCTTCCCACTCAACATGAGAGGAGGTCTTCTACCCTCCAATTCTATCTGACCCAGTAAACATGATATCTGCATACAGTTCACCTACATAAAAATACAAAATTGTAGACACATTTTATTTGGTTTTACTTGGTATATCTTGTCTTAAATGCATCAGAAGAAGCAGATCAACAAAACTGACATACATATGATCAAATCAATTATATGTTCTGTATATGTAATGGCCAAATGTTAAATAATAGAACTAAAAACAAATATCAGTGCCACTCCAATTTCCAGTATTGTCACTGTATTAGAGAGCCCTTTTTAGCAAGTCTAAAACATAAAATTTAAAGATAGAAACCAAAGAAACATGAAGTTACAGACAGACAAACAGACAAACAGACAGATGGGGTGATTCCCATATACCCCCTTCCAAACTTTGTTTGAGGGAGATGAAACGTTCTTCCTGTAGGCAAATCTACATAGCCTGTGCTTCCCATAACTATTTTTTTAATTTGTGGAAATGCATACTAACCATAGAACCTTTTGCACCAGACTGTACCATAAGTTGAAGATTATTGTGAGGGAAAACCTGCTCCAATCCACCCATGCAAGCTCTGATAATGTTAAACAAGTGCATTAGTAAAGTAGCAGTCTTTATAAATATCAGACTGGAGGCAATTCATACATTTAAAAAAAAATCCTACAAAATTCACTTTTACTTTTAATTCAGAAACATTTATAAACCACATTACCAGTTTTAGTTTGTCATTCAGTAGTTACACTTTTGAAATAAATAACAAGATCAGTACCATGCCTATATGCCTGTCAGTGAATAGGTATTTTCAATATGTATAAAAACACTAAGCAAGTTAAAAAGAACAACAGAATGGGTTACAAATTTCCTTAAGTAATGTACTAATGATAATCATACACTGCTGAAAAAATACTAAGTTTAATAGGCAAAAATCCATTTTAGAATATATGTTAAGTTTCTCCATAACAGGAGGTGAACGATATATGTACAGTTACTGTGCCAAATTAAAATAAAGTCAGCATAATACTTTATGTACAGTGTATATAAACACTGAAAAAAATTAAAATAATATACAATTAAAATTATACAAAGTAGATACCCCCTAACTGACAGACAGATGGAATCGAGAAATGACTTGATCTTCTTTCACCTTTGTTGCTGCAGGTAATTATAGTATGTACATGAAATTGACACTTTGCAATAGTTATCCTTCTTGATTTTGTTTGATTTTAGAGGATATGCTTTTCTCCATAATATACATTTGAATGCAGAGTGACTATAATTATGTAAGATATGGTATACAAGATTAAAAAGGCATTGCTTGTTTGGCAGTTTTTACTGCACTTTGCATCAGCTCTAACATTGGCTTTGTCTGAATTAAACGAATTTTGACATCAACATTCTTATGGCCTTTCACATCTTACCAAATGAACATCAATGGTTTATGAAGGAATTTCAATATCAGTTACTGAACATGTTAACTTTTTTCAAATACTGTGCATGTGTATTTTTATGGCATGAAGCACAATGACTTTTCTTCATTTGATTTGATAGCTTTTCAATATTTGTTTATATCGCCATAACATTGTATATATTAATTGGTTAATAGAAGCGTCAATTATCCATACCTAGCAATATCATTCTGAACCCTGTCTGTTTTATCTTTCATACTAAGGTCCATTTCTCTCAACTGTCTATCATCCCTGTTGAAGTGGGCTGACTTCATTGACTTTAACAGAGTTTCATGATCTTCCTCGAGGTCAACATTTAGGGCTTCACAAGCAGCATTAGTACCTACAGTCTTTGAGAATTCAATAGCTTCTTTCCTTACACTGTCAGCCTAATTAACATCAGAATGGAAGATTGGTTTAGAAATGCCAAATACACCTGTTTATGGTTTTTAAGTTTTTTGTGCTTTAATGCTTTTGTCCTTTCATGCTTATTTTCTACTGACATGACTCATTTATATATTTAGTAATGTTGACCTTGACATATGATCCAGGAGAGAAAAGAAAATTTCTGTGGAAAAGATCTTTTATAATTCAATATTTAACCTGGCAAAAGCTGTAAACTGTGCTTTCAAGAAATTTGAATGAAATTTAAGGGGGAATAAAAAATCAGAATGTAAAGGAGGCAGACTTAGGGTAAGGGACATAACTCTTGAAATCAGTGATAAGTTTGTATCATATTCAATTTCACCAAAGACTATCAAGCTTTCCTTTGAAACAGAATGAAATCAGTCAAAGTTACTTTGATGCTTACATAAGATTGATGTAAAATGCTGAATACAAACATTTCAATGATTTTTAAGAGTTGTGTCCCTTTTTAAGACACACTGTACATCAATCTGATAAGACATACTGATTTAGTGACTAGAATATCCTGTACTCCTAAGGTAAATCCTCTTGTTATTTGTAAGAAGTTGATGAACAATCTGCCAAAACATGTCAGAACCTGACCTGCAACAGCTCCTCCATACAACTGGAATAATGAGCCAAGATACATATTATATTATATATTATGTATACATTAAATTAAATAGACAAAATGTTTACAGTTTAAAACTTGTCTCGAACAACTTCTTTACACTGTTATTTCATGGCTGTTTTATAGTGTCATGGAATACTTCATTGTTATTTTAATGAAGTTCTTTTTAGTAGCTTGAGAGGGCAAAAAAAAAGACTGATAGAAAGATGGACTGAAATATGGACACATCAAAATCATTATACCATCCACAACTTTGTTGCTTTGGATATAAAGATTTGAATAATCATTATTGTTTTGTTCGGATTCTTACATTATTTATTGAACAACCCACATCCACTATAAACTTGGCATCCAACTTACAACATAAGATTCTCAGCAGAATTATGGGTAACACAAAAGTAAAACAACAAAAAAAACTGAAGTTGTATACTCTTAGTAAAACAAACCTCATTACAGCAGTGTACCAGGCCGTATGGTGTAGGTCCATAATGACCTTTGTCAAGGACACCACAAAGTAATTCTCCACCTCTAAAGATCACATGACTTTCTCCCATCTCATTGGATATTGATTCATGTATCCCATAAGACAGTTTTCCTCCTGGTGCCCAACTCTGAAATCACAAGATGCAGGTCATTTTTACTATAACTGAACAAGACCTTGCAAAGTAGCAGGTACATGTATATACATGTATTCATAGGTGATACAATGAAGTATTGAGCAAAATATTTATTGAATTGATGAAAATGTTTTAATATCCTTGACCACTCTTATAATAATTGCCAGACAATAAATTTTTCATTGTGAAATTAACAATTTTCCAAAATTTATGAAATGTAGATAGATGCAGGTACAATATACCTACTTATTGTTGCAGTTTCTAATTTTCAGGATTCCGTCAAGTGACCAGATTTGTGGGTATCATTTCTCATGGTTTAAAAGAGTAAACAAGGGAACCAAGGTAAAAAATGATTAGTGTAGCACAGTGTTAAAATCAATTTCACGGGTACATTTGTACTATTTTTCACACTTTTCAGTCCAATGTGAAAATAGCCAAAATTAGTACACCATGAAAATTAATACATGTACTTTTATCAATTATTATTAAACAGTATCAATGTTTTGGCTCTGCTTGTGAGGGACAGAGCTATTTGTACTAAAATCATTACTATCAGTATGTTGATGATGCACAGCCAATGTCCTAACCAACAGGAATATGCAAGACTTTCTAGAACATCCACTCAATTCCTTTGTGTTTACGTTTAAACAGTCACTTCCAAATTACCTACATCATCTTAACATACCATGGAATGATTTTGAGCCATCTGTTTTTCAAACCCCCACTACATACACATAGTTAGGATGTTGCTGATGCTCTACCCATATTATTCTATAAAATGAAATGTTACAAAATATGTCCATACCTTCTCATTAATTTTAGCTTTGCCATCCAGGTGTAAAGCAGGTTTACCCTTTGGAATCACATTAATCAGTACAGTAGATAGAGCCTACAAGACAAATTCTTATGGTAATTAGCATTGGTTCAAGGTTTGGTTCCCTTAAATTCAGACCTAGTAACTTAAAATCTCATTTACCTAGTGCTTGAACCTTTAACCCTTTTCATTTACATTTAAATGCAAATGAGAGCTTTCAGTTTTCTTCAAGTGGAACACTGACTTTCAACCTGGAAAAGTCCATTTTACGAATTTGTACCCTATATGGAATTAAAAAGAGTAGGAGAATTTATTAAAAAAAAAAAAAACAAGATCTGAAATGTCCTTGCTACTCTATTCCATATCAATAAAATACGATCTATATATGTAAGTTCATGACAATTAAAAACACCAAGTTCCCTGATGTGGCCTCACCTTAATGGAAAAGACTATATTTTAAAGAAATATATATGGCCTTAACTTTGTCACGTAAAGTAGGGTATAGAAATGTACCAAATTTAATGTAAAAGTAAAGTCATCGACAAAAACTTCCAATCAACACTGACCTGTTTACCAGACCACAATCTATAGGGTTTAACTATGGCAGGGTTTAGCAACAGAACTTCTCCTTTTTTATCGCTAAGAGCTGTATATACTAACTGGCAATAATCTTGTCTGAAATTATAACATTTAATGATTTCAATGTATTAACTTAAATTAACTGTAAATTGTGAAATTTTAGTGACATTTTCATATCCGCTATATTTACGATCAGACCTGTGACATGGAAATTCAACTGTTGTGAATATTTTCTTCCAAGAACATTATAATACAATTGGTGGAGAGGTTTCAAATCCAAAATTTGCAAAAGAAGACAGACCACAGTTACAGCAAAAAAGAAAAAGATGGCACGAAAAACTCGTTGAGAATAAAGTATGGGTATTCGTTACATTACTTTAAAAATAATCTCAAACCAATGCTTACTAAAAATGTCATTCACAGCACTTGAAGCACACATTATTTAATCAATGTATTGATTAAGTATAAATCATGGAAACTCCATTTTATCATTGTTTTACCACAGGCTGGCCATTTATGTCTCATTGTTTTACTCCAAATGACAAAGAGGGTTAAACATCGATTGTATTGATTTTTGTCTTTTATGAATAGTTTCACTTCATTCATTTTGGGGCCTTTTATAGCTTGCTTTATGGTATGGGTTTTGCCCAGCATTGAAGACCAGGTGGTCACCTGTAGAAGTTTAATTGTTCAATGCTTGGCTTTTGGTGGATTGACAATCATACCACATCTCCTATTTTTACATAAATGGCCAGTCAGGGTAAAACAATGATAAATTGGGAGTTTCCATGATTTATTGCCATTCTAATAGGACTAGTTTCTTCAAATTTTTAAAAAGATGTGACCTTATGTGTTGAAAGAAATGGAGACCATCATGGAGCAAAATTCTGTTGTGATGTAAGTAAAATCTATGACCTAGGAAATAAGACTGTCATCATTTATGACATGTATGTTTATTCAAGTTTTACTGCAGCTGTGGTCTATAGACTCTTGAAGCACATCATACATGTATTAGAATCATAGTTTATGTGTTAAAAATTTGACATTTATGAATAATATCAAAGGAAACACTAAGACAGTACTGGTAATCCCACCCTGTTAAACTCTTAAAATTCTTAGCCAAACTGTGAATTCAACCCCTGATTACAATCTTGGGGATTTGAATTTCCTAATGGCTATGTACATGGATACAAAACTTCACAGATTTTGATGTTTTAGTATTCTCAAGGATAAAGTAGATATCCACTATTGTTACAAGTTGCACACATTGTCATGCTAAGTATACTCCGCACTTGTACGGAAAATTGATATAGCACAGCAATCAAAGTCACTCATAAAGTATGCTCCATCAAAAGAAACGACATACTAAGTTTGAAATCAATCCATCCCTTGGCAGCTGAGATAATCACAAAGAAATATCAGATGGACAGATGGACGGACAGACAGACCAGGTGATTCCAATATACCACCCACTCATTGAGAGGGCTATAATACCTATGTCACAACCTCATAGTCTTGTGAACAACACACATGGCCAAATATTAAGTAGTACTCCGGATAAGAGTCATGCAGATTCATGTTTGGAAAGTCTTCATATATTTATTTTTGATATTTTATTTAAAATGTTACAGAAATTAACATGAACTTTCATATAACCTTTGTTCTTAGGAGATAAAAATTACAAAGAATGTACAGTAAAATTCAAAATTAAGGGATGTAACTCTGTAAATGTAAAATACAATAGAAAGTTGGATTTTGCGGATTATATCCTAAGAGCAGGGAGATTGGAATGAATAATCATACATTTCATCATATAGACCTATAAAGCAACTTAATAACAAAAATAAAAATGTGTAGCCTTTTTTGGGGTGAATCACATATTACAGAATTTGCATGATTCTAACAAAGACTACTACTTAAGATAAATACCTATTAAAGAACCTTCCTCTCATGGTAAGTGAAGCACCAGCTATCATATGATCCTGTATGAGTCCGGCCAATGGTGTGCCATCTTTGGGCACAAGGTACTGGAAGTCTGTAGCAGCTGTTCAAACAAAATAGAGGATTTTAAAAATTCACTCTAAAATTTTAGTACATGTACTATAGAAACACTACAGTCCTGAAAAAGGATGTACTGAGAGCTAAATCATGTAACATGATCTTCAACAAATGTCTTAAGTTTCTATGCAGAATGCAGTGGAATGAGCCTACTGATGCAGTAATAAAAAAACAAATATACAAGATTTCTAGGGTTTTTCATTTTTGAATGAGTGTAAATCAAAATGTATCTTTTGATTTATTTGCATGTGAACCCAAGTCTTTAAGTAAAATACATTTAGTAGGCAAGGGTAAAAACACATTGGGTTTGATTGTAAACATGTGAACCAATCAATGATATTTATCAAATATCATACCAAATAAAGACAAGCACACATGAATAAAGTTTCAGCAGGCAATCAAAACATCCTATGATCATGTCCTTATTGTATGACTTATGATGTTCTGTGGTTCTCAACCCCACATGGGAAGAACTGGGATTGAATTTTTAGGTGCTTTTAATTGTTTAATATTTTTTCCACAGTGGCCAGATTTTGAAAGGGGGAAGGTTGTGATCAAGCCAAAATTCTTAAACATTTTTTTACATCTGTCAAAAGTCAGGAATTTTTGGCTTCTGTATGTCTTGTTTTGTTTTTACCTCTAGTTTATTTTTATGCCACTTGAGTATACAGGGGCAAATCTTTTGCTGTACTGGTGTATTATTATGTATTTGGTCCTGCTGCAGCCTGTCCTGTGGTGTGAAGACCAATGGGTGGCCTTGGGCTAACATTTTCATCCAGGTGGGGGTTGTTGTCTTTTTGACACATATATTCACCATACATATTCTCCTTACATGATGCATTTATCTCCTTACATTGAAAAACCATGAAAATGTGGTAAGTATCATTTGCATGCACACATAATTATTTACACCAGACAAAAAAAAAAAAATGATCTAATTCTGAGGAGAATAAACAGTTATTTCACTTACCAATAGAGTATGCTTCAGCTCTGCCCAACTCATTTTGTGGAAAGTGAGCATTCATTTCATCCCCATCAAAGTCTGCATTGTAGGCCTTACAATTAGCGTAATGTAATCTCAATGTCTTCTCTCCTGGTAAAACCCTAGCCTGAAATAAAGAAATTATAACTTTTCAATGCTAATTTTTAGAATATGAGATATTTTTCAAGATAATTTTTCACTCTTTGATTGAAAAACAAGATTTCATACTAAATAGATTGAAATATACATAAGAAGGTAAACTAATGACAGAATTCCAAATACAGACGTATGCAAATGTGACATTATTCAGTATAAGTTTGGGAATTTTGACTTAAAATACTACACTCAGTACAGTGAAAGTGGTCTAAAACCTAACCTTCAGTAAACCCAAAACTTGCCTAAATCAGACGCTTTTTAAGTGTCAGTCCCTGTAAGAATCAGGCAGCAGGTTAAAGATGGCATGAAAAAAAGTGTAATCTGACTATTTGCACCATTACAATAAAGGAAAACAGACAAGATTTTCCATATCATGCTGGACCATTGAGTAACCATTTCATTGAAATGCACTGAAAATGAACATTTCAAGGGCAAATAACTCTGTCAAAAACCATATTTTTCTAAGATTCTATTGAAAAATTTCTGAGCAAATTTAATGATGCAGAGATCAAATAATGGTCTTTTCAAATAGAGAAAGCATCCTTGAGTGATATTTTATTGTCAGATCAGTGGGGTTTTTGAGATGCATGTTTCTGATTTTTCCCATCTTGCCTGATTCTTACTAACACTTACACTTAAAAGAATCTTAAACCTGGATAAACCAAACACCCATATTAAAGAGGTAGACCTAGGGACATATCTCTTGAAAGCAGTGATATGTTTGTATTATATTCCATTTCACCAAAGCCTATCAAGCTTTCATTTAAAACAGAACGAAATCAATAAAAGTTACTTAGATGCTTACATGAAATTGATGTAAAATGCTGAATAAAAACATTTAAATGATCTGTAAGAGTTATTTCCCTTACATCAAGTCTACCTCCTTAACCAAACAAACCTCTAAGTCCAGAGGAGGTTTCACTGTAATACATTATGTATGTCTCGTCACATGACTCCATGATTTCATGAGAATGGGTCCTTATCTCCCATTCAAATGCACAGAGATTCGTCATTAACATAGCATTGAGTTCAATGTTAAAAGCAAAATATATTTTTGTAAAAAAATACTGCTAAAAAATGACAAATATCTAGTTCTACTGAATAAAAATGTTAAGAAAAACATAGAAATAGAAGATTTTGCATACTGATACAGTTTTCATTTCCCGGAAGGGAACAATAAAATGCAGACCGGCCTTCAGATTTCAATATGTTCTACATCTAAAATTCCGGCAGGAAAACTGAAACTAGAACGAGACTTACAAACCCTATACACTAATCACCTACCCTATGTGCCTGTATACTTGGTTTGTGTAAAGTAGGTTGTCTGTTGAGTAACAGTACATCTCCATTCTTTAAATGTCTGTACACCTGAAACAATAATAAGACAAATATGAAGTTGAAAGTGTTGTCATTCTACATTCCAACTCTTAAAGGAAGTTTACATGGGACAGCAACAAAAACATTTACGATGCGTGCTTTATCTATACAAAGACATCAAATTTTAAATAAATTTTAAATAAATTATCCATTTTGAGCAGAGATATTTGCAATGAAATTTGGACAAATGGACACAAAATGACACTGTAAACATACTCATTTTCACTATTTTGACAGTGGACTGAAAACTGTGAAAAACAGTTCCTGGAATTTGGTTTTTCATACTATATCATGCCAATCATTTTTTTTAACTAAGAAACAATTCATACCCACAAATATGTTGACAGAATCCGTGAATATCAGCAAATGCAAAAATTAATATGTTCACAGTAGATGGATGGACAGACAGAGACCGACCAACAAGGTGACAAGACAGTTTGATCATGTCTTTAATTTGACTTATGGTTTAATTTCTTTCAGCTGACATTTGTAAGTGTTCTTGAACAACAGTAGTTCTATAAGGAAGTGAATTAAAGAATTGAGATTCCCTAATTACCTAATTAATAACTTGTTGCATATAAATGAAATTTTTTTTTTACTTAATGTGGGTGCTCTTATAAATGTTTACATTATAAAAGCCCTCTCATTTATGAAAACAGCTAAAATCAATATTAAGAAAAAATTAAATACCAACATACTCATATAAATCCCTAGGCCAAACGCAATTAGGACACAAGTAATATTTGCTGGAGACTTTGAAAAGGGCACGGTATTCCAGGTCTAAAAGGGCACTTTAGCACATAAGAGGCAAATATGAAGGCACATCATGCAAGCATTTACATCTATTTAGGAACAATTAATTTAAAACCCATCAAAAAGGGCAAGATGCCTTCCCAAAACTGTCTGTAGGGAGCAATAACAAGGAAGTATTAATCAATTGTTGAGTGCCAGTTTACCTGTTTACATCCCATTACAGAACCATACTTGCTGGGTGTCAACAACTGCTTAGCCAAAGCCTCTCTCTGAGTCTTATCTTTAGAACTCAGCATTACCTTTGATCCATTTTCATTCACAACAAAAGAAGCTCTGTTTTAAAAAGAAAGTAAGCAGTCACCTTTAGTTAGTTTTTAATAAAAACTTTCTATATACAGTGAAACCTGTCTAAAGAGAACCCCTTTAGGTCTTTATAGACAGGTGTTCCATTTACAAAATTTGTTTTCACTGATATAAAGGAACTTTAAGGAGGTAGACCTAGGGGCACGACACATTTTACATCAACCCCTTTTAAGCATCAAAGTAACTTGAATTGATTTCATTCTATTTCAAAAGAAAGCTTGATAGGCTTTGATGAAATTGAATATGATACAAACATATCACTGATTTCAAGAGTTATGTCCCTTACCCTAGGTCTACTTCCTTAAAAATAGTCTGATTTATGAGTTTGGTTTAGACAGGTTTCTTAGAAAGCATTAATATGATTAATTACAATACTATTAATAATATTTAACATTGAAAGAAAAATTTTTCTGCAAATTTTTAACAAAAATATTCATTCTAAAAAAAATAAGTAATAGCACATTAAAATGGATTTTACAAATAACAGCGACAACAGTTGTACAGTAAACAAAGCTGTTTAGATCAATAACCAATTGTCTTTGAAATAAGAGAAAAAAAAGAAAAATAATACCGAATAAAAATTATATTTGCATTCATTGTTGTGTTAATTATACCCCCACCTGAACAGGAAGTTGATATCTGAGAGCAACCAAGTTGCTAACAATGAACACTCCATCTATATCAAGCTACATACCAAATTTTAAATTAATTGGCGTCAAGACTTTTGCAACATACAAAGTTTCAGACGGATGGACAAGGTGATTCCAATAGACAACCTGCTCATTGAGAGGGGTATAATTTTGAGCCTCCTACACCAGTATAGTTACCCAGGATGTTTATCAGGACCATTAATTACGGCCTGTCTAAGTTCATGCACATTCCACGGAGTCACAGGCTGAGGGTATGTCAGTTTTTTGGCAAAGACTTCTGGGATACCTATCTCATTGGTGTTGATACATGGATCTGGTGATATAACAGATCGGGCTGCATAATTTACACGTTTTCCCATCATATTCTTCCTAAAAAGTCCTTCTTTCTTCTCAAGTATCTATCAAACAATTCATACTTGAATTCATATAAAAGTTCAGTCACCATGAATTCATTCTAACCTTCTGTTAAGTTTATACTGCAAATTCATAATTTTGTTTCGAATTCTTATATTAAGAAATTCACTAATATCTGAACATTATAAATAAGTTGAACATACAAATTTTTTTAATCTGCCTGCAAATGAATTGCTAGCCATATATTCTAATTTAAAGGTATTTTCCTAACAGTACAGTTTCACCATGAAATTTCAAAGTCACTGAACCAGGAGAAAATTTGAAAGTACCTGTTTGATACCATTCCTTCTCTCTGTTGACAGTCTATCCATCTCAGAGTCATAACAGCTGTTTACATGGGTTTGTAGTAGTACACACGAGTTCTGTAACTTATCTACCAGAGTTTTACCTTGAACTTGTGACAAGTTTGACTGGAATTTTTTTTTTAAAAATAGTAATCTGTGTAAGAGCATATAAAAAAATACAAAACTAAAATCTTATTTTTAAAAATTCATGAGGATGAAAAGTATATAATGCAATAAGTTTAATGCAGGGACTGATAGAGAGAGGGGTATCAAAGGGGGTCAGGACACACTTTTTGATGAATTTTTTGTTTATTTCAAGTGAAATTTTTGCAAAAATAAGCAAATACTAGCCTGGGACTTAAATCAGAAAAACTGATTATCTAAAAGAATTAACTCGTTCCACAATGTTTATCATAGATTTTTTATTATTGGTTTTAAGTCAACCCTTATAAATTTCAATTCATTTCCCCCAAATTAAATTATTGTATGTGTGACCGGTATTATTACACTATCAAGATCATTTTTCATTCAGGGCAAAAAAACAATATATCAAAGTTCCGTCAAACTGCCAATAAATAGGGACATAAGAAAATCAGAAAAACAAAACATGACCTACTAGTGTATAACCATAATTGCCATTTTTTCCCTATTGAAATAAATGATGCACCTACCGGTATCTCAATAGTTTCAGATTTGTTTTTGGACTCCTTATTCATGATGTCTATTATCTGACGTATAGTCACAGAATCTGAAATCAATTTACTCAAGTTGGCCGTCTGCATGTTTTCAAATTGTTTGGAATCTCCTAATCTAGATACCTACAAATAAAAGTTAGGAAATTTATCAATACACTTATAACAATGTGTTTCTATGTTGGCAAAATCAGAAGTAAATAAACTGTAAAATAAAGAATTGTTATGGTAAAATCCAGATAAAAAAAAATCAAAATCATCCCAGTATGTAACTTCTGATAGGTAATAGAGCTTAATTCAAAAATGGAGACATAGAATTAAACTTAAAATCAAATTATCTCCCCATATTGATGTCTATGTTCACTTTTAAACAAGAGGCTCCCTGGAGCCTGAATCGCTCACCTTCTTGAATTTTGCCTTTCAAAGCCAATAAATTAAACAAGAAGTTGTCCAAAAATTTTGACTGAAGAAGTCTTTGGTAGGACTATCACAAGATCTTTTCAACAATTGAAAGTTTCTTTTAAATTATCATAGTTTTCAAGATATTGACTGAAAACTATTAAAAAAAAAAGTTATTTTTCCCTTTTCAAGGGCAATAACTCTCACAAGGAGTCTGAAGACTCTTGTAGTCCTAATAATATGGATCATTTCAGCTATTGAAAGAATTTGGATAAACCTAACGGTTTAGGAGATATATGTGAAAAACTACTGTCTGACCCATATGTTCTATTTTTAGTAATGGTGGCCATGTTTTTTGACAAATCATAAATCCCCACAACAGATTTATGCGGAATACCCCAAGAAACATTCATACCAAGTTTGGTTTCAATTGGTCAAGTAGTGTCAGAGGAGAAGATTTTGGAAAGAAATAACATTAATAATCGTTGAAAAAGGGCAATAACTCCAACATGGCTTAACGGATTAAAACCAAAATTTGACCAGAGATAGATCTCATCATGCTGAATTCAGCTAAACCTAACGCTTTAGGAGATATATGCGAAAAACTACTGTCTGACCCCTATGTTTTATTTTTAGTAACGGCAGCCATGTTTTTTGACGAATCAAAAATCCCCACACCAGTTCTAAGCAAGATACCCCAAGGAACATACATACCAAGTTTGGTTCTAATTAGTCAAGTAGTTTCAGAGAAGAAGAGTTTTGTATAATTGCTAATGACAACGACAACGGACGCCAAGTGATGGAAATAACTCACATGGCCTTTAGCTAAAAAATGTTAACAAAACACTTTAATAAAAATACAGTCAAACCAATCTTAGTGACAACCTGTGTTCAACAATAACCTGTCTTCAAAGACTGTAATTAAAATACATATATCTAGTTTATTCTATGTGGAATTAACCTGTATATAAAGACCACCTATCTCATTTGACCATAATTTTGCCTTCTGTTTTGGAAAGGACTTGAGACAGATTTGATTGTAAAGAAGTTTTTAACAGTATCACCCAACATGATATACTCACCGGTCTAAACCTTGATGGAGGTACAGGCATAGCATCCAGGAAGAAGATATCAGTGGGCTGATCAGCCACAACTCCAGAAAGGGCTTTAAATAAATGCTGCAGCAGTGACTTGTCATTTTTCCAAAGGCCTCTTATGTGTTCCCGTAGATTAGATGCTGGTATAAATTCTTGATTGCCCCTTGATTTTGATGGATTAAGTTCATCATCATCTTCATCCTCATCTTCATCTAATATATTTTCTTTATCTTCATTTTTTTGTTTAATATTTCTGATGTCTTTTTTCTTTTTATTATTTCTGCAAAAAAAAATATCATTTAATATGCATCGATATTTCAAGGTACCTCTACATTTTATATTCCTAATAAGAACAATAACTCTTACATGTACAATCTACACAAGTACAACAACCAAATGACAAACCAAAATTGGTTGTGTGGTCTGTAAATGTTTCTGAATAAGAAATAGGAGTGAATTTTTTAAATGCATGTATCACCTCTTGTCTGATACTGTATTTATATTTTGCTATATGGCAAAAAGTGCAACACATGAGAATCATATGGTTTGTAACATATGACAATCATCTGAAATGAGTGATAATGTGATAATCATGTGTTACAATTATGATATGATAATCATATGCTTTCAAGGCAAACTTAACACATATGAATTGAGCATCATATTATTATCATATGCAGCACATTGGGCCGTGTATACTTAAGATTTAAATAAAATATAAAACTTTTATTTGAGATTTTAATGAGTTGTCAGAAAAAAATATTTTCAAATACAGGTAGTTGGTGTATTGAAATACCAATTTTGTTATAAATTGAGATTTGAAAATACAACATTTTAGCTTTTCCCTTCCAATCACCACGTAAATAATATAAGACATATAAATTATTCATTAAGAAATGCTAAATTGATGAATTAAACTTTTGTCTAAACACAGGTTGGTTAGCCCATTCTGGAAATATATACTTTAAAACTGTAACAAGTTGATAATGAAATTTCTCACATCAACAGAAATAAATTTTTATATTTTTTCATATTGAGGCTTGTTGCAATATTAGAAGTATGAAAATTTTTTTCATGAGAAATTTGTGAGAAATTTCATAATCAACGAGCTGAAGTTGTAGATTCTGTTTCTCTGAATTTTTCAAAACAAAAACAAGTATTAATTTATATTAATTCTTGTATCAATTAAATAATACAGTTAAGACCATCATTATAATTCAAGATGGAGTCAAATACAATCAAATGTCAAGAAAAGAAAACTGACAAGAGAGAGAAATATCTTTAACCAACCCATCAGGTGGTGTGAAAATTGGCTAGAAATTAAAGAAATACATACTTTCTGTGTTGTAGGAGAATTTTATTAAAGTGCTCATGATGAATCTTCTTCTTCTTTTCTTTACAATGAGGACAACTTCCAGGTCTGGCTAAATAATCTCTTATAAAGGAGTTTACAAAGTCACCCCTAGCCGCTGTTATGTTCTTTGAAGATGCTTTTTCTCCATCACAATCTGAAATTAGCTTGCAGTCTTTAATTCTGTAATTAAAATAGCTACAAAATTAAGACTTTGAGAACATTGAATAGAGCATTACACCCTTGTTCAGCTTTGTTTTACTACTATGCTGAGAACTTCTCAGAAGTCTACAAAATGGTAAATTGAAAATAAAAGATCTAATATACTCTAGGCTTAAATTTTATTGGAAAAAAAAATGTAAAAAAAAAAAAAAAAAGCAAAACTCAATTCTTTATGAAGAAAACTATACAAAGTACAAAAAAACTCATTTAATCTAGATACCAAAAAGGAAATAAAAGCTTCTTCATGCCTTCAACATGCTGCAAAATTTACTCATTTTTAGACTTAAACAGTTGCTGATACAGTAAAACCTGTCTACACTGAACCCTGTTTGGACTGTAGAATTTGTTTGGTTCAGACAGGTGTTTGGTTTACACAAGTATACAATACATTTAGGGTCTTAAAAAAGTATCTGGTTCAGTCAGGTTTTTTTGCTGTTCCAGAATTCACTGTTATATGAGTAAGACACAGTCTACAACTGAACATCACAGTAATACATTTTTCTTAAGTTTGTAAAATCATTGAAAAAAGGGAAGATAGCTGAAAGGGGCGAGATAAGATACCGGTAGATAAATGGATGTCCATTTTTTAAAAATATAATTCAGCGTACTGGATCAAAATACTGTAAATAATTCTTTTTAAAACTTTTTCTTTGTTTTGAATTGCACATTTTTAATTTTTAACCAATCTAAAGGCTACTTTCACTTTGAATTCACTTCCCTGACTCATTTCTGCAAATCTGTCTAATACCTATTCCATTTTGACTAAACGTCTATCGTTAGCCTCACATGCAATGCTCGGTATAACACTTGATCTGAGTTAGTGTTATCCCAGATCATCAATCTTTTATATAGTAATGGTAAGTGTCATCTTTGATATTAATACAGTGAAACCTGGTTTAGTTGACCTTCCAAGGGAGACAAATCCTGGTTATACTACTAAAGGCTTTTTTTATGTCTTTGACTACTCTTAGGAGTCGCAACTGTTTACATAAGACAGGTGGTCCTTATATACAGAGTAATTCTATACAGAATGCATTTTACCATAGTTACAGCTGAATGCAAGTGGTTGCTAAGACAGATTTGACTATAGATGTAAACAAATGTCAAATTGAATCGATGGCAAGCATACCAGTACTACAAGTTGAAAATTACTGAAATCTATTGCAATACAAATCTGAGTAATTTCAATAGATTCTCTACATAAAAATTTGCCCTACATTATACAATTGTGCCCTACTTCAATCTTGAAAGACAGTGTCAAAATGATCCTACAGGTGTTCTGTTAAAATAAAATAGAGTACATTATTATAAACGGGCTGATTAATAAGCAGTCTAATTAAAATCATACCTATCAATTGTTCTATTCAATCGCTGTTTGAAGGATCTAACAACATCTCATTCTACTTTCTGTTCAGATGACCTTTTCAGAATCCTCAGGTATTCCCTCTGAATGATGCTTTTAAATTCATGAAAGATGAATTCTGATTGGCTGATCAGAAAGGTCATCAGAATATAAAGTAGAATGGAGTGTTATTAAATCATATCATGCAGTGATTGAATGGTACAATAATGGTATAATTCTAATTAGATTGATTGATAACTAGAGAGCTATTTGAATTATCAAGTTGCCCACATAGATCCATATCAGTACTTTTCAACTTGATAAACAAATACCTTTCATCCTGTTCTTCACCCATAATTCAACCTGATCTGGTACAAGAGTATGATCTGTCTCTTCCAGCATCAAATGGTTGGCATATGATTCTACATCTACAGCTGATGTAAGGAGTCCATGGTCCAGCAACTCCATTTGACTGATGAACACTGTACATGGTACACTCTTTACTGTTATGCGGGTACATTCATAGCATGACCCTTGTAAAATCTGGAAAAAAATAAGATATTTGTGAGTTCTCAAACATAGACCATTATCTCCTCTCCTCAAAAAAGATCTGGAAAATGAAAAAAATACTAGTGTTGTCCAAAATTATCAATCAATTATCCTTTATTATTGGTTAATGATTACTGGCCTATTATTGATTATAATCATTCATTCTATATCCTATGATAAAAACTTATTACAGTTAAGCATAACTATCAATAGTTTCAAATTAATGTGTACCTATTTCTGCACATCAAACGATAATAATTACCTTCACTCTTTTATAAAAATAATCATTTATTACGACTCTGTTTAACAACATTTCCACTTCAAACCCCATTTGAAGAGGAAATGTTGATAAATAGTGAAGATATAATAAAAAACTGTCCTGGTTTATGATCTAAATTTTGATGTTTGAAATGGAGAGTAAGTAGAGATTTTGACAAATATTCAGTTACTGAAAATCTCAATCAACTTAACACCTATTACTTTATATTCCATTCCTGTCACTGGAAAAAGTGTATGACATTCCTGAAAAATGTCAATTTAATAAAAAAAAGAAATCCTGTCTTGTAAATACATTGTAGTGAAATTGACAAAGTGATAATTTTTATCTGACAATGTTTCCAACACACTGCCTGCTATTCAAACATTCCCTACTCTAGTCAAGCAGTATAACAAATGCAGTGAAACCTAATCCTCAAAAATCTAAACAACTGTACGTCTTTAAGTATAAGTGCTTATAAGAATCAGGCAAAATGGGAAAAATCAGAAACATGCATGTAAAAACTCCACCAATATGACAATGTATTATCACTCAAGGATACTTTCTCTATTTGAAAAGACCATTATTTGATCTCTGCATCACTGGCTTTGAACAGAAATTTTTCAATAAAATCTTAGAGAACTGAGGTTTTTGACAGAGTTATCTGCCCTTGAAATATTCATTTTCAGTGCATTTCAATGAAATTGCAACTCTAGTGCAGCATGATATGGAAAATCTTGTTTGTTTTCCTTGATTCAGACTGTTTTTTTCATACCATCTTTCAGCAACTGCCTGATTTGTACAGGGACTGACACTTAAAAGTTTCTTTATATCAATATAAATGTATTTTGAACCAAGGTCAACTAAATAACTGTCTAAACTGAACCAATTTTTAAGTTTTTAAGACCAAGTAAAACTATATGTCTGTATAAGGTTACATTGGATGAAAAAATAGGATAGGTAGGTAGGTAGGTAGGTAAAATCATTTTATTTTTTTTAAATTACTTTATGTAGACACTTATGGGAGGTTCGTATTCGCTCAACTAATAAATGATAGTTTAAAGTCATTTCATAAAAAAATACCGATAAAATGTGCTATGGTAGGCAGAAAAAATAGAGTAGGTAGAATAACCTTAAACAGACAATTTTTTTCTCTTGCCTAATGGGATTTGATTTACACAGGTTTTACTGTAAATGTACCAATGACTAAACAACAGGTATGTAGGTTTTACTGTAAATGTACCAATGCCTGAAGGATAGGTATATAGGTTTTATTGTAAATGTACAAATGACTGAAGGACAGGTATGTAGGTTTAACTGTAAATGTACCAATGCCTGAAGGACAGGTATGTAGGTTTTACTGTAAATGTACCAATGACTGAAGGACAGGTATGTAGGTTTTACTGTAAATGTACCAATGCATCAAGGACAGGTATGTAGGTTTTACTGTAAATGTATCAATGCATGAAGGACAGGCATGTAGGTTTTACTGTAAATGTACCAATGCCTGAAGGACAGGTATGTTGATTTACTGTAAATGTACCAATGCCTGAAGGACAGGTATGTCAGTTTTACTGTAAATGTATCAATGCCTGAAGACAGGTATGTAGGTTTTAATGTAAATGTACCAATGACTGAAGGACAGATATGTGGGTTTTACTGTAAATGTACCAATGCAAGAAGGACAGGTATGTGGGTTTTACTGTAAATGTACCAATGCCAGAAGAACAGGTATGTTGGTTTACTGTAAATGTACCAATGCCTGAAGGACAGGTATGTAGGTTTACTGTAAATGTACCAATGCCTGAAGGACAGGTATGTAGGTTTTACTGTAAATGTATCAATGACCCAAGGACAGGTATGTAGGTTTACTGTAAATGTATCAATGACCCAAGGACAGGTATGTAGGTTTACTGTAAATGAATCAATGATTCAAGGACAGGTATGTACTATCTTACTTTGATCATTATTTTAAAGAAAACAGGGTTGAATACTGGAACTGGTAGCTCAATATGACCCATGTGTCCTGGACAGTGTACGAAGTTGAGTCCACAAGTACCACATGCATCTTGCTTGTCAACTGGACCTGCAATGTACAAAATAGCAATGACATTAAATATAATGTACTATGTCACTTCAGCACTTGTTCTCTGGGGTATAAGCAAATCAGTTCAGATCATCCAGGATTTATGTATATTACTAGGGTAGTACAATGAATTTTCATGAGCATTTGAACCCATTCAGTATGTTTATATCTAAATGAATTTTTAGAGAGAGATAAATTAATTTCAAGTTTGCTTCATGAAAATTTGCAACAATAAAATGTGTATCATACTTGACCAATATAAAAATTAAACTTTTCTTTTTCAATCAATTGAATTATTGATTGATGGTGGTTTAACATTATACATGTATGGAACATGTTTTATGCATTTCAGGATGAGAGCATTTGATCAATTGAACAGAAACTGCTAAATACTAGTCTGTTCTGCTGAGCTGGACTTTTTATTATGTTAGCTTACAGAAGAAACGGCCCCCAAGACAGCATGTTACCTCATTAGGACACATTATTCTGAATCTGAGCAAACCAGTTGTTACTCTATCCACTAAATACCATGTAATCTTTATATACAGTGAAACCTGTCCAAATCAAACAGGGTTTAGACTTAAAGATATGTTTGGTCCAGGCTGCTGTTTTGTTTACAGAGGTCAAAATGTATTGCATTTGATATTAAAAGAATTCAGAAAGAATCTGGTTTGGGCAGGTTTCCTATTTATTCAGGATTCAATTTAGAGAAGTTTCAACATATATTTTCATAAGCATTCCCTTAAACTAAAAATTTACTACAGATTAAGTACTCACCTAATGCATTGTCATATAATCCCCCTGGATTGGGGTTGAGAAGAAGGTCAAATGTTTGTGGGTTTGTGATTTCTTTCACACTTAATGCTCTAACTTCCTCAGAGCTGTAAAACTGGAAATTGACTGCACTGATAGTCTGTGTTATGATTTCTTTTTCCATTGCAGTTAAGGTCAAACTGTCTACAAACAGAAAAATGAAGTAACTAACTTAACCTTAGGCCAAGGGTTCAAATAAGTGCTGATGAGGATCAGGGCCCTAAATTTCAGATACTAGAACCTTGAAATATCATTTACCAAGATTCTGGACCTATCATATTAATGTTAACTCATAGTGTAAATTTTTCAGTAAAGGAAGCAAAAAGGTCAGTGTCCTTTCACTCTTAAAAGTCAATTTGAACCTCTCATTCATAAGAATAAGAATCCAAATAAGCCAGATATTTTAAATTCTTAATTACTGAGATGATTCATTCACAGTTCGTAATAAATAGAGCTTAAATCAATGTTTGACAATAAATACAAAAGTTTTTCTCACTAATCTGTAATTTAAGGAAATAGACCTACGGTAAGGGACATAACTCTTGCAATCAGTGATATGTTTGTATCATATTCAATTTCACCAAAGCCTATCAAGCTTTCATTTGAAACAGAGTGAAATCAATCCAAGTTACTTCGATGCTTACATGAGATTGATGTAAAATGCTGAATACAAACGTACCAATGATTTGTAAGAGTTGCGTCCCTTCCCTTGCATCTACCTCATTGATGAAGTGAACCAACACTGGAGAGGTGTAGATAGAGCTATTAGTAATTATCCTTATGCTTTTACTGGAGTTAATAGTTCAATTCTATAAAATGCTTGTTTTGGCCCCATTTTAAATCCCAATTTCTATAACAGTTGTGGCCATATCCCCAAAAATCAATACTAACCCTCTTTTTATGACTTGGAACTTTGTTGTAAAATTTTATAAAAAAAATCAACCTACTATTACAAAATTTAGGCCATACAAAATAATAGTCTTGTTTCCTGTTACCAGCAAGAAAAAAATATGGTAGGGAAATTGTTTTATTTTTAAAAAAACATTTTACATTGAGTTAATGGGGAAACAATCTAGTCTTTAACAGTGCTTGAGCCAAAATGGCCATAAAATGTTAAGGGTAGACACAAAAAACTAGGGTAAGTAGGGTAGCAGGAAACAGACATTTTATTTTTTTGCCTTATCACCAGAAAACAAATGTCTACTGATGACAACATGGGTGACTGTGCCATACCATTAAACAACTGCAAATTGTTTGCTGTTGTTTAAAAACTGGAACGGTTTTCCCAGTTAATTTTGTTGCAGCTAAAAAAAAAATTGTTTTTTTGTGATGTTTTTATATTAAACCTGCAAAAAAAATCAACACTACCACAAAAGAAAATCAAACATTGAGAAACCTAAAAAAGGACAATGTCACTAAACACGAGGCCACCCTTGAATCATAGATGTCTGTTGATTTTGTTTATGAAATTTTAGATACATGTACCTCAAAATTTCCAAAGTAAATGGTCATGGTCAAAACGGATCAAGTATCTGCTCAATTTTCATACACATATTGAAGATTTACACCTCCTATATTGAAGAAATTTGACAATTCTTTTTCTTACATTTCTAGTATGTCCAACTCAAATTTCAATTTTCCTCACATTATGATGTGAACAGTACCTATTACATGTTAGTGTAATCTGTAATTTAATAAGCATCAATTTAATATTGTTCAAACTTAATTGTTTATATATGTACACTACTTCTACTATTATGGAGAATTATGACGTATGTTTTCCTAAATTTTTACCCAAGTTGAACCTTGCCATGTTGATTATTGTTTAATGTCCTATCATGGTATCATGGCAGATAATTCATGTATATCAGAATGAGAATGACTGACCAATTAAACAGACCCTTCTTTGTACTAGTCCAGGGATCAACACTAACAGTAGTCCAGTAGTCCTGTGCCACCCTAATTTTGGAGAGGACTACTTGAAAAATGTTCATGGTAGTTCTATGGGCTATCTAAAGTTGGTCTTATTTTACATAAGATCTAAGAACAGAACCATCATTACCATCTAAGGACTACCTGTTTTACCTCTGAAGTAGTCCTGTTCACCACCAAGCAAATGAAGTTAGTGTCAAACCCTGTAGTCTGACATGCTGAGCCTGATCTTTAAACCAAAATTAAAATTGTCTGTTTCACCTTACCCTGCCTACCCATAATAATTGGTTTTACCCAAATAGTTTTATTGCCATTCTGACAATTTTTTTTAAAAGTGCTCAAAGCAGCAACGTCACCTCTTTTGTAACGTTTTTTTAACAGAATTAAAAGAACTTTGGGAAAAAAAATATTTTTCCTACCTTACTGACCTACCCAAAACCAGGAACTAAGGTCGGATAAGGGGTAATGAGCATTATTTTAAGTGTGCCCTTTTTGTGCTAGCTCACAAAAGCAACAACCCACAGGTAGGCATGCCACCCGACTCAGACACATTATTTTAAGTGTTGATGATTTTATGCACATGTGTATTGAAGATATCTATGTGCCGATAAATATGTGACAGTGAAAAGGTCCAGACATGTTATTGGCCCTGTTTTAGAAAGACAGCTTGAATTCACATGATAATACAATTGTAAACAGTACTTAAAAAAACACTGAATGATGAGCAGATAGCAGTACTACAGCATGTGAAATTCTAACTTTCAACTGTTTAACACTATACATGTAGAGAAAACATTTTCCTTTTTAACCAGTGCCAGGGACAATCATACATTTTACATGTACATATATTCATGATTATAATTCTATAGAGATCAGAGATTCTGTCAAAATCAAATTAAAGCAGCTCAGTCCAGTGGTTGAAGTGTTTTTTTTTTTAAATCTTCTATCACAATAAAATTTATGCTTGAACTGGTGGATTCCTAAAAGTTAAAATACTGTGCTCCATTAAAAGCACTAGTTGATTCCTCCTGTAGCTCAATTTTAGTGTTGGTTTACAGTGCCAAAGGTCTTCATTGGGATACCAAGCTAGAACTGTCATGAGTTTTGTTAATTCCTTTTAGGATTCAGTGACAGGAGCTGTTTTCTGCTTTGGCTGCCCACAGAAAACAGCTCCAGACACTGAATCCCTAAAGGGATAACATCATCCTCTGTTGTTTGATATGCCCTTCAATTCTTTTAAAAACTCACAATAAATTGAGAATAATGAGTTAAGCAAAGCGATTGATGTTAGATATGGTCAATATGGTAAATTGACTCATCTGTTAGGGAAATGCAGTCATGGCCCCCTCCTATCTAAAAGATTGTCATAATGTAATACTACAGTCCATTAGTTTTGCCTTCAGCTCAGTAGAGCATCGGTGGACCCTGGGAGGTCCTTTCTCCAACCTACACTATGTTTGAAATGTTTGGTAATGTCAAATGAAATAAAAAAAGAACTGAAAATCATTTGTGGACTCAATCATCTTATGTGATTGTTACCATGGTTTAACATCTGTTCCAGATTAAACAATAATCATTATTGTTCCAGTAAATACAATTTTACACAGTTTGCAAAAATATGATGCAGTACTAAAAACATAATTTTTACCTTGCGGGTGTGGGTAGCAGTTGATAATGAAAACGGCTGAAATGTCTTGAAATTTGCTACTTTTATACATAAATGGACTGTCTATTTAATTCCAGAATCAGAGAAACATTTATAAAAGTAGAAGCAAATATTCAAACATGAGCATTAAGTTTGCAAAAATAGGTGACACCACTATACGTGTTCGGTTACAGGAAAAACAGCAGTATTTATTTCCCTGCAATAGGTTGACCAATTGTGTATTCAGATGAAAGAAAGTAGAACTTTTGAAAGGACAGGTTGGTATACTGACAAAGTTTTATAATAATGATTTTTCTCTCTCAGAATTTTGAAGGATTAAAGTTAAAAAAAAAAGTTTGTTCTTTTATCCTTGAAAATGCATAGATAAAGAAATTTCAAAAAGACTGTATATTACAAATGAGTGCAGAACCAAAAAATTGCAAAACTTCCAGTACCTTCGAACGGTTCACCCTGAAATGTGTAACCCACACACCTACCCGTACCAAATACTACCACTATACTGCCGATTTTTCTATTATTATTAGGAATTTTGTACCGAAACTTGGTCCTAAAGTTCTGAATGATGCTTTTTACCAACTGAAGTTAAAACTAGTTGAAAACATTTATGATATTTTCAAATTTACTTGATTTTAAGTTCTCAAAAGTCCCAAAATGTGTAACAGGAAGTTACCTTACTAAACTAATAATTGACTACTTCTCACGTTTAAGTCCAAATTTTACAATTTTCTGAAGACATTAAGAGGTTTTAAACTTCACTTTAAGACTTTTGAGAAATGATTTTGATTTTAAAAAAAATGTCAGAGTTTGAAATCCATCCTGTCTAGTACCACAAATCCCTGTAAACCAGCAAGAATGGGTATGATCTTATCAAGAACACAGGTGTTAACCCTCCTATTTTTTTGCGGGAGTCTCCCATAATTATACCTTTTGATCCGAAAAAAAAGTCTCCCATTCGGGAGGTATCGATCTCCCAATTTCAAGAATTCTTCCTGTAATTGCATTGATCAATTTTTGTCCGCCATTTCTGTTTATGTCAACAACCGCATGGGTCGTGAAAGCACTTTATCGTCAAAACACTTGGAACAGCTGATTGACATAGAAGTCTCTTTAGTATTATCTCCGTTCATTTCCACAATTAGCATGATTTACAATTTCGAATGGATAGTTATGTCAAGATTTTACAAACTTTGTGGCAGTTCCACGTGGCTGATAATTTAACTCACTTTGTGAGAGAAAAAAACATTATCTGACAATAAAATTGAAGAGAAATTTTAATGTAAAAGGACTAAATGCACCCAAATCATAAAGCAAGTTATCGTACCAAGTCTTGAGGCTTCAAATGTACAGTGATTGACAACTGTAAAGTTCTAAACAGAAACCATTCAGTATTTTATGTGATGAAAGCAATGGCAGGGGTGCCAAAAAGTTCTTTGTTACTCTTGTTCGCAATCTTAAAGATGGAAGTAGGTCCATCAAAACCAGATTCATTCACATGCCAGTGATGAACATTGGAACAGGGCAAAATCTATTTTATGACTTACCAAGGATCACTTCTGTTAATACATGTATAATTCATTTTGTTGATTCATTTGTATATATCATATATTCATGGTTTTGAAAAAAATATTTAAAATCCTCTGTTTTATTTAATTAACATTTATAACAAAACGAAACATGTTGATAATGTCGTCACGCAAAATCTCCCGCAATTTTATGATGGATTGTAGGAGATCTCCTACAATTAGGTTTAACTAGGTAAACAGGTATGCAAGAATGCAAAAGGAAGTCTGATAAATATAACCTGTTGTGATTTTAATTTATCGCCCTTGATTATTTTAATAATATTATGGATTTCTAATGTGAAATATATAATAAAATTGTACAAATTACAAAAACACTGGACTTCAGTTTTGGGGTCTGGGAAATTTGGGTTACACATTTCGTTACTTTTGAAAACTGAAAATCGGATTAAAATCAAATTTTTGAAAAATATTTTAAAAAATCATTTATTCTAGCCTAGCTATCATATCATTTGTTACACATTTCAGTATGCACCACTGAAAACTTGTGTGTATGATGGTAATTAAAAAACAGGACAATCCCTATTGTCATAGTGATTATTCGATCTCTGAATGAAAGCAGTATAACAATGAATGGTTTTTGAGACATATTTCTAATTAGAAATTACTGAATAAAACTTGAAAAGGTGAGTATTGTCGGCTACGGGAAAATAAATACTACCATTTTCTCTGTAAACTGCCTGAAAATTTCAGGTTATACCACTTGTCCAACAGGGCTGTCTGAATTGATTAATAAGACTTTATCAAACTTAAGAGAGTCCTGAACAAATAAAAAGTAGATAATTCATACCTAATCTAACATGATTGTTTCACAAAAATACAAAACCACATGTATGGTATGAGGATACTTTTGACTGGGAAGCGTATCAATCTCTATTGTGGAAAAACATGACACAATCGCCCCTTTTATACACCGTCACGAATAATAAGCGAATAGGAAATGCTTCGAAATTAAAATCACTTCATTTTATTTTAACTCCTTTGTCACATAATTTACAGTATTGCCTTTATAGGAATATAGCATTAAAAAAGTCTAACTATACTACTTTAAAAGTATGTATTATCATAATGTAAAAACACGAAAATGCTAAAATCAAAGATGTCAATGCCAAGAAATCTTCCATAGCTTTGCTAGTAACGTGTCTGTGAGCTTTGGAAAATATGAAATCTGACATCTGAAAAGCAACAATCAGTTCGCCATAAAAACGTTTTCGTTCTTTGCGAATTTTATATGCTTAGCATTCCATACACATGATTACATGGTTTATACTGACAAAATTCTTGTATTAACGTTTTTTAACAGTGAGCGGCTTCTTTATAAATGACTGGACAAGTACAAGTAACTATAGGACAATACCCGAATTGCGCACAGTATTACAGCGAATAATATAGTTAACTTCAGAAAATAAACTTGATTTTCCCTTGAAGGAAGGACAACTGCCTGATGGAAAATAAATATATATATCCATTCTACATCTGCGTACACGTGATGCACTCGGTCAACAATCAGCAGAAAATCAGTCCAGACATGCAGAAAGAGAGATTGCGCTCCCCTTTTTGTTCACTCAGATCGCATTTCCGTTATTCACCATGAATTGTCCTTGGTTAGGAAAAGAAATGATTGAGGTATCAAATACAGATAACAATAACGGGACCGACGAATTGGGTTGATGCCGTGGTACAGACATGTTTTAGTCGACATTTTCATACCAGTGGGGTTATTGTCTCTGACGTATTCGCCATTTCCATTCTCGTTATTTTCAGTTAAATCATGCTAGATGAAAAAAAGCGTTTATGATAAGTGCACCGGTTTTATTGATATAAGCTGTTACGCCCTCATAGTTTTACACATCGGATATAAGAAAAATGACTATAGAAAAAAAAAACATATCCATATCAACAACTTTTAAAACTTTGTGATTGTTGAATGTTTTTGTTTCATATTTCACTTGCTTAATGTATATATCATTATGTATATTGTACATGATTAAAGTATATTCGTGTTATTTCCTTAATACACTATTATAGCATCAATGCATGTAAGTGTCTTGCCGAAGCCACGAGTATAAAAGTATAAAAGAGATAGAGTATAAAAAAAAACAAAACTTTCCATAATCTATCTTTAGCTCTAAGTTATACTCGTCAGGGGGAGATTATCACAGGAAATAATTAAGTGCATGCAGTCGTTTTTTTGTTGTTGTTGTTTTTTTGTTGTTATTTTTTTGTTGTTTTTTTGTACGGCTTTCCAAATATACCCAATAAATATTGGGACTGTGCTTCATCAAGTCATATCTTCAACCTTAATAAAACATATACAAAAAATGAATGGGACCACTAATCGGTCTTTTTACTAATATTATGAGTTGATAAGACATCTATCAAGATCGTGTAGTTATCCCCCATTAAGCAAACACAGTTTCGTACATATATAAATGACTTCAAGCAAAGTCTAATTACTTCTGAGATTTACCGAAGCCAGTGGTCCGTCGTGCAAAAAGAAATGGATAAAAGAGTTATAGTTGTTTGCGTTGTACTCCTAACCGGAACGTTGATAAATGGACAAGCAAATACTATTGGAACGGCGCTCGGAACGGCAGCATCCACACTTTTACCCCTTGCACTTTTAGGTGGCCTTTTAGGTGGATTAGGTGGAGGATCAGGCTTTGGAGGAGGTGGAGGGCTTGGCTTCGGAGGAAGTAGGGCACAAAGGGAAAACGTATTGCTAATTGTACCAGAAAACGAGGGTGGTGGCGGATTTGGCGGTTTTGGTGGTAATGATGGATTTGGCAGATTTGGTGGTAATGGATTTCAATTTGGAAATGGATTTGGAAACAATGCAGGATTCAATTTTATTTAAATGACTTGGTGAGAAAGTACCTATTAGTTTTGAACGCTGGATCTCTTTTAAAACGACTGCAATTACTATCGTTCTTTTTTTAAAATAAATAAAGAGTTTGTGCTCGTTCGAAAAAAGAAATCGGAATGATGATATCATAATGAATGCTAGTGAGAATTTAATAGAAAACTTTTTTTCAAAATCACAAACTGACATACATTTCGGTTTTCGGGATGACTCATTAAAAAGTAGTTTGATTTTATTAACAGTTTTAAAAGAAATAGCTAAATGTTTACGGACAGATGCTTAAATTAGGACTTTGTTAAATTGGAATTGCCGGAATTCCCTGCGTATCCTTTGCAGTTTTTATAAAATCACACGTCCTTATCCTTACAGCAATATAGCAATCGGCATGCACGTTTTCTTACCCTATCGATACACCTGGTCCATGCTCCCAGTCTTTAGTGGAGTCCGGATTGCTCATTTACATTTGTTTCTTTGAAGGTGTTATTTTGGTTATTTCATATTCTTTAGTGAGTTTGCCTGTTTTCTCTGTCTATAGTCTTTTGGATATATTCTTTTGATTATCGTTTGAATCTTGGTTCCCTTGATAATAAAATAAAACGCGAGTAAATATATGTGTTTATGAGAGATTAATTGACAAAAAATGTGAAAAAATACATCGTGAATAACAAAATTAGAATATTGAGCGCACAGGACCAATTATTTCAAAACCACTTACATAAATCAATGAACTTGATTGACAATTAGTAAATATACTTATGTTTTTATTCGCAAGCTTAAATGATCATAAACAATATTTGTATTGTTACAAATCACTATTTATGGCTAGGAAAAATAAAGACCCATCCAAACAACATTTGGTGGAAAAATTGAATATCACCGTTAGATATTTGGACGATATTTTGGCTCTAACAACGATGACTTCAATATCTATATTGAGGGTATTTGTCCGGTAGAATTGTTTTTGAATAAAGCTAATATTGATTAAAAAAAATGTCCGTTTCTTGATATTAATATTCATATCGATAATGGTAAACTTAATACTAAAATTGACGATAAAAAGGATGATTTTTCATTCCCTATAGTCAACAACTGAGAAAGTATTATTGTTCGAGGGGTATCAATTTTCGTGGTTTTCGTGGGTAGGCAAAACTACGAAAATTGGTACCAAACGAATAGGTAATTTCCGTTGATCTGTATACTGAAAACCCAAAAACCATGATTTCAAGAATCCACGAACTTGTGTTTCCACCCAAATCCACGAGAATTGGTATCCACGAATAAATATACTTACATCCGTTTTAAGATGGTGACGTCTACTTGTCAAATCACAATTGATTCGATTTGCTCGTACTTGTAACAATGTTAAGGATTTTAACGAAAGGATAATTTATATAACCGAGAAATTACTTCATCAAGGTTTTCGGTATCACAAGCTCGTAAAACATTCACCATTTTGTTTAATCGATGCAAGAAACTCATTCTCAAATACAGATGTACTTAACACGAGCGGGTACCTCTCATCCTTTGTTTAAGGCTAACATTCTACACAAAGCACGGAAAGCTCGATACTCACCCAGTTAATTAACTAAACCGTTGAATAGGCTCATTCATAAGTTATATAGTTATTGTTGTGAAATCATTAAGGATAGCATTTTTTGTATAAACAGTGATTCTCTCATAGTGTCTTTACATAGAAATTACGACATTATATTAGAAACCAATTCTGGTATGAAATGGGTTGTGTCCTCATTGTATGACTTATGATGTACCGTGGTTCTTAATTTGGATTGATTTTACGTACGATTGGGACAGAACTTTTTGTGGTTTTAATCTGGTCTGGAGCTGGCACGTCAGTTAACTGCTAGTAGTCCTTAGTTTGTAATTTGTGTAATTTATATTCAGTTTATTTATTTCCGTTGTAACAAGGGACTCAGCCCTTTTTGACCTGATTTTAAGGCGTGTTTTATTGTGCAGTTTTTTTTTCAATAATGGCCAGATTTTAAAGGGGGAGGGTTGTGATCACGCCAAAGTACTTTAACCCCGCCGCACTTTTTGCGCATATTCTAAGTCAAAAACTTCAGGTGTCTGTACGTCTTGTTCCGTATTCACCTTTAGTTTATTTTTATGTTACTTGAGTATATAGGGGCAACTATTTCGCTGCACCTGTGTATAATGATGTTTTTGGGCCAGCTGCAGCCTTCCCTGTGGTGTGAGGGTTTCCTTTCGTTCACTGAAGATCAATGGGTGGCC
Source organism: Perna viridis (assembly GCA_037379345.1). Classification (NCBI taxonomy): domain Eukaryota; kingdom Metazoa; phylum Mollusca; class Bivalvia; order Mytilida; family Mytilidae; genus Perna; species Perna viridis. The sequence goes on from CM074512.1 coordinate 55,828,378, forward strand.
TTAGGCCGACATTTTCATCCAAGTGGTGTTGTTGCCTCTTTGACATGTTCATATACCTAAGCATTCTCGTTGTATTTATAAATAAATACAAACACAGTGTTTGGATATCAGCTCGCCTTACAGTAAAGTAAAACTTATTTATCAAAATTTTAAATATATAGTTATATAGTCCATGGAACTGTCTGTTGAGGCTGCACACAAATAACAAATCAGGACAGAATAATTAACAATCTACAAAATCTACAAAAAAAACAATTTCGTTAAACATCAACCTAAAAATACTGACATAATTTCAAAAAATCTGTAATATTCACACTAAAATACCATTTAAAGCCGTGCCTTAAAACAACGTTTAATTACAATAGAAATTGACCTGTTTATAGAGAATCAGCATTCAGTTTTTGTCTTTATACAGAATTTACTGGTTTGAATATGGACTTTAGTTGGTCTTTATACAAATTTCAACTATGGGTAGATAACTAAAATCCATATTAAGATCACTATTTTTTTTTCGCAAAAAACAATCCAATACAACGGTACTTGGACTTTAAACAAATTTAATATGAAAATACTCATTTAATAAAACTATAATATAACAAGGCTCATTTGTATACATGTATACATTTAGATATTATAATAAACACAAAAACACAAGTTTTTATAGTAACATTTATAAATGCATTAGTATTTATCAATGTACTCATTAGATAACATTCTGTCAAATTATAAATGTTCGATTTATATTTTTTTTTCAGGATTTTTTTTAACCAAAGGAAATGTTGTGCTCATCTTTGACGACAAATGGATCAAGTGTAAACTACGATGATTCAGGATACTATGTTCATCATAATTAAAAATGAGTAAACGAATTTGTTTTTGTTGTTTTCTGTCGAATCTGTAATAATTGGTCACATCCTAAATTTTGTCAATTTCATTATAAATAGGAACTGCATTGTGCTTCTTTCAATTTTGATTTTTTTTTGTTTTGTTTGTTTGTTTGTTTGTTTGTGTTTGTGTTTTTTTTATTTACCTACTTATCATACATGTATTTTCTTGTTGTTAAGCTTCTGTTTTAAAATTCATAGGGAAACGCGTAAGTTACTCTATACAGTTTGCTAAAATTACTGGTAATGCATTCCTGCGATCTCTTGTCCCTGGTTAAGTTTGTTATCATGAACTATGAATTTTTCAATATCTCAGAGGATATATTCGCTATATCAAAGCTTTGTACCACTGCTACACTTAATACTTATCTCCGCCTCTTTATGCATATTAGTTCAGTACAACAGAAAAAAACTCCGCGGACTCTCATGTCTTCTGATTTTTTCACATTCTTCATGGCAGAGCCTATTAGCTAGCGGAGTGATACGTAGAATGCAGTTAATAAGGAAGGTCTGCCGGAGGAGAATGGTAATTTTATCAATTTAGATTATGGATTGGAATTGATATAGCAGTCGCCCTTGTGAAGCCTATTAACATCTGCAACTATCTCTTAAACCACCTGGGAAAATAGTTCCATTTGGCATACATCTTAGGGTTCAAATGCCCCTTCTAGTTATTTCTAAAGGCTAGAAACCGATAATTCGTCAATGCTAATTCCACAACATTCAATGGCTACTCGATCTAGAATTTACCTTAACTGTAACCTGCTGAGCCTATATGTCAGCATGATTCTACATGTCAGCTCATGATCCTCAGATTAGCATTGGCATGTGGGGTTAGCAGACTTGCAGTGCAGTACTGGTCACCGGAAGTGAAGGGTCTATAAATAGCATGGGAAATCCCAGTGTTTTCACAAGATAGGGGTATATTTAGAAACCATTATGGAGATTAGGCTTCACATCACAAGAAGCAAAATCCACTGATAAAATGTACAGAAATGTTTCTCCTTTTCCCTTTAAGCATCATTTCTAGATAAGTAAATATAAAAAGGAATTCTGAGTAACCAGTGAAAATTAGCCTTTCATGAAAAGCGGTGATTCTGATAAAGAAAAGAATTCCAGGCAATTCTTGTCTTGTCTTGTTATAAAGGGAATAAATTTTAATTAGCCAAATATTACAAATAATCATCTTTCTATTAAGGAGGTAGACCATAGGTAAGGGACACAACTCTTGAAATCAGTGATATGTTTGTATCATATTTAATTTCACCAAAAAGTATCAAGATTTCACTTGAAACAGAATGAAAATAATCGAAGTTGCTTTGAATCTTACATAAGAATGATGTAAAATGTTGAATACAAACGTTCCAATGATTTGTAAAAGTTGTGTCCCTTACCTTAGGCCTACCTCCTTAAATATATGGCTACAATGTGGTAGCTTCTTTGACATTCTTAGTTGATTAAATGGTTGGTCAGTACTAATTAATGTAGCGGTATTACTTATCTTAAAAAAAAGTTGATCTCTTAATATGCCATATATTGAACACGTTTAATAAAAATTGAAACTCATCATCAATTTTGAGTCGATCACATTGAGTGCGTGCGTGGTCTTTTTTTTCTCTTGTGACATTGTTTCAGTTGCCTGTGGATGTTCACAGTTTTCAATGGATTCAGTACTCCGTAAGTAATGATAACTAATAATCCAATCAAGAAATAAATCACGGAAACTCCGTTTTATCATTGTTTTACCACGGGCTGACCATTTATGCCGCATTATTTCACCCATCGCTTGAGGTAAAACAATGATGAAATGGAGTTTTTTGTGATTTATTTCGATTCTAATAGGACAATCGCGGTATTTTTGTACATTTTCGTGACCTATTACGGTAACCTTATTCGCGCCATATTTGTCCATATTTGACTGTACACTTTACGCTAGCTATATATGCCAGTTGAAATGGTCGCTTGTTTGTTTGTTTGTTTGTTGGGGTTTAACGTCCGAGCAGCAATATTTCAGCTATATTCAAACGATGAACATGAAATGGATGATAAAAATGAACATGAAATAAAAAAATGGGATGGGACACAAGGATGATAGGGTTAACAAATTTTGATTGCCACAAGACAAAATGGAGGGATGGGTAGGGTCGGGCAATTTAGCCTCCTGTGGCGGAGCGCAAAGGTTCCTACTCCTATCGAATACCACAGCAGGGTTCTTTAACGTGCGAGGAACGTGGCAACTTTCCCAACACGGTGCATCACTATGGTTTGCGGTCAGGTTTTCCGTATTATAGCTTGACAACCCCAGCGTGTAACACGCCAGGGGTACCCCATTCCACCACCTGAGGCACACATCCCAGTTGCTCTGTGGGCAGAGCGCCTAGCCCCCGGCTAGGTTTCTGAGCACTATTTAGTCGCCTTTTACGACAAGCTTAGCGCTGCTGCTTGCCTATTCTTCTAACTCCCGGACCTGCAAGAGGCTGAAATGGTCGCTAGTGAAACTTTGCTTTGTATTTTTTTGTAATAAAGGAATGAAGGAAATTGCGAATTGAGTAGAACGATGTTAGACATGGCAATACTCGTTTGCATTATGAGGTCACCGTGTTCGCACATGGCAAGCCAAAGTGGACAAAAATCAATATTTTTTAATATTAGAAAATGAATTTGTAATATTACAAAATCATTTTGTTAATATTAGAAAAGATTTTTTAATGTAAGAAATTCATTTTGTAATTATATTAAAAATTCATTTTTTAATATTACAAATTCCTGATTTAGTAATATTAGAAAAAATCGCACATTTTGTAATATGACAAATTGAATATGTACTATTAGAAAATGAATTTGTAATATTTAAAAATATACTTTGCTATATTGCACAATCGGTCACATTTTTTTAATATTACAAAATAATTTTCTAATATTAAAAAATCGTAATTGAATACAACAAATCCATTTTCTAATATTAGAAAATCAATTTCTAATATTAAAAAATCGGTCTTTTTTTTTAATATTAGAAATTCAATTGAATTTTTAATATCAAAAATGATTTTTTAATATTAAAAAAGTGTTTTGTGATATACGAAATCTAATTGGTAATATTAGAAAACGAATTTGTAATATCAAAAAATCATTTTTTAATATTAGAAAATACTCATTTTTGTCCACTTTGGCTTGCCATTGTTATTTTTTGTTTTCATGCATGATGGCGCTCGTTGCACGTAGCGAGTGTTACCGAGTACGTGTGTAAGTGATTTTATACATAATATGATATGATTTTTTTTAAAACGTAACGTTTAATACTTTCATTAAATATGAATTTGATCATGGATATTCATTCACGCTCCTGAATTGAATGAAAACAGCTGATACACATCGGAATGTTACGTGTTTTTGTTTACATTATTAAGGTGGGCAATAATTTACACATACACAAGCCACACCCAATAAGTCGCGTGCTGCTCAAATATAGCAATCGAAAATCGACCACCGTTGTGGTCTAAAACGTCATACTTGAATTAGTATTTTAAAATCCACAAAAATACAACATATCTTGAGTTTTAATAAAGGACGCTAGAGAAAATCTGCCAACTTCCAAGTTGGCTGCTCTATTACAATACAGTTCTCTTTAATCATAAGATTGACTTCTCGATTCCGCTATGGACAACTTCGAAACTATATTTGTCCTCTAAAATAGCACCAAGTGCTTAAATTGGAAGAGTTCGTCCTTTCATTAAGGAAAAATAAAGAGCTTCGCATCTTGTAGGAACTTTGTTCTCTTGAGGGTAGTGTGGACACATTACAAGTTTTTGACACACTTAAGCTTAGGAACTAGCAGTTTATTATGGACACAACAACCGGTTTGGACATAATATAATACAAAATTTGAAATTCAATTAAATAATCCGAAATCGCGGACCAAAATAAAAAGTCTACTTGGGGTGTGTGTGACCTCTGTGCGCCCTTTTTACCGTAAGAGATATCTGAAATCTGAATGAAAATGCTGACAGGGATTTTAATAATGAGTCCAATATAACAAATTGAATTATTGGACAAAAATAAAGAAGTCAATCGTTTGGGTGTGGTGACCCCATGACCCATTATCTCGAAAACCGTTTAAAGATAATCATAAATGTAAAACATTTTACGACAGAATTCCAAGAAGAACACATTGCACATCTGAATCATTAAAACTGGTTGCAGCAATAAGCTTTTCCTATTAATTCTAATGATGACAACCATTTCCACGTTTTATAGCCTTCTATTTTACAGAAGGGTTTTGGCAAATAAAAAAAAAAACAGAACAAAACAAAACAAACAAACAAACAAACAAACAAACTTTAGGACCCTCCGCGAGGAATCCAAGGTGTTCAAATTTAAAAAAAAAAAGACTGGATAAGTTTTACTCAAGTTATTGTAAATGAACTTTAGTTAACTGACGCCAACGACAAATATGACAGAGTACGATCGGGAAAAAATGCGGTCGTTCAATTAATAATACTGACCGCGCACATAAATTTCTTTTTTCCAGATGTTCTATTTATCTCTTGAGTATCGTAACATGCTATATAGGTTGATCTTTGATCAGCGAACTAAAATATAAGTATTCCGTCATATGTATTGTTAAACAAAGCAATAAGTCAGTTATGTTACATAAAACAAACATTCGTTTTATAGGTTTATTGAAACCACATGTGCTTCGTCAAGCAATAGTCTTTAAAAAGATAAAAATGCCCGATGAAGTAATTTTTTCTTATGATAACCTGAAAAAGACAGACTTTACTTTAGTACTATAAGAAATGTTGTGTGATTGTAATGCTTACAAGCCAATGAATAATGAAATAATCTACCAACATTCCCCACCTTTTTCATTATTTCGTACAAAACAAGAAATCACATTTTCATACGTGAAAGTATCGGTGTATTATTTACTAAATTTGACTTCCTGTCTTTTTATCGCCTCCTGATCTTGCCAAACTGATATTGGCAGCATTAGAATAGTATTGGGGATAAGGGAGGATGGGGGTTCGCTGTCGTTGACTTTATCGAGCAGAGTCTGTCTAGAAACAGAGATCTGAAACATTCTTCGATCTACAAAATGATGCCTTAATTTGACAGTAATGGTAGCGGTTATGATCACGTCAATGGAAGTCCAGCCTGTATGAACCAGTTACGATTTTTTAATCAGGTATTATTGACTTGGTCATGTTATTCTAATACTTATCATATCCTTTTTCTTAATCAACCTTTTATTGGTTACTGTTGTGCCTCTAGGTTGTCCGGTTTTTAATACACTTATAAGTCACTCAATCCACCCTCAACTTACCTGACTGACTTGACATAGGCTTTAGGCCACTTTCAATCTTCCACCATCTCACTCGGATTTGGGCGTGCCGAGTCTTTGACTACCATGTAATTGCATCCAGCTTTGGTCTGTATGGGCCAGAATGTCGCTTAAAAGGGTTATTTCTTTGAAAGTTTTTTACACGCAAAGACTTAAATTTCAACATGTCTAGCATTTATCTACAAGAGAATAAGCTACATTACATGACTGTTCGTAAGCAAAATTATCTCTTTACCAACTGGTAGTCACAGAAATCTTCTAGATGAACTTACTTGTTAATATGATATAAAACAGTATAATAGAGGATAATGTTTGAAATAATTTAATTGAATGGAAATTGAATGGATCATTTCATTTCACAAAACCACTTGGTCATCCATCATTGTTCGACAAGAGAAAGAAAACGAAATTGAGTCTAACTGATTTATAACATGTCGATTCCTACTTAAGCTCGAGTAAACTTACGTACCTGTAATTTGTTAAGTCTCACTTAATCTGAAATCATGAGATTCCTTGTGGCTATAGCAGTTTTTAGTTTTTGTATCACATGCATAGCTGGTCAGGCTAATAACTTAGGGCAGTTGGCTGGCGGTTTAATTGGGATCGGTTTACTGTCAAATATTCTAAGCAATGGAAACTTGTTTGGTGGGGGTGGAAACTTGTTTGGTGGTGGAAACCTTTTTGGTGGCGGTGGAACTGGAGGCTCTAGTTTATTGGTAACTCCAACCGGGAATAACTTCGGTGGCGGAAACAACTTTGGATTTCCACAAGCTTCCTTCGGAGTACCATATTTTATACCCGATAATGATTATCATCATCATCACTATTAGGAAGGTGAGCTATTACTTCGTTTTTATACATGGAACCGTCTTTGAAATAACAAATACCACTCGTATTGAGATCAATGCAGCGGCAGTCGTTCGTTTCCTTTTTTACTCTTTAGAGCGAATTTTGAATGCCAGACGCTGTTTCGGAGCTTGCAATCGTATATGAAGATAAACTTTAAAGGTTAATTTTCTTTATTTTTCATTTATTCTGTATCCTAAAAATGGAAAATGATGCAATGTATATAGGAACAATTTTAAGGAAAGCCTCAAGATTTTAAGTGATTTTCATGATACCAATACTGATAAGATGTTGAGTTGGATTCGCCATATGTATACCAAATACGTGTACATACGCGTATCAATATAATAATAAATACTGTAGCTGTTTTACATTTTTAATTATAGAGAAAAAATCTTAATTTTACTGAGATTTTTAAAACCTTTATGATAAGGGTAGACTAATGAATGATACGTTCTATGTCTAGCTTTGAACGTATCTAGGATGGCCATTTTAAGAATAAAAAGTATTTCAAAGGTTTGTGAAATCTTATTAGATCTTTCATGCTAGATAATTTTGAAATTTTGGCGGGAAGAGGATGTCTGTAGATTTCCCATAGGTTTTATCTTAGCAGGTTTTATCTATTAAGACCACTGAAGAAATAACAAGGATTTCATAAAAAAAACTTCCAAAGCAACATTTTAAGATGTGTTTAATAAAATTATGAAAGAAAAGTGGGGGTCATGCACTAGGCAAAAATATTGATGCTATGAAATTGATAAAACCAAAGGAGTCCGAAAATCTGACTAAATGACTGAACATGACCAGAGAACATCCTCAGTAGTAGTTGATGTAAACATAAGAACATTAGACAGGGTTTGATACATGCATGTCAAAAACCCATCAAATTACTATTTCTTTATTTCCAATCAAGAAACAGTAAAAACCACATAACCATCCCTCCGAGGAGATGTAGCTTCATTTTTTAATAAAGTTGGGGTGTGCCAAATATGCTTTAAAAAATGTACCCATATTTATATACTGTCAAGCTCAAAACCTGACCAATACTTGTATAAATCATAAAATTAATCATTCATCTGGACACCTTGAATGGACATCATGCAATTTGTAATCAAAGGGATATATGTTTAAGTAGCACTCCAGATAAAAATCATGCAAAATGTGGTTCATAAGTGAAAAGCCTACATATTTTTACTTTTGATATTTTGTTTAAATTGCCATAGTAAACAGAAATTAATATTTGGTTTTTCATATAACTCGCGTTCTAAGGAGATAAATATTATACAGAATGCAGTGTAGAGTTTAAAATTAAGGGAGACAACTCTGTAAATGACACTCAAATACAATAGAATCTATTAGATTTTCAATGTTGATTATCTCCTAAGAGCAGGCAGATTTGAATAAATAATATGCAATTCATATAGACCTATAAAGTAACTCAATAACAAAAATAAAAATGTGTAGCTCTTTTTTGGTGGTGTATCACATTTTTCAGATTTAGCATGATTCTTACAAAGATAGCTATTTGATTAGAGAAGCTGCACTGGTTTCCTTCATATTTTTATTGATACATGCTTGTCTTCCTACTTATAAGAAATTCAAGGGTCATTATTATACGATAAATAGCACTAAGACCTATGATTACATAGTAGACTTATAAACCATATGGAATTTATATATTTGAAAATAAATTATACAATCAAATCTCGAGCAGAATACCTTACCCATATTTTTGACATACCCTGTACTGTAGTATATAGGAAGTTACACCCTGGATCCCCCGGGAACCAGCACAAGCATTTGCTTCTATCTATGGCCAGATCGTGTGACAATGTAACTAATATTTTCACACGGCCTGGACATGGATAGAAACAAATGCCTGTGGGAACCAGTCTTAGTTTGACATTCGGTTGTTCTTTTGAGATTATACTATATAGTTTGTGTGTGAAATTCGCACGTTGCAAGATTTGTCGTTGATTTGGTTGATTTATGGTGGAGACGAATGTATGGATTAATCCATGGTGCGGATCTGGATGCAGAAATGATTATAGTTACGTGAATTGAAAATATTTTATTGCATAATCTAACAGCAAAAGGAAAGGACACACGTTAAAAAGCGTCCTCTCCCATTACGTAAAAATATGACATGCGTAGTTCAAGAATTTTGTTCGTTAGTTTTTTGCACAATGAATCACCTATGCAGTTGGCAGTGTTTGGATTTTATAAGGCTACCAGAGATTTTAAAAGCTTAATGATAATGGAAAATAAATGAGTAAAGCGTTTTATGTCTACGTTTGGAATTTTTTAATTAATTTGTATTAATGTTAATAAATATTTTTTTTTACAGATTGGAACCTGGAATGGAAGAAATAAATTATTTAATAACTATCCATCTCCTTCGACTGTTCTTGTTATCAGACAGGGAGAATATTACAGAAAATCATAATGATAAAAAACAAAATATAAAAATACTAAAAAAAAACAAAATCAAAACAAAATCGAAACAAAACAAAATCATTAAAAGCAAAAACAAACACAGAAACAGAAACCAAACACTCGAGGTATGTAATCGGGATATAAACAAACACATGGACACATTTAAAGAGGTAGACCTTGGGTAAGGGACATAACTCTTGAAATCAAAGATATGCTTGTATCATATTTAATTTCACCAAAGCCTATCAAGCTTTCATTTGAAGAAGTATGAAATCAGTCTAAGTTACTTTAATGCTTACATGACATTGGTATAAAATGCTGAATACAAATGTTCCAATGATTTGTAAGAGTTGTGACCCTTATCCTAGGTCTACCCCCAAAGAACTTGAGATAAAGGATACTACAGACACTGTGAAGTCAGCCTCATATCTTGACCTACACTTAAAAATCGATGGTAAAGGAAAACTATTGACCAAACTTTACGACAAACGTGATGACTTTTCATCTGTGGCAACATCTCTTCAGCACTGCGTATGGAGTGTTCATATCACAACTCATACGTTATGCCAGAGCTTGCCGAAAATACGCAAGCTGTTTGTATCGCGCTAGAACTCTAACAAGGCTTCTGGAACAGGGTTATGCTGCTACAAGATTGAAGTCATCGCTACAGAAGTTTTATGGTCGTCACCATGAACTCGTGGATCGTTATGGTGTATCCATCTGCACCATGAAAACTGATTTATTCAACGGGTTATAGTTTTCCTTTCCTCGTTTGTCTACCCCGGACTTGACTATTTATGAGCAACTCGGCGGGTGTTTCTATAAAAGCAGAGGACGCTTACCCTACCGGTGCACCTGGGCCATGCTCCCAGTTTTTAGTGGAGTCCAAGTTGCTTTTGTTACTTTGTATGTATGATTTTAGTTACTTTATGTTGTGTTGTGTATGTCTGTTTTCCATGTCTGGTCTTTGTCCCTGGGTTACATTCTTTTGATTACCGCTATAACCTTGGTTCCCTTGATTACTCTTTCTACCTCCTTAAATAACAAAAAAAGGTATTCATAACCACCTTACAAACGTCAATGCGAGAAAAAAAAAGGAACTTCATAAAACAAAATGGTGTAAATGCAACCAAAGAGCATATTGTAATAGATATACCGAAAAATGTATACCCTTTACTGGTAATTTTTTAGGAACGATTTTTGTTTTCGATTTGGTGTTCAAAATGCATATTTTATTTTCACTGAATCTTCTTGTTGTTGTCTTATGTAGTACTTGTGGTACTAAGGTAAAGATAATTTTTTGAAAGTATACTTAACAACCATCTGTTATGAGAGACAGCGACAATAAATTCATGGGGCTACGAAAATGTAGCTACTTTGGCTTACTGTTAACTTAATATACTGTATAACTTATTGGTACAGGAGTCATATTTCGAAATTTTTTTAATCTTGAATTTCCTAAGCTTTTGTTTTGATACTGCTAACAAGAGGTCACTCATTGAAACACATGTACAGTACACGGAAAAATGCAGTATATATATATATGTAACGTTTCAGAATGTGACCACTCTATTCGCTACACTGCTCCATCGGATCAAATTGATACAGGGAAGATAACGTAAACTTATAGAATGGTCTGAAAAATTCCCAACGATGTTAGAACTGTCAAATTTGCGATGCAATTGATATTTTTATATTTAAAAACCAGCATATAGGTGTGCAGCAACGATTATCATTTGATTTTCTGGTGGGGCTATAATACATTTTTTTTGGAAAAAGTTTGTTTCTGGAAAATGTGGAAAAATTAAACTTGACTTAAATTATCACTGGTGAGAAAAAAAGTTTGTTTAAAAAAAATGACAAAAAATTAAATCATGTTGTCCATAAAGATGCTATGCAGTAATGAAATGTTTTCAATAGATGGTAAAAAATTTTTTTTTGAAATGCCCGGAAAAAAATACAAGTTATTTTCGCTCAATGTAAAAAAAAGGTTTGTCTTAGAAAAAAGTCCATAGCATTACCATATCTATCACATATGCATCCTATTTATTCAGAAGAACCAAGGAAGAACACAAAACAATTCCTATTTTAACAGACGAAGTAAAGAGACTTATTCAAACTGTGAATACTGCATTGTTATGTGATGTATTTCTAACGAAGTCTTCTCCATGATTTGTTGCTATTTTCAACATAAATTTTAAATTTTGTGATTGTATATATCTTTAATGACAAGAAAGATGAAAGAAAGGAAATAAAAACCAACGAAAAAGGCATCATGCACATTCAAATATCGTATTGGAAACAGTTTGGTATGAATCTATTTTTTTCTGCTGCCATGAACTTGTTAGGCTTAGTACTTGGTGATCATCATCATCATACAGGATGCTCTGCCATACGATAGGAACTGATACTGAATACAAGTCACCATAAGTCTCATGTAATGGAGCAATGAAAGGAGTAGGATGCTGGTACCTACAAAAATATATATACATACATGAAATAACTTTGTATAAAGTAAAGGATAATAACAAAATTGTCGAGTTATTTAACTCTTGGTAATGGTCAAAAGACAAGTCCACATAAGAAATATCAATATCAGGGCAAAAATCTGATAGTTTGACACGTCTATGGTTCTGACTTGATACAAGTATGGACCGAATGAAATGGTTGATTAAACCAGGTTTTATTGTGCGTTAAACATCCCACTTCCATTATAGAGTTAATCGTTTCCTATATCATATATTTAGATTAGAATATAACTTGTTTGTATATACATTATAAGTGTTTGTTTAAATCCTTTATCGTCTACCCTATATCGCGTACCCTATATCACACCCTAGACCTATATCGCATACCTTATATCACACCCCTTCACAGACCATACTTAAAATGTGGTTAAAATATATGAACAAGGCATGTTTAAATCTATATTACATGCTGTATCAACCCTCGACCTACATCACCCCGCGGACCGGTGGCCCTTTGGAGTGACATAAGAGTCTCAGGCTGATACAGCATGTGATACAGATTTTGAAATGTAATTTCCAGTATATATATTAGGAGGCACAAAATTACCACCAGGCAGAGTTGGTAAAATTAGTAATCAAGGAGACGTATTGATGAAATCACGAAAACCTATACATAGATATTCATCTTAAAAATTCATTTTGCATCAGAACAAATAATAATCGTATAGTATGGTCTTGAGAAGAAATTAGATAGATTAACAGAATTCATTGAGCGTTACAAGGAATGAAAGTACAATTAAGTGTCTTTAAATAATTGAGAGACTAACGGTCAGAATAAAGAATCTATCAATTTGTCCGTTCATTACTTTTATAGTCTGATTCATTTCTATAAGAAATAGCGACTCAAACGAGGAGAAGGCTCAAGACAAAACTATACCAGTAACAACAAAATGACGATTGGCGAAAAAGCACAAAAAAGAATATATAAAGATCTTCGAAGTACACACAGATAAAAACCCGGATTTGAATTCCCATCTACCGCGTCTATTATTGTTAATTATTTCCGGTATAGGCTAAAAACCACTAATTCCACTTTCCATAGGCTTCTATGCTAATTTCACAATATTCAATGGCTTCTCTGGACTTTACCTTAACTTTAACCTACAGAGGACTATATATCAGCATGATTCTACATATGTCAGCTCACAATCCTCAGAATGGCATATGGGGTTAGCAGACTTGCAGTGCAGTACTGGTCACCGGAAGTGAAGGGTCTATAAATAGCATGGGAAATCCCAGTGTTTTCACAAGATAGGGGTATATTTAAAAATCATTATGGAGATTAGGCTTCACATCACAAGAAGCAAAATGCACCTATAAAATGTACAGAAATGTTTTTCCTTTCAGAAACTGTTTAAATTTTTTAGATAAGATGAGAACTTTTTTCACAGCACTATGAGGAACAGGGGTAATTTCTGCGTAGGACTATTTTTGCGTACGTTCCAAATGCTCATTGGTTGAATTGGTGGTCTGTAACCTATATTACAATATAAACGGGCAGCATAAAATTGCCACCAGTCATATTGGTAAATCAATAGTAAAAACAGTACAGAACATATGAACAATAAATAAGTGAAAAAAGGAACTAAATACAATTGAGATACAAGTCAAACCAAAGAGACACAAACTGCGAAATAAGTCTGGAATTTTGTGTTGAAAACGCACCAAGTTCAAGATGATAATGAAACATACGGAAAATAAATGTGTTGATACGTATTATGAAAATCCATCACTTTTAATTTTTTTTCAGAAACAAGATATTTTTAAAATTAGAATATGATTTGGATATAGGAAATATAACTTTTTAGTCAGTGTATGAGACATATTTTTGAAAACCTTGTTCCAAAAGCCTGTCTTTTAGGCAGAAACGGCGTATCAATGATTAAGAGTAGTTGCTACTAGCACTGGCATACTTTAACAACTAATAAATATAAACACTGTTTACCATAAAACATGAACAGTGACTATTGATAGAAGCAAGTGAATGTGTTCGGGTCTCGCACGGACGGTATTTAATTGGAAAGAGGAGTGAATAACCAAACAATTATCACGAGTGCCGAAGAACGCCTAGATTTAACGAGTGTGCGGAACTTGCGCACAAGTTAAATCCTCAAGCGTTCTTGGCACGAGTGATAATGTTTCGGTTATTCACGATAACCAATTGATTATCCTATATATTGTATATATTTTCTTCACAATTTTTGTCTATATTTTCAATATAAAGTTTAAAATTCTATGATTGGCGGATTGATATCAAAGTTGTGATGTTTTGGTGGGAGAAAGTGCGAGAGTGAAATTACCGAATTTATTTCGCAATGTGAATTATCGAAATTTATTACACTGGTAACATTCGATAAAACACTGATATCTATATAATAAAGGATTATAACAAATCCTAATATAACTATCGAAACTGAAATGCCACTATTTTTAAAGGGTTACACTGAGTCAGAAATGATGTTTTCTTGGCGACATAAGATACTGGTATGATCAACAACATAATCATTATTCTTTGACAATGTTGATGGAAGGTGTTTCTTCCAGCAATCATATTATTTTGTTTATTTTGGTCCTTGACCTTATAGTATGAACTGTTTTTATTTTCATGCATGACACAACAAAGAGTAAAACAAAATTAGCGAAATAATAAACTCCAGAAAATCAAGGTTGTCCTATTGAAAACGATATAAAGTTCTGTATAATAGGCATAGTATTCATATACAGAGACCAATTTATGTACGTATATCAAAGTTGTCCTATTGAAAACGATATAGTTTTGTATAATACGCATAGTATTTACTTCATATACAGACTGAGACCAATTTATGTACGTATATCAAGGTTGTCCTATTGAAAACGATATAAAGTTTTGTATAATACGCATAGTATTTACTTCATATACAGAGACCAATTTATGTACGTATATCAAGGTTGTCCTATTGAAAACGATATAAAGTTATACATCAAGCTCTAGATTAGTATCACTCGGTTAATGAAAATCAAATTTTATAGCTTAGTTGGTCGAGTGGTCTAGAGCGTTGGGTGTTGCCATAGATGTCAGAGCAGAGAGGGGTTCGAATCCCGCTGAAGTCGCGACCAAATTTACAGCCTCGCATCGATTCCAGAGTTTGGATGTACCTTAGATTTATAATATACCTAAAGGTCTGAACAATTCCAAACGACGGTAGAACTATCAAATCTGCTCATCTAGGTGTCGTTATGTAGGAGAGACGATCAAATTAACGGTGCATATCACAACCATACGTTTCAGGATATGACGACTCCATTCTCTACACTGCTCCATCGGACTGATGCCGGGAAAATAAAGTAAGCATAGAATGTCTGAAAAATTCCAAACGACGTTAGAACTGACTGCAAAGCAAATTTCTGGTTGTTTCTTCAGCAGAACTCGAACTCGTACCTCTGTGACATTTTTTTATGGCAACACCGCCTGCTCTCTCTCTCTCTCTCTCTCTCTCTCTCTCTCTCTCTCTCTCTCTCTCTCTTTATGATATATATATATATATAGAGAGAGAGAGAGAAGGATAGAAGGGTCTGGAAAATTCCCAACGATGATAGGTTGTCAAATTTGCGATGCCAATTTTTGGTCGTTCCCTCCGCGGGACTCGAACTCGTACCGCTGTATATATATATTTGAACTTTAGTTATATATCCAGGGTTTCTGATGTTAAAGTCAAAGTAAGGCTGCAATTGTACGAGATATATTACATACTTTATGCCCGTCTGTCCCAAGGTTCCTTAACTATACTATAGCATTGTGTTTTTTTCCATAAAGTCTAAGGTCTGTTATACTAGTAATGGCCCAAGAATGACTGTAATGGTCCGAGGCAACACGAATGACTATTACAGTCTTCCAAGAGTCACCATTACTGATCGAGGACATAAAGTTGGTCTATCTTTTAAAAATTTATTTCTTTATAAATCTATTAACCAGTTTTGTCTAATAAGTCAACATGTACATGTAGTTTTATGAATAATACATTTTCCAAATACTCAGTTGAAAAATGAAAATGACATTTTTTTTGTTAATTCTTCTATCATTTAAACCAATTTAACCAAAATCATACACTGAAAATGGATATTTTTATATGAATGTAATGATATTAATGTCGTGTTCTTTTTTTAGAAATTGATATTGGGTCGGTCCGAAAAGGTATGATCGGTTAACTACAATGGACAGACAAGAAAAATAATGCAGAGTATGCAAGCTCTGAACAGTGTCTGACGTTCGAAATTCACTCTACTCGCTGTAGCCAACCCTATCAGAAAATGCAAGAATCTTGTTAAGTTGGGAAAAAAGTGAATGATTTTACGCGATGTTATCCGATTGTCAAACCACGCTTGATTTGAATTATGTCCGAGAATTTCGAAAGGCTTGTCAGTAGCGGTTAGTAAGACAGGAAAAGAACGTCTGCCGCTGCGTAGAGCTTGGCAGAGTATGGTGTTATATAAACCAGGCAAATGTATCCACAATGTTATCAAGTGGTTATAACTTTCAAAGTTAAAACGACAATACCATTTTTAAATGAATGTGTTTAAAAAAACTGATGTATGCTTAGTGTATACTTCCTTTTACCGATATGGTAATACGGATTCACATAATTTCTTTTTCCCCATATAACTAAAAGATGTGCCCTACCTTAAAAGAAACACAGATACATATACGCATATCAAGTGTGTGGCATTAAAATTACTTTCTTAATATATGTGCTAATCGAGATCCTACCTTAATACCCATAACCATGTCTGGCTGGTGGATCGGGAATAAAGAATGGTGTTCCAAAAGAGGCTTGAGGGAAACTTGAACTGCCTCCAAAATCATCATCAGTTATTAAGAAACCTTGTTCTGTCGTAAAGCCACCACCACCACCACCACCGCCGCCGCCGCCAATTCCACCGAGGAAGTTTCCAATAGCGCTAAGACCTATAAGCCCAGTAGCTAAAGCAGCAATCTGTTGAGGAGTCTGTCCTGCAATACAGGAGAAGAATGCAAAAAGCACTGCTAATGTCACCAATAGTCTCATAGTGACAGCTAAGGTCTACATGAAAATAAATTTATAAAAGGCATGACATATGTTTATATACACTTCTAGTTTAAAAAATAAAATAAAAAAAACAAACAAACCAAAATATAAAAATCATATGAACCTTAAAACAACTTCATGCTATTTTTCTTTTTATATAAAGATGGATGAACAGAGTGTCAAATCAAGTGATCTAATTCAGCACAATTTTACAATAGTTTTTCTCATTGTTTGAAATTCACATTTGCATGACAATCCATTCTCCTTTTTATCTTGGTTGTTTGATGTTTATCGTTGCGAGTGTAGTGTTTCGTCTAATCCCCAAAGACAGTACTATGACGAACTATAAAGATAATGTAAGTAGTGCAAATAACATCATATAGACATTTCAGGCAATTGACAGAAAAAGTGTTATAATTTCGACCGTTTTTCTGCGCTCTGACAGTTTGATTATTCGGTCGAACCTTGATGTAACGAATTCGAATGTAAAAATCTGGGATACTCGAACTAATTCAACACTCCAAGCAATCTCCCCTTACTTAAATACAATGTTACCGCTGTTGACTCGAACTCGAATAAAATGAAATCTCGGAATTCTCGAGGGGTCCTTAAGGTTATTAATTCTGATGTCTCGACGTCTACTAATTAGTGGGAAAGCTGTTTGCTTCTAACGTTTAGCATGGCATTATATTAATTAAGTAGCTGTCTTTGTAAGAATCATGCAAAATCTGAAAAAATGTGATACACCCCAAAAAAAGGCTACATATTTTTATTTTTGTAATTAAGTTGTTTTATGGGTCTATACTATGAAATGTGTAATTATTCATTCAAATCTGCCTGCTCTTAGGAGATAATCAACATTGAAAATCCAGTAGACTCTATTGTATTTCAGCGTCATTTACAGAGTTATCTCCCTTAATTCTGAAATCTACACTGCATTCTACATGATTTTTTTCTCCTAAGAGCACAGGTTATATGAAAAAAACACGTTAATTTCTGCTTACTATGACATTTCAAACAAAATATCAAAAATAAAAATATGTAGGCTTTTTACCCATGAATCACATTTTGCATGATCCTTAGCTGGAGTGCTACTTAACAGCTGACAACTTATTTGTGTATTTGATTATTACAAAATAGCTTGGGTAGTAGAAAGAAATGAATTTGATATCTCAAAAGAATTCAAATGCTAGTGCGCTTTCCAGGATTCCTTACAATGCAGAAAACACTTCAGAAATATTTCCTACATTATCAGTAAACAGTATTGATAGTATGTCTAAAACATAAATTCGAATATGAGCAAGTCAAGCCGTGTGTTGCTAATATAGAAAAACAAGCTGTTGATTTAAAAGATATGCCAAAATATGCAAACCCCAAAGAGAATGTGATGAACTCATTGATTTGACAAAAATATCTTGATAGTGGTGATTTACCGCAAGGTCCTTAAAAAGGCTCGAAATATTTGCTATGAAAGAGATCATGATTGGCTAGGGAGACAAGGTAAATTAATACATTCATTAATGTATAGAACTAAAGGGATCCCCAAAGAAGAAGGTATGATAGAATAGTTAGTTTTGCCAAAATGCTCACAACAAGATGCTGGTCACGCGGAAGTAAAACGCACTTACGCTACAATGCATTTAATTATACTACTTGTCTTGACTGTATCGGAATGTCTATGACTATGTGACATCATGTGATTAATGTCAAAAGGACAAAGCAACCTACACACCCTCGTTCAGTACCATTACAACCTCTTCCGAATGTTAATACTTTTGATATATGTCACATGGATATTATGACTTTTCCAAAAACAAAAGAAGGCTGCAAGCACATTCTTTTACTCGTAGATAGATTTCTCTTGTTGGTCGGAAGTATTTTGTTTAAAACGCAAGAAGCAACGGGAAAAGCATATATTTTATATAGCGAAGTTTTCATGCGACATGGTGCTTCAAAGTCAATAACCACAGATTGGGGTCATAACTTACTCAGTAAATTACTTCAAGCACTTTGCAAACTTTTCGGTGTATAGCGATACACAACAAGTTCATATCATGCGCAGACTGATTCGACGTGTGAGAGAATAAATCGCACTATAGCTCAAACGCTACGCATGAAAGTAAAAAAGAATCAGTCAAATTGGCACAAATTAATTCCCGGTGTAATGATGTTTTTGCGAATGTCCACTAACACGAAGTCGACGGACTACAGCCCTTTCCAACTGCATTATGTGAAAGAATTAGTAAAGCTAATGGGCAAGAAAGGTATGAATTGTAAAGCTTACTATAAAGTAAAATGGTTAGGATACAAGAAAAACACATGGGGACCTGATGAAAATATGAGTGAACGTCTGATAGTCGAGTTTTACACTAAATATACAAAAGCTGTTACTAAAAGGAAAAAGCCAGTTAATTTCTTTAAGAAAAACAACAAGGTAAAAGTTAACAAGTCTGTAAGAAACATACAGAACCAACGTTGAATCAAGCATCCTAAAGTGAATAAAATGTCAACATATATTGTGATCTCCCTATTAGGCCATGAGAGACTGAGTATGCATAATCTTAATCATAAGAATTTCAGAAAATTTGTATTTTGAAATTAGCGCTTTTGTGTATATTTTTTTCTCTCTCCTTCTAAATCATTAAAACCTAGGTTAGTCAGTATACTTGAAAATACATTGTTAGTTTCGGCTACGCCTAAAAAAACTCTATGTTCAGATTATCGTAGACACCAGTTGAAATAAAACCTAAGATATGTAGTGAAATTATAGCAATCGCTTGCTAAATGCTTACATAAAATTATGAACCCAAAATTTATTGCCCATTTGATGAAATAGCCAAATGATGAGTTTGAATATATTTTGGATAGACTAGAAGCGAAAAAGGCATGCATACCAACCATCAGTTACATTTGTAGCATATAAGCATTAAATATAGCTAGATAACGGAACGCGAAATGAGTGTGCAAATGATGGTATTGATGATGAAAATCTTAAATTATTTGGTCTCCTATTTTTCAATTTTTCAATCCTTACACAAAAACCTTTTATATGTATTTTCATAGATGTATTGCACATTAAAGTTTCAAGCAAAATCCATTTTTAAGGGAATGTCCATGGAAGACCCAGGCACTAGGTTTAACATGCCAAATTTTGAGTCACTTTTCACTATTAAAAAACTCATGTTTAAAAATCCCGAATGTTTGTATTGAATTTGTAGGAAAGAAATCAATTAAACAGAAAGCACAACACTCTCGAAATAATGGAAAACAACGGTTTGAATTGTGCATAATTCAGATGATTTGTTAAGGTACCGTGAAGATATATTTTTGTTGCAGCAGAATCCTCACAAGTTCTTTCTGATATATCTGATTTTGTTTCAAAATTAAAAATTCCCCTTTCTCTTGCCCTAATATACCAGTTCCCCTGCTTATGGTGTTTATATTTCATGTCAGAGCTTGTAGCGATGTTTCTGACTTCTTTTAAATTAAAATATGCCACAACAGCCTAAGAGTCAGGCTTTTGGACAATTGTTATTAAAATACAAAATTGTACGTCCAATAACACTGCATAGAAAGTTTTATTTCCAGTATCCATATCTTATCGAGGTATTCTGTTTCAGATAAATTGGTTTTTATAATGTTAAATTAATTTTTTGTAGTCTTTCCACATTGAACTTGACACTTCTTTCCTGCAAAGTTCAAGACTTTTTTTTGAAACTGTTGTTTATCAATATCGATAGTTTTCTTTTAACCCTTCACTTGCATTTACTTAGGTTTGATTGTATTGAGTCTCTTTTTTCCTGTACATCAATAAAGAAAGATTAATTTATTCAGGTTTTTAATATCATAAATTAAGAAAGGGTAAAAGATTACTCAATCCTTACACACTTTGGTATGTAATATAAGTAACATCATTCATATTTATATATATATAAACATCTATGACAGACAGGTGTTATTATTGAATCTCCCATAAAATAAATTTTTTTTAGGTCATAATGACCGAAGACTAGCAGTACTCAGAGTTTTACAATTGAATGATGATCATGAAACAACAGATCACTGATCAAAGATCTTTAGTTAAAGTTAACAATGATGTATATACATATAACGAATACGTTTTGTATGCACGATCTCATTTTAAAAACTAGTTCGGTTAGTTAAAGCATGTTTATGTTAAAGATGGCTATGATAGAGTTCAAAGCTCTATTAGGATTTTTTTTGGGTCATATCAATTTTAACTTATTTTGAATGAACGATTAAACTTTTCGAAGTAAGAATCAATAATACTGCCCTAAAAACTAATAATATATCGTTCAATACTTGTTATTATCATATGTGCCTTTTCCAAAATTATATATACCAAAACACCATAAATTTTGATCAAAATATACTTTTGGTATATGCATTTTTAAACACAAAATTACCAAGCACATAATATTACAAAATGTGTTATGCTGGACTCGTGTTTCAAGGAGTAACCTATCAGCAGCATTAAAATCAAAAGGAATGTTTAATCATAAGCTTTCCTAGAAAAGCAGAGGACGTTTACCCTACCGGTGCAAATGGTCCATGCTCCCAGTTTTTAGTGGAATCCGAGTTGCTCATTTGCTTTTGTTACTTTGTATGTACGATTTTAGTTACTTTGTGTTCTTTGTTGTATATGTCTGTTTTTCATGTCTGGTCTTTGTCCCTGGATTACATTCTTTTGATTACCGCTATAACCTTGGTTATATTGGTAATCAAGGGACCCAAGGTTATAGCGGTAATCAAAAGAAAGTAATGTAAATTTACTGAAACAAAAGTTCAATCATTTTTTTTGTAGGGAAGCTTGTCATGTAGTAGTTTATATAATATCCAACCGTAAATAACCGGTTGTAACTAGTTTTAACATCATTTAGAAAATTAAGACATGTTGGCCATAAAGATACAGTTTTTGTGTTCAAAAACCAGCGTGTCCCAATGAGTCTACAAAGTCTATCTAAACCCAGAACATACGATTGCAATGCAAATAGTAACATTTCCAAGTACACAGTTCTTTGAATATATTCCGGTGCATCTGGTCTATGCTCCTAGTGGACTCCGAGTTGCTATTTTCTTTTGTTACTTTGTGTGTATTATTCTGGTTATTTTATGTTCTTTGTTGGGTTTGACTGTTTTCCATTTCTGGTCTTTGTTCTTGGATTATTTTCTTTTGGTTTCAGCTAGAATCTTGGTTCCCTTGATTACTCTTCAATAATGAAAAGTGCATTGGTATCGAATTCCAATACATAAGAATCAGTACATCGTAGCAAGATCTATTTATTCAACAAGAGCGTTGTCTATACATCATAACAGTCCAAGAGTTCATGATGACAACTATAAAACCTTTGTAGTGGCGACTTCAATCGTGTAGCAATATAAACATATTCCGGACGTTTAATTGTATGAGGTCGATTCTAGCTTTGTTAGTAGTCACAGATGAAAGTTGACAATACGGAATGCGAAGTCATTGTGTTTGTCTAATAGTACCTTAAATGCCTTTAATTTGAAAAAAAAAGACTACTGTCGTACAAGTGAAATAATGATATAAAGGTATTACCATTTTACTAATAAATTCGTCTTTGATTGAAATAATTTATTTTTGGCGCAAATGAAATACTATACCATTTTTATGCTGACTCATCTTGACATTTACAAGCTTTTTTTCGGTGTCATCATGGCTTTTACATTTTTAATTACAGGTATATATAGCATGGATGTTATGTTATTTAAACAATTTTAAATGTCTGCTTCAGAAATGTAATCATGTCGTGTAAAGAATTCTCTATTTTACAATTTAAATTAGTGAAAGGTTCATGAAATATCTGTATTGAACTCTGTAAGAGTATGCTTAATTACAACTTGCAATTTTAACCATATTAAACCTCTTTTTTACGTCCGTTTTTTTTTCAGATTCTTTGATGCAGCCTACATTTTGAAATTTACCCCATTCATATGTTTTTTTTAACTGGAACATCATACCCAATCATACGTTAACAATGAAAACTCTAGCTTATTTAGATACCATGTATTTCAATGGAAAATCAATACACATATTTGCAACTTTAGGTCAGAATTTCTACATGTACATAACATTTGTAAAGACATCCTCCCAAGTCAGAGTTTTGAGTCCACCCTTGCTCCCTCAAACATTCATATTTAGCGGGTATCATCCAACGCCATCTAGTGAGTTACTTAACTTGAACCCGGATCCAAAATCCAATCAAATCACTCGTAATAGAAACTCTCCGATATATCTTACCAAGTGGCTACACATAACGTCATTTTTTTCAGTAAAGACTCCAAACAGAATCTATAGTTATCATTTTTGCTCATATCGCGTCATTTGTGACATCATACAACTTTCAGTTACTATATAGGATTGTCCGTTACCTCGTATTATTGTTTACCTTTCCACAGACATTTTATGTTAAATCGATTTTCATTGGTGCTTCTCACCCGGAGAAGCAACCAATCGGAATTGGCTGGACGATACCCGCTAAATATGAATGAGTGATGTCAGAGGTTTGAGGGAGCGAGGGTGGACTCAAAACCCTGACTTGGGAGGATGTTGTAAAAAACACTTCAACGAAAACTTTTCTTGTTCGAGTAGAAATCCGTCTGCCATTCGAAGTACGACCCATTTATATTTCCCCAAATTACCACCTATTGATGCGTTTATATTGATAATTTATTTCTTAATATGATGTATTCCAGCGGTTTTGATTGTGTAATAAATACATTTATATGTGAAGGAAGAGAACTTGATTTCCGTTTACTTATGATTAAAAATCGTTCCAACAAATGCCTGTTATAACAGTTTCATTTTTCATTACTGCTAAATCACTTCGTAATTCTTAATCCTCACTTATGGATCCGGAACCTTTGTGGTTTTTCTTTATTCTCTGTATATTTCTTTGGTTACATTGTCTACATGTATCAACAGAAGATTCTGTCATAGCTATAACTCAAACGGCTGGTAAATACCCAAATTCGAGTGAAGGTTTTTATATAGGTTTTGCTACATGAAACTCTACATGTATGCAATATATCCAACATCTTATCCTAGGCAAAGGTGGCTGCGTAAAATGTTTCCTTCTAACATATATCATTTTGCTAGGGCTAAATATCCGTAAAATATAAAAATGTAACTACATGAACAAAGTCAAGAACGGAATAAGTTAGTAATTTGAATAAAACCGAAAAAAATGTGAGAAACTTCAAGTTTTCTAATCATTGTATCGATCAAAGCATTCAAGCCTTTCTAATTATCCGATACGTCAGTAATTTTTAATTGTTTTTTTTTCTACAATTGAGTGATGGTTGTGGAATAACCCACTGCTGATCAAAGGCCCCACATAAGATAAACTATGATGCATAGTTATAAAGAATTTTGGGTTTTTTTTTCTGATCACGATTACAAACTAAAAACGGATTCAGCTTATGATATGTTATATATCCCTCTAGTATTTGCTTCTTTGTGGGCTATTTTGTAACTGTTATTCATCTGCCCGGTCCGTCTAAACACCGCAAACTTAGTGGTGTTTAGTCTTACCCGGCATTTGCCTACCCTATTGTCATCGCTGTGCAAGATTGTTTTGTATGATACGTATAATGTTCAGTTGATATAATGCCCTTATAGCTCGTCACATACAATTCTTTTTGTGTTATAAGTAAGGAGTGGAGGTGTTTTTCTTGTACCTATCCTACATAGTCAGGGTTTTAACTTTCCCATTTCCCTTTTTATAAAAACCACAGAATCACTGTTTTGGGATTTTTCCTTCCAAAACTTTTTTCAGAGTTTAACATATATTTATTAGTTTGTTTTTCTTTCAATCTAACGTCGAAAAAACAAATAAAGACAAATTTCAGCATTTTCTATAGTGCATTTTTGTACATCGGCACAGCGAAGAAATTGATAGACATAAGCTGCATTGAATATTATCTGAAAGAAGAATTTAAGTGATCAGAAAAAAAAAATTCTGCGAACTGAGAAGCAAAAACATGTCAATCTATGAATCATGCAAGCTATGAATGAATTAAACACGGATAGAAAACACTCTTGATTTCAAAGACGTTTCTTCGATGAACAGGATGAAGCGAGATTATTTTGATTGATTAGGAAATAAAACTTACGAGAAGATTTATCAGTGTTTTTTCATTTTTTTAACGATTAAATATGTCTCCTTTACATGGTCTATAGGGATTGTTGTTCCATGTCTACGTTTTTTTTTTTTTATCAAAAGGGATATAGTTATTGTTTTGATAATATATTTGTAATTTATTACAGAGACTGGTTGCGTACATTGTATTACAGAGAATGATCAACAATCTAGCACAGGGATGACAATAGGGCAAGCATATGTCAGGTATTTCATAAAGAGTTACAACATAATATAGCCTATCTGGTCGAGTGGTCTAGGGCGCTGGATTTTGTGCAGGTGGTTTTGCCATAGATGTTACAGCGGTACGAGTTCGAGTCCCGAGGAGGTAACGATAAAAAATTTGCTTCGCAAATTTGACAGTTCTAACATTGTTGGGAATTTTTCAGACCCTTCCATGCTTACATTATCTTCACTGTATCAATTTGATCCGATGGAGCAGTGTAGCGGCACATTCTGAGACGTTTGTATAATAATGATTTTTTGTGACATGTATCATTAATTTGATCCTCTATCCTACATAAAAACACCTAGATGAGCTGTCTCGTATTGCCATAAATCGGGTACTAAGTTACAGCCCTTGATTAAGCCTACGAGGAGGAATGACCCGGCCAGCAAAAGCTAAATTTTTATATTGACTAGATGGCCGAGTGGTCTAGGGCGCTGGACTGTGCAGGCGGTATTTCCATATTCGTCACAGCGGTACGAGTTCGAGTCCCGCGGAGGGAACGGCAAAAAATTTGCTTCGCAAATTTGACAGTTCTAATTGATTAATATTTATTATTCTAATATTGCTTTTCATAACATTATGACACACTTATTTACCTCATTTGTTAAAACAGAAGGATGGATGTCATTAATTTCAATCTATAACAAAAGAAAATAAACCACACCATTTGTCATTTATATCAAACAGCTGCTTAAATGTAAATAAATCTTGTCTTTTTAACTTTGAATTCTGTGATTACAAAGATATACAATAACGATTATGTCCATATTACATAAATCATTAGAGATCCCATGAATCAGTAAACTCAAGATCCTGAGCAGTGGCGGATCCAGGGGTGTGCAGGGGGTTGGCACCCCTCCTTTTCATTGGAAAATTTGTTATTTTCATAAATTGACAAAAAATGGTAAATAATGTCTTAGCATCACCTCCCTTTTTCTTAGGAACCCCGACTGGCACCCCTCATTTTCAAAGTGTCTGGATCTGCCTTTGCTGAGAAACTATTAAAAACATGACAGGGGTAGATACGAAATTTGCAGATCATACAAGCAAAAAAAAATTTATATATTCACGTACTAGTATTCCTCTAGTTTTTGAAGTCGGACATTCTAATGTAGGCATTTTTTCACAAAATAATCATTCGATCTCAAACTTAAGCGATGACTTAAACCATAAGCATATTTAAATATAGGGAATTCCGCGATCGCAAAAAAATATTTATTTAGAAGGGAATATCCATAGTACAACGATTGTACAACACTAATTAATAAATAAAACCACAAAATATATTATGAATTAACAAAGCACAAAAAAGGATCATCAAAAGTCGCGTTTTAACATTTTTTTTATTATTGTGAAAGCCATAACTATTTGAACAAAAATTCTGAAGTAAATATTTAAACGGTTTCTGAATAATATTTAAAATGTATTCATACAAAAATATGTGTCTTGTTCTTTATATCGATAGAAAAATATCAGCAAAAATGCCAATTAAAGCGTCCAATATATCAGGATAATTATGGAGGTAGACCTAGGGTAAGGGACATAACTTATGAAGTCAGTGATATGTTTGTATCATATTCGATTTCACCAAAGGCTATCAAGCGTTCATTTGACACAGAATGAAATCAATCTAAGTTACTTTGATGCTTACATGATATTGATGTTAAATGCTGAATACAAACGTTCCAATTATTTTTAAGAGTTGCGTCCCTTACCCTAGGTCTACCTCCTTAAGGTACATCAGAATCAAAGTACATTCCCTAAATATGAAAACAGGAAACAGAGACAATCTACATCACCGTGTCTAACCTTCACTCTTATAAGGCCGACTTTAAAGCTGATCTTATCCAGAAGAAGAAACATTGTTTAGCTTGATCCTTTAATCTCAGTTTCCGCTATAAAGATACGTATTATCGTTAGTTTCTGGGATTTGATACACCACATCTACCCCAAATAACTTGAGATAAAGGATACTACAGACACTTTGAAGTCAGCCT
The DNA here is from genome assembly GCA_037379345.1 of Perna viridis. NCBI lineage: Eukaryota > Metazoa > Mollusca > Bivalvia > Mytilida > Mytilidae > Perna > Perna viridis. The sequence goes on from CM074512.1 coordinate 55,855,867, forward strand.
CATATCTTGACCTACACTTATAGATCGAAGATAAAGGACAACTATTGACCAAACTATACGACAAACGCGATGACTTTTCATACCGCATTATCAACTTTTCTTTCATCTGTGGCAACATCCCTTCAGCACCAACGTATGGAGTTTTCATACCTCAATTCGTACGTTATGCCAGAGCTTGTCGTAACGACGCAGACTTTTTTTTATCGCGCTAGATTTCTTCAAGTAGGCTTCTGGAACAGGATTATGTTGCTACAAGATTGAAGTGACAACTACAGAAGTTTTATAGTCGCCATCACGAACTCGTGGATCTTTACGGTGTATCCATCTTCACCATGAAAACTGATTTCTTTTTACGTGTCATAGTTTTCCTTTCATCTTTCGTCTATTCTGGATTTAACTTTTTATGAACAATTCGGCGGGTGTTTCTAGGAAAGCAGAGGTCGCTTACCCTACCGGTGCACCTGCTCCATGCTCCCAGTTTTAGTGGAGTTTGAGTTGCTCATTTTCTTCTGTTACTTTGTATGTATTATTTTGGTTGTTTTATGTTGTTTGCTGTGTATTTCTGTCTCCATGTCCGGTCTTAGCCCCTTGATTGCATTCTTTTAATTTCCGCTAGAATCCTGGTTCCCTTGATTGCTCTTGCAACGACGGATACAATGGATCATTTTGATACCAAAATTATGTAAAATATATAAATTTGAAACGCTTTAACAAGAATTGTCCTATATATGATGTGCGCTTTGTCCAATAAAGACTTACAAGAACAATTTTGAAAAAAATGAGGTTTCCGGATTTGTTTTTTGTTAACAAAAAAAAAACAAAAAAACCCCAAAACAAATAAACATACAAATTTAGTTATTGTTAACATTCTGTGTACATAATTATCGCCTTCATGTACATAAGGGGGTGTCACTTTGCGTGGATTATTTGATCGCGCCCTTAATTATAAAGGATTATTATATAGATATCAGTGTTTTATCGACTGTTCCTAGTGAAATAAATTTCTATAATTCACGCTGTAAAATAAATTCGGTAATTTCACTCTTGGATTTTCTCCCGCCAAAACGTCACAACTTTGAAATCAATTCACCCATCACAAGATTTGAAATTTATGTTGAAAATATCAACGAATAATCGAGGAAATATGTATAATAAATAGGATAATCAATTGCCAAGAACGCAGTAAGATTTAACTCGTGCGCGGAACAAGTTCCCCACACTCGTTAAATCTATGCGTTCTTCGGCACTCGTGATAATATTTTGGTTATTCACTCCTTCCAATTAATTATCCTATTATTATTATGAAGTCGGGGATTCCCATGCATTCAATAACATATGAATAGAATCTAGAGGTGGGTACAATAAAAATGTAAAGACAAATTCTGCCTATATTTGAAACATTTTTGTCACTTTGTCAATGCAGGATAAAAACAAAATTGTGATAAAATGCGCAACGAAATCTTAAATTTTGTCCCGTCCCTGACCCTCGTACAATATAGGCTTAATTTTTGCGACAAAACCCTAGTATCTATACACTTCATTTGTTAAAGGGTAATCAAGGGATCTAAGGTTCTAATGGAAATCAAAAGAATGTAATCCAGGGGCAAAGACCAGGCATGGGAAACAGACATGCACAACAAAGAACATGAAGTATCTAAAATAATACATACAAAGTAACAAAGTAAATAAGCAACTCGGACTCCACTAAAAACTGGGAGCCTGGACCAGGTGCATCGGTAGGGTAAGCGTCTTCTTCTTTTCTGGAAACACTTGCCGAGTTGCTCATAAAAAGTCAAGTCAATGGAGACGAAAGAGGAAAGGAGAACCACAACAAGTTTAACAAATCAGTTTTTTTTAATAACAATAATAAAAAAATATTGTATGGAAATATATGAGATTATGGGGTAAAGAATGATATTGGCGATTTGGAGTGCACGATAAACTTAAGGCATCTCCCTAACAATCCCTTTATTACAGATGAGAAACTATTGGAATAGAAGTATATGTATCATAAAAGGCATATGAAACATTTAACCATAGCAGAACATTTTAGTACACTTTGATCGTAGTAAGGAATTTGAATGTCATATTTAAGTTAAAAATATATTCAAAAAGACTAAAACTGGGTGGAAGTAATGTTGGAAAATACATATTTTAGTACTGAAAATGTGTAAAATTGTACGAAATCTTTTAAAATATTTTTCTATCTTCTTTAATTCCTACTTATATGATCGTTTAACCGAGAAGGAGTAATGTAAAGAATACATATGTATACTCAAATTTAATTGTCGAATTTTATACTTCAAAAGTTCTATTTGAGCAACCAAATTGTGTTGACTGTATATTTATTGGTAGTATGCGGTCATGGACAGTATATAACACTTAGACCCCGCCTACTTTCCAACCCTTGCATGAACTATCTGTTTTTCGTAGCGTCACTATCGGGGCCACAAGAAGGAAAGAAAAATTTAATGTAAAAACTGACACATCATGTAAACAGATATAACTTTTTTTAAAAAATGATAAGGATTGCAGTATAAAGAAAATAACTGTATATTTACTAGAAATAAAAACGATATATGAATTCGGCACGAATCGAAAAAAAAAAGCTTGGCGAGCCTCATTCGTATATTGTTTTTATTTCAAGTCAATATGTAGTTATTTTCTATATAACCGTCATTACTGATGAAATAATATACTATTATTGCTATAATATTTTAAATGTTTTACTTTTATATGCAAACAACGAAATACTTATTTCATTCGTTAATGAGAGGTTACTCCTTGAAACACATGTACAGAATATTGAAATTTACAATATATAAAACTGGTATTTTTTTGTATTTAAGAACCACTGGGTCGATACCACTGTTGGTAAACATGAGGTCCCCGAGGGTATTCACCAACCCAGTAGTCAGACTCGTCTGATCCCGAATAGTATCACAATTTATCAACCCTATTTATGAAATCTTGCAGGATTCCAAATTTAAAAATACGTAAAACACCGAGGTTTCATTCCTTGCATTGCATATGGTAGAACCTCTCGGTGATGTAGTTGGCTTTCTCTTTCGATTGATTTGGTTATGAGTACTTCTTGTATACAACTAATATTTTGATTATGATCTTCCTATATATTTGATTTTAATGCTGCTGATGAGAGGTTACTCCTTGAAACACGTGTACAGCATATCGAAATTTACATTATATAAAACTGGTATTTTTTTTGTATTTCGGAAGAACATGCGAATATATAGTTATGCCTTTTTTATAAGACAAGTGTAGTTGAATAAGAAAAATCAAAGAAGTTGTTGTTTGATACTAGCTGCATCATGTGGTTTACAAGCAGACGAGCTTACCCCTGTACATCCAGTGCATAACTTAATTGAAACAAATGTAAAACTAGGTGCATGTGTCGGTCGATCATATGTGGCATTTGAAATTTCAGATTGAACCTATTTGCTATACTTTAAAAACAACAATGCAATAACTGATATATAAAATTGGCCCAATTTTCTAATGCGAAAAAGTATCACGCATTGGCTTCATAGTTTCGTAGTTTATATGTAAGATTTAAATCATTATTACCTGGACTACAGGTGTTACATATATTTAAAATCACATATTCCTCTTAAATTTATTATAAAATGAAAATCGTTGCAAACAGATTGCCATTATCGTATATTTTATAAGATAGTACTAAACTGAACAATTATTTTGAGGTTAATATAATCAAAGAGACTCCGTCGTGTTTTTCGTGTGAATGTAGTTTGATTTGGAATCAACTTTTCTTTGGCCCGCTAAAATCATTTCTACTGGTGATCTTGAAAAACTTTTACTGTCATAAAGCTACGAGCTTTGTCCAACCAAACTCATAAAAATCTATCTAAGAAAAATGATCATATAATGACTTTCCTTGACAAAGATTCTCCATACTTGAAAAAAAAAAACACTTTTCCAAATCATCTTCTAAATATACCGAAGTAGATATTGTGAAAATGCTGGAATATTTTTGTCGTCAGCATATTTGTTCAGTGTGGTTGACGTGTTTTTCAACAGACGATCGGCATTCCAATTGGAATAAATTATGCTACTACTTTTTGCTAATTTACTTGTTTTTCTTTGTACCCGTTATTTTGTTTTTTTTTTCATGTGTCTGTTTTCTCTGTCTAGTGTTTATCCTTGGAATATATTCTCTTGGTTACACTCGAATCTTGGTTCTCTAGCATTACAATTGTGTCATTTCTATATAATTGTAATTGCATTTTGGGCTAAAAAAGGCGATGCATATAAGCATAAATCAGAATATTATATTTTCTAATGACTTAGCATATTCATGATTTTTATCGTAATTAAGAAACTAAATATCGCATTTAGGCTTATCAAAATACTAAATTGTCAGTGGGGAATATCTGTTCTACTCAGGCTCACAGTGTGTTTATGATTCATTTACACTTAATTTGTTTGGTTTTAAAATCAAACTTTGTTTAAAGACAAAATATTGCAAGATGTGTCGCATTCTACTTTTTGCCTTTATAGAAATGAAAATTGATAATTGTTTCATTATTTTATTTGTTTCTTTCATTAAAACCATGTGCTGTGTTCAAAAGGAGGGAATTATTTGGAAAAAAAAGGTTATTTTCGAAAATTCGCAGTTTGAGCAATTGTTCTTCTTGACTCGTGTTGCATTCTGTTAATGTTTTTATCAACATGTTTTTCGTTTCGTTTCGTTTCGTTTTGTTTGTTTTTGTTTGTTTGGATTTTTTTGTTTGTTTGTTTTTCTTTTACCAAAAAGAAAAAATGTGGTACCAAAACAATAGTTGTTGTCAAGTTAAATGCAGTATAATATTAGAATGCATCAAGATTTATAACGGGTATTGGATGTCGATTTTCCAACCGTCGTCATTTAAGTATTAAGCTATTTACTAATTATTTATTGATATCAATAAATGGATGAATTAGTAACATGTTGATAAATATTAATAATTATAATGATCGTTTTTCTTCGTCTTGACTTTTCACACAAACTGGTTTAAAGAGTCTGTGGAAACCAATATCCAAAATGATGGCAACAAGTCTGTATGATGATGAGGTGGGGTCAGAAACAGGAGTGTCAAGACTTGTTTTATAAAGGCAGTATAGTAGAGTGAGAGGTATAGAATTAAGTTTGGTTCTAATGAGATGAAGTCCAAGAGGTTTTTGTATGAAAGGAAGGAGACCATCTATGGAGACATCATGTAACTTAGGTGACGTATAGTGGCGATGGCCATGACTCCTTTCCCGTCTTGGATTTTTGTCAAATAAATTCATCAAATTCATGCTATTGTTATATTGGCTTGAAAGGTTTCCTATACTTTTGATGTTGTCATTGTATCCGTAAGGTATTGCAGTACCTACTCTGCGTATCCAGTACTCCTCTCTTTCCCTACGATAATTTTTACTAAGAACAAGACTGTTCGTAGGATGGTATTTTTTTTTCTAAAGTACGAACTTTCATAGATAGGAATGAATGATGTTTTTGATTAAAGTGTTGATAAATTGTCAGGAATTTGATGGTGCTAATTCCCGAACGATGACCGCACATTCTTTTTTTTAATCGTTCTTGTGTTTCTCCGACATATACTAAACCACATAAGTTGCATTCTAATCCATATATTAAGTTTGTTGATTTGCAACTTAAGTCATCGTGACTTCTTGTGTGGAAGGTTTTGTTTGTAAGGGAACTGGAGAAGTAAGAGTCGGTTACAAGAATGTTGCATGTTTTGCAATTTTTAATACCACATTTTGATATGGTACAATGTGGTTCGTCATCGTTGTAGTATATCATTTAAAGTGATGGAACATGGTATGATAATTTTGAAATAGTCAGAATGTTTGTACTGGAATAGATGATCTGCAGGCTGAACGTGTGATTGTTTACTTTTTGTTGAATTAGTCGAGGCACTTTCCATACCAGCGTGAGCGTGCTAAGATTCCCATCTGGGGTCACCACATTCTTACAAAACAACAGTGTGTCCGATCTGCCGTCATGTTCGGACCTTTTTTATATAGGGCGACGTCCGAGCCAGATGTTCTTTCATTCCTCTTGATAAAACCATTAACTTGAAAGAAAATGTAATACTGGGTTGATGATACCCTCGGGGACAAAATCCATCTGCAGAGGTATCGACCCAGCGGTGTGCCAGTTACTGAATGTAACATCACTAGTGAGATTGGGGGAACTCGATCTCCTGTTCGCATAACTTGGTTTGTTTAATTAATTTGCACGTACCACCTCCCGAAGTTTGTCCCAATTTTGAAAATTGACAGTCGAATCGTGCGTTTATAACATCAAATTGCTTTTATTTTGTATTTGTGCTTTTTTTTTTGCCTGAATTTTTTTATGATACGACATAAAAGCAACAAAGGAAAATGACAAATTGTCAAAAACACATACGCGTGAAATAAATTTAAAAAGAACTAAAGTTTGTGTATGCTCAAGCATTTCTGATAATAATTAAAGTTTGAGTAAATTGTTTTGTGCTATACATTGAAAAATCCGGAAATACTCCGACCCTACATCGTTTTTAGCGTTATTGTGTAAATATTTTCAAAACATTTAAAAGACTAAGACAACGCGGGTCCATGAAATGAAAACAGAAGATAATGAATTTTGTCCAAAAGCTACAGTTACGAGAGGTTCTTGTGTTATATGTCATTTTGTATACAAATTAATGAACATACGACAGGATTGTAATGTTTTACAGCATCAGAACAACCACAACGATCTGAAAAAACGAATAAGCTCACTAAACGACACGAACGAAAATTATGCCTTTTGTTTATTCATCTGTTTATCGGTTTGTGAAGGAAAGAAAAGAAAACTAATTCAAAATAAAAGAGCAAATAGACTGAAAAGTTTTGGTCCTTCAAATTTCAATAATTTTTTTCATGAAAAATATAACTAGTGAAAGTGTATATCTGACAATGACTCATTTGTAAATTGTATACATTATATGTAGCTCACCATGATGGCATCAAGATAGTAGCTTAGTGCAGGGCAAAATAGCATTTAATTTCATGTACATACATTGGGAGTTTCTTTATGATTTCATGTTATCTGGTTATCTGTCATGGTAATGAAACTAGGGATCCATTTAAGCCTGGCATTTAGGTCCTTATTTGTTAAAGGAGCTACATGCATGTACATGTATGCCCATGTTGAATATTTTAGCTCCTATTCAAAACCAGTGTTAAGACTTTAATTTCTAAGAATAATATAAAGATGTATTACACAGTAATACTGCCACTGCTAATATATTTTTTTCTGTTACAACACCTATCAGTTAGATCAAATAGCTTTAGAAGTGACAGAAAAAAATAAGTTATAAAAAATCTAGATGTTTATCTTTATTAAAAGAATAAAGATAAACAACATTTGACCGATAAATACTTTGCAGTCTGGGTTTCTGAGTGGTCAATCAGTCTATGACAAACAAACTTATTTTGAATTCATGAAGTATGTTAAGGAAAACAATTTTGACAATCAGATCAATTATTTCCATTATACATGTACATGTACTAAAATATGATGAATGCAGTAAGAAAAAAAAATTTCTGTGGTTAAATTTTTGACGTAGCAATCTCCATTTTCTATTTCAGACACATGGGTCAATAAAAAAACATACAAAATCAACTGCTGCAAGACTTTTTAACAGTATTCCACGCCGAATGTGCTATCGTTTGTGTGCTTTAGTTCCACAAGATCTTTTGGAAGAAGGGTAAGTTTACCAGTCTGCGACTTTAGTCCAATGTCCCATACTAGTAGATTTCGATTCATACTTGTAATTTTCTATTGCTACTGGTCAATATTTCACATTGTAATTGACTTCTCAGGCCTTTCATTAAGAGGCAGTACCAGGTACTTTTACCCTTCTAAGCTACTGAAAAGTACCTCCTGAATTTAACATTTCATATTTGTTTATAAAAGAAAGTGATGAAAAGTACCTCCTACAAAACCAAAGGTACCCACATTGCAAAATGTTAATGAAACCCGTAACTTCTGTCAAAACTTAACAAGTATACAAATGTAGTTGTAGCACCAGAACATCACATTATTAGTACTTCTACAAATTCTGATATCTATTTTCCTATGATTATCTATTATTACATTTATCTCTTAGTAAATAAAATGATAACGAACTGGATAGGAATATTATTATATAGATAGCAGTGTTTTATCGAATGTTCCCAGTGTAATAAATTTCGGTAATTTCACTCTTGCGCTTTCTCCAGCCAAAACGTCAATGCCAATCACAGAATTTAAAATTCATATTGAAAATATCAATAAATTGTTAAGAAAATCTGTATAATAAATAGGATAATCAATTGGTTTTCGTGAATAACCAAAATATTATCACTCGTGCCAAGAACGCTTGAGGATTTAAATCGTGCGCGGAACAAGTTAATATTCTTATATAAAATAAAATGCACCATTATTGTATGTTCAGTGTATACAATGTAAAATAGCCAAAATCAAAGACCAATTTGTGGCTCATCTGGCCCAAAGGGCCATATGAGCTATTGCCATCGCTTGGTGTCGGTCGTTGTTAACAGTTTTTCAAAACTCTTCTTTTCTGAAACTGCTGGACCAATTACAACCAAACTCTGTATGAATATTCCTTAGGGTATTCTGTATAGTACTGATGAAAATTTTCTCCACAGAAACTAGTGGATAGAATTAAATGAAAATAGGTATGATTGTTCCTTAGGTACATGTATGAGTATTAGGAATTTTTGTCCAAGAAAAAAGATGGCCACTTTTCTAAAAATAGAATGTTGCTTATCAAGCCATGTTAGGAAGTCAGGCTCTTTAGAGCCTCTAGTTCATAGTATTCTGTATTTTGAAGCATATTTTGGTTGATGGGGAAAAAGGACAGATATGTTGAAGCACAACAAATGCACCAGTGTATACATGTAACTTAAATTCCAAACAGTAAATACCTTCAATGAGGCATTTTGATATGTTTTATATTTTTCAGACTTGTGTTTCTTGGATTTACAAAGTGTGGACAGTTTGTGGTTTCTTATTCCTGTCAGCTGTTAGTAGCAGCAGAGCATTCAACATTACCTGTTTATGTGTATAAATTACAATGGTGGAGATTTGTACCCAGCAGTCCTTTACATATGGTTTGTACACGAAGAAGTAACATCTGTGAAAACTATCCTATACTGTTATTGAAATTTGTGGCTATCAGTCTCTAATCTCTTAGTAATGATTGAAGACCTGCATTTCTAATTATTAATATAATGAGAATGGATTTGTTGATTATGTCAAAGTAACAACAACCTCACTGGGATGAAAAATGTCAGCTCTAGGCCACTCGTAGGTCTTCGCTGAACAATAAGGAAACCCTCACACCACTGGGCAGGCTAACGCTGGCCCCAAAACAATAATTTACTCAGGTACAGGGAAATACATGTAGTTGTCTCTATATACATATACTTCAGCAGAAGCAAGTTTTGTGACAGGCAAGTCAAGGCCAAATAAAATTATACCTCTGTTTCCTGTTACATGCCAGAAAAAAATGGGTAGGTAGATAGGGATTTTTTTTAAAGTGGCAGTAACCAAATCATCCTAATGGCAATTGACACAAATCAATTGTGAATGGTGAAATGCTTGTGGTCAACATGTGGGCAGCCATTTTTTCGAGAATAATCTGAAAACCGGAAACCAGAAGTAGTCACGTAGGAAAGAAAGACCGACTGGTGCTAAAAATTTCCGGTCGGTCGACTTTTAAAAAAATAATTGTTTTTTTTTTTAACCTGATTTTGGGTGTGTTTTCTGCTTAATGTGTACATGCTATCATAAGACTTTTAGTTCAGATCAGATAAATTTCACTCAGGGCAAGTTCAGTTTCATCATACATGTAGATGTGTCTTGCCTACTTGTTAAGTTTGGCAATTTTTTGTCTACCCCTGTAACACTCATTGGCACACAATAATTGTATCTTAACACACTTATCATAGATCAAGTAAATAAAGGCTAGCAAAGGTCCAAACACAGTCTAACAAATTATATGCTTATATAATATTGATAAATGTCTCATTTTTACCTGCTTAACCAGTGGTGAAAGTCGGTCTAGTGGCTGCACAACTTTATCATTCATTCATCCATCTGCCACACTTAGGTGTGCTTTGTAAGTCAAACTATTCAGTCTATAGTTTTGAAACTTTGCATAATGTTTGTATGTATACATATTAAAGATGTGCATCTCCTATTTTGGGCACATTTTACAAATTTTTACTATGAAATATTGCATGTTGGACTTACCCATTTTTCAGCTGTATTTGCTATAGAGGGCACATATTTTGTGTAATCTTTAACTGCATCTGTATTCAAGCTCTAGTTTCGAACATTTTTTAATACAGGTGTCTGAGGTGAGACTTTTTGGAGAAGAAGATGTCACACAAGACCTGTTCATTACATTCTGTCAGTGGCAGGATGACAGCTCTAAAGTTCTAGTGCTGGGTCAGAGGTAATTTTATCTTTATTATGGGTCTTTATGCTAATTATTGGCCAAAAAATACTGAAATGTCAAAATTGGTGGACAGTTCTGTGACATCAAAATCCATATACATGGCTTTAATGTGAAAACAAGAAACTCAGACAACTTACATATACAAACAAACAGAAGAAAAACTAAAGATGAGGAAAAAAAGGACACCAGATGAAAAAACTCAAGCAATTGTAATATTAGTTCCCACAAAAATGGGGAGTGACGTGCACGTTGAAGAGTGAAAATTTCCTAATTTGTCAGCAGCACCCGTCAAATTGCTTGTGAGCAAATCAGTAAGAGTCTAACTACAGTAATGTAGCTTCCAAAACACACTTTGTCAAGGTAGAGCCACTAAGAGGTTCCACCAAAACAATGAAAGCAATCCCAGTTCTGTTTCATAGCTGGACAATATCAAAATTATATCCTGAGTATTTTCAATGGTAATTCTATTAATTCTATAGCGTATGAAGCTAAACTACAAGTATTTTATCATTGTTGAAGTGTTCTGGACTTCAGTATCAATAATTCCAAATTATTATTAAATCTATTTACCTCTTGACTTTAATTTTGAAAACTTCGTAAATTTTCTTTTGGCCGTGAATGAAAATACCGTCTCTGACTCCTATGACTTCAATAAAAATAAAATATGTAAATATGTTTGTGGGTATTCTTTTTTTAATTAATGAGTATATGCAGAGTATAATGCTAATATTTTGATGAAAATTCTACGGTTGGAAAATTGGGTCATTTAAGTTCATACATGAAATTTTGTTGTCCTGTGAAGCAAGTATGAAATAATTTTTACTTGTCTAAATGGCAAGTTTACTTGGCAATATGACTTTTAAAATCAGATCCTTATAATTTTCATTTTCTATGAAAGGTGCTTTTTTACTCCCTATTTTAAAGTGGAGTAGGATAGTAATTTTACCGTCCATGCATTTGTTCTGCGCAAGAGTTAAATCTTAATGTGTAATGTATTTATTCACGATAACCAATTGATTATTCTATTTATTATAAAGATTTCCTCCTTTATTCGTAGCAATTTCAACATGAATTTTAAATCTTGTAGACAGTTGATTGATATTTGTGTCATGACATTTTGACGGTAGAAAGTCTGAGACTCTAATTACAGAATTTATTTTATTTAATAGTGTGAAAAATTAATTTTTTTTTTACACAGGGAACATTTAATTTTATCAATACTATTTATGTAGTAATGTTATATAAAACGGGATATTGTTCAATAAATTTCTATTTATAAATTACAGTTTGCCATGTGAAGACCGAGACAGCTGTTGCCAATGTTATATGACGATAACATCATTTCCTACCTCCTTCAGGTGCTCATTTTGTCAGCTGCTTCAATCAGGTTGGTACATGTAGCAGACTAGCAGTTTCTTATTGCATTAGGTGTTAATTTTTTTAAAAGTTTCTGATTAGCCAGTTTAATTGTGAACCACTTTTGCTAGTTTGTTGGTCAATCATATTTGGTATGCAGTTGCATTAGTATCACTATACCACATTTTCATATATGTTTCATGCATGAATCCTCTCAGTCACTGTCTATTGACTGAAATTTTTTTAAAGGTTTGAACGTAAAGTTTTCTAGTTTGGTCAATTTAACATGAACAACTCTTGTTAGGTCAATGGTATTTAGTGTATAGCTGCATACTTAACATAATAATTTTTGTGGTTGCTTATTTTCGTGGATTCTGTCAAGTGGATATATTTGTGAATATCAATTTTTGCGGTTTAAAACAATTATTGGTGTTGCATTGGGTAAGTAATCAATTTTTTGGGTACTATTTTCCACACTTTTCAGCCCACTTGCCAAAAAAGCGAAAATTAGAACATGCTGAACATTGATACATTTACAAGCATCACTACATCACACTTGTATAACATAACAGTGACTAGTGTGACAGGCGAGACTTGTCTGTTGTAACAGATGATTTTTTAAACTTTTTTTTCATCTTTGTCCTTTCAGTTTGTTTGGGAAAGAATTATCCGCATGTTGTATACATGTATGCAGCTATTATATAGTAATAACTACCTGTGTATGTATTTTATTTGCAGTTCCAAAAGAAGTGCAGACAGTCACTAAGTGCCTTGCTCACAAGTATGCCTTTCATACTAAATTTGAATTAACCCCACCTTTCCCACCATTCTGTCCAAGGACTCAGTTGAAAATAGATGGAGTAGCGGTACTAAACACAGGAGATTCTATTGTGGCATTGGCTGTTTGTGTTGGAGATAAGTGTAAACATTCGCCTATGTGTAAATTAGATTGTTCCACCATTGAAAATGTGGACGATCCAAGTGAAAGTTCTATATCAGATACGATTAAGTACATGGTCAGGAGTCCTGCCTCACCTTCACATTTATGTAGTGAGTGCCGTAAAAGGCCTTTCTGTAAACATGAATATGTGTTTTCTCCTTCACCTAAAAACTTGGATGAGAGTCAAAAAGAGAATGTGGATACATATTTGTTGAAAGAGTACAGCAAACAGAAATCACCTAAATCTCCACGGGTCAGTGATTCAAATCAACGAAAAAATGGTAAACACGGGTCAGCTGGAATTTCATCACAAGAATGGTTTGATAGTATGAGTGATGAAAATCAATCAAATGCAGTATTGAGTGCTCATTCATCTTCAGTTATTCATGAAATTCATGAGGCTGGCTCTCATATCCAAAATCTAGACCTGGATCAAGATAAAATTTCAAAGGACAGGTGTTTAAAATCCCCAAAGGATGAAAATTCTTGTGACTCTGTCAAAAGTGTTCATAATAGTATTCACTTGCCATCAAAATCTAGTCCATTGCATTTATCAGAAACAGACTGTTCAGACAATGCTCCTGCTCAGAGCCCACTCCGCAGTACAGCCAATTCTCAGAATTCCCAACGACAGACTTCACAACGATCATTTTTCTCTCCATCCAACAGTACAAGTAGCAGAAGTACTACTGATAGTCTATTGTTACAAGTAAATGAATCTAGAACTGTGACATTCTCTGTCAGGAAGTATACAGCATCTGTAGAACAAGATGAAGAATCACAAGAGGCTGTAGAAGGTCAGTATCTATTTTCCTTGAGATCTGAGTGGTCTGCAGGTAGCTTGCTTGCCTTGAGTGCATTAGATTATTGTTTGAATTTTTGGCATGGTTGCACTGAAGACTATGTAGTTACTGCTTCTCTACCAAGCACACAGTGTGAAGGGAATAGATTGACTGGTTGCCTTAGTCGAAATGATCTGCGTTGGGGTGACATGCCTACCTGCAGGCCGTTGCTTTTGTAAGCTACATGTAGCACAGTAACGATCCAGTTCAGTGTGTGATGTGATGAAAAGTATTTGCAGTCTTTGCCATCTAAATTTCAAACAACAAGCCCCTACCCTTAATCTGAAAAGAATTTTATATAGGATACATTGGTTTAGAAGCAAAAATTCTGCAAGCCCACCACTATTTATACCAGCATTTGCTGGTGGGCTGGTCCCAATATCTAGACTGGTATTTGTCCTTAAATGCCTAAATTATATGCTATAGAACCAAACCACAATCAGTCAATCTATGAGGTCTTTTACCTCTCATTGACTGATTGATATACAGATAATTTATTAAGATATTTAGTTCGGATGAACCTTTGGTTTTATATTTCAGCTGTTCCAGGACCATTAATTTTGGAAGATATTTGCAACCCTTGATAAATCACACTGAAAGTTATCTGAAGATCCTAGATATTTTTGTAGTACAGTACATGTATATGTATAGGAAGTCAAATTTACTTTCAGTAGTGAAAGGTCCTTCAGTCTTTTTCACAAAATATCTGTGTAAACTTAAGTACCATTCTGTATAGGAATCGGGCAATGGGTGGCACATCATTTTTCTCAATTTATTCTTTTTTTACCTCAAATATACATTTGTATTCTATACATATAGAAAACAACTGAAGGGCTATTTAAATTTGTCCTGAAGCATCTATGACTTAGATATTTTTTTACTACTTATGTAAGGAAAAAGTGGAAAATTTTCCCTCCTTTTTCCAAAGTGCTTGTCAACTAAATTTGACCTATCAGTATCTTAAAAAGGTAAATTTTACAAACACTTTGATGGTTATATATACTTCTTGAGATTATGAGGTAATAGTACATGAATTTTGCAATCAAATCTCACCTTTTTTTTCTTCATGTGGCTTACTTTATACACATTTTGCCTGAGTCTTAAATGGAGAAGTACAATGTGCTGAATTGTAAGTAATGAGGTCATACAAAAAAGATCACACTATTGTCATGATTGTGATGTCATAACTTAGGATTAATTTTACACTTTGATTTTTTTGTGAAATTGACCACTGTACTTTTTTGCATCTTAAATGAAGGGTCCACCAGAAGACAGTGAAAGGTCCTCAATAAGGATAAATGTAAAGTCCAGTACCTAGGTAACTGAAATCTCAATAGTCCTGCATCAGAGATTCAGGGTCCTGGATGTCAGACTATGCAGAGCTTTGACATATAATGTCTCAATTGCTTTCTTTTTCAGATGATTTAGATCTAGCCTACAGAAGTGTGTTACCGGTAGATGTCCGTGGCCCTGATGATAAATCGCTCATGTTGTCACAGAAAAAAGATGTTAATCAGGTCAGCCTTTGATGCATGTACTAGACATGATTTTTTTCTGCCTTTTAGCAGAGTTCCACTATTTTAAATTGAGTTTTTACCATTACAATTTCTTTTTTACCATATATTTACTTCTGATTTTACCACTTTGTTGGTTGACCTCGTAAAATCATCCCTGATGTAAAATAGTTTCTCTCAGTAGCTATTTCAGATGTGTGGACATTATTATTGTACAGGAAATAATATTTTTTACTATTGTTTTCATACTGAACGCTCTTTGATCTGAAGATTACTAATGTCACAATATAAAATTACATGTACATTGTTTGTTTCTCTGATGTCGAAAGGTGACAACTGTAGGGTCATGTGGAACAAAATGACAAATGTGAATGCATGTATAGACTGTTCCATGCAAATTTTCTGAGCAGATTCAGGTAGTACTTTTGGTAAATAGCACACCTTTCTGTAAAAGCTTTTGCTTCTGTGAGCTAACACAATAAAAATTCGGCTCTGCTTGTCTGATAAGTACAAAGCATGGTCTGTGTGATTTGTAAATTGTTCTGGTCCTGAAATGCATGAAATATTTTCAATAGGACGTTAAATTATAACCAATCAATCTATTGCTACTTATATGTGTTATACCATTTTGTTTACAGAAACATTTAAAGGTTGTGCAGTTGACATTTGATGTTGAACATTATCTGGAAGAAGTCATAGGTCAGAAGGCTGAGTGGGGTCATCGTTATGTCTCATTTACCAATTATGATTTACAGATCCTTGATGTAAGTAATTTGAAACTTATCTTGAATCCTCAACTCATTTATCCTTTTATGCCTGCAGTGACATAAGATCCTGATATGCTGTCTCCATCTGTGTCTATCCTTTACTGCCGGCCGTGCTGGCACCCAAATGCTTCAGCCCCGTTGTAATCTCTTTTCTTCAATATGTCCAAGGTATGTAGAGGTTCTGAAACATGAATGGCTCAAATTTTTTGTCAGAAACAATGTGAGTAATTGAGAGTTGATTGAATTTTAAGGCAGGCATAGGCAAGTGTTCTAAGAAGTCTCATTGAAGACCCTTAGGTGACCTTGAGAAAACTTTTTTTATCCCATTGGGGTTGTTGTCTCTTTGATATATTTACCACATCCATTCTAGTTATAACATATTTTCTTGTTGGATGAGACATTGATTATAAGAACATGGCAATGCATCATCAATACAGTTGTTATTGGCTAAGCTAAAAATCATTCTTTTTGTTTAAAAGTATGCCCTGATAGAAATTTACAGCTATGTCCAGATAGAAATTTATATTTGTTTAAATGTATGTCCAGATAGAAATTTATTTTTGTTTAAATGTATGTCCAGATAGAAATTTATATTTGTTTAAAAATATAGGTATGCCCTGATAGAAATTTATAATTAGGGCCTCTCCACTGTAAGTGGCGGTTGCCTTATAGTGATCACTCTGTCTGTCCATTTCAGTCGTGTCCAGACTGTAATTTTTTTGTCTTTTGATGTAGGCTTTTGATATTTTGAATGTTAGTAGATAGCCTAAATAAGATATTTTGCGTACCATAGATGTTGGCCTATGACCTTGAAGTTTGTCTTCAAGATCAAATTTCTGTTTTTTAGTTGACAGACTCTTGTCCAGGCTGTAACGTTTTTTTGTCTTTTAATGGGGGCTTTTGATATTTGACATGTGGGTTGATCACCTAAATCTAATTTGTAAATATGGCTTAATTGCCATGGTGGGGCCCACAGAGATGGATTTCATCTGAATGATTTCTAGTTATTTATTGGTTTGTCCAGATAGAAATTTATATTTATTTATTTAAAACATGTGTCCAAATAGAAGTTTATATTTGTTTAAAGGTATGCCCTGATCGAAATTTATATTTGTTTATAGGTATGTTCAGATAGATATTTATATTTATTTATAGGTATGTTCAGATAGATATTTATATTTATTTATAGATATGTTGAGATAGAAATTTATATTTATTTATAGGTATGTTCAGATAGATATTTATATTTATTTATAGGTATGTTCAGATAGAAATTTAGTGGTTGGTAAAGTTATTGTTTTGGTGCATGCAAGGGAAGAAGTAGAACTTCCAAAGAAAATCAAAAGATGGTAAGGAAAACTTTATAGGACCAATTGGAAGAAAAATACATTTAAAAATTCATTTTTACACTTAAGAGGGTGTCCATGCAAAAACCAGGCAGTGGGTGGTACATAATAATTTTGTTTTCAATTTTTTTTACCCATTTTATATCACAAATGTATCTTATTTCAAAATTGAATGTTGGTTTTTGATTATCTGCAATGATAAAATAGAAATAAATTACATAGAAAGCATTGAAATTCATTGAAAAAAGGGAGATAATTCTTTAATTTGAGGAAAATTAGGTTGCTTTGATAGGGAACTTTTAAATCATTTTCTGAGCCACCAATTTTTGATTCAGAGCTCACTTCTAGATATCTTTTTACATACTTTTCAGTAAAAATTCTATCAAAATGTACCAGACCAGTTTCTGTTTTCTGTGGAATTTGACAAGTGGTAAGTTTATGAATTTGATATGAATATGATAAGATATTAAGTAGCACTCCAGCTAAGAATCATGCAAAATGTGATACATGGTTGGAAAGCCTACATATTTTTATTTTTGATATTTTGTTTAAAATGCTTTAGTAAACAGAAATTAACTTTCAGTTTTTCATTTAACCCGTGTTCTTAAGAGATAAAAATGATATAGAATGCACTGTAGATTTCAAAATTAAGGGAGATAACTCTGTAGATGACACTCAAATACAATATAATCTATTGGATTTTCAATGTTGATTATCTCCTAAGATCAGGCAGATTTCAATGAATAATTACACATTTTATTATATAGACCCATAAAACAACTTAATTACAAAAATAAAAATATGTAGCCTTTTTTGGGATGTATCACATTTTTCAGATTTTGCATGATTCTTACAAAGACAGCTACTTAAGGCACAGAAGAAAACTTGAGTTGTTTTCTTATGTCTGATCAAAAGTGATGAAATTTATTTCAGCGCAATTTTTATGTAGACAAGACAACAAATTGAAATTGAAGAAGATTCATGAAACAATTTTTGTCAATTAAAACAGCATTTTTGAACATTGAACAAAAATCCTTTTATAAGAAGTTACATTTAATGCTGGTTTTGTTGATAATTGCATAGGAACTCAAAGAACAAAAACATTACACACTTTGTCCATGTATTAAATTTGCCTTATTTATGTAACATAGGACCAAAAATATGAAAATTCCTCTTAATGCATAAGTATTTTTTTTCAAAAAGTACTAAAAAATGTACCTAAATGGGTGTAACAACAATACATTGATAAATAGTTTTTTTTCAAAAAGTACTAATGGGTGAGACAACAATACATTGTTACTAATACAATGGATCCCACTTAATTAACATTCAATTAAGTGGGATCCATTGTATTAGTAATGTACAAAATTTTGCTATTTTAGATGGTGGCAAAGAAAAACTACTTGTGAAATGTGCTCTGGGCTGGTTATCTTCCTTAGCAAGTTTTTTTTAAATGTTAGCAATAGTTAACTTGATGATACAACAATTTTTTTTTCTACAATTATTTTTCTTCTGTTTTTTTTTTGCAGGTTGCTATGAGACAGTGAACATTGATATGCTCACAGAAGTAAATGAAGCTGAAATAAGAAGGTTTGTGTAATGTTTAACACAGGAATCGAAAATGTTATGAAATCAATTAAATATCAGATATAATGCAGAATTCCTTGCAATAACAGTAAAATTTGGTGGTCTAAAAAAAATATTTAACAAAACAAGCAAGTCCCAACAAATTTTCCAGCAAGCTTGTTTAATGAAGTTTCTAACAGAAAATTAGCTAATAGTGATCCAGTGATTTTTAACAAAATTAGATGGTCCAACAATAGAAATGCTGGTGTCTGTGTGTCCGAAGCTTGTGGACGCAACTCCTCACAACGGTTAAATAAAAAAAGCAAAGTTAGCTTGTCCAAGAAAGTTTCTTACAGAATTATCTGGTCCAACAAAGTTTATAATATGTTGTTCCACAATAGCTTTAATAACACACCAGGGATCAAATTTTCGAAATTATTTTTGTAAATTACTCGTCCAAAGAACTTGCAGTAACCAATAGTACTGGGCTTGGTTTCATAAAAAATTCTCAAATTGAGATTTTCCTCATATCCTCGAGTTTCCTCAAATCTTCAATTTCAAGTGATCTGATTGGTTGAAATTTTGAGTTGAGGAAGGATTTGAAGAAAATCTCAATTTGAGAATTTTTTATTAAACCTGGTCCTGGTATACCACTTGGTGTCTGGCCAGTGACAAAGTGTTTCGGTCAAAGAAAAAATCCTGAGGCTACATTAATATTAACTCGTTACTGAAATCCACTACCTATTACAATGCAGGTGGGCCATCCTGCCACAAATGATATACTACATGTACAATCGATTTCTATGTTTTCAGGAAGGAATGGAAGCCTGGACATAGAGAATGTGCCTTATTACGTCGTCAGATGTTTGTTCCTCAGTCTACACATAGATACATCAATGTACTCACTAATGAAGCTGTGTTCAAAGGTAACTATCATGTGTTTCTTCTATGTAGTGTGCATAAAAGCTGAGTTAAAAGTTTTCACTGACTTATACAACCATAAGTGTGACACATAAGAATCATATGGTTTGCAACATATGATAATCATATGAAATGAGCCTGATATGATAACCAAATGAATTGAGCCTGATATGATAATATGAATTGAGCCTGATATGATAATCCTATGTTTCAAAGCCAAAATTAGCACATTAGAATCATATGATAATCATATGACTGTCATCTATAAGTTATCATATGATTATTATATGATAACTGTATTATAGTATGAATTGAGCACCATATGATAATCATATGTGGCGCATTTTGCTATGTATACAACAGAAAATTTGACGGTCTACATATTTGGTCCAAATGTAGAATCACCATCAATTTCCAGTATCACAATAAATATAAATTTAAAAAATGTTTTGCATGTACATCATTTTAGCATTGTGAAAATTATAGGGTATCAGCATGATTTTTCATACAACCTCTGTTTTTGCTTGTTATCCTTTTTTCTATCGTAACCTCTTTTTTTTCATGTTATAATTTTTTGTCCCCTGCCACAATGCAACGCAGAGCGGGGACATAGAAATGCTGGTGTCAGTCCGTGCGTCGTGCCATGCTTCGCCCCGGCCATTCGTCTGAAGCTTGTGAACGCAACTCCTCAGAAACGGCTGAACGGAATTTTACCAAATTTTGTAGGATTGTTTGTCATCATATATAGTTGATCATACTTAACCGCTATTTTGATTTGACAATTTTTATGGGAGTTATGGGACTTTGTTCATTTTTCACATAATTCGCAATAGGAACACATTGTGGACGCAACTCCTCAGAAATTTTGTAGGATTGTTTGTTACCGTATGTAGTTGATCATATGTAACCGCTATTTAGATTTGACAATTTTTATGGGAGTTATGGGACTTCGTTCATTTTTCAAGTTCTTATTTTGCAGATTTTTTGTTGTTGTATGAAGAATTCTTAACCTAACTTAATTTGATTCATTAAGATACATTAACCTTGAATCGTCACATGGACTTAAGAAAGCACATAAGTTTTGAATCTGCTATTTATACAAGTGTCAAACATTTGTAATTCAGCTCTTTCTATAGCGGCGGGGAACATATGGCTACGCGTAGCATTCTTGTTTCTATTGTAACCTCTTTTGCTACTGTTATCCTATTTTTCTATTTTAACTTCTTTTGCTACATGTTATCCATTTTTCTGTTGTAACCTCTTTTGCTACATGTTAACTTGTTTTTTTTCTATTGTAACCTCTTTTGTTACATGCTATCCTTTTACCTACTGTAACCTCTTTTGCTACATGTTATCTTTTATTTTCTATTGTAACCTCTTTTGTTACATGTTACCCTTTTTTCTATTGTAACTTCTTTTGTTACATGTTATCCGTTTTTCTATCGTAACTTCTTTTTTTACATGTTATCCTTTTTCTATTGTAATCTCTTTTGTTACATGTAATTGACAAACTTGTTTATCTTTTCAGGGAAGTCCTTATCTATGATCGTCTCACCTCAACACTATGTAGCTATACTGATGTAACATCAATCAAAGAGTCTTTACAAATGTCAAGTCAAAGAAGTGAAGCCATCGTGTACTAAGCAGGCATCATATTGATGTATTATACTGAAAGACTTACTTTTAATTAGACTTCTTGTGGCATTTTAAGAAAATTGTTACCACTATCAATACAATTCTAATAAGATTTGTAGCTCTCTATGTAGAAATCAGTCTTTCATTATACCGAAGTGTTATTTCATTACCACGGTATGACTTCACGTGGATTTTTGGACATGACAGAATTCTACCTAGGTAGCTACTTAAATCACTGTCCCACTTAAGTTTGTATTGAAATAGGTACCAGCTCATTTCAAATTGCAATAATTTGTTAGTCTTGATTAATGTCAAAGTATTAATTTTTGCGATGTACTAATTTTCCTTTTTTTCGCAGTAGACAGAAAAGCACGAAAAATAGTACTCGCAAAATTGAGTTTTAATACTATTAAACTCTTATCATGTTTTGAAACTGTGAATATGTTCACATGACAGAATCGCCGGAAAATTGGCAACCTCAAAAATAAATGTCTAAGAACCAGGCAAAATGTGTATAAGATGTGGCACAGGAAGGGAAAAACACAGAGATTTTATGGCATTACCCAAGTATTTATACCCGATAACCTCCAAAAATAACCATCAAATTGTTTTTAAAATTTGCCTTTTTAAGATATTGATAGGTCAAATTTAGTTGAAATGCACTATGGAAAAATGGCGGGAAAATGTTCCCACACTTCTTTCTCATATAGGCAGTAAAAATATATCTATGTCACAGATGCTTCAGGATAAATTTAAATAGCTTTTCAGTTGTTTTCTAGATGTATTGGATATATTTGAGGCAAAAAAGGCCGAACTGAGAAATATGATGTGCCATCCATTGCCTGATTCTTACACAGAATGGTACTCAAAAGCATTTTGATAGAATAAACTTCATAAAAAGAAGTTAAGTAGAATAAAAGATGTAGATTAAAGTAAACAGAAAACCAAGTGTTTTTGCATTAAGTACAGCTATTTCTAGAAACCAGGCAGGTCCCATAAAGACATTGATTCGCTAAAACAATATTACAGACTATTTTATTTTATGAATTATATCTCTTACAGTTTGAGAAAAATGTGAAGTCAGTGTTTGAAAACGTATTGGAATAAGAGAAATATTTATAGTTCAAATATACTGAGGATTGCAATTTTCAGAGTTATCTCCCTTCATAATGCATTCTATATAATCTTTATTTCCAATGAACTTGCTAATATTGTTCTGTTTTTTTTTTGGTTTTTTTTTGGGACCACCCTCTGCCTAACTGTAGTTATGTTCTTAGTAAACATCATTATTTTCATATTAAGAATAATATACATGTACAGTAAGATCTATTTTAACTCCCCCTTTTTTACTTGATAATTGGTTTAGACAGATGTCCAGATTCAAAATACACTAAAATCAATATAAAAGGACTTTAAAATGACTAGTTTAGACTTGTTTTGGGGTTATTCACTGTACTTCATATTATACTTGACAGTCATAACAGATTATCATTATGTATATGGTAATAATTTATCAGAAGTAAAGCAGTTTCTGATTGGATAAAAAAATTTGTTTATCATCTCATAATTTTGCAGTGACTGTGATGTAATCAAACATTTTTAATGATTTGTTGAATTTTGGTACTTAAATTAAATTATAAGGAATAACTGTTATATTTTTTCAGTCTTTTTGAAATAACCTCAATGCCTGTGGTGCACACTTTAAAATAACCTGCATAGCAGGTTATTTGTTGTGCACCACCTGATTGAGGTTATTTCTTCAAAATCCGAATAAATATGAAAGTCATTCCTTAAATGGATATTCAAATTTTTTCTGTGAAATAATTAACACTGTGAAACGATTTTTTTTATTCATTTGAATTAGATACAGTGAAACCTGTCTAAACCTAACCCTGAATAAACTGAAAACCTGTCTAAACCTAACCCTGAATAAACTGAAAACCTGTCTACACCTAACCATGAATAAACTGAAAACCTGAAAACTTTTACCAAGCAGTTACCCCATTTCTTGCCAAATCCTTTTATTCCTTTTATGTCAAGTCAAGATATTATTATTGTGTTTATACTGCAATAAAAAAAAAATATTTAAGAATGAACGGGGAATGTTATCCCAATAAGAATTCCATAATATGTCCTCCTAAATAATATAGATGACATAGACTGGTGTAAATTTGTGAATCCATTCGTGATTGATTGCAGTGAGTCAGATTGTGCTTATGATTTACAAATAACTGACTCAGGTTTATTTCTAGTCAATATACTGTTATTGTCTTTACACTGCAATCAAGTTTCATTCTTATATGACATGTTTATTACATTTACTACTAGTTACTGCCCTATAGTGATGCTACGATAAACAAGTAGTTCATGCATGGTAGGAAAGTTCCAGTAGGCGGAGCCAAAGTGTTATATACTGTCACTGACCGTATATCATCAATAAATATACTGTCAATGCATTTTGGTTGCTCAAAAAGAACGATTGCAGTATAAATATTTTTTTACCTGGGGTTAACTGAAGTTGAGTGAACATCTGTCTGGACAAACTGTACAGTTAAAAAAGGGATTGGTATAAACAGATTTCTCTGTTTAAGGCAAATTCTTCAGTATAAGATCACAATATTTTATTCTTAAATATTTAAGTAGCAGTCTTTATAAAAATCAGACAGAAGGTGATTCATGTATGTCAAAAACCCACCAAATCCAGTTTTATTTCTTGTTCAGAAACCGTTATAGATCACATAACCAGTCCTAGTTTTTCATTTGGTGGTTTTGCTGTTGAGATAAAGTTTATAGAGATTGAACCTGAAATTAGCACTTTGCAAGAATTATTGTTCTTGATTTGGTTTGACTTTGTAGGAGGTTAAATGTAATTTTCTCAAAAGTACATATCTAAAAACAGAAGAACTATTGTCTAATGAAAATAAAGCATATGTAGACCAAAAAAGCATCGTCTGATTCATGAGTTTTTCTACACCATTAATCACCTTACCATAGCCAGTGTCTGAATTTTATATGGACTGGTACTTACTTGGTACTTAAAATCCTTTGATCATTTATGAATTCATCAAACCGAAGTAATTTAATAATATAGTGAACGTCATGAATATTGCAGTTTTGAGAACTGGGAAATGTTTCATACATTAAGATAACAAGTTTACACTCATTTCATCTTAAAGCATTCACTTGCACTCATAATCACATTTGTCCAATAACATGATTTATTCTAGCAAATCAGTAGAAAACATCATAATTTAGTGTACAAGATTTTTATATGTAAGCATTATTTCACATATCATATCATATAAAATTTTCATTATCATCAGAACCAGTGAATATGTTTCAAGCTCCCCCTAATAAGATGCAGATTTAGAAACTGGGATACATTTGTGATGCCGTAAAATATTTTTCATATGTAGTACATTATAGAACTAGTTTAGCTGTGCAAACAAGCAACATGTGACATCCTGTGCTCTTTCTATTTTTAAAATTTATGTGTTGATTTGTGCCCTTAAACATTACTGGTACTTTTCCAAAAATGTATAAGTTTGGATGAAAATAACAAAGATCTTTAGTAGCAGTCCTTATAAAAATCAAAGTTACCACAGGGATAACTGGCTTGTGGCAGCCAAGTGTTCTTAGTGACATTGATTTTTGATCTTTCGATGTTTGCTCTTCCTATCACAGTGAAGCAGTATAGAAAGGAGGTGATTCATGCCTGTCAAAAACCAATCGAATTCACTTTGATTTCTACTGTGAAATCACTTTTATTCGTGGGGTACCAATTTTTGTGGTTTTCATGGGTAGATGGAACCACAAAATTTGGTTTCCAACAAATAAGATTCCCATTGGTGTGTATACTGAAAACTTCAAAACCACGAATTCAAGAATCCACAAAATTGTGTTTCTTCCCTGATCCACGAAAAATTGGTATCCACGAATTAAAGTACTTCAACAGTAATTCAGAAACTGTTACCGACCAGTCTTAGTCATTCAGTTGTTGCCCTATCAAGATAAAAACTAAATAGAATATGTATGAAATTTGCAAAGGTTATCATTGTTAATAAGTTTGATTTGAAATTTGCAATTTGCAAGAGTTACCATTGTGAATTACATGTAGTTTGATTTGGATGCCTTTAGTGGGAGATGAATGAATGGTTTTCTAAAAAATTCAGATGGAAATGCAAGAAGGGCTATCATTAGGTAAAAAATATAGCAAATGTAGACCAAAAAAATATCATTTGGTTCATGTGATTTTCTATTTTCTACGCAAAGAATCTTCTCTATTACATGCAGTCTCTGAATTTTATATGGACTGGTACATAAGAAACTGTGATCAATTTCACAAAAAAGTTGTAACTGTTAAGTTGACTGTAAGCTGCATGTGTGACATCTTTATCTGAAATCATATTGTGACATCATTTCTTAATTAAGAAATAAATTGTGGAAACTCCATTTAACACGGACTGGCCATGTACATCGCATTGTTTTACCCTGAGTGATAGCAAGGTGTTAAATAACGACATAAATGGCAAGCTCGTGGTAATGGAGTTTCCGTGATTTATTTCGATTCTAATATGACTAGTTTTTTCATATTTTTTAATAGATGCAGCTTATGTGTTGCACAAAATGTTGGTCATATGTTTATCACTTTTTTACCATGGCTGTGGTCTAAAGAGCTTTAAAGCTGGTCATATTAGAATAAAACTTGTTAACTTACAACTTTTTGTGAAAATGATCAAAATTTCTAAATCTCTTAGTAATTTTTTTTTTCAATCAACCACTGGGGATGAAGCAGGCAGTGAAAGCAAATAATATCTGACATTTTTTGACAGTTGTGTTTATCTGTCAGTCATCAAGTTTAGAATTTGCATCTGAATTATGTTTAAAGTATGATAATGGGGGTTGTATGTCCTAGAAGCTATTGAAATATCATACAGGACTTCATATCAGTACATGTACCGGTACACGTATACCCTCAGTAGATCTAATATCTATTCATTGAGGCTCTGTTATTGTTGCTCATATGTCTGCCTCATTTTTACAGTTTTGTATTTGTTGACCAAGTTTTATGTAAATAAGCAGTTGCTTATCTCATTGTGAAATATTGTGTTCATATTTCCAATAAAGTCTCTGAACTTACTTTGTATTGTGGGTTCTTGCTTTTATTTGTATGAACTTTTGGCACAGATCAAAAGAAGAATTTATTTCCTATGATTGCTGTGTGAATAAAATCAATCCATACTTTTATATCTATTACATTGTCAGAAAGTGACAGGAGTTGCTTACTGTGACCTTACTACTGTAAACATTAATTTTCATAGTGGTCTTTTTTTTGCTATTTTCACAGTGGATGGAAAAGCATGAAAAAATAGTACCTGTATTAACACTATAAAAAGCTGATAATTTTATTTAAACCAATGAAAAGATAACCATTTATATGTTCACTTGACAGAATCAGTGAAAATTAGCAATTACAAAAATTAATGTTTTTATATGACCACAAACAAATTTGTAGTTGTATTATGGTATCATGCTGTCGTCATCATCTGTAGACACTTCTATTTCTTCTCAATAACTGGAGAATAAGTGTATAGATCTTTATTAGTGGTTTATTGGTTTATAAAAATTACCATTGAACGTTAAAATTTCCAACAGATACCGTAACAACCTTATGAAAGTCACAATTTCAGAAATCTGCATTTAATGCTCGTTCAAAAACTCTAAAATTTAAAAAAATTAAACAAAGATCCAAATTATTCCTAGTAATTAACTAGAAATATTGTGAGCAAGCTCACAAAGAATATCCCCCCGAATTCAAATGCAATCGAATGTGTGACAAGTACTTTACTCTCTCCCTTTGTAGTTCCTGACAGTAACAATATTCCTTCATGCACATCTACATATAATGAATGCCAATGCTATGTTCGAATAAAAATTACTCAACATCCCTTGAATGGTTAAGGCAGGGTTTTAACATGTCTCACTAACCACTTCTAACGTTTCTGTTACTTTACATATTAAAAAAGGAATTTTTACAATTTCACTGTGAAATCCCTGGACAAATGACATTTTAAATTGCATACCATTGTGAAGCTTGGAAAGTAAGGCTTAAAAAATCAGGGAGTGAAGAGGAATGTTCAACCAAGTAACTTTGGTGAGAAAATTCAAATTGATAAAAAGTGTGTACTGGTAGTTTTTGCAAAATCTTATGTTCATAAGCTGAAATTGATTTTATTTGAGTATAGTAACTATACTATAGTGTAGGATAAATACCCAATAAAAATAGTTTTTGAAGGCTGAGGCAAATGAACTTTTGGACAGGTTTTCAGCACTTTCAGGGGCCACAACTCCAACAATAAGCTACTGATTTTCTAAAATTTGTACCATTGATGGATCTTGTCTTTATATAGATAATATTGATTGCATTGTGCAGTTAGGTGTTTTAATTTTCAAAACAATAACCAAAAGCTGCCAAAAAAAGGCAAATTCAGCTTAAAAAGGAAATGAAATTTGCAAGGGAGATAGATGTCTTCGAGCTAAAGAGCCTACGATGTCTCAGATTTCTTTTATCTATTATGGTTTTTGAGATATAAACAAAATATACAGTGATACCTGAATGTTCTATTTATAGTAACAACGGCCACATTTTATTGTGAGGGACCAGACCAAATTTTGGGAGTAGATATGCCAACCATAATTGTCACCATGTTTCATCAAATTCTGTTATTTGGACTCAGAGGAATAGATTTTAAAGAAAAGTTAACGATGAATGACAAACAATGCAGACAACAATGACGATTATGGATGCCAAAAAAAGTGATGACAAAACCTCACATGGCCCTTTAGACCATGTGATCTTAAAAAGCTAGTACAAGTAAAAAATCGTAGGAAGCAACTTATGGCCAAGAATAATGCTTAAAAACAATATTTGTATAATCCATTGTTTAAGTTTATTTAAAAAAAAAAAACTTGATGTAAAAACAGTACTCCATATAAATACAGAAAAATCATTGAGCAACAAATAAGTAACAATTAAGGAGGTAGACCTGGGGTAAGGGGCACAACTCTTACAAATCAGTGGGATGTTTGTATTCAGCATTTTACATCAATCTCATGTAAGCATCAAAGTAACTTGGACTGATTTCATTCTGTTTCAAAGGAAAGCTTGAAAGGCTTTGGTGAAATTGAATATGATACAAACATATCTTTGATTCCAAGAGTTATGTACCTTACCCTAGGACTACCTCTTTAAATAAAAAAATATATAAATCTGATATATATAAAAAAAACTGTAAAGGACGGAATGAAAATATCATAAGTAAATTAATAGATACCCTATACAGTAAGAACAATTACATTAGCAATATTTAACATTTTCAGAACAGTTACAGACCAAATGTCAAGGCTTAGTGTGTCATTCAGTCATTGCACTTTTGAGATGAAGGTTACACAGTTTGTACATGAAATTG
Source organism: Perna viridis (assembly GCA_037379345.1). Classification (NCBI taxonomy): domain Eukaryota; kingdom Metazoa; phylum Mollusca; class Bivalvia; order Mytilida; family Mytilidae; genus Perna; species Perna viridis. The sequence continues at coordinate 55,884,740 of CM074512.1, forward strand.
TTATTTTGCAAGAGTTATTGCTCTTGATTTAGCTGTTTTAAAAAGGAGATGAATGCAATGTTTTCTCCAAAACACAGATCTATATTTAGAAAGGACTATAGTTACTAAGAAAAATGGTGTATGTAGATCGAAAAAGCATCCATTATATAGAGGGTTTTCTGCACCATGAACTCCTCTACCATTTGTTGTGCCTGAATTTGAAATGGATTGGTACAAAAATTGCATTCCAGCTAAAAATCATGCAAGGTGTGATACATGGTTGAAATGCCTACATATTTTTATTTTTTTTTTATTTTGTTTTTTATATTTTGTTTAAAATGTTATAGTAAACAGTTATGAACATGTGGATTTTCATATAACTCTTGATCTTTGGAGATATAAATTATATTGAATGTATTGTAGTATTCAAAATTAAGGGAGATAATTCTGAAATGACACTGAAATACAATAGAAACTATTGAATTTTCAATGTGACTTATCTCTTAAGACTGGACGGACTGGAATGAATAATTATACATTTCATCGTATAGACCAGTAAAGCAACTTGATTACAAAAATAAAAATGTGTAGCCTTTTTTGGGTGTATCACATATTGCATAATTTGCATGATTCTTACAAAGAATGCTACTTGAATACACTGTTCAATAGCAACATTTAGATACATTGTTTAATAGCAACAACAATAAGTTAGTGTAAACATATCAATTTTCACGGTGTACTAATTTTCGTTATTTCACGGTGGACAGAAAACCTTGAAAAATTGTACCCGTAAAATTGATTTTAACACTTATAAAAACCCTAATACTTTTTTTTAAACCATGAAAATTGATGCCCATGAATATGGTCACTTGACAGAATCTGTGAAAATTAATATGGTTACAGTATAAAATATTGCTGTGGAATGAAAGTGAGTGTTTGGGCAACAGAACATTTGGCATTGAACTAAAGATCAGGGTCACTGAGGTCTTCAAGGTCAATCTCTGGTTCTTCAGGATCACTATCTGGGTCATCAGATTCCTCGGCCATGTCTTCCTCTGTTTCAATCTCTAACTGGAGATTAAAATCTGAAATATAATGAACAAGTTTAAACAAAATGAAATTTCAAAGTAAGAAAGAGAATATAATGATAAATGACAGAAAATGGACTGAAAATGAGATCAAGTATTTCTAAAATTTAAAGCTTCAGAAATGACATTTCAAGGCCAACAGCAAAGCACTACCTCTTTTGAATGATTTATCTAAATATAGTATAGATATTACAGCGAGTAATATAGATAATTTCATGGAACCGAATTAGTCTTTCCTTTAATAAAATGACAATTACCTGATGAACTTCCTAAGGTAGTCAACTGAACCATTGAAAAAGATATTTAAACTTTCTATCAAACTTAGAATCTAAAAAACTTACAAAATGACAGAAAGTTCAAATCTCCTTGATGTTTGTCCAGATAACTACCTAAGACATTTCATCAGGTAGCAGTCATTCAATCAAGAGAAGAAAACTCTATTCCATGAAGTTAACCATACTATTCACTGTAACTTAGCTGAACTTAATTGTAGCATTCATAAAGAAAAAAAAAACATACTTTTTCCTTGTATTTTTGGATAATCTTTCAATGGCTTCTTAGGTTCTTGTCCATGCAAGTGCCAGTGTACTATATTAACAGGATTATCAGTTGATGTGATGAAAGTTTCGTTGTCAGAACACAGCCGAAGCTTCCCAACCTTAAAAAAATATTTGAGTGCAATCTATCAATTAAAAATCAATTAATTGATTTTATATCAAGTTTTGCAATGATATTGAATACACTATGCAGCCTACAGTGATTAACTAAACAAAAATGTTCCTTTCTTAGTATTCTTTTCAAGTAAACAAAATAATTAAGTAACTGCAGTAACCACTTATAGAGCTCACATACTATCATATAGCGGGAAATTTTTGCAGGGTACTAATATTGGCGTATTTTAGCAGTCAGTCTAAAAACTGCCAAAATAAATTATGCGAAATAATTTGTGCTAAGGTTCTTGGAGCACAACTGAGCACCTGCAAAAATTAGAATCACCAACATTTTTTACATACTTTTTGGCCTCAAAATTACCAAATTTTGCAACAGCCAAAATAACCTGTAATTCGGTAAAACGTAGTAGTGTTTGAAGGCAAAAAACATACAGTAACATCGCAAACAATCCAAAGTTATCTATGCCCTAATTAACATACAAAAATGTCACAAATTTCACTCTAGGTTATTCCTGTCCTAAACTTACAGTTGTGTCAAACTTGAAGGAAGACAAGCATTTGAAGTTATTTCTGTCCCAAAGCTTGATTACTTCTTCATCCATGAATCCATAAGAGAGAAAATATGGCCCTGAGTGTGGTATTGTCAATGTGGCTTGTTGATTGTGTCCAGTTAGTCTGTGCATAATACTTCCTATAAAAATCAACAATTTTTTATCATTAAATGAGAATTGTTCAAAATTTCACTGGAAAGCTTAGTATAATTTGCCATACAAAAGTCTTATGCTGAAAGACTTATATTTCTTTGATATGCACTAAAAATATATGCACAAGAAGCCTAAGAAAATCCTGTGTGATGTTTGGTATTTTATTTACTTTTTTGTGAAATCCAGTCTATTTTAAGGTTGTAAATGTTCATTAAATAGAAGTAAATTTTCAGTAAAGGTTGAAAAGAAAACAAATGATACTGGAAAATAATTCTGAATCTATAAATAATACTGTAATCAATGAAAAACACTACTGAGAAAGTACTTAAATTCGTGGATAAGAGAAGATATGCAAGTTCGTGAATTCTTGAATTCTTGGTTTTGAGGTTTTCCGTGTACACATCAATAAGATTCTCCCTTTTGTTGGGAACCAAATTTCATTGTTTGGCCTATCCACAAAAACCATGAAAATTGGTACCCCATGAACAATAGTACTTTCACAGTATATCTAAACCAAACAAATTATTCAGATTTGGAATAGTTTAAACAGGTTTCACCACACCTCCCCCACTCCAAACTCTGATAATAAATCCATCAGGGTCCACTATACCTTTTCCCTCCCCCACTCTAAACTCTGATAATAAAATCATCCGGTTCCACTATACCTTTTCCCTTCTCCTCTCCAAACTCTGATAATAAAATCATCAGGTTCCACTATACCTTTCCCTCCCCCACTCCAAACTGATAATAAATCCATCAAGTTTCATTTTACCTTTTTCAGACTGTGGTTAAGTTGAGGTAGGTTTCACTTTACCGTTTTCAGACTGTGGTTAAGTTAAGGTAGGTTTCACTTTACCGTTTTCAGACTGTGGTTAAGTTAAGGTAGGTTTCACTTTACCGTTTTCAGACTGTGGTTAAGTTAAGATAAGTTTCACTTTACAAACCTTTTTCTCCACTCCAAACTCTGATAATAAAATCATCATGTGTTGTAACAATACTGTCATCATCTAAGAAATAGACCTCATCAAGAGTAACTGTTAATGGACTATCCATCTTTTTATATTTCATGTAGTATTCTGAATCAATTAACTGAAAGGTTTTCTTGCCTGAAATTATGTAGAAACAAGAATTTATATCAAAGATGTAAAAAATAACATTGTAGTGCTCATAAAAGGTAAAAAAAAAAAAATTACAATACTGTGAAAATACTATTGTTCATGGGGTACCAATTTTCAGGGTTTCATGGGTAGGCCAAACCATGAAATTTGGTTCCATACAAAAAGGAGAATCCCTATGATTTGTATAATGAAAACAGCAAAACCAGGAAGTCAAGGATCCACAAACTTGTGTTTCTTCCCTAATCTACAAAAATTGGTATCTACGAATTTAAGTATTTTCACAGTAAATCATATTACTACTAGTTACTAATGAGTACTCAAGCAGTAAGATAAAAACTCAAAACTGCATTTAAACAAGATGTTACATTCTACAAGGTGCTAAAAAAAACCACCACTGAACCATTTCTATCACATGTATTGGTTGTTGGTGAACAGGAAAAAAATAATATATAATGGATAGAAAAGGGAAACACAGTACAAGACGTCATGCAAAAGCAATATACCAAATATCTGAGTACTGTGGAAGTACTTTAATTTGTGGATACCAATTTTCATGGATTAGGGAAGAAACTCGAGTTCTTGGAGTCTTGAATTCATGGTTTTTTAGGTTTTCGGTATACACATCCATGGAAATCTCTTTTTCTTTGGGAAACAAATTTTGTGGTTTGGCCTACCCACGAAACCCATGAAATTTTGTACCCCACGAACAATAGTACTTTCAAAGTATTTCCTCTGATAAAGCCTAGAAATCTGTTACAGAAAAGTGTAATATACAGACAGACTGACGGACGTACAAGGTGCAATATAGCCCCACTCTAATAAGTGGAGGTATAAAAAGTAACCTTGAAATTTCCTATCAGTAAAAAGACATGTCCTTTGGTGCAATATAGCCCAACTCTAGTGAGTGGAAGTATATAAAGTAACCTTGAAATTTCCTAAAAGTAAAAAGACATTTCTCTTGGTGCAATACAGCCCAACTCTAATGAGTGGAAGTATATAACCTTGAAATTTCCTTAAAGTGAAAATACATATCCTTTTTCTCCATATATGACACATAGCCTAATGACAAAGAACTATGCCCTTGATCAAATTACAAAAAAAGTTATTCCCATAAATAAGAGTATCAAGTTGATCTTGAGTTCAAGGTCATAATTATGACAGTCATCATCTTACACGACACACCATAACTTGCCAAGCATCAAAAGCATAAAAAAAAGCCCTAGTTGAAAAGCCATCATACTTATGGCAAATGCAAACTTGAGCATATATTTGATCTTAAGGCTAAAGGTCTAGGTCAGTTGAAGGTCAAAATGTAGCATAACACACAAAATATCAAAGGCTTAGGTAGAAATTTTGACACAGCCAATCTTTTGTATGAGAAGAACAAGGGTGATGTGAAAAAGAAAAAAAAAGCACATTAAAATAATTTAAATGTTATTGATCATGCTAGAAAAGATGATATTACACAGTTTGAAAAAAATCTTTTCTTTATTCATCCAAAACAGCTAATCGAATTGGGCATGTGTAAACACATCGGAAATATCAACATGGGGGGTTGGTTTGTTTACAAGATACTGTCCTTGAACCCATCTGCGCAATGATTTGACGGATCGATGACCGTTGACTGATTGATCACTGACGGATTGAAGATTGATGACCAGTGATCTCTCTGATTGCAGTTTTGTTATGTAAAATGACATAAGATCCGTTTTAAATAAAAGAAATGTAAAATAAAAGTATATATTGATGTTTAAATTTATTACATTATGTAAATATTTGTGTAAAATTGACAAAGAAAACAACAAAAACCATAAAATACAATGACCGCTCTGTGGTCACGTGATGCGATCGGTTTGACGGATTGACAACTGACCGGAAACTGATCGGTAATCGATGACCGATTGCAATTTTTGTTGCACAGATCGATTCAGGTACTGTAAAAACATTTTAACTAAAAGAACTTATGCTTTATGGATATAAGGGCTTCAAAGTTTATACTACAAGGTATTTGTTTGTCCAATATCTTTTATTGATACATCTTAGATAAGTGCTATATTACACTCATACCCTTAGATGTGTGAACACCCTGGACGGCTCCATATCTACCTTTTTCAAAGAGAAGATATAATTACTTCCCTTTGCTTCATGCACATTATGTGTGATGCCCAACCTTTTTAAAAGCTTCAACAAAATCCATATTTCATAATTTAGAAAGATTTGCTATTACATGGCGATTCCTATGTACCCACACAAACAAAGTTCTTATGATGTATAATGACCATGATAATATTACAAGACGTTACTTCAATCAAAACTTACCAGCTATGACATCCCATACAAATCCTGATGGTTCTTTCTCCCACTCTTCTGATGCATCAAATTTACATGCTGACAATACAACAGATTTACCACTGGGACTTACTGCAGCAACACTAGAAATCACCTCCATTTTCAGATCTTTTGCTGTCACAATTGTAGTTTTTTTATTAGATACATCAAATATAACGAAAACTTCATCTTCAATTTCGAGAGATTTCTCTGCTTTTGCTACTATGGTAGTACCAGTTTTGTTTGTCTGAAAAATAAAATAAAATGTGTACTTTGTCAATCTTGCTATTTATTATAAAAATGTTTTTAATGTTATCTTTTTTTTATTATTGGTAAAAGTTTTGTTTTTTTAAATTATTGCAACGTGGATTATCAGTCCATTAGTTAAATTTTGATCACCCCAAAAAATTTTTTTTTAGATTTTTTAATATCCATTTGTTCCACCAAATTTTATGGCAAAAAAGATTTTTATTTCCACAGTTATGCCTTGTTGGAAAACAAAGTAGTACTATTTTAGGCATTGCCTATGAAGGACAGAGCTGTTTGTCCTTAAATAATGACTTTTGTATGGATATTGTCTCGAACAACAGAAATATGGGAGACTTTCTATGACATTCCCCTCTCTGTATTTAAAGATCAAATAAACGCTTCTTAAATACAAATATCATATCTGAAATATGTCAGATCCGACAGAACAATATCGAGCCATTCATATTTCAAAACATATATATAATGTTGCAGATATTCTGTCCTTATAAACAAAACCTCTTATCAATCTTATTAAAATTATCCATTGTTCCATTCAGTCATAGCATCCAAATACAATGAACAGAAAAACTCCTTTCTACTTTCTGTAAATTCAGATGACCTTTTCAGAATCCTCCGGTTTTTCCCTTTGTATAATGCTTCCAAAATCATGAAAGACGAAATCTGATTGGCTGACAAGAAAGGTCTTCAGAACAGACAGTAGAATAAATGTAGTTAGATCCTACATGCAGTGACTGAATGGAACAATGGGTAAGTCTAATTTTAATTAGATTGAATTCTTATAAGGTCATAAAAAAAAAAACAAAAAATATAATAAAAGCTTACAAAGAGGTCGTTGATTCTAAGATTCTCAGGTGACTTGTGGATTTGAGTAACTTTTCCCGTATCTGTACTATAAACTTTTATGTTTTGTCTGCCTCTTGATACACACATGAAATCTATAAAATATCAAACTTCAGTATGACCTAATGTGTCCATCGCACCTGCATAAAGTACTAAAAAGAAACATGATGAACAGAAAAACTAAAAATAAATTAACTCCCCTTCTTCCTATTTTAAAGGGCTTTAGTGATTTCTAATTATTCATAATTTAAGTAGAAATTTTCTCAAAAAGAAACTAAGTAGAAGAACTTCACTAATAAGTTCCATGTTGCCATTCCAACAAAAGATGATGTTACTGGTATTTCAGGACAAGCATGAAGATGCATATGTTGTCATGCTAAGTTCTATAAACCAGAAAATTTTAAAGGCAGGTCATATAACGCTACTTTCGTTGTAAGACCCATAATGTGAAAATTAAAATGTCATGAATATTTTCATTGAGGGACATTATAATATGATATGGGGAACAATTACGAATTCAAAACTGTGAAAACATATTGATTGCAGAAACCCTGAAATACAGACAGGACGAAAATTTCCAGGTTCACAGTATATCCCACACTTGTACAGGAAGTTGATATTGGACATAAACCAAAATAGCTTACAATGTATGTCACATTTAGAATCAATCTATAATGGGGGCTGAGATAAATGCAACAAAATTTGAACAGACAGACGGATGGACAATATGATTCCAATATACCACCCACTCATTCAGTGCAGGTATAATAAATTGTTATTTCATGAGTGGACAACTGACCTTTGCCATCATTAGCCATTTGGTATTTTTTACATCTATCACAGACTCTGCCTTGGAAAACAGTTTTAATGCTCATTGTTTGTAGATCTATTGTTTTTGGCTTTAAACTCATCGGTAAAACTAGTATAGTAGAATCATTGATGACTTCTAGGATGTGTGATCCTTCATCCTGAAATATATCATTTAAATAAATTTAGACTGAAGACAGCATAACAAGGGTATATCTAGAGACTTCAAAAAGGGGGAGGTCCTAGATAAAATTCCCGAAAAGATGAGTGGGGGTCCAGGTCGTAATTTTATTTGCTCATTTTTTGCCAAAATTTTGCATTTAGCATCATATTAACAAAAGGGTGGTTCCAACTCTTAAAACCAAAACTTCCCACCTAGATACACAACTAACAACTATGAGTTTGATTTAATGCTATATTACTAAGTTTGAATTTGCTTTTACTAATAAATAACTTAGATTTTGCCAACTGCAAATAGGTCTAGTCATGTGACTCCGCGGTTTCCTGAGAATGGGTACTCATCTAATAGCATAAAGGTTTGTCATTAACATAGCATTGAGTTTAATATTAGATGCAAAATATCTTTTTGTATATAAAAACTGATAAAAAATGACAAATATCTAGTTCTACAAGAAAAAAAATTAAGAAAAGCATAAAACCAAAGATTTTGCATTGTGATGCAGCATTTTGAGATCCCGGAAATAAACAATAAAATCTTCAGATCAGTTTTCGAATTTCAATAAGTTCTACATCAGAAATTTCGGAAGGTAAACTGAAGCTAGAAGGAGACTTACAAAACATATTATGTTGCAAATTAAACAATACATGTATTATGTTGTTTTTTTTTTTGTTGATTTTTGTGTCTTGAATATCACACTAGTCATGACTTTCTTGAATAAAAATAAAACAGTAAAATGTTTCTATTTTTTTCTTTTATGATTTGCTTATTTTTTTTCTTAATCCCAGGCTTTATAAGCAAATTTACAAAAAATCTGAACCACTTCAATATCTTCATTTCCTTTCTTCAATCTTCAACTGATCAAATACAATTATTCTGTAGTTGATTCACAAAAATTTGTAAAAGTAAAATCAGCCCTAACAAATGATGTCATAACAGAAAACAGCATTACATGTATGATGTCATATTTTTAGGCTATCGGTATGATTTGAGATTTTGATGTATTTCAATGAACCCACTGCTGACGCTTCTGTATATTTTTGCCAATATCTCACAACAACTTTTACACTGGCAAATTTTTTTTTGTGAAATCGACCACTGGCCTCTAACCTTAGAAAAAGTTTGACCTACCAATTCTGTAGATTGAACAATGGCCTTCTCTAGTAGGTCATACACATACAGGTAATAATCCTCAGTTTGTGTAGAATCAGGGTTGCCGAGTATTACTACGTATCTACTGTCAGGCAGTGGTTTGAAATCTCTGTAAATAGTTGTTATCGTGTATAGTAGTAATCGTAAATAGTAGTTATTGTAAATAGTAGTTATTGTAAATCGACATATTTTTGCTAATTTTGTGAAAAAATCATGAAAATGAATCACCAAAAATATGTCTCATTATTATGGAATGTTGAACAATATGTAAGTCGAAAAAATAAATACAGCAAAACCTGCCTAAATGGAACCCCGAATAATCCAAAAACCTGTTTAACCAGACATTTATAGTCCCTTGATATCATTTTAAACATATTCTGAACTTTGGTAAACCAAACACTTGTCTGAACCAGACAAATTTTACAATCCAAAAAGGTTTGGTTAAACAGGTTTCACTGTAGCAGAATTGAATTGAAATCCTGAAACATGAAAAAAAAAGTTAGTTTACGACATCATGAGACTGAATCATTTATTTTTCCTGATTAAATAAGATGTAAAAGGCTTAACAATGGTTTAATGCTCACTTGCTTATGAAAATATAGACAAATATTGAACTACCGGGTATCTAAACATAAAAAAAAAAAAAAAAAATCAGAGCCTATTACAATTTTGTCTACAAATATTAAAGTTCAATTTTGAATAAATGATATTGATTTAATCAGCATAAATGTCTAACTCATAAACAGTGAAACTGTCTATACTAAACCATTAATAATCCAAAAACTCTGTCCAAACAAGACATTTTTAAATGTCCATTTATATCAGTCTTAAATATTTTTTTAACCTCAGTTAACCCAATTCCAAAAGTGGCTTGGTTAAGACAGGTATAAGTTCTATAGAGTTGACTTTTCATGATGGTCTATTTTTACATGAGTAAGTCTCAGTAATTTACACCCACATCTGATTTGGGTCTTTGAAATAACCATAGATAAACCACATATGACACTAAATTTGAAAGTCTTACACAATGCGATGATTTCTAAGAACTTTATTCCAGTCTTTCTCTCTACAAGAATCTACCATGTCCCAAACCCTGATGATAGGATCAGTTGTGATTGTAACAGCCCTCTCGTTAGAGTATATTAATATATCCTTGATTGAGTCTGGATGGCTACCAAACTTTTTTGTCTCCTTTTCTTCCTTCAAGTCTATCATAACCATTTCTTTGTAGCATGGAAAATACAGATATCTACCATCTTTTGTCAAATGGAAGTTACTGATTTCTTCGTAGGGATCACCTAGTAAATACAAAACAGATATACATGCTGGACCTGTGTCACCATCATATATTTATCAGCACAGAAATATTCTCAATACATATGTTAACAGTAAGTGAGATAAAAAAAAGTTTAGGTTACAAATTACCTCAAGTATGTACTAATGATTGCAAATGGCTATGTTTGATAAGTGAGATAAATACATAATACTAATAACTTCACAATAAAGTGTATGTGGATGCAAAGAAAAGCAGCAAGCAAGATATTCTGAGCTGACCTCCTAATCTCATATCGATTTAAGAAAGTGAGAAAAACTTTTATGAAAAATGCAAAATAAGGAAATCTCTGGCATCCTTGAGTATGATTTCAATGTTCTCTTACTCCATAGAGTCTAATTGGAGAACTTCAAATTTTATCTTTTGGTATCTGAGATTTCTCCACCTTGCACGCTCATCAGGTTAGACTCTTATTATCTCCCTTACGAGAAAGTGGCATAAATATACAAATAGTCTTACTTCTAGTCTGAATTGTCTTTATAATCTTCAAAGTCTTTATCTCATGAAGTCTAATCACAGGTTCTTCGTAGGAAGCACAGATGACAGACTTCTCACTAGGTGTTATAGCTATGGCATCCACTGTGTTGACATTTAAACCCTCCACTTTACTTCTTGACATACTACCAGATGATATGTTGATCACAAAGAACTCATTCTCTGATGGGTGTGTAATGGCCACATAGTTAGCTGTAGCTAAAACAAAAACAAGGAGATTTATTGACTGGTATTGAATCTCTGTCTAGCACTTTTCAGTCAGTTTTTTTAAAGTTCATGAAGGTCATGTGAAGTAATTATGATGATGCAGTATCATCTTTAGTGGAAGTTGGATTATCTCCTTTTTGTAATTGTCAAACAAGTAGTTACATTCCAACATTCCTATAAAATTTAATCATAATCATTTGATCAGTTCAGGAAGAATAGTACTAAACAAGAAATGTGGGTAGATGACCGGATAGGCAGACAGAATGACAGATTTCTATATCCCCCCTAAAACTGTGTTAGCAGGGTATAAGACCCCCATACACAATTTTCTTGTTTAATTCATATTAGAGGTTGGGATGTGTGACCACAAAATTTACACTTATATGAAATGCTGATCCAACAAATCAAGAAACTAACATCTCATGAAAATTTCCACATTTGTAGTGTTACTTGCTTTCAATATGCTTACCAGAAACCAAAGATCTAATGTCAAATAGATTAGTATTTTCTGTATCAAATGAAATCTTTTCTTTCAACTTTCCATCAATGACATTGTAGAAAATACAATCCCTAACTACAAATGTTCCAAACAATGACTTGTGGGGTCCACAAAGACATGTTTGGCACATGTCTGTAATCGGAACAGTCTGTCGAGTATTATCGCTGATATTGATAATGACCATCTCTTCTCTATAATGGATCACAATTCTTTTATCATTATCAGCAAAACACACTTTTTCTGGATCTTTAGGAAGATTGTCATAATCCTTCAATACTTTGCCTTTGGACAGTGACCAAGTTCTAATGGTGTCATCGCCAAATTGTCCACCTGTAAAGAAACAAAATGTTTTACAGCACTTCTGTACCCCTTTTATAGCAAATTGAACATGAGTGGTACCAATTTCAATACAAATCTATGTAGGATACTGAATGCTTTAAATAGCTCGCCATGTACAGATCTTACCTACATTATGCTAATGTGCATTTCTTCATTAACCTTTGAGCTACTGGTATTTTAAAACTTTCAGTAGCCTACCTGTATTGAAATGGATATCAATTATTTACAAATTGATGAAAATTCCTATCTATGTCAATTTGATTGGAACTTTCAATGCAAATTTGTACTGAAATTATATAAAATCATAATTTTTAATGTTTTGTTTCTCAAGAAATTAAACTGAAAGATGTTACATTAAAGAAAACTTTTACTTCTCAATACAGTTTCAATAAATCCACATTAAAATAAGCTGCATAATGTTTTTTCTTATATTTTATCAAAGCAATAACACACAAACTTTAGTAGCATGAAGTTTGAAGAAGTCACAAATTTGTTGGCATATACTCCAACTTTCTATTGCTTATTTGAAGCAGTGTCTTAATCAAGTGAAAACATGAAGTTGCAAACAAGGTTGAGCAAGGTATACCCCCACTCATACATAAATTTGATACCTAACAGCAACCAAACAGTAAGTACCATTCTGTGTAAAAACCAGGCAATGGGTGGCACATAATTTGGTTTTTTATACCTCAGATACATTCAATACATCAAGAAAAAACTGAAAAGCTATCTAAATTTATCCTCAAGCATCTATGACATAGACATTTTTTTACTGCTACAACAGGGAGAAAGTGCGGGAAACTTTTCCCACCATTTTTCCATGGTGTATTTCAACTAAATTAGACCTATCAATATCTGAAAAAGGCAGACTTTATAAACACTTTCATGGTTTGTTGAGGTCATGAGGTATAAATACTTAGATAATACCATAAAACCTCAGCATTTTTTTTATGTGCCATACCTTATACACATTTTTACTGATTCTTAAACAGAGAAGTACTTTTCCAAAAAAAAAAACAAAACATATACCCTTCTGCATACAGCCATGTGCACAATTTTAAAACAACCAATCTATCAGGAATCGAGATAATGGTGACAAAATACAGACAGACTGAAAGACAGACAGACGGAAAAAGTGATTCCAATATGCCACTACTCTCCGAGTGGTATATACATGTAACATTATAACATAGTAAGTGTTATGAGACTGATAATTTTACATAAAGCCTTACAGGTAACAGCAGTTTTTCCATCATCAGTTACATCTAACCATTTAATAGATGAAGTATGTCCTGTCATTGTGTACAGTAATTCACCTCCTGGTTTGAGTAAAACTTCATCAGTACTGGCCAGGTATGGATAAGAACTCTTTCTGCACTGCTGGATAAAACCACTAGCAACCTTGTAAACACAATACAAATTTAGTGACTTGGATGGAGTGAACAGTACCTAATGAAATCTCTGGATTTATTGATGCATTTTCTGATAGATTTATTTTAACTGGTGCAGTGTTTTTGACTTGTAATGTGAAAATTGGAAAATACCCTATTTTTTTCAGTAACTTGAAGACAAAAAATCGGAATTTTTAAAAAAATTAAAAGCTTACCACTATGGATATGTATACTTTCCTCTTGTTGGTGCAAGTATTTATGATTTACCATGCATATAAACTAATGATGGACAGATGGATGGACAAACAGGGGTTACCATAATTCCAAAATCTCCCACCCTGGAACTTATAGTTGTTGAGGCATAAAAAAAAATCAATGAAGTTTTATGCATATTCCTAAAGTTTTTGTATGAAGTGTGTGCTGTAGACTATACATCATTGATAAAGAAAAAAGGAAAGATGGAGTGAAGAGGAATCACCTGAGGTGTAAGCTGATAGGTCACAGAGTTATATCCTTTGATATTTTATCAGATATGAGAGGTGCCAGATGAAATGATCATGTGACAAAGTATCTTACCTTCTCATGTGACAATCTATCAATCATGTGAGGTGCCAGTTGATATGGATCATGTGACAAAGCATACTCTGATAACTGGAAAGCATTGGTTATCAACACTAGCTCATCATCTTTACCAAAGGTATTTCTAGCAAGATTTAGGTCTCTGAACACTTTCCTGCAAGGTATTTTGAATGAGACCAATCATATTTATCTTACAAAGTGGGAAATTTTCACTCAGTGCTAATGTTGGCTTATTTTAGCGGTCTGTCTAAAAGCGCCAAAATAAATTCTGCAAAATATTTACTCTGAGCTTACATACAAATGTACTTAGAGCACAACTTAGCATCTGCCAAAATTAGAAACACCAAAATTTTTGGCATACTTTTTTGCCTCAAAATCACCAAATTTTTACCCTGACAAAATAACCCACTGTACTGTATCAGCCACCTAAGATGATCTACATGTAGTTTAATCCATACTTTAATAATAACTCATTTTGTAATTGCAAAAAAAGCTACATGTCTTCTCATCACTTGTATTTTTTGATAAACTGTCTAGTTTTGTTCAATTTAAGACAAACGGTTCTTTTGACTAATGATTATGTTCCCAAGGAGCAGACAAGATTTTTTGTATAAAAGTGCAGGCAATTCAACTTTAGACACCTTGCTGCTGCAAGTAAAAGTTGGCCTCAACACAAACATCGACCTTCACAAAAATAAGGGAGACAATTTACAAATGCACCTCAACAATTTTAAAAATAATGATTAATATTTATATATAGCAAAGAACAAAAATGAAACAAAACAATAGCAAATTGTGAAATTTTGAAAAGGGGAGGACACACTCAAGTTTTTTTTACATGCAATAAATGAACTTTTCAAGCATAAAGCTCACCCACCTTTGACCTGCTTATATAAAACCCACAAATTGAAGACTTCCAACATACCTATATGACAAAGCTACCAGTTTAGTTTGTAGGAAAGTGAAGTTACACAGACATTGTGACTTGACTTTATCCAGCTGACCTGACATTATCAAGTGGTATGGTAGATGTCCGAGTTTTCTGTAGTTGTAAGAGTCCTTAAATTTCAAGGGCTGTGCAGCCACAAGGCGATCTTCAAGTCCCTTGGTTTTGTTCTTAGTATTTACAAATGGCTTCTTGTTACCTAAAAAATGAGATTTCAAAACTTTTTCTTAATTTTCATGTTCCCTGCAGCTTTCAAAAAAGGTAGGGTAAGCCTGAGATAAAAATGGAACTCTAGCATTTTAGAGGTAAATTTAAAGGTACATAATGTGATCATTAACATACATTTAGAGAAAATTTACAGAAATGGACAGGGCACTTGTTCCATCCCAAAATTTTTATAGGAAGCACTAGATTTTCTAAAGTAACATTTTATGGTGTATCATTTGACTTCAGTAATCACGAAATGCACTATCTTATATTCAAATTTAAAGTTTGCATTTTTGTTATATTGAAAGACCAAAAAATTGTTTAAAATACTTAAAATATTTCTTAAAAATCTACTTTAAAAAAAGAGTGAACATTAAACAAACCATTTGACCAAGTTCCAGCAAAAAAATCAGCTAGAGCCGCATGGAGAAAGGACAGTTTATCTTTGGTACAGTATCTGTCTTGGGCAGCCTCGATAAACTGTCTGTGGTACCAATAAATGACTCTCACTCCATCTGCTCCTCTATCAACTAAAATATACAGAGATCATATGTAGGAGATGGTACATGTATTACCATGCCTGATCAGAGGCCTCTAAAACTAATATGTCAGTTCCTTTGTCCACAAAAAAATCTAATAACTATATTGAGAGAACTTTCAAAGTGCAGTGAAGCCTGTCTTTGGTCCAATGGGAGAAAAATCCAACCAATAGAGGACAAGTGGTCTTTGTCTATAGATTGATAGAATCCACTATAAAGGGATATTTAATTCACTGTCTCTTAAGACATGTTATTGTGGGAATCAGATAGTTGCTAAAACAGGTTTGACTGCAATCTCTGTATGCTGTCAAAGTTATGTAAACAAGAGGCTCCAAGGATCCAGAATAGTGCACATACTTAAAATATAGAAAAAAAACTCACCAGCTCACCAGATATTGGAAATGAAATGACATTTCAAAGATACTAACAAATACAATTTTACCCTGCTGAGACTTTTGTTAGCCATGTACAAAATTAAACACCATGACTTGAAAGTTGTTAGGCGTGTAAAAAATTAATCACTATGGCTTGAAAGTTTATATCTCTTTTATTTTGTTAAAAAGAAGAAAAAACAGCAGAAATAGTATAATTTACATGTCAAGGGCAGTAACTTTTATAAAGAGTCATTGTGAAAAATTACCTAATAACACTTTTGGAGGTCTGGTCATAAAGAACATTCACCAATTAAAAGTTTCTTTCTATATATTGCGGTTATTTCATTTGAGATCAAGGTAAAAATGGTCGAAATTTGTATTTCAAGGTCAATAATTCCTATACAATATAAAATTCAGCCAAAGTAAAAAATTTGTAGAGCTAATCTAGCAAAAGCAGGATGTCTTTATTAATTTTCGTTATTTCTCATGTTTTTCTTTAATACAACACAAAAAAGTGACTAATATCTACATTATAAAACCTATTGGTTTGATTAGATTAACTGACAATTTTTAAGCAAATACTCTTAAAAAAATTGAAATTAATCTGTCCAGTGGTTTCATGGAAGATTTTTTTTTTAATGTCACAGACAAAGAGACTGAGTGATTACAATAGCTTACTTATCTGTTCCTCTGTATACACAGCCAAATGTGCCACAAATGAGAATTATATAGTAATCATATGATATGAGTGTCATATGATAATCATATGTTTCAGTTATCATATGATTATCACATGATTATCACATGATAATCATATGTTTTTCACAAACGTATGATTATTATATGTTTTCAAGCCAAAATTAAGATATGATATTCCTATGACTATCATTTGTAAATCATCATCTGACTGTCATATGACTATCATATGAATCGAGAACCATATGATACATTCAGTCGGGTGTATAATGAAAAAAATTGTAATTCTCCTCTGTGGCCAGTCGTCTACCCTTAAATGTATAGCACAGCTATTACCTACCTAAATACTGTTGGAGATCTGTCTTGAGTCTAACAAATAAAAGAGGTGGAAGACGTCTGATTGGTGGAGTCCAAAACTGGTACATGTCATTCAGGACATCATCATCACATGACAAAACATCCTCTAATTCAGACTCAGATAATCCATTTATTGCTGTTTAAGAATCAAAGCATATTTGTGAAACTTTGCACGTAGATACATGTGATAACCAGAAACTGGGCATTTTAATAGTCATCTGTTTAAAAATACTGGTACTGAATGCATTGCCTGTCCAAATTTTAGTTGAAATGGAAAGTAAAGAAACTGATTTAGTGGTAAAGAAGGTGTCAATTTGAGGACACTAAAATTAGTAACAATACAAAGAAGTGTTGACTTATGTTTAACCATACTGAATTAAGCGAAGTGACCTTTTAATTTTTTTTTTCTGGATAAAACTAATGCTTGTATCAGACAAATAAAATGTACAAGCTGTTTCTAAAATTGAACTACAAGCACTGCAAGGAGGCTTCGATTCCCAATTCTTACCAGCAGTTAAATATCCCAATGTTCTGCTTACAAATAAATTGCCATATCTGATCTCTAATCTCTGAAACAGATGAACTATACTGGCCCTGACAGTTTTCTGTAGCACGGTCTGATCTGGAGGTGTAAATGACTTCCACTGACAAGCCTCATCAAGACTGAGTTTGAGATATAATGCTAGTGGACACTTGTTGAAAGCTTTGACTACTATGTTGTTCTGGGCTGCTGTTAGAGTTCTGTGCTGTGACTGCAACCAGCTGCGTATGATAGACTTACCATCATTGATGGACATATCTGGGATAGGTACAAAGTTTTCTGCTGGCAGAAGGGACTGAAAAGATAAGTAGCTAATTTCACTGGTGTTATTTTTATATTTTTACCTTTATTTGAACAAGAATTTGTGTAATCATACTGTTATACCAAAAATTTTACCAACAACAGGTATGGCAACACTAATAATTAAGTACCAATTCATATAAAATGAAGACACTGCCAATGGTAAAGTGTTTGATGGTGAAGAAAAACACACTGAACAAATGATTCTTTTTCAATCTACATATGCTGTATTTTTACATAACAACAATCATTTCTGTATTCATGTTTGCATTTTTGAGATAACCATACATTTATCTCACACTACAATCAACCAAATCAAACAAAATCAAGAACAATAACTCTTACAAAGTGCAAATTTCATATACAATCTATACAATTTTCACTTCAAAAGTGAAACATGCATAAATCACCTCCTGCCTGCTACTTAAATAAATGATACTTTGTAGCATATCAAAATATCAACAATCAGTTCACTTAAAATTTGTAAATCTACAAAAGGATAGAAACAACATGAAGTTGCATGGGTTGTCATGCTAGGTAAACCCCCACTCATACAGGACGTTGATATCATAGAGCAACCAAAATCACACACAATGTATGTCATATCTAATAGTACATAAAGTCACACACCAAATTTGAAATAAATCCATCCATTGGGAGCCAAGATTGTTGCAACCGCATTGGAAGGGACAGATAGACAAGGTGATTCCAATATATATCCAAATCAACGAGTGGGGGTATAATAATATGAAAGAGTTCATGAAGCTTACTGCCCCAAAAGTTGGTTATATCTCATGTCAAAAATTGAAAATTATCGTTTATTTAATTATTCTCATGAATGAAAACTATCTTTAATATAATTCTATCCATGAAAGGTTCCAACTTTACCAACAAAAATTTACAGCACTGATGCCAGTACACAGGTGAGTAAGCCTGAATGCTGGGATGCCAAACAGCAGAAACATAAAAAACACATCATCAATGATTTACCATTAGTTTGGGGAAGGCTTCATACTGCCTATCTTCCAATGTTGACACAATGATTTTAACATTGGCGGAAAAATCAAAAGGCAGCCATGCTAGACTCCTCCCACCGTTGGAAGCATCCAGTTGGTCCAAGGAGTCCAGGAATATAACCAATGGAACAGTTGTCAGGGGTAGAGAGAAACAGGATCTCAGTTCATCTTTAAGTTCATCCAAGTTCTAAAATGACAAAAAAATTCTCCAATGGTAAAAAAATCAAAACAAAATATGGCAAACTGACTAGGTCCATGAGTGAAAATGATTTATTGTATTGTAGAAATTTTATGTTTTTTTACAAAAAAATGGGTATTTTTAAACTAGGTTATCTACAGCATGCTTATTTTTTTAGACAATGCCATCCATTGAGATCATTCATTCATTCATTCATTCATATCTTCATTTCCTCATTAATAAGATATCCATTGTATTTATACATTACAACAACTCATCGAGATTATAAATATATCAAGGAATATTTATGGAAAGATGTATGTATATATTCACATACATAAGGGCAGTAAATATATCATACATATGAAAAAATGCATTTACAACATGAGAACAGTTGTTCGGCCTTTTGTATACACTATGGTCATTCATATGTACGCGTTGGCGACATATCACTAATCACTACATAGGTATCTAATTGAACAGTAGCACTCTTCAACACATTTGACAATGCATGAGTGGCCGAGATTAAGGAACTGTTGTAATCGTCTTCAAAAGTGAATGGGATTAATAGCATTTGGTGCCATAAAACTTGAAAAAGTATTTTATATTCATATCCATCAAGTTCACAATAATGTTAAAAACTATTGTTCCAAATGACCTAAGTTCATCAATCAGTTCAAGACTATTATCTGAATATAATAGCATTAAAACCTATGATTTTTCAACACTGTATATTTCTATTCCCCATACTCAGTTAAAATCCCAACTTAAAAACATTATACATCGTTGTTTTTCCAAAAAAGATGGTACTAGATACAAATATATAGTTCTTGGTAGAGATTCTTCATACTTTGTAAGAAATAATTCCAAATCATCTTCCAAATATACAGAGGAAGATGTTTACAAAATGCTGGAATTTTTAATCGACAACATATTTGTCCAGTGTGGTGGACGTGTTTTTCAACAAACGGTCGGCATTCCAATGGGAACAAATTGTGCCCCTTTACTAGCTAACCTATTCCTTCACTCTTATGAGGCTGACTTTATAGCTGATCTGATCAGAAAGAAAGAATATTGTTTAGCTAGATCCTTCAATCTCAGTTTCCGCTATTTAGATGACGTGTTATCTTTAAACAATCCTAATTTCGGGGATTTGATACATCGCATCTACCCAAAAGAACTTGAGATAAAGGATACTACAGACACTGTGAAGTCAGCCTCATATCTTGACCTACACTTAGAAATCAATGGTAAAGGAAAACTATTGACCAAACTTTACGACAAACGTGATGACTTTTCATTCACAATTGTCAACTTTCCTTTCATCTGTGGCAACATCCCTTCGGCTCCTGCGTATGGAGTGTTCATACCACAACTCATACCTTATGCCAGAGCTTGCCGAAACTATGCAGACTTTTTGTATTGCACTAGAACTCTAACAAATAGGCTTCTGGAACAGGGTTATGCTGCTACAAGATTGAAGTCATCACTACAGAAGTTTTATGGTCGTCATCATGAACTCGTGGATCGTTATGATGTATCCATCAGCACCATGAAAACTGATTTATTCAACGGGTCATAGTTTTCCTTTCCTCGTTTGTCTACCCCGGACTTGACTTTTTATGAGCAACTCGGCGGGTGTTTCTAGAAAAGCAGAGGACGCTTACCCTACCAATGCACCTGGTACATGCTCCCAGTTTTTAGTGGAGTCTGAGCTGCTCATTTACTTTTGTTACTTTGTATGTATGATTTTAGTTACTTTATGTTCTTTGTTGTGTATGTCTGTTTTCCATGTCTGGTCTTTGTCCCTGGATTACATTCTTTTGATTACCGCTATAACCTTGGTTCCCTTGATTACTCTTTCATATGTGCATGTACAACATGCATGTAAGTCTGTATCAACAAACTGTTGGTTACAAATAACACACACTTGTGTCAATGTACAAGGTCTTTGGAATGAACTAAATATATCAAACTTCCAAGGTCCTTCAGCAAAAATGACTTAATTGTGTTGTAAAATTATTACACAAATTGGAAAAAAAATTGTATTTTTAAACTACGTTCTCTTCAGTATACTAATTTTTTTTTTAGACAATGCTATCCATAGAAATAAAAATTTACTCCTCTGCAGACATTTTCACCAAATGACAAAAAAAAATTATTCATAAGTAATAACAATACAATGCTATCCTGTATTGTGATGTCATAATTTGGGATCAACACTTCTCTTACTAGTTTTTTTTGGTGAAAATGACACCAGGACCAGGAGTCACAAAACTATAATAAGATGCTTTGCAGGATGCAGCTTGATATAACCACAGAGGTCCAACCCTGAACAACTTGGGCAAATATGGACTCATCATTCACTCTTTTTAATTTTGATTGTTTTGAAGACAATTTGACACAGGATAAGAATTCGACCAGAATGAAAGCGACCTCTTTTTTACCCCTAGTTCCTAAGTGCTTCAAGTCACAACCTCAGAAATCAATCTCAGCCTTCCTTTGAGGGTATGTCAATTTGTGGTAGAATTTCACAGAGATCCATTCATTTACCCAAGCTATCATCCAGAAATCAGAAAAAAATGTTTGCTTCTGGCCCCTTTGTGGCCCCTTATTCTTAACTGGCTCAAGTCACAACTCCAAAAAATCAACACCTGCCTCCTTTTGAGGTATGGCACTGGGAAGTACAATTTAAAAGACATCCATTCACTTTTACTCAAATTATTGTCTGGGCATTAGGAAAATGTTTATTTTCTTGCCCATTCAGAGATCTTAATTCATAACTACTTCCAGTCATAACCCCAAAACTAATCCAAGCTTTTCTTAGATGGTATGGCATCTTGTGGTACAATTTATTTAAAGATCCAATTATTTGTGGTCAAGTTATTGTCTGGACACCATAAAAATGCTTATTTCTGGCTCCTTTTTGACCCCTTTATCCTGATCAGATCAAGCCTTAACCTCAAAAATCAATTCCAGTCTGGCCATTGTGGTTTAGAATAGTGTGAAGCAATATCATAGACATCCAAATGCCTTTACTGGAGTTATGTAGTTAAATTCTTTGAAATGCTTGTATTCCTTTTTGGCCCATAATTCCAAAACTGAATGTGAGTGTGGTTTGGAATCTTAATACAAAGTTTTATAAAGCTCCATACAATTGTAAGACTGCAGTTTTGTAAATGTATAAAAAATTCTAAAGTCTGAGAATATTCTCATGGTTTTGGACTTATGTTGATGTCACCATAGAAGTTAAGAATATTCTTATACTTAGTTTTTTTTTATAAAGTTTTGTGATACCTGGTATGGTTTATCTGATTTGTGCTAACTTACACATAATCAATGCAATGGATAAAAAAAGCTGTTATTCAAATGGAATGCTTTTATAATTTTTTTTAGATCTATGACAAAGCTCTCAATTACAATTTGCATACTATGCATATACAATGAAACTTGTCTAAAATGAACCTGGGATAAACCAGAAACCTGTATAAACCAGAGATCTTCTGTCTCTTCAGAACCCAAACTAAATTCCATCAATTTAACTATGTTTTTTTAACTGTATAAACCATATACCTGCCTTAAGGAGGTTGACCTAGGGTAAGGGACATAACTTATTCAAATCATTGGAATGTTTGTATTCGGCATTTTACATCAATCTCATGTAAGCATTAAAGTAACTTGGACTGATTTCATTCTATTTCAAAGGAAGGCTTGAAAGCTGGGAAAGCTTTGGTGAAATTGAATATGATTTAAACATATCACTGATTTCAAGAGTTATGTCCCCTACCCTACGTCTACCTACTTAACGGAACAAATCCGTCAAGTTTGGTTTAGGCAGGTTTCATTGTAATATCATCAATAATCAATAATAAAAAATAATTAATTTTTTTTTCAAAAGAAATTTCAATATTCACATCATATAAAAATTCATCATTAGAGTTAGTACATGAATTCTGTGATTTAAATTCATCATAAAAAAATGACTGCATGAGTTAAATATAAAAGTGATTCTCATCAAAATGTTAGTATGTTTTTCATGCCATGAAACAAATGACTTCCTCATACAGCATTCTGTGGAAGTACTATTGATACTTATTGTGTGGTTGTCATGGTTTCATCAAAACACAATAAACGATCTAATTTTCATGGTTGCCAATTTTTGCAGATTTGGTCAACTAAACATATTTGCAAGTAAAGCAAGTATCAATTTTCAAAGTTTTAAAAAAAGGTTAATCAATTTTATGATTCAAATTTCTCACGGTTATCTGTCCACTGTGAAAATAGCAAGAATTATTACGATTAAAGTTATCAAAGTTAAAGACTTAGTGGGCCCATTGAAATCAATGAGTTCAAAACACAACATACAGGAAAAATTTTGACAAAAAAAAAAATAAATAAAATTCATACCTTTGAATAAAAGTACCTCCACAGGAATTACTGTACCTTAAATTTCAATGAAGACATCTAGTGAGAAAGGAATGTTAAAAGAAAAACTCAAGAAGTTTTTTAAAAATAAAGGGCAAAACTTGGTTTAAAACATCTATAAAAGTATAAATCTACTATACTTTACCAACTCCTGAATTAACTCCTTCAAAAGTTTCAAGTTTATTAATAGCATCCTTGATAAAAATTACACAGAAGGTGATTCAAGCATGTCAGAAAACAACCATATCCAAGATTTAGAATTGTACAATATAACCTTATTGTTGATCTAATTAATAATCAAATGAAACATTTCATTTATTCCACTTTTATTTCTCATTTAGAAACAGTCACAGATGACATAACTTGTCTCAGTTTTTCATTCAATTATTGCACTTTTGAGATAAAAATTATATAGACTGTTCATGAAATTGGCAATTTTGCAAGAGTTATCATTCTTCATTTGGTTGTGTTAAGTGAGATATGCATGTATGGTTTTCTCAAAAATACAGATCTACCAGGTAAATACAGAAAAGACTATTGAAACATGAAGACAAAGAATATGTAACCCCAAAAAGTTTGTTTGGTGGGTTTTTCACAATATGTGTCACCATCGCCATTCAAAATGTCAGAATTTTACATAGATTGGTACATAAATAAGGTTATGAAAACTTTCAAGATTTAGAATTGTATATTGTTTTCATACAATATCACCTTAGCATTGATTTATTTCATAATCAAATGAAACATTTAATATTTTTCATCCACTGAAAGTCACTTTTATGTAAATATACGCAAACAGAAGTTTTTAAAAATCAAATTAAGAGAGATAACTCCTAGCCATATTGATACAAATCATATGCACATGTATCATTGGCTACTGGCTTAACTTAAAACTCAGAGTAAGCATTTTTCTTTTAAAAGTAAACTAGATACACATCAATTAGGAAGACCATAAACAACTTAGTATTTCAGTACTTTTAAGCTCAATCTCATCAGATGAGCACTAAAGAAAACATCAGGTTCAGCCAAATTTGAAAGTCATCCAAATTTTGACAGGGGAGTTTCAGCAAAATTTTGTTGCATGGCAGCAGTAAAACCAATTTAAAAAAATTCAAACTTGTTCTAAAGCACTTTGAAGTATTTTTTTCTAGGAACTCTGTCAATTCAAATCATGTTTAACAAAATACAACTCTCTGAAATAAAAAAAGTAAATAAAAACCATAAAGTCATAATTTGACATCTGCAACAACTCAAGAAGTGCTGTTCCTATGAGAAATTATGCTTGACCTTAATACCAGAAATAATTGATTGGCCCATACAAGCTGTTAAATGATTAGCAGCCTAGAATAACTAAATGCATATCCCTCACCTCTGAAATGGATTTATCAAGTCCATATATCTGCCTTATTTGTAATATTAAACTTTTTAGTAAAGGTCCAACTGTGGAGCTGTCAGGAGTAGTCCCCAAAAATCTGTAAAAACATAAAAAAAAGAATCTTATCATGGCCGGATTGAGACAGTTCTATTTTATAATAATGCTTGTTACACTTAATAAGAAATTGGAAAGTTTGAAAAACCAAAACAACTCAATGTAAAGTATTTTTGAAAAATAAAATAATTTTCCTATCTACTTACACCATTTTTTTTCTTGCTGGTAGCAGGAAACAACATTATCATTTTTTTACCAACACAAATGTAATGATAAGCCCTATCACAAAAGTCTCATACTATGAAAAAAAAAGAGAAGGGGGTTTCAAGTAATGACGACAAATACAGTACTAAAATGATTCAATGTAATTGTTTGTAAGAATCAGGCAAATGGGAAAAATCAGAAACATGCATGTCAAAAACCCACCGATCTGACAATAAAAAATCACTTAAGAATTCTTTCTCTATTTGAAAAGACCACTATTTGATCTCTGCATCACTGGCTTTGCACAGAAATTTTTCAGTACAGAATCCTAAAAAAATGAAGGTTTTGACTGAGTTATCTGCCCTTGAAATGTTCATTTTTCAGTGCATTTCAATGAAATTGTAACTCAATTGCCCAGCATGATATGGAAAACCATGTCTGTTTTCCTTTATTCTGATGGTGCAAATAGGATTTTTGTTTATCAAACAGCATATGGATGGATGGAGAGATGGACAATGTTATACCTAGCTTGTTTAAAGCCATCAATATTGTCATGACTTACCTACAAACGACAGCAGCCTGCTTATTCCACTGAGTTTTGGTAAGTTTAGCAGCCATAGCCATGATAGATGTTTTACCACAACCAGATGACCCATGGAGTACTAATGGATGTAGTTCATCTCCTGTTACATAGGCTTTTATTTTCTAAAAAGTTTCAGAATGAGTTTCATAATCAACAAAGTAATGAATACGTCCCTTTTAAAGGGGGAAGGTCGTCATCATGCCAAATTACTTTAATGTTGGGATATCTTTGAGCCTGTCCCAAGTCAGGACCTTCTGGACTCTGTTTGTCTTGTTTCGTTTTCATCTTTAATTTATTTTCATGTTAATTGAGTATATAGGGGCAACTCTTTTGCTGTACCTGCATATAATGATGTTTTGGGGCCAGATGCAGCCTTCCCTGAGGCAGGAGGGTTTCCTCTTCATTCATTGAAGACCAATGGGTGGCCTTGGGCTGACATTTTCATCCTGGTGGGGTTGTTGTCTCTTCGACATATACACCATACCTATTCTCGTTATATTATAAAAAGTAAGAAATTATCCATTTCTCCATAGTCAAAAATTTTAGGATGCCATCAAATCAGAAAATAGCTTGTCAGACAACATCTAGCATTGCTTGAGTACAACAAATGTACAAGCATTTAACAATATAGAATGATTAGGAAGAACTTTTACCATTAAAAGTTCTTTTTTTTATCTGAAATCCTTTGAGAGTATCAGATACATTTTAGATAAAATCAAAAATGAAAGTATGACTCAAATACATACAGAGAAGTTAGACAAGAACATACAAGTACACCATTTTGGTACATTTTAACCTCCTATATCATATCAATTATTGTGACATCTCATTAGCTGCACTATATCCCCTCAAAATCATTGCACAAGAATTTTGAGCATCCAAAATTTTTAAATATCACTGTGCACAGTTGAGCAAACTTATGATCTATTAAATAAAAATAAAAATATTAAGCAGTTTTTAATACCTGTTTTAAATCATAAATAATCCATACCTGGAGAACATCCTCCCTGCCCTGGAAGCCATTACATTTATTCTGACAGAACACTATGTGTTGTTTACACTCCTCGAGCAATGAGTCTTTAGATTCCTGTTTTTCTCTTTCTGTAATTGCTGTGTCAATCATGTTGCACAAATGTGTCACTAAATCCTCAGTTATATCTTTAAGATAGCCTGCATGCTCCTTGTCATTTGGGTCGATACCTTCAACAAATGATTCCACAGTTTTTTTTTTGACAAATTAAATGACAATTTAGAATAAGATGAAAACTGTTACTTTTTTATTGAATTTTACTTCTTTACATTTAGTAATGCAATTTTCAAACTACCAAATGATTAGGCGTCTTACTATTTGATTGATTGATTGATTGATATGATTTTACATCATAAGGCAGATACTTTATACATTTCAGGACGAGACCCTGCTTTGTACTCGTTCAAAACACTGAAACAGATCTTCACAGTGCTCTCTCACAGAAGCAAAAGCCAACAGGTAGGCATGCCAGTCCACTTGGACATATTAGTCTGACTCCCTGCCAATCAGTCTTCACTCTATCCCCTTAAATATAGTGTGCTTGGTGGAGAAGAAGTGAATAAAAGTTTTTAAAGTTTATCATTTGACCCTGCCAGTAGATTGAACCCACAACCTTCAACACTCAAGGCCATCAAGGCTATTTGAAAAAAAAATGATATGGTGTGATTTAACAGAAAAAAGGAACTAAAAAGCTCAAGGTCTTTAAACATCTAAATAGTTTAAGATAAATCATAATGAGAAGGTATTACTGTGAGCAATATATATTTAACTTCAAGGAATAGGGTTAATTTTCCTTGGATTGAATAACCATTTCCTGAAGAAAAGTTAATTTGACAATTATCAAGTAGGTTTAAACTTTCCATCAAACTTAGAGTAAAATACCTATAACTCTATTCCCTGAAGTTCACTATTTTACTAACTGTAATTATCTATTACCAATATTCTTTACAAATCTGAAAAGCAACAAATTATGCACTTGTGGAGATTCACCATTTGTTATTGTGCAGTTGCAAAGGATTGAAGAAGAATGTTAATACATTATTGATTATAGATTTCAAGAACATTTCAGAGGGTAAAATTCACTTTAAAGAAGAATTCACTTTGAAGAAAAAAATTGGTAGTAGTGGAGTGAATTATTGGAGTGATTTGTTATTATTCTTGGGTGGAAAAGTCATACAAATCTGGAAGCACTTGACGATAAATAAATCCTATTTTTTCTTTCAGTATGGCAAATGAAAGGGACCATAGAAAGGTTGGGCCTATATACATTGGACCTCACCCTCATGCCTTCACTTTTTTTATTTATTAATAAACGAATTATATGTCATGGTGACCTCTAAATCAAATTTGAATTTTAGTGTCTTTTTAGGAAATTTTTTATCTTTTATCTAAAATTTTCAATTATTTTTTCGTTACAGATTTTGATAAAACTTAAATACCGGCAACCATGTGCTATATGATGACTTCTATATCAAATTTGAAAACTTTTAATCAAGGCCTTTATCTTCATTTAACAATTATAAAGTATGAGCTTGTAATGTGACATGCAAAGTGCATATTGCCCATGCAAAATATCATATATTTTGCATTTTGAGTGAAATTATCTCCCTTTGTTTCTAAAGTTTACAGGCTGACAGCATATTAATGTTGAACAGTATTGAGTAATTTCAGTTGGAGAAGATGCAACTATTTTTCTGTGCTTCTGAGTAATCAAACAATCATTTGTGCAAACTGGTCAATCCTCATCTGTTTTCAGTAATTTACCAAATAAAAATATATGCTATAGAATCCAAGTGTATTTATCAATTTGACTTTCGCATGAATTCTCAAGGTTCATGCACTGGCACACATTTTCTTAATCTATGAACACTGCAGGCAGGCTTTTTGAAATTCTTGGACATTATTAAATCAATTATTGTTTGATAATGAGATAACATCACGTAACATCATTCACTTTTTCTCAACTGTATAAGACTCTTGCATTTTCTGAGAAGGCTGTGTCTGCAGTGTCTAGAGTGAATTTCAAAAGTCAGAAGCTGTTTGGAATTTGATGAATTGTGTGCCATTAACAGAAAAAATATATTGGCACAAGTAAGACGATTTCACAATCTTCAGTGTACTCACTAAATGCATTAAAATGTATCTAATGATTCTTCCTTACCTTCATTTGGAACCCAAAAATATATGCACTGTACAAAGTGTGGCTTATTATAAAGTCAGTCCAGATAATCATGATGTTCACAGAGTATTTTTTTAATGTGACGTTTATAGGCGAACAGGCTAATAAAAATTAGCTTCTAAAGACAGCATAATTACCATTAAATCTTAAAATTGTACATTTACATTTGTGCTACCAGAAATTTTTTTTCACAAGGTGCATGGTTATCACTCTTTCATATTTAGCTCACACAATAAAAAAATTTACCTTTAGCTTTTCCTGAATAAAGTAATCAGCATACAATATTTATTCAAAATAAACTGCATAAAAGAGTAATCAACAGAACTAAGATTCTAGAGGAAATAAAAAAAATGTAATCCAGGGACAAAGACCAGACATGGAAAACAGACAATCACAACAAAGAATATAAAGTAACTAAAATAATACATACAAAGTAACAAAGGTAAATGAGCAACGAAAAAGTAATCTTCAAGCTAACTTCATTTAAATTCTTCATAAAAATGTGTATTATATCCCTTCAAATTCAGGTATGGAAAAATTATTGAAATTTAGCTTTTAGAAAAGATATAATGAGAGATAGTTATTTAAGATTGACAAATTAATTTTCAGGACACAATCTTGCTCTCAAATAATTATGAAATAATTAATGCAAAAGCACTTGAAAAACATTTTCATCTTTTTAGCTCACCTGGCCCAAAGGGTCATGTAAACTATTGCAATCACTTGGTATCCAACATTGTTGTTAATAATCTTTTTTAAAAAAACAATTGTGGACCAAAATTACCAGTAAAAAATTCTGCATCATCACTTGTAGTTAAGTGTTTGAAGACTCAGTCTGTCACTTTATTATATACAATTTTTTAAGTGCTGTTCTCTGTAAGAGTCTGGCAGTGGGTGAATCATGGTGAAAAGAGAACACACAAGTCTTTTTCAAAATTTTATCTGAAATGGCATTCAATTCGTTTTAAGTGTCAGTAATTTGAGGTATAAATTATATGAAATGCATTGCAATTTCATCATCAAAGGGAGATAACTCACTTCTGTCCTACCATTCTATTGCTTGCATTTTTGTATCCACTAACATTTTTTATTCAATTTTGCCTGATTCTTACTGATTCCAACACTTAAATGCCTAAAAATTCAATTAGCATCATTATTTACCTCCTGGAATCCATTTGATGTTATAAGGCACTATACTTTTTGATGGAAGAATTTTTGCCATCCTTCCATCTTTCAACTCAGACAAAAGTTGACGAGATTTCTTCCACTTGTCTTCATCACCAAGGCAATCTTAAAAACAATAAAAAAAATGGTAGTAAGTCATTAATCAAGTAACCATGACATAGTACTGTCATATTCATAAGTTGCTATAAAGCATACTAAAACCAAGAAATGTTGGTTATTTATATATCTATGTGTTTTAATATTACTTCTTAGTATGGATAAATTGTCATCATTATTACTCTAGCAGTTGGACCATTTCAGAATTTTCTCCAAGGCCTTTTACACCTACTGTAATACTATCAAATAAGTATGGTGTTGAACCCCCATACGAAATTTCAACAAAGCCAAATAATCAGTCTCAAAAGAGTTGCATACAGAGCGACAGACAGAGAGACAGGCAAACACATTCCATTGCTAAGTCTGTTCTGACCACTTGAGCTGGGGGACATAATAAGTTGCTTACTGTACATGATAAATCAGCATATTCAGCAGGGGCGGATCTAGAAATTTTGTCCCAACACAAAAATTTTAAAAAAGGGGTTTCAGATTATTATTTGTTAATTTTTGCCCAAACTTTGCACATTCAAAGAAATATTTTCCAACAAAAGGATGGATTTCCAATTCTAAGAACCCTCCCCCTAGATATGCCATTGTTTTACACAGACAAATGTACCATACATGAGAATCATATTCTTTGCATCATATGTTTATCATATAAATCGAGCACCATATGATAATCATGTTTCTCACAAACCTATGATTATCATATGTTTCCAGCCAAAATTGACATATGAGAATTGAGCACCATATGATTCTCATATGTGGCACATTTGGCTGTGTAAGTGAGCCTTACAATTATCTTACCAATATATCTAGACAATGGTTTGGACGGTGTGTCCTCTTCAATTCTTTTTAAATTTCTCCTGAACCAAATACAATATTTCTCCGGATTTTTTATGTCTAAAACACCCATTTGTACTTCTCTCTCAGTGACTGAAATAAATTGGAAATACACAAAAAATTGTATTTATGTAAACTTACTGAGTTTTTTTTTCAGTCAGAAACAATAATTTAAACAGCCTTTAAATCTACATCCATATTTTTCATCCTTTTTAAAAGCATATGATAAACACATGTTTAACATGTGTTTTTCATATGCTCAAGATCAACCAAGAATCATAGGACAGAAAAAAATATCATGAATTAAATATGTTATATTATCATTTGGTAACATGTATGTTTCTTAAGTACCCATCCATATAAAATTCAGACACTGGCTATGGTAAGGTGACTCATGGTGTAGAAAAACCCATGAATCAGACAATGTTTTTTGGTCTACATGTGCTATATTTTCATGTGACAATAGTTCTTTCTGTATTTAGATCTGTACTTTTGAGAAAAGTTCACTTTAACCTCCAGCTAAAATTGACCAAATCAAACTGAATCAGAATGATAACTCTTGCAAAGTGCCAATTTTATGTACAATCTTTATAGATTCTATCTCAAAATGGCAACAACCAAATGAAAAACTAGGACTGGTTATGTGTTCTTTAACAATTTCTGAACAAGAAAAAAAACTGAAATTGGTAGGTTTTTGACATGAATGAATCACCTCCTGCCTGATTTTTATAAAGATTGGTACTTGAATCAAACACATATGTATTACATATGACATTGGAAAAAGAAACCTGTGTAAACCAAACACCTCTTTGATTTTATATTGGTATGGATTAGACAGATGTCTGTTTTACCAAGGTTCAAAATACATTTAAACTGATATAAAGGGGCAATCACAAATGTCTGGTTTATACAGGTTTTCAGACTATTCAGGGTTTGGTTTAGACAGGTTTTACTGTAATTGGCTAAAGATAAAAAAAAATCACATACATCAATACTGGTACTAAGCATATGTTAACATATGCTTTCAAACATATAGCAATTTTTCCCATGTGTAGCAAAAAAAAATGCCAGTTTTACCTGATACTACATAATTCCTAGCTTTCTCTGGTCCTAAACATTTCTCAGCAGTTGTAGCTAGAATATCTTGCATCTTGTCACTGTCTACCCACCACATCTCTTTAGCTTTCATTTTGGCATCATTGTCTGATGAAATAAAATCTGGAAGACGGGTACTTATTCTCTGTAATACATACACAGGAGGGTCTGCATTGTCATCTTTCTGATACCATCTACAATAAAAAAATACCTTATGTATGTGCTGGTCAAGTGGGGATCCATAGGGAGGGTGTTGGACTCCCTCCCCCCACCATTTGTTGGAAAATTTTGTTAATGTTGTTGAAAATTTGGGCAAAAATTGACCAGATTATAGTCTGGAACCAACCCCCTTTTCAGGATAGGAATCTCATAAGGCCCCTTTCATATATTTCCTAATCCAACCTGGTATTCTTACAGTCAATGTTAAAATGGAGAGGAATCCCCTCCAATAAGACCTTTAAAGATTCTACAGTGTATATATCTATCAATATTCCTTATATTTATAATATACAGCGAAATCTGTCAAAACCAAACCCATTCGAAGTTATAGGAATTGTTTGGTTAATGTATCGACTATTAACTTGATCTTTCATCTATCAAAATCCACTGGGATACTGACAATTATATAGCATCTGCAGGGAAACTCTGATAAAGTATTTACTTTCATAAAATTTAATGTAATAGTAGAAGCTACGCCTGTAATTTCATTAATATCAATGATGAAAAACCAAACATGTATTTGATCTGTTGAGATTCACTAATATAAAAAATAAAAATTTCAATATCTGCAAATATTTAGAAAAACAAATTTAGGAAAAAAGTATTTTTTCATGAAATTTATTAAGTGTAAGTTTTTGTAAGAATCAGGCAAAATGGGAAAAATCTGAAACATGCATGTCAAAACCCCACTGATCTAACAATATTTTTTCACTTAAGGATGCTGTCTCTATTTTAAAAGTTCACTATTTGATCTCTGCATCAGAAAAATGATGTTTTTGACAGAGTTATCTGCCCTTGAAAATTTCATTTTCAGTGCATTCCAATGAAATTATAACTCAATTTACCCAAATAATGTAGAAATTCTTGTCTTTTTTTTTTCCTTGATTCTGATGGTGCAGATAGTAAAATTATATTTTCAATATGATAGGGGTTTTCATACAATATTTCACACACTGCCTGATTCTTACAGAGAGCTGCATGAACCTCACCAATAAATGAGACGGAGGTTGTTCTCTACCTATTTATTTAAAAAAACTAATTACCAATACAAATGAAAACTTTTCTGTTACCAAACAAAATACATTAATATACAAAAATATCATCTTAAAGTCAGCAAGCTTAGAAAAAAAAGAAACACATGTGACAAGAGTCAATGGCAGAACCATTACTTCAACAAGGGGGCTGCTGATTGGCCTAAGAGGGATCCACTACAGTGATTTTCCATATAGTCAAACAAAATTTTCAAGCATAAGGGACCCCACCTTTAGATCTGCTTATGGAAGTACAAATGTAAAGTCCCCTATGGGAATGTCAACAAGGGACAAATAAAACAGGACTTGATTAATGAATTTACTAATTTTCCAATACATAGTTCAAATCTGATATCTTAATTGTCAATAAGCACTTTAAGCTTACTTTGTCAACAAGTTCTTATCCTCTTGAGATTCTACTGCCTGTAGGAGTTGTTCAAATTCTTTGGCTTCAATCTGCTTCAGTAAATTTCTGTATCCATATTTATGAGACAACAAGGACTGAAACAAGGAAATTAATAATGACTTGTTATTGATGAAACTAAAGCATAAAGGTAATAACAAAATTACTGAACTGACAGACAAAAAGTCCAGGCAAGAAAGAAAGTCTGTTCAACAAATATAAATGTCAAGGCGAAAATTACAAAATTGGAAACAATTGTAATAGTCCTGACAGAAATGGTGGGTAAAACCAGGTTTTATAGTGTGCTAAACCTCATGATCCAAAGTTTAATATTAGACAGTTGTTTTAAGTGGTTAAAAATAGACAGAAGGTGACATATGAAATAGAGACCTTCAATTATGTAAACAGGACGACAGACTTCTAGTTTTTAAGTAGCAGTCTTTGTAAGAATCATGCAAAATCTGTAAAATGTGATACACCTCAAAAAAGTCTACATATTTGTTTTTTTTGTTGAAATATGTAATTATTAATTCCAATCTGTCTGCTCTTAGGAAATAATGCACATGGAAATTTTAACAGTTTCTATTGTATTTTAGTGTCATTTACACAATTATCTCCCTTAATTTTGAATTCTACAGTACATTCTATACAATTTTTATCTCCTATGAACAAGGTTAATATGAAAAGCCACTTGTTAGTTTCTGTTTACTACAATATTTCAAACAAAATTTCAAAAATTCAAATATGTAGGCTTTCCAACCATGAATCACATTTTACTTAAATATCAAATGATTCTGGACATTTAATTTTTGAATGAAAAAGTATGCAGTAATGTTTTAGTAAATCTTCAGATTACCTTCAAAAAATGAACAAGATCTTCATGAATCTTCATAATAAATCAAATTATCAATCTAACACTGTAAATTACTTACATATAACCACTCAGGTAAAGAATGCATACAAATTAGCTTAAGCTGCACACTTGCATTTAATATTCTCTAATTTTTTATCCTATAAATGTCTTACAACAAAATTTGGCCCTGTTGACAACTTTTGGCACTGTTCAAGTTCTCTAAGACAAAGATCTACAGCACTATGGTCGTCTGCTGCATCATCTCTCACACCCCACCTCATGTCAACAACCTGAAACTCGTAACCATGGTCACGACAAAAGCTCTGAATCCTGGGATAGGAATTCACCATCCATGAGTTTCTCTCATACTTTGTATCTGAAATTATCATAAAAGAGAAGGGTCAATGAAGGCTCTCATTGGCCCAAATTACAACTGAAAATTAATTATAAAGTGTTGAAAGATTCATTTGTAAATTTAGAGACTTGAACCCATAACAAATGAGAAAATATAAAGAATTATTCTTGCATTATAAAAAGGACAAAAGAGTTACATGTACTTAATTTGGTTTGATAAAATGAAAAAATTCAGTCAATTTTGTACTTTTTGGTCACTTTTCCTGTCATATTTTTGGCAAAGAAATGATGTTTACACTTAAGAAACAACTTCATGTTTAGTTAATACATTCATAATTACATACAATGTAATTTATCACATGTGAAAATAATACCTTGTTCTTTTGGGGGGTGGACATAAATTTCTGGATGCAAATATATTTGAAAAAACAACAAAATTTACAATTCCCAGCAGTTTTGGTTAAAGTGCAAGTAATTGTGGCATAACAATGAACTTATACAAAAAGCAATTCTTTTTCCTAATATTTATATGTTATGAACAATGTTTATGTTAAAACAACAAAGTTGATATTTTTGGGCAGTTATGCACCATATACTACAAAAGTTCACAAAAAGCAATATCTTAAATTATTTGTAAAGAAGTCCATGATTGCTTAAATGCATGGGTTTGTACTATTTAACATGTACTACAAAAGAAGCATGCTCAGAAAATATCAAAATCGGGTAAAAAATCTAGAGCGTTTCAAATAAATTTGGTAAAGGCATAATTCTCTAGTCGAATATGTGCATTTGTTAAAATCAAAATCTCATTGTAGATGAAAATAAAGCAAAATTAGAAAATTTAGCCCCATTGTGTTAAATCAGATTACTTTATGAGACATTTTTATGTAGAAAATATAGAACGCATTTGTCGAACTCTTTCATATATATACAAAAATAGCCTTCCATACCATCACTACTCCTGACAAAAGATTTTGTTGTTCATAGCTTGTGCTCTCTTTTTGGATTTAAAAATTAGCTCTCATACTCTCATTTTTGTGAAAATTCTATAGAAACCGTGTAGAAGCAGTTTTGTTTCCTCCTTGTGACTAAATTATTACACAACAGCTTGTATTTTCTGTATATTAGCATTTAGATATTATTTTTAGCTTTAAAATAGGCAAATACAAAATTTCAAACAGTAAGTAATAAAAAGCTGTGCTTAAGCGCATGATATGCCCGTTGCCCTTTTAACTTGTCCTTATGCTTTTAATGAATTTATGAACTAGAAATACTGTGAGCCCTGTCAAATACCCTGCCCCCCCCCCCCCCAAAAAAAAAAGTAAATTAAAAATGCACAAAAAATTTGGCACTATCAAGGCTACCTCAAGTTTAACTAAGTTTGTTGTCTTGATTTTTTGACCATACATTTCTATCTTGTTCAAAACACACTTTTCTGACAAGGTTACCAAGTACCTTTTATATTTATTAGTCGATCATCAGAAAAAATGGTCCGTTTTCACCGATTTTGCAATAAATAAATTACCTTGGTCGTTTCTGCCTTTTTTAAAGAGTATAACTTCATAACATGGAAAATTTGACATTTATACAATCAGTAGGGAGCTTACTTCAATAGATATGAACAATTCACCAAAGTTTCATAAAAGTTAGTGAAAGTGTTTTTGAGTAATTGTGCAAAACTTGAAAATCCCCCTTTTTTTAAGTATAAAAATTCATGATACAGAAACGAAAAAACCTGAAATTTAAAAAAATTGAAAGGAAGCTTTTGTCAAAAGATATGAACAATTCACCAAAGTTTCATATAGGTTGGTGAAAGTGTTTTTGAGTTATTGTTGGAAGTGTTGATGATGGACAGACGGACAACAATACACCATAATACATCCCATCTTAGACGGGTGTATAAAAACTTAGTAGGCCTAAAATTATTAATAGTAACTTTACCCCTTTCTTGAGTCATATGAGTGGCCCTCAGACCCTTGCTATTAGATTTGCCTCACTAAAAATTTAGCTTAGCTACTGTTTTTTTTATGCATGGGGATGGCAAGAGATCATAAGCATTCCCTTATGAAACTCCTGAACAAGGTAAATGAAAGGTCTTGGTTCATAACATTCATCATAACAGGGTCATATCATTTATTATAACAGACCTGTAAAAGTACTACTGGTGAAGATTCTAACAATCTTGGTTGTTGGTGGAAAATTTTGACTTAAGTCTCCTAATAATAAAGGATCACTTGTGACTTTGTCTTTTCTGGCTTGCAGTTTAGCCCTGCTGAACCCCCTTGTGAATTTTTTCTGGACATTGGCTTTCCTGCTGACTGCTGATGAAATCCTCTTCCTAGCAAGTTCAAAGTTGGTCTTTTCTCTTGAAACTCCCAATTGATTATTTCGATCTACTGAATAAACATTATTGGGTTTGGTTGGTGGCTCATATCCTCCATTATTAGGTTTGGTTGGTGGCTTATGTCCTCCATTATTGGTAGTTCCATTCTGTGCAGGATTGATATTTTTACTTGGACCAGTATTTGTTTCAGTCTTTGGAGTTTGCCTCTTGTTTTCAGTTCTATAATATAAAATTAGAAGAAAGATTATTAACAACTTTATACACATCTATTTATTAATTAACAAATAGTTCATGATGCTGAAGAGCAAATGGCAATATATGGACTGGCTGGCCACCCCAGAAAATTATCTGGATAAAGCATATTGAGGTCCATTAAAATTTTTTGGAGCAACCAACCAGTCAAAATATTGCAATACAAAATGTAGTCCTTTTTCATATTTACAGAATGCAAGCCATTTTAAGCAAGTTTTTCAAAGGGACGTAACCCACCAACATAGTCCACCTGAAAGGCAAGGTAGAGATGTAAACATTTTTCTTTGAAACTTAAACTTTTTATATGATCATGTTTTAATCAATAAGAATAACGCATTCATTGACATGAAGCAAAAAAATTATTAACCAAAAAAATATAAAAAAAACTTCTCAATCCCACTGAATTTTTGTTCCAATGTAATCTTTATACCATATATATGTAAAAAAATATGAAGTTTGTTTTAAATAGACAATGGATGGCTCACAAAATGATTTTACACTACCAGGAATAGCACATTTTTTTTTTTTTTTACATACATAAAGTGTAAAGAAATTATCAACCTACTATATCTTGTAGAATTGCTGAGTCATAACAGTATCATTGAAATTCTCTAAAATTAATACCTTCACAATAAATAGATGTATTTGGTATTTTAAAAGAACAATTAGAAAGACTAACCAATGAATCAAGGCAGCCAAGATTCTAGCGAAAATCAAATGAATGTATTTCTGTAGAAAAAACAGACATGGAAAACAAACCTACACAACAAAATACATAATGTAACAAAAATAATACTTACAAAGCAACAAAAGTAAATGAGAAACTCAGACTCCACTAAAAATTGGGAGCATGGACCAGGTGCACTTTTAGGGTATACATCCTTGGCTAAGTAGGAACAATTCATTATTAGCATGGAAAAAAGTAAAATAGTTGTGACCCAAAAGCAAAAGCTGTTTCAGATACATTAAGAATAACATATCCAACACAATAAAACATCAATTTCAACAAAAAAGGCTTACAAAAAATTCTTTTTCAAACAGACATTTTTGGTGAAATGTTACAAAAAATATTACATGCTCTACGTATTAACTGTTACTATAAAATACTGATCAAAACAGTGCTGAAAAAAGACTTAATTTTTCAGTACTGAAAATTAACTGAAAATTTCAGTACTGGAATAGTAGTAGATAATACATTACTGAATTGTTGTGCAAAAGAAACATATTGAATTTATATTGGCATTAAAAGTACAAGAAATATGTAGTAAAATTCCTGGTAGTGTAATGTAAAGTTCCCTACAAAGCAATAAAATTTAGCTCAAAATTAAAGAGTTATCTCCCTTTTTTTTAATGAATTTCAATGCTTTCTATGTAATTTATTTCTTTTTAATCCTTGCAGTTAATCCAAAACCAACATTCAAGTTTGAGGAAGGATGCATTTGTGATATGAAAAGTGGGAAAAAGTTTTGAAAACAAAATTTGTCATGTTCCACCCACTGCCTGGTTTTTGCCTGGGCACCATCTTAAGGAGGTAGACCTAGGGAAAGGGACACAACTCTTAAAATCATTGGAATGTTAGTATTAAGCATTTTACGTCAATCTTATGTAAGCATCTAATTAACTTGGATTCATTTAATTCTGCTTCAAATGAAAGCTTGAGAGGCTTTGGTGAAATTGAATATAATACAAACATATAATTGATTTCATGAGTTATGTCCCTTACCCTAGGTCTACCTCCTTAAATGTAAAAATGAATTGTATTTTTCTTTTGATTGGTCCTATAAAGTTTTACTTATTCATTAAGTACTTTTAAATATCAAAGTTATCAAGTTTTTGCTAACCTTGGGATTTAAGTAGCAGTCTTTGTTAAGAATCATGCAAAAATTGTAAATTGTGTGGTACACCCAAAAAAGGCTACATACTTCTTTTTGTTATTAGAGTTGCTTTATGGGTCTATATGATGAAATGTATAATTATTCATTCTAATGTGATTCACATGGAAAAGCCAATAGTTTCAATTGTATTTCAGTGCCATTTACAGAGTTTTGAATTCTATAATACTTTCTATATAATTTACATCTTCAAGACCAAGGTTTCAATGAAAAGCCACATGTTGCCCTATAATTTCTGTTTACCACGGTATAACAGTTTAAATAAAATATCAAAAATAAAAATATGTAGGCTTTCCAACCATGTACATGTATCACATTTTGCATGATTTTTAGCTGGAGTGCTGCTTAAATAAACTCATGGTTGTGTTTATCTTATTTATGACTTAACTGAGTATGGAAGCAAATGTGGTGTTAACTAAATATGCAACGACTGGCATAAGCTTCATAATCCAAAAATTAACTTTAATACAGTTCAAAAGTATCAAAATATTCATTTTTTGTATATGAAAAACTGATTTGAAGTTCTTTCTATTTGGAGTTCAGCTTGGGTACTTGCCAAGCATTAACATGATTATCACTTTAATTTTATTATGCTATATGGGTACAATTATAAAAGTCGTAATGGAAGCGTTTACCTTGATCCTCAAATAATGACATATCAGTTGTGAGTACCAATATATATGTACATGTAAGTGCATGCAACCGTTTGTGGTTAATGCAGGATAAAATACATGTATATAATTGTACTCATTTATGTACTTGTATTATTCTGGAGGTATTAATTGGAACGGATGAGCAATTAAAGGTTTAAATACCCTATCATTTGTATACCGATACTATGAATTTGAAAAAAAAAAAAAAACATATATACCGGTAGCTATTAGTACAATGTATATTTACAGCATTAAAGATTTACCTTTCTTAGTCATAATATTAATGTGTCAAAACCTTTCTCAAAGAAGAAACCTTCATGTAGAATTAATGACCTATCAACAACCAAAAAAATGAAAAATAAATGAGTCACACAGAGAAAGAAAAGATCTTCGTTTTTAATCATGGACTGAAGCAGCCAAAGAAGCAAAAGAAGGAGTAAAATGGAGAAGACTTGTAGTTGACCCAATCTCCTTTAAGAATTTGTTTTACAAACAAGAATGTCCAGCAGTGTTTACCTTGCAGCAGGAGTTCGATTAAATGGTTGAAGAGCCCCTTATCCTTTGGTGTTCATGTTTCCAAAGTAATTTGGCACAGTTGTGTTTCTTAAAACTTGCATGGACCATGAAAATGTAGACAGCTATATTACATAACTGTCATGTACTTGATTATCATACAAACTCCCCATTGAAAGAGTACCATAATCAAGGGAACCAAGATTCCAGCGGAAATCAAAAGAATGTAATCCAGGGACAAAGACCAGACATGGAAAACAGACAAACACAACAAAGAACATGAAGTAACTATAATAATACATACAAAGTAACAAAATTAAATGAGCAACTCAGACTCCACTAAAAACTGGGACCAAGGACCAGATCCATCGGTAGGGTAATACATAGCTGGAGCCAGTGACTTACAGGTACTTCAATCAGAACTCCTCAGCCTTTCTATTTACACACAATATTTATTTTTTAGTGTAGCTGAAATGGCCTAGTAGTTCCGATTGTGACTTATCTGTTAAGAGCTCATGATTTACTGGGCACATTTGTGTTTAGATACATCTATTTCTAAAAACCAGGCATGTCCAATCCAATAACAAAAAAATCACTTAAAAAATTTCTCAAGACTACTTCTTTATTTATTCCTCTTGAAATTCTGAGAGAAAAAGATGTCGCTTTTTTAAATGAATTGGAACATTTAGAGAATTCTACATCTACAGGTACATAATATGATGACCCATCACAAGACTGAAAACTTCTGGTCAACACAGTGTTAACAGACAATAAATTCAATATAAAAATAACTTCAACTGTAGTGACTTCATGAAATAAAAATTAAGGTGCACAAAAAAAAAACCAACAAATAAACAAAAAACAAAACAAAAACAAAACAAAAAACAAATTTAGAAATATTCAAATATACATGCATATGATAGCTAGTAATAAGACCCTAAATATATTTATTATTGAATATTTATATACTTTCTCTTGCAATTTAAAGAATTGTCTTCTGAATTATCTGTATCCAAGATCTATGCCCAGATTGATTTAAAAATCAGCATCAGGCTTATCAATTTAGTGCTGATTTTAGTAGTTCATAGTTGAAATATAATTTCTCCGAACTCTTCCGAGACAGGGCATCTTCAAATGGGTACATTGAATGTAAACGGTGGAGCTCAACAATTATCTTTCTAATTTTGACTTTCGTCGTACATTTAAAGGGAGCATGTGTCATTTAATCCATGTTACATATCAAGAATGAACATAGTTACCTGCGCATGTATAAACAACGGTAATACACCGATTCATTGATCTTTCTTTGATCGTCATTCGGTAACTAATGTGACTTACCGCTGGGATGTTGCTGCTGAGCTGGGTGCCTTAGAACTCCCAGATCCCATATCCAGAGAGGAACCCTGATGAACAATTACGGGAAGTCGACCAACATGATACTGAACTGTCAATATGTATGTTGTTTCCGGGTGAATGAATCCAATATATATATCGCCTCGGGAATTTCATTTATTGGAAAGTAATAGAATATTTAAAGAGAATATATCGTTAAACATTAAATTAATAAAATCCTAGGAATTACATTATGGCTAGATTGTGGTGATATCTATTTTACTCCCAAATCGTCCATGCAGGTATTGTGTTTGAAAT
The DNA here is from genome assembly GCA_037379345.1 of Perna viridis. Classification (NCBI taxonomy): domain Eukaryota; kingdom Metazoa; phylum Mollusca; class Bivalvia; order Mytilida; family Mytilidae; genus Perna; species Perna viridis. The sequence continues at coordinate 55,927,105 of CM074512.1, forward strand.
GTTGTCAATTTAAAAATAACATATTTGCACTCATGTTTATGGTTCACGAAATGCTTCAATATATTTTGAAAAGATTATAATATCAAAACAAATTTTGCCTTGTCCAAAAAGTGAACCAACTTTGAAAGAACATGAGTTTAAGTGCTTGTAAGAATCAGGCAAAATGGAAAAAATCAGAAAATGGGAAAATATGCATTACAAAAAACCCACCGATCTGACAATATAATTTAACTCATGGATGCTTTCTGTATTTGAAAAGACTATTATTTGATCTCTGCATCACTGGCTTTGCTCAGAATTTTTTCAATGGAAAATTAGAAAATAGAGGTTTTTGACTGAGTTATCTGCCCTTGAAATGTTCATTTTCATTGCATTTCAATGAAATTGTAACTCAATGGTCCAGCATGATATGGAAAATCTTGTCTGTTTTCCTTTATTCTGATGGTGCCAATAGTCAAATTACACTATCAAAATGATGTTTTTTTTTTCATAACATGTTTCACCTTACTGCCTGATTCTTACAGGGACTGACACTTATTTGAGATGAGTATCAGAGGTCATATCCTGAACATTTTAGACAAGGACACACAATTCAAAGCTTGAGACATATTTGAATAATTTGAATTGCAATTAAATGTTTGACACAGAATAAGATTGACCAGAATCAAAGTGACCCCTTAATTATTCCTAAAGTTCAAGACACAACCCCAAAAATCAAACCCTTTCTCATATGGAACCTAAGAATGGTATATTTCATAGAGATCCACACACCTTAAGTGAAAGTCTTTGTCAGGACATCAGGAATTAATATGCTGTTTCTGACCCTTTCTGGTCCCTTAAATTATTCCTCAAGTTTTATTACCCTCAAATCAATTCCAGTATTCCCTTTGTGATTGAAAACATTTTTGGTACATTCATAGAGATCCACATGCTTATACTTAGGTCATGTAGTTATATGTAAATTTATTTCATGAAATGCTTGTTTTTGGTTTTATTTTTTTTTTTTTTGGGGGGGGGGGTGCTACAAAATTACCCCTAAAACCTCTAAAATAGCTGGGACCATAACCCCCCAAAATAAATACTAAACTTCCTTTTGTGTTTTGAAACCTTTTTATATAATTTTATAAAGTATGTATGATTGGCACATGACCTGTGACTTTGTATGATTGACAAGGTACCTTTGACATTGTATTTACATGTATGAATGATTGATACATGACCTGTGACATTGTATTTACATGTATGTATGATTGGCTTAAGACCCGTGACTTTGTATGATTGACAAGGTACTTGTGACATTGTATTTGCATGTAAGTATGATTGACAAGGGACCTGTGACATTGTATTTACATGTATGTAGGATTGCTACAGGACTTGTGATATTGTATTTACAAATATGTATGATTGACACATGACCTGTGACATTGTATTTACATGTATGTATGATTGGCTTAAGACCCATGACTTTGTATGATTGACAAGGTACTTGTGACATTGTATTTACATGTATGTAGGATTGCTACAGGACTTGTGACTTTGTATTTACATGTATGTATGATTAACTAGGGACCTGTGATATTGTATTTGCATTTATGTATGATCGACAAGGTACCTTTGACATTGTATTTATATGTATGTAGGATTGCTACAGGACTTGTGACATTGTATTTACATGTATGTATGATTGACACAGTACCTGTGACATAGTATTTATAAGTATGTTTGATTAACACAGTATCTGTAAAAAATGTGTTATTATTGGTCTATCTGTAGAAGTGTATACAATGTTTTAGAGATGTGTATCAAATGATGCCTGGTCATAGATTGCTGTTACTATATTTTTGAAGCATGGTGCAACAAATATTTTTTTTTCTCCATAAACATTAAAAGCAGATCTCAACCCTGAAAACAATCTTATGTCTGTTTTACTATTTTCATTCTTTTTGAATGAGGTTAAGAACTTGTGTCATTGTTTTCCACAATTGCTAGACACAAATGTATTCTGCATTCATTATTACAAAAATAGCATTAGATTTTCAACAGTAACTTTGACATTTTCAAAACTACTAAGTTTGGGAAGTTTAGAATGATATTTTTTTTACTTATTGTGACTATAGTTGTATGCATCAGAAGTATAATGAAATAATTAAACTGAATCTCCGATAAAAAAGAAGAATTTTATTCAGCAACATGAATTATCAGAAAGAATACATAATTTAACAACACAGTTTTTAGATCATTTCTAAAGTACCAAAAATGTTGTTGCTTAAACAATACTTCAAAATTTAGTGCTGAGAATAGCTCCTTTAAAACATATTTAAAGATCTATGTAATACTGGGTATACTGAGCATTTTGTATCCGATGAGCAACAATATATGTCATGATACATCTCCTACAGAATGAACCATAAAAGTAATTACTTAAGTTTCAGTCTTTGTAAGAATCAGGCAGAGTGTGAAACATGATATAAATAATCTATCATTTAGAAACACCAGTTTGACTATTTGTATCATCACAATCAGAGAATAAATACAAGATTTTCCATATCATTTTAATAAATTGAATTATTTTTTCAGGGGGCAGATCACTCCGTCAAAAAATGTGAATTTTCTAACCTTCTTGTGAAAAATTTCTTAGATATCCAATGACGAATGAATTGAATTGTGGTCATTTCAAATATTTAAAAAAAAAATTTGATTGAAATCTTTCCAGATTGGTTAGTTTTCAGATTTTTTTCTCATTTTGCCTGATTCTTTAGTACAAAGACTTGTACTAAAAAAAAGAACCAAATTTGTTGTAATATTAAAATCTGAATTACGTCTAAAATGATACATTGAGAAGAATCGATTCTCATAAAAGACAACCTATCTGTAACAACCTATGACCATCAGTAGAGCATTGCATACTTTATGATTACCTTTTTTTTTCATAGTAAATCATAATAATGCATGTAATTTAATTTCAAGCTTTGACAATTACCACCAACCCAAAAAAAGCTACAAAATTAAATAACTTAATCTATTATCTTAAGTAAACCACCACTATATCAAACAATATGAAGTGTAAAAAATGCATTTCAAAATCCGGTTTACATTTTCAAAAATATTTTGAAATTTAAAGGGCTACAACTCTTTATTCTCTGAAGCCGGGTCTTCAGTTTAATTATTTCCCTTGGAATAATTCACATATACTGCATTTAAAAATATGCTTGATGATTTTTTTTTTAAATATTTATTTTATGTCCCTAATTAATTCCATAATTCCTGAGTTAGGCTAGAAAGAAAGTGAATAATATTAATGTTTTAAAGAAAAAAATCTTGATTTAATGATTTTGTTTTCTAGCTTTGAAAATAAGTACAACCCTTAATAAAAAATAACATTTAATATGTAATATACTACTAATGCATAACACATATGCCTCTGTCATTAAAACATTAGCAAAAATGATCAAGAATGAACATTGCAAAATATGTACACAAAAATTCAAAGAAACCTACAAAGCTACATTTAAAATACAGATCTTGCATAGGGAAGAAATGGCTGAGTATTGATACCTGGGCTCACAGTGAAAAAATCACTGAGAAATATATATTAAAAAAAAATACATAGAACAGAAAAGACAAAAAGTAAAATATTGAGCATATTGAACTACAATGAACTATTACATAGCATAATATAAATCTGTTGACGTCATTAAGGCACATATGGTCATTGCCATTCACACAAAGAACAATTTCACAATCACTCACAAATGTAGCTATCATTATAAAAAAGTCATGTGAGAAAGACAAATATTTAAACATTTTTGGTACAAACTTGACATCTACTAACACGATCACGGAGATTGCCAGCCTTCAAAGTTTGTGGTATGGGATTAGAAAATTGTGAATTTCTATCTATTGTTGTGAGCCAGAAGCTGTATTTGTTAGAATAGAAGTGACAATTTCCTCCATCACCATTACATTCTATAAATGGTGTAGCTCGGAAATCTTCTAAACAACTTCCTGGGCTAGACAAAGACTGTCCACCTCCACTGGGACCTGCTCCAGTGTGCTGTAAATAAAAACAAACACACATTAAGAAAATAAAATATGTTAAATCAGTCTTCAGGAATTTACTTAAGGAATCAGACGTAGGGTAAGGGAAATAATTCTTAAAATCAGTGATATGTTTGTATTATTTTCAGTTTCACCAAAGCCTATCAAGCTTTCATTTGAAGCAGAATAAAATCAGTTCAAGTTACTTTGATGCTTACATGAGATTGATATAAAATGCTGAATAAAAACATTCCAATGATTTGTAAGAGTTGTGTCCCCTACCATTGATCTTGTTTGAAATGATTTAAAAATAATATTTTTGAATCATTTTAAAAGAACTTTTGACATAAAAATTAGTATGGTAATATTACAAACATTATTTGTAAAAAAGCCTCTTTCAAGGGGAGATAATTGGTGGGAAAATGTTTTATAGAAATGGGATGGGAATTTTTTTTTATATCACAAGAAAAAATGTTTAGTGACTCCCAATTTTCTTTTTGAAATATGGATGAATGTCAGTTCAGTTTTCTTTATATAAGTTTATAATAAAATTCTATCTATCAGTATTTTAGTAGTTTGCGAAATATTGAAAACTCCCTTCAGAATCTATATAAAATGCTGTAAAAAAAGCTTTTTTGGCTAAATCATCTCAAAATACAGTTTGATGACCTATGTTTTTTAAATTAAAATTCTAAAGTATGTTCATTCAAGGTCATCTTTGACAAAAATTAGGAAAATCTATCAACTAGAAATACTAGTTATGAACTACTTTAATAGCCTGAAGGAGGTAGACCTGGGTTACGGGACACAACTCTTAAAAATCATTGGCACGTTTATATTAAGCATTTATATCAACCTCATGTAAGTATCAACGTAACTTGGACTGGTTTTATTCTGTTTCAAATGAAAGCATGATAGGCTTTAGTGAAATTGTATATGATACAAACACACCCCTGATTTCAAGAGTTATGTACCTTACCTTAGGTCTAACTCCTTAATTCCAAGTTCAACTTATCTTGAAGCATTCTGATAGGATTAATTGTATAAAAGACAAAAGTGACATACAACTAGTACAGTTTCTGAACCAATCTGTGCAATTATTATTCATTCAATTATTGATCACCGATCAGTTTCTGATCAGTCATCAATATGTCAAACCGATGATCACATCATGTGACAACTGAGCGATAAATGTATTTTACTGCTTCTATTGCTTCGTTTGTCAATCTTTACATTAAATTTACTAAATGCAACAGATTTAAACATCAATTCATTATTTTTACTTCACATTTCTTTTATTATTAACAAAATATATGAATTTAATATCTTAAGTTTAAGATAAGTTTTGTATTGTAGTACATTTGAATTGTTCCAACGGAAATTCTGAAACTGACATGAACCGATTATCTGTCATTTTACAAAACGGTACTGTGATCAGAATGGTCACCAGTCATTGGTTATTGATCTGTCAGCAAACAATCAATCATTGGTCATTGATCAGTCAAATAGTTGTACGGACCTGTTCAGGTTCTGTAGAATTTTACTAGAAAACATACCATAGCAAAGCTGTAACCAATCCATAATCCAGACCAACCAATGGGACATTCAGGAATCTGTAGTGTTTGACTATGTACAGCAATCACATTTGATGGGGCATCACATACTACACACCTACTTATGTATCGAGCAATGGTACTATCGGTAACAGGCATCATGGGTAATGGAGCATTGGTAGCTAACCAATAGGATTTATCATTTCTGTTGGCGTAGTTACAGACATTGTTGGTGTTACAGAACAGGAATGGCATTGTACTGAATCTCTGGAGACAAGATCCTGCCCAACCTGTAAAATTAAAATTATTAATGTATTAAGATTTCTATTTACCGAATGCCTCCCTCTTTTTTTAATCATAATGGTGATCAGTATAATAAGCATGAAACTTTTGAACAGAATACATAATAATAGGTTTGATACTGGTAATCATTTTAATAGGCTTGACACTGGTGATAAAATAAAAGGTTTGATACTGGTGACCAGTTTAATAAGCTTGATACTGGTGATAAAATAATAGGTTTGATACTGGTGATCAGTATAATATGCTTGATACTGATGATCAGCTTAATAAGCTTGATACTGGTGATTAGTTTAATAAGCTTGATACTGGTGATCAGTTTAATAAGACTGATACTGGTGATCAGTTTAATAAGCTTGATACTGGTGATAAAATAATAGGCTCCCAACAATGGACACATATGACTTTCTTGTGGCCAAAGGGTTAAAGCCAATTTTATTTTGTACCTAAATCTTGGTGCTGTGATCTCTCATTGCCTTCAATATACAACAAGCTGTACCCTTCCCACATCTTTACCATTCTATCTGGACACTGAGGTATGACCTTATCCTGACTGTGTCTGACCATAAGGAAGCCAGACGGTGGGGTAAATCCTGCTGGACCTGGCTGTCCAGGTTCTCCTGGTTGTCCACGGGTACCTGAAAATATCAGTAAGCATCAGTCTCTGTAAGAATCAGGCAATGGGTGAAACATGGCATGGACAAAAAACCCATCATTTAGGTAGTGTAATTTGACTATTTGCACCATCAGAATCAAGGAAAAAAGAATATTTTCTAAATCATTTTGGCAAATTGAGTTATAACTTCATTGAAATGCACTAAAAATGAACATTTCAAGGGCAGATAATTGTGTCAAAAATCTCATTTTTCTAACATTCTATTGAAACATTTCAAAGCCATTGATATAGAGATCAAATAATGGTCTTTCCAAATAGAGAAAGTATTCTTAAGTGATATTACATTATCAGATCAGTGGGGTCTTGATATGCATGTTTCTGATTTTTCCATTTTGCCTGATTCTTACAAATACTTACATTTAATGGAGCAAGAATTTAGCGTTTGTGCAAATACAGTGTTACTGGTCTTATTGTGAAAATTAAACTGCAGCAAAAATTTCATGGTTTACAGTTTAGTTTAAAAGGAAAGAAATGAACAGATGGAATATCTTTTATAAACCTTTCACTTTATTGTTTAATGTATATGAAACACAAGAAAAACAGTAGTAAGAAAGAAAAAAAAACAAACAAAAATTTCATAACTTGCACAGATGCATTTGAAAGCAAAAGACAAACTGTCATTTTCAGAATTTGTATGCTCTCTTTGGCAAATGTATTTTCTAACCTGGAAGACCATCCTGACCACGGATACCATTCAATCCAGTTGGTCCAACCTCTCCCTTCATACCCGGTAATCCATTCAAGCCATTATCTCCCTTTGCACCCGGGAAACCTGGTGGTCCTGTGAACAAATGAAATCAGAAGGCATATAGAAATATTGCATACATAAAACCAAATGGAATTTAAGTTTCTTTTTGCCTAAAAATGTATGTCTACCTTAATATTATTTAAAATTGAGCTCCAGTAACAAAGAAACACCTGTCAATTCATGAAACACAAATAACAAACAGTGCTCTTTCTACCATTACCAAGTTTCATGAGATTCAATTGAGTACTTTCAGAGGAGTTGCAATAAGCTGTCTAAATTTCTCTGTGCAAAGGGGCATAATTCCAACAAAAATAAAAGGATAAAATAATATACTCAAAAACATATGGTGTCCTTGCTTTCTAATACATTTAATGAGATACAATAGAGTAACTGTAGTTTTAGAGGAGTTACAATGACAAGTTGCCAAAATTGACACAATATCTGAGGTCCATGCACCTATACTTAAGGAGGTAGACATAGGGTAAGGGACACAACTCTTACAAATCACTGGAATGCTTCTATTCATCATTTTACAACAATCTCATTCATGTAAGCATCAAAGTAACTTGGACTGATTTCATTCTGTTTCAAATGAAAACTTGATAGGCTTTGGTGAAATTGAATATGATATAAACATATCACTGATTTAAAGAGTTATGTCCCTTACCCTAAGTCTACCTCCTTAAGTCATTGTGTGAACAAAGCAAGAGCACTACTACATTATATGACATGATTCTGTTTTTTTCTGCAGTCATACACAAAACAACTATCATTTAAAAAAGTGGATGTGCACCAAAAGCAATATTTATAATGTTAGGGAGAAACCATTCAATTTTTAGGGGTAGCTAGGATGAAAATGTCTATCCTGGCCCTGTTATTTTGATAAAATATAGAACCTGCCTTTTTATTTCTTTCATATGGCTTGCACTGCCTTTTCATTTCATGAAAATTTGAATCCTTCCTTTTTATTTCACAATTACATCCTAGCCCCTCTACCCCATAAAAATCAAATGGTAGTTCCCTTATGGGTTTACCTGAAGGTCCTCTTTCTCCTGGTAGACCATCACGGCCAGAATTTCCTGGAATACCAGGACTTCCCTTGTCTCCCTTTGGACCAGGTGGTAAATTTGTGATATCAAGCACTGCTGGAAGTCCAGGCAATCCCCTGTCTCCTTTTAACCCATTTAATCCTAAGAATAAATGTACAACTAGCATACAGACACTGCATTAAAGTATAGTTTAATTTTTCTGTCTTTAGGTCAAAATAAATTTATTGTGTGTTTCCAGTTTCCTAAACCTATCTACATTTCCAATTATGATTTTTTTTTTTTTTTGGAAACAATAAAAAAAAATGATTTTTTGTAAAACAAATTGTTTTACCTACCTACTCTATCTATTTTTTAGGAAGTGAAATGGGAACACACATTAATTTACTTTGGCCTTAAATGTCAAATTTATTAATAACACAAGCAATGCAAGAATGAAACATGTTCACTTTTATATTAAAAAAAACTGTCCATAAGGCCAATAAAAATATCCTAGATTCTCACCCCTCCCACTAATTTTTTTCACCCTACCCTAAACAATTTTATTTTCCCAATTTAAGACAATTTCTGTTAAATTGAAAACATTTTTCACTTGAAATAGGTAAAAAATTTAAAAAATAAAACTCGCCCACCCGTCCTCGATTTTGAAAATTTGTTAGATGAGAATCATGAACTGATGCCCCTGCTGCAACATGAATCATGCAGTATCAAGTCAGTATCAAAATCTTTTACAAAACCGGCTAAATAGAAAATTCATTTAAACATAACCAATATACAAGTCTTCAAATAGTCATCTAACATTGGTCGAAGTTTCATGAAAATGAATTCAGTTCTCAAAATTAAAACCAGACTAATGGCTTGTGTACAGTGAACTTCCCATTTGTCAGGTATTTGTATAAAATCAGAGTCAGTGTTCGCTTCTAAAAAAAATTCTGGGACAATTATATTGCCAAAATATGTACCCGTTATCTTGATCTTCAGTAAAAAAATAAATCCTGACTTTTAGATTAGAAAAACCACTACTATATAACTAAATTATAATCTGTTCCTGATCATTAGGGCTGTTTCATTTAAAAATATGAGTTGCCCTGGGCAGACACTTTTTACCAAGGGAGCCACCCATAGCAGAGTTAGAAATAGTAGCCTGCCCACCAGCCTGAGACTGACTATTTTTGGCAAGGCTGGCTAATTTTAGCAAAAATCTATATAGACATATAGTAAATATATTGAAAAATTGTATTCAGGACTGGCTAGAATTTGAGTGAGTTTCCTAGAAGTTCTATTGAGGATTCATATTTAACTTTATGTTTTGTCAAGAGACCTGAACATTCACCCATACAGGAAGAATAAATGTCCCTTTTATCGAAACAGCCCTTATTATCATGCAAGATCATTCAAAACTCTCTCCCTCACATTTTTTTTGGTTTCAATGGTAATAACAAGGCATGCATAGTGTCGTAAACATATTCTAAAATTACTGAGTCCATAGCCATATTTTTCACAAATAAGTTGTTGAAACAGAAGTTCTAGACAATATACATATCTCTATAAAGTTATACAAGAATCCAGGGATTAATAAGAAAGTTAAATTAGATAGGCAGATGAATAGATAGACTGAAAATTCTTGTTTCTGGCATGGAATAGATAGACTGAAAATGATTGTTTCTGGCCCTTCCCTTAACAGTATATATGTCCAGACCTCATAAATAAAGTTTAACTGCCTTCCTTTGGTGGTATTATACACCTTGTGGTACAATATTAAAGAGATCCACTCACTCATATTCAAGTTATTGTTCAAATATCAGGAAAATTCTTGTGTTTTGTCTTTTTTTTTGGTGCCTAATTCCTAAATGGTTCAAGTCACAACTCCCAAAATCAATTCCAGCCTTTCTTTTGAGGTGCAACAGCTTGTGGTACATTTTCAAAAAAGACCCATTCACTTTTACTCAAGTTATTGCCAGGACATTGTGAAAATTCTTGGTTCTGTCCCCTTTTTACCCCTAATTCCTAATAAAGTCACAACGCCCCTCCCAAAATCAATCCTAGACTTACTTATGGGTATAGCCCCGCGTTGTATACCTTTAAAAAAAGATCAATACATCATACTCAAGTTATTGATCAGATATGAAATGTCTAAGGACAACATTGTCAATGACACCAATTTTTTTGCAGTCCTATAAAAATTCCATGAAGACAGATATTGCCTTAGTGGTGATTCTTAAAAAAGTTCCCAGAACTCAAGATGATTCAATTAAACTAAGATTTTTGACCTGTCTGATACTTTAAATGATGCTTTTGTAAGAAAACTGTCCTTATAAATAAGTTGAAAGCAACCTAGTAATTAGATTATACATCATATTATTTATCGAAAACTGCTGCAGCACAAAATTTCAAAACCCCTAAAACAATGAGGCTTCATTCCTTGAATTAAAGTACAACAATATCGTAGCTCGAATGACATACTCTGGTAGAATTAATGAGTGCTGAATTTTCACTTACTATTTGGATATATTTGCTTTTGAGTACAACTTTATTTTTGAATCTTGAACTTTCTGGATATTTGGTTCTAATGCTGCTGATGAGAGGTTACTCTTTGGAGCATTTGTAATATAAATATGATTCATATTTTTTTTTGCATTGAGCAGCTTAAAGTGTTGAAAATTATTGTTATTCTTTATAATTGAAAGTAATTAATAAAATAACTGTAATTGTATTTTATGAACTAAAGTAATTCAACTGTAGCATATTACACAGAAAAAAATCTAAGTGACATATTAGTGCATAGAAATCGTGATTAAGTCAATAACTTTCGTCAGCAATTATGCCCATCCCTGGTGTGACAGACAGATGCACAAACACATCAATGCCTTACATTTCATCACAAATTGGGGCAGAGGACAAAAAGGTTAGAAAAACATCAGAACTTACCAGAATCGCCAGGCGGACCTTGTAATCCAGGTAAACCTGATGATCCTTTAGGCCCAGGGCTGCCAGGGAACCCATCCAAACCTCTTTCTCCTTTACTTCCCTTTGTTCCAAATCCACCAGGAAGGCCAGAATCTCCTGTAATGTTTACACTGTTTATATTAAGTTCAAATCAATATATTACAGCTCATTCTGCATAACCAAAACTATAATAAAAATAATAATCAAAAATCAAATATATGTAATCAACACCTCAATATAAAAAGAGATCACAAGACTTTATAAAGATCAACCAACTAATATTCAGGTTATCGAACGATGACCAAGTGTCTATGACATTGGTGCTATCATTTGAAAATTCTAAAGTGAAAAGGGAGACAACATCTAGTTATAGTCTACAAACAAAAATACTGACACTAAAATGTTCTCGTTGACAGTGCCATATCAAAAATATCAAATATACAGAAAGAAAAATATTGCAGAAACTTTAATGTTTATAATAAATAATGTAAGAAAAGGATAAATTACTGATTAGTGTAAATGTATTTATTTTGGAATGTACTAATTTTCACTACCTAAAAGGCAAACAAATAAGCAAGATTACATTAAGATAAGTATAGTAACTTTCAAAACCATGAAAATTGATATCCATGAATATCTTAAGCATAAATTAAGAAAACTGCGAAAAAATGAATTTGTTTCAAATACAAGACACAAATATAGTCCTGAAGACTCCAGGACAAAACTAGGGAAAAGTTACAAACCTTTAGCTCCAGGGAATCCAGGACGTCCTTGTTGACCAGGTAAGCCATCAAGACCTCGTTCACCTGGCTCTCCTTTACCACCATTAGCACCAGGTAAGCCATCATTTCCAGGTAAACCTCGGAGTCCAGCAGATCCTGTAAAAATCCAGTATAAGTAAGTTACAAAGTCAAATATAGTATTGACTAATTTATGGACAAATAGTTGGAAGCTTCAACTATTTTTTCATAATTTATACCAAGTACATAAAAATGCTGGATATGGAGTCTGTAAGATTCAGACAAATTGCAAAGTAATGAAGCATGCTCTAAAAAAAAAAAAAAAAACAACTTTGATAATGTGGACACATAGAAGAGGAATTGGTGGTTAGTTGGTCAGAGGATGCCGACAAGCAAGTTCAAAACTACCATAGAATGATAGGGAATAAAGAGTTATCTCCCTTTGAAATTGTCAAATAATTTCATGGATAGACTTCTTTCCACCATGATTTACCCACTGCCTGATTCTTACAGAGAATAGTGCTCAAGTTTGTAGAAAAAAATATGTTTTAGAACTAATCAACCTTATTTTCATATAAGAGCTTACCTGGCAATCCATCTAATCCACGTTCTCCCTTCTGACCACGTATTCCACTTCCTGGTTCTCCAGCTTCTCCCTTTACGCCATTGAATCCATCACGTCCTGGCAGACCTGTTCAAACAGAAATAGAAGAACCTCAGATAGCATGCTCACATACCCTATGTGTGTTCATATTGGACACACAGCGCAAGAAGGTGCCCATTCCTTTCTGTCATAATGATGCTGTATGCTTAAAAAATTCCAAGGTAAACAAATGGGTAAATCCAGGAAAGGCCACAATAAAAAATAAAAAATAAAAAGACAGGTTAAAAATCTTACTGAAAAATAAAATCCACGACAGAAAATATATTCCTAGTCGCTCCATACAATCAAATTGTTGCTACCTTATTCAGCAATCACTTAAAAGAAAAAAATTACAAAAGTAACATTGAACTAAGGAGGAAGACCTAGGGTAAGGGACACAACCCTTACAATTCATCGGAACGTTTGTATTCAGCATTTTACATCAATGTCATGTAAGCATCAAAGTAACTTAGATTAATTTCATTCTGTGTCAAATGAAAGCTTGACAGCCTTTGGTTAAATTGAATGTGATACAAACATATCACTGACTTAACTAAGTTATGTCCCTTGCTCTAGGTCTACCTCCTTAAGTATTCACAACTCAGATATTTTGGATTTTAATTAATACTCAAACAACAAAAACTATTTACTTACCAACGTCTCCCTTCATTCCTGGCAATCCATTTAAACCATTGCGTCCTGGGTTACCTGGTTCACCTTTGGCTCCCTCAGAAGTTCTCCCAGCCTCTCCCTTGGGACCTGATGATCCTGGGAAACCTATTTAATAGAATGACTCTTTTATTAACATGTTTGCTTAGAATATGATTAACAGTTGAAGAAGGAGTTTACATCCATTATACATGTAATAAACTATTTTGGAAAGTTTCATGAAAATTGGTGCATCCACTACTGTGTTTAAGTGTGTTTTAGTCTAAAAACTGTAAAATTCAAGCTTTCTTTATATTTCTAAATTGTAAAAATAGAAATTTACAAAATTGAAAGGTAGCTTACTACAATATAAGTAAACAATTCACATAAATTGATATTGTTGAAAGGGTTTTTGAGTAATAGTCTGAAAACAGAAAATCACCCCAGTTTTGCACAAATAAAACTGTAAAACAAACAATCAAAAATTTTGGAAAATTGAACATTAATAAATAGAAACAGTGCACCAAAAATTAGCAGCATTTTTACCTATATTGTGAATTGTGCATGACAGACAGACACTATTATGTTCCGTCTAGAAAGGTGGGTGTGTAAATGTTGGAAGGGAGTTCACATCAACAGAAACAATTCGTCTAAGTTTTATGGAATTTGCAGGGAATATTTTTGAGTTATAGCAATAAAACAGAAATTGTTTTTGTATGAATAAAGTCCAATATCTCAACAACATAAAATAAAAAAAAAGGATAATCAAATGGGAGCTTACATCAAATAATTCACCTTAATTTAATGAAAGTTGCTGGAAGCATTTCAGGGGTATATCCAGAGATTTTAAAAAGGGAGGTTCAAGAGGGGTTCCAGGCTATAATTTGCTCCTTTGTGCCCAAATTTTGCAATAAATTTTTCAACAAAAAGGTATGTGTGCTCTGATCCCATGGACCCCCTCCCCATCCTTCCAGATGTGTCAGCAATATCAAATACATGTAAGAAGTTTGAAACAGAAATGGGGTAAAAATCATTTTTCCAGAAATGACGTACATAATTTGGAAGTGATTGTTTGAATTTATAATGCAGGCATAGACTAGTGTTTTACGAAGTCTCTCTTGCTTCAGCTAGTCAAGGTCATGGCAATGCACCATCAACAAATTCATTATTTGGGTACAAATAGCTTCATCTCTCATACTGTAAATTTGGATATTTTAGCGTTAGGTTATTTATGACATGCTTGTATCAAAATATTATTTAATTTTGATGCATTTAGAATAATAAGTATTTACTCTATCATTTTCAAATTAATGATGATGTATAAATAACAACATGATCTCTATGAGTTTCTAAAAACAGCATCCCTTAATATAACCAGACACATTGCAAAATTAAACTTGTTTTTGTCCACACCTACCAACTCATTATATTTTGGTGTGCTTAATTTTTGCTCTTTTGAGAGAGGCACCAAATAAGTAATAAAACTACAACCAAATGATCCTGATTTATAGTAGGCAAAGTCTAAAACCATTTTAGTTATTGTCTAAAAAGGAGACAGTTCTAGGTTTGAGCCAAATACTACATAGACAATTTTTTTTCATATGAAGTCCATGTTTATCGAGCATGAAATTAATGTTATTTTATGTGAAATTCACTTTACATGACTTTAATGTCAAGAACTCATGTGAATTTCATGTGTACGCTCGATTCAACTGAATTTCACGTGAACTCTGTCAAAATGTTTATTTGCTCAATTCAGATGAAAATCATGTGTAATAATTTTGCCTGTGTACCTAAGTACACCAACCTCTTTCTCCTTTAGGTCCTGGCAGACCAGATAATCCCTGTCCACCAGGGAATCCTGGGTTTCCTTTCTCTCCTGAAAATAAAAAGTTCATTTTATTATTAGCAAATATACACAACATGTATTAATAATCTTAATAATTAGTTACACTTTAAAAAAATTTTTTAAAAGAAAATAGGATAAAAGGCACTTCAAGGGTTTATAATTGGTTTTAGTGAATAGTTTTAGTGTAAGTGTTTGTAAGAATCAGGAAAATGAAAAAAATCAGTAACATACATGTCAAAACCCACCGATCTTACGATAAAATATCACTCAAGGATACTTTCTCTATTTGAAAAGACCATTATTTAATCTCTGCATCATTTGATTTGCTCAGAAATTTTTCAATAGAATCTTAGAAAAAATAATGTTTTTGACAGAGTTCTCTGCCCTTGAAATGATCATTTTCAGTGCATTTCATTGAAATTGTAACTCAATGGTCCAGCATGATACTGAAAATCTTGTCTGTTTTCCTTGATTCTGATGGTGCAAATAGTCCAGTTACACTATCAAAATGATTTTTTTTTCATACCATGTTTCAACTACTGCCTGATTCTTACAGATACTGACACTTAAGGTTGTTGCCAGACTATCTATAATTTTCCATATTAAATATATCTGTATAAATATAATATAAAGGACCAATCGTTCTTTTAATTTAAAAGCTATGTAAGCTCTATTCAAAATGATTTAACTAAAACCTGCTAAATCAAAAGTAAGACTTTTATTACAAGTTATTATTTAAGAAATCACCATATTTGGGAATCGGATGGTCGATTGAAGAAGACCACAATTCTTAAGTTATGTATTTTTTTAAGTACTACTCCAGCTAAGAATCATGCAAAATGTGATACATGGTTGGAAAGCCTACATATTTTTATTTTTGATATTTTGTTTAAAATGCTTTAGTAAACAGAAATTAACATTTGGTTTTTCATATAACCTGTGCTCATAGGAGATAAAAATTATATAGAATGCACTGTAGACTTCAAAATTATATTGGAGAAGAAAGAATGAAGTTTAAGTTCATTTTTCCATACCTGGAAGTCCTGGTGATCCATTAAGTCCTGGGTTTCCTTTAGCGCCAGGTAAACCTTCAAAGCCTGGTTGTCCAGGATCACCCTTTAAGCCTGGTAGTCCAGGATCGCCTGTATAAAAAGAGCTAGCATTAGATACAAGAAATTTAAAATATAAACAAGACATTACAAATTGTTTTGTGAGAAAATAAAAAAAAACTGAGTGCTTGACATAATATCAAGGAGATAAAGAAACA
Source organism: Perna viridis (assembly GCA_037379345.1). Classification (NCBI taxonomy): domain Eukaryota; kingdom Metazoa; phylum Mollusca; class Bivalvia; order Mytilida; family Mytilidae; genus Perna; species Perna viridis. The sequence goes on from CM074512.1 coordinate 55,943,559, forward strand.
AAACTGAATTTTCTTAAAATCTTTTTATTTTTCAGTAAGACATTTTTCATATATTTATTCTGTAATCTTACTGATAGCTTAATTTGAAAATGTTTCTTTTCAAATTATGGTAAATGTAAATCAAATAAATTCATGACTTTATTTCAATACTATCCATCTCACAAAAATAAGTAAACAAATCATACTCATTAGAGTTTAACTTATTCAGTGAAATATGTCTTAAGTACTTCTACGTGTAAGAATCAGGCAAAATGTGTATAAGGTGTGGCACATGAAAAAAAAAATACACAGAGATTTTATGGTATTATCGAAGTATTTACACCTCATATCCTCAAGAAATTACTGTCAAAGTGTTTGTAAAGTTTGCCTTTTTAAGATATTGATAGGTCAAATTTAGTTGAAATGCACTATGGAAAAATGGTGGGAAAATTTTCCAAAACTTTTTCCTTATATAAGCAGTCGAAAAATATCTATGTCACCAATGCTTAAGGATAAATTTAAATAGCTTTTCAGTTGTATCTGAATGTGTTTGAGGCAAACTGAGAAAAATGATGTGCCACTCACTGCCTGATTCTAACACAGAATGGTACTAAACAAAACCTAATTTGGACCTGTATAATTTGTTTGGATACATTCAGGTTCAAAATATATTAAGCCTAAAAAATAAGTCTTGTTTCCTGCTACCAGCAAGAAAAAAAAAGAGTAGGTAGGTGGGGAAATTATTTTACATTTCAAAAACATTTTACATTGAGTTAATATGAAAACAATCTAGACCTGAACAATGGTTGAGTACAAAATGGCCATAAAATGTTTAGTGTATATGAAGAAAACTACATACCATCTCGTCCAGGTAGGCCTGGTGTTCCTGGTTCACCTTGAACTCCATCTATACCTGGCTGTCCATTAAGTCCAGGTAAACCAGGTTCTCCTTTAGCACCAGGGAAACCATTATTACCAGGGAAACCAGATTCTCCTTTAGGACCACTTGTGCCAGGCAAGCCATCTAAACCAGGGTTTCCTGGGTTTTAAAATTAATCAATAGAGTTAATGTAAACTTACTTGTACATGTGTATTAAAGCAAAAAAAAAAATTATAAATATTGTATTAGAAAAATGAATACTGAATTGCAATAATACTAATCATATAGTAATACTTCAGACATCTGTTTATGCTTGTAGATACAATGCAATCATTTTTTTCAAATTTAGTTCATATTGAACTATGTAGTTATAACATGGACCATGCCTTCATATTTGAACTAATTCAATATTCATTTCACTTCCAATTTTTGTCCACTCAGCCATTAATTCTTAATTTTCTGTTTATTGACATTATTCTCATCTATTCAGTTTCAATAACAATTAAAATGCACTTTGAAATGATCTGCATCTTCCATTTTCTGTTGATACTTGCCAACAATACAATATTATCAGTTGATATTGGAACACTTCTATTCCAATAATGATTATATAGCTTCTGTGCAAATACAAGGATATATTGCATGCTTTTTTTCCATTGAAATTAACAAGCAAATTATTAACACTATATAATAAATATAAATATTGACTTTTTAAAAATACTTTGATGATTTGGGAGAATTAAGTTTTTTTTTAAAATTAAAAATAAGTACATTTAACCAACAGACTTCTCGGAAAATGCAGTAATTACATATGCAGGGATTGAGAAATGGTGTAATTATTCAAAGAAATTCAAAGTTTGTGAGGCTCATCTTTAAATATTCATATATAATTCTAAAATTTTCAGGGACCATTTTGTGTAAAAATAGTCCATAACCAACCTGGCCAGAGCACCACAAAACTTTTGTGACATCATCAATTCAAATAGTAATAGTTAATAGTATTCTCAGACTTAAGTATTTTTTTAACTTTTGTGGCACCAGGGCCTGATGTCTTTCCAATTTCTACATTGGATAGCACTATTATACCTTTCATGCCAGGAAGTCCATCTTGACCTCGTGGACCTGGGGGTCCAGAATTTCCCAAGCCTCCCTATAAATAAACAGAAAGATAAGTTACTTAATCATGTTCTAAATGAAACAGATATAAAATCTACTTTTAATTACAGTAAATATAGAAAGACTACACAATTTGCCTTCTATGTTAAATGTTCTATTAACTTCATTATCTAACACAACATCAAACCTTGGAAACAAAAACATTTGTAAGACATCCCACCTTTTCTCCTTTCATTCCAGGGAATCCTGGAACTCCATTGTCTCCTTTTAGTCCAGGTGGACCCCGAATGCCTGGGATTCCTTCTATTCCCGGTTCTCCCCTGATTCCTGGTTCTCCTGGTAGACCAACACCTGGTAGTCCCTGGTCTCCACGAGCTCCAGGTAAACCATCCAATCCTATATAGATAAAAATAATATGAGTGGCAAAAGCTGACATCCAAGGCTTTTTCTTATGTTCTTAAATTATTGAAAAAAGGGACGATAGCTGAAAAGGGTGAGATAGGACAGATAAACGATTGTCCATTTAAATAATTCAGCCTACCTGATCTAGTTACTGTAAATAATTTTTCTTGAAATTTTTCATTTTTTTTAATTGCATATTTTTAAATTTAAAGGCTACTTTTTAAATGAATTCACTTTCATGACTCATTTCTGCGGGCTTGCCTTATTCCAGTTTCACTGAACATCTATCGTTAGCCTAGCATAGGATGCCTGGTATAACTTTATTACCACAAGGAAACTAAGATAAATCTTATAAGTTCCCAAAGGGAGCATTAATGGTAGTATTATCAACTGGGTTCTGTATACTTATGGCCAGAAAAAGCATCAATACCCAGTTTGTACCTTCTGTTTCAGGAGCTTAAAATAGCATCATGGCAGCTTCATTTATGTAAACTTTGCAAATGCACTTGGAAACCCAACCAGTCTTGGAAAATATTTGCTAGTTTCAATAATAATAGGTTTTTCCAAGATAGGGTTGGGCAAAACTGTCTCCAGTATGGTGCCTAGATGTTTACAAAAATGATGCAATCAGTAATTTTTGGGTACTTAAAAATTGTGAAATAATAATGAAATAAAATGAACAAAAAGAATTGATAAAATGAGAATCGAAAATGAAACAATTCAAAACAAAATGAATCAACACAAAATTAATTTAAGTATTTAAGTACTAGCTTTCTAAAAAGCTGTGGAGTGCTTAACTGTGTCATACATTTAGTTTGTACAATAGTGTCCTTCTTTATGTAACGCATATGATTTTATATCAACAAAATGTTCTCGCAGTTAAGTTTAAAAAAAAGCAATTTCTTTTGACAATTCTATGTGCAAACTACTTTTAAAAGACTGTTTAAACGACATACAAAAGTTCAACAATTCTACTTAGATAATAAATGCTGCTTTTGGCTGAAAGAATCAGCATTTCCAACACACAGTCACATTAACTGAGACAAGACAAAAATTGTGTGTATTTATATTCATAGAATGTTCTTCATACAATTTAAGACAGTACATGATCATTTATCACACTGAATAGTTATCTGGTTTATCTGATCAACGTAATTACACACCATATAAAAAGTATGTAAATATTGAAGTTGTCTGCTTAAGCATATATATTCTACCAAGTCTGATGGTGATTGACCAATAAAATGCCATGTTATAAATTACTATTTTCCATTCGTAGCTTCTGATTGCCAAACAATTCAACCCAAAGACATTTTGGACCATGACAACACATAAATCCTCATGAATGGCGGAAATTTCAGCCCATATACATTTCAGACCATGACGCAATAGGACTATTAAAACCAAATATCATAACAAATTTTACCATATCTGAAGGTTATAGGAATATTATATCAAATCAGAGCTGATAAAAATTATCAAATGTTTTTTATCAATGAGTCTTCGGGTGCGTAAAAAGGTTTCACATTCCTCATATTAAAAATCGAAGGTGATATAACAAGAGTGGACAAGGTAAATATGTCAGAGACAGCAACCACACTGGGATGAAAAATGACAGCTCAAGGTCACCAATTAGTCTTCAATGAACTACAAGGAAATCCTCAAACCACAGCTGAGTATTTTGTAAGACCATATGCAATTAAAAAATTATGTTGATCTTTTTTTTCTTTGGGGCATCAAGTCACGTATAGAAACATTGAAATGAGCCTAACACCAAGAAGTGTTCAGTTTAGACAGGTTTCACATTATATAAAAATGCTAGTCACCTGCTTAAGTTTAACTGCACACTAATTCAGTAGCAGCCTTTCTAAAAATTAGACAGAGGTGATTCATGCATGTCATAAACCCACTGCATTCAGTTTATTTCTTGTTCATAAACAGTCACTGGTCACATAATCAGTCTCAGTTTTTCATTTGGTAGTTGCATTTTTGAAATAAAAATATAATAAATTGTATATGAAATTGGCATATTGCAAGAGTTATCGTTCTTGATTTGGTTTCATTTGGTTGATTTTAGTGGGAGATGAATGTATGTTTTTCTAAAAAGTGCAGATCTGAATGTATAAATGATTACAGTTATGTGAAAATACAGCATATGTAGACTGAAAAAGCATTGTTTGTTTGTTTGGTGGGTTTTTCTTCACCATGAATCACTTTACCATTGGCAGTGTCCGAATTTTATGTAGACTGGTACTTAACTTACCATCACGACCTGGTTCACCATTGATACCACGCTGACCTGGTAACCCTGATTCTCCCTTAGCTCCTGGTAGACCATCCTGACCTGGACGTCCATCTATTCCAGGTAAACCGTCAAGTCCTCGCTCTCCCTTGGGTCCTAAACAAATTTCAGAAATTTTTTTTCCAAGTAGAAACAATATTTGAAAAAAAAACAAAACAAAACAAAACAAAAACTTGTCAAAAGTGTCCCTCTTCATTATTCTTTTTGTATATGCTTGCCCATTTTTGTTTTGATCAAAGTTAAACTTCAATTAATATATTTTAATTCATGCACAAAATCCAGCATTTGTAGTGCATGGTTCTTCAGAAAATCCATCCATCTAAAAATGAAGTCCTAAAAATCCTGGTTTTTCAGGGAATTTCATTCAACATACCAGAGAGTCCTGGGATTCCTGGTTTTTCAGAGAATTTCATTCAATTTATTCAACATACCAGAGAGTCCTGGGATTCCTGGTTCTCCCGGAACTCCATTTAATCCTCTGTCTCCTTTTCCACCTTTCATGCCAGGTAAGCCAGGTAAGCCATCACGTCCAGGTTCTCCAGGGAATCCAAATAATCCAGAATCTCCCTTCTCACCTGAAGGAGAATGGTCAATATTAAATTGTAAGCACTTAAATACAATTAGATAATGAAAGTATTGCATATAGCAATACATATGGTAACATGAAAAGATAGGAACTATTTTGTGTGTCAAAAATAAAGTAGTCTAACCAAAAATTTAATTTGGTAATTAAATAATTTATCTTGTAATAAGAATTTAAAAGGTTCCTTTGGGGCCACCACAAACTTCAAACCCTGAACAAAAGGGCAAGTTTGGACACAACATTCAACTTTGATATATCGTTAACTGAACTAAGATTGTAATTAAACATTTGACACATGGGAGTTTCCTATCATAGAATAAAAGTTGTTAATGAAGTATATATGTGTGTGATAGACAGAGAGATATGGTGAAAACCTATAGTCCCAATGATAAAGGATTAATCAAAAGCATATGTCTTAGAAACAGAACAATACCTGGAAGTCCATCTTGTCCTGGTAAACCTGGTGGTCCTTGAGGTCCATCTAATCCTGGTAGTCCTGGTCTACCTGCTGGGCCAGGCTCTCCACCAATGCCTGGTTCTCCATCTAAACCTCGAACCCCAGGCAATCCAGGCTCTCCCTTAAAACCATTATCACCTGGAATACCAGGCAAGCCATCAGGACCTGGGCGACCTGGTTCTCCTGAAATTCCATTTCTGCCAGGTTCTCCCTTTAGGCCAGATTGACCAGGGAGACCAGGTAAACCTGATGGTCCAGGTTCTCCTTTCATACCAGGTAATCCATCCAATCCAGGTACGCCTAAAAAATAATAAAAGTAGCAGTATTTATAAAAATCAGACAAGAGGTGATTCATGCATGTCAAAAACTGTGAGTTTCTCATTCAGAAATGGTTACAGACTACATTACCATTCTTAGTTTGTCTCATTTAGAAGTTTCACTATTTAGACAGAAATTTTATAAGAGTTATCATTCTTGATTTGCTTAATTCAAAATAGTTTTCTCCAAAATACAGATCAGTATACCCAAAGAACTATACTAATGTAAACATATTGTGCTTGTAGATATAAAAAAGTATCATTTGTTTGGTGTTTTTTTCAGTACCGTGTTTAAAGCTTATGAATGGAATGAAAATAAAGTTTACATTTCTTAACTTGTCAAGACACAAAAATTTATGCAGTAAAAATTCCATAATAACTGCTTGAACTGATACTACTTTTATACATGTAAGTAATACAGTGTAATTAGTAAAAAAAAAAGATGTAGAGTCAAAATCATTTTTATCAGAAATTTTAGCAACTTTTCAGGGTTACCAAGAAACTGCAAAAATTGAAACTGTAAAATATAATATCAAATCATGTTTACATAAAGAAGCTGGAGTTCCAAGTACTGCTTTAGACAGCAAGTTAGATTTAAGCGATAACAAGGGGCTCCCAGGAGCCTGAATTGCTCACCCGTTAAATCTTGCCTTTCAAGGGCAACAAGGAGTTGTCCAACAATTTTGACTCAAAGAAGACTTTGGTAGGACCAAAAGGATCATATCATCAACTGAAAGATTCTTTCAATCTATCATAAGGTTCAACAAATTGGCTGAAAAATGCTAAAAATATCATTTTTAGCCTTTCAAGGGTAATTACTCTGACAAGGAGTCATCCCATAAACTTTTGATCTCCATACACTTTTGTAGGCCTTATCATAAGGATCATTTCAACAATTGAAACTTTCTTTCTATCTATCATAATTTTCAAGATATTGGCTGAAAACTGAAAAAAAACTGTCAATTTTCATCTTACAAGGACAATAACTCTAACAAGGAGTCATTCAACAACTTTGACCAATGCAGATTTTTGTAAGCCTTTCAATTAAGATCACTTCGGCAATTATACAATTTGGCTTAATACTACAGTTCTGAATATTTATGCGAAAAACTTCTTCCTGACCCCTATGTTCTATTTTTAGTAACAGCAGCAATGTTTTTCAACTGATCAAAAATCCCCACATCAGTTCTATGCTGAAATTGCTGAAAACAGGTGTCAGCTAAGGTAGGTTTGACTGAACATGAACATGACAGGTTTGACTGAACATGGTACAAGACAGGTTTGACTGAACATGGTACAAGACAAGTTTGACTGAACATGAACAAAACAGGTTTGACTGAACAGATTTATTTACCGTCAGGTCCAGGTAAACCACTTGCTCCTCTTTCTCCTGGTAACCCATCTAATCCTCTATCTCCCTTAGCTCCTTCAAGTACAGTTCCTGGTAAGCCAGGCAGACCAGCATCACCTGCAACAACAAATTAATATCACTACATGCATCAATATCATAATAAGTGAACTTGCACAAAATAGTTTGTTCTGTTCTTTTGTATCTCTTCTACACTGTAAAATTTACACAATTATAAATTTCATATTCGACAGAATGAAAATATATCTTTATGATGAAATCTATAATTATTTACTTGAATCAGTCTGTTCTTATGAAATGATTCATGTTGAAATTTCAATGGTTTCTTTTGAATTACAGTGTCATTTACAGAGTTATCTCCCTTAATTTTGAATTCATCAGTACATTCTATATAATTTTTATTTCCTAAGAACAAGGGGCAATATGAACAGCCACATGTTATTTTCTGTTTACTATAACATTTGAAACAAAATACATGTATCAAAAACAAACATTTTTTCATATTATCTCAATGAAAATTCACTCAATATATCATTAGCTACTGACTGTTGTCTGTTAATTAAAAGCCTAAAAAATAATAGCTCAAGAGAAATACAATGTATTAACAAGTGGCTCTGAAAAGCCTGATTTGGTCACCTTGAGAATTTAAAATCATATGGCCATATCATTTGAATAATTTTAACCAAAAAAATTATCATTTGTAGAGGTCTTATACTTCAATACATCATTCTTTCAACCAATTGAAGCACCTGAGTTACACAAAAAGAGAATGATTTGTACAGGAGAGAGATATTAAGAAGCAGTTTTAGTAAGAATCATGCAAATCTGTAATATGTGATACACCCCAAAAAAGGCTACACAAATTTATTTTTGTTAGTAAGTTGTGTGTCTTTATGATGAAATGTATAATAATTTACTCAAATCTGTCTGTTCTTATGAAATGATTCATATTGGAATTCCAATAGTTTCTTTTGAATTTCAGTGTCATTTACAGAGTTATCTCCCTTAATTTTGATTTCAACAGTACATTCTACAAAGTTTTTATCTCCTAAGAACAAGGGTTATATGAACAGTCATATCTTATTTTCTGTTTACTATATCATTTTAAACAAAATATCAAAAACAAAAATATGTAGGCTTTCCAACCATGAATTACATTTTGCCTGAAGTCAAGGATAACCTGGGAAAACGAAACTAGCCACTATGTTACCAACTTGGTACAGGCATTTCAAAATGAAATGGTGTGTTAAACTAGGTTTTATGACTACCCAAAGTAAAATTTTGATTAAGTCATGGAATACTGAAATGGTCCTATATAAGAATCCGTGGATAAGGCTACGTAATACAAGTGTTTACACTTTGAAATCTTTTATATCTCTTCTACACTATTTTAAATTCATATTCAACAGAATAAAAAATAAAAGAAACATCAAAAAGTTTTACCCTTCATTCCTGGGAGACCATCTCGTCCCTGCTCTCCTTTGAATCCAGGAAGTCCAGATTCTCCTGGGATACCAGAATCTCCCTTATCTCCTCGTAATCCAGGAAGTCCTATTAATAAAATTTAAAATATTGAGTACTTGTTCTGGATATTATTGTAAACAAAATTATATATACTGAGTTAATCAAGGAGAGTTACTGAAACCGACATTGATATACGCTATTTATGAAATACTGTGGGAGTATTATTGTTTATGGGATACCAATTTCTGTGTTTTTGTGGGTGAGTTGGGACTATTGTGAAGAGGACATATCCTACCTCTTGGTCCTGGTAGTCCAGGCAGTCCATCCTCTCCTCTGGGACCAGGCTCTCCAGGTCTTCCATCTAAACCTGGGAAGCCATCCCGACCTGAAATTAATCAATATATTCAGTAGACATTTAAATTTAATCCTTCATAGCTATTCTGTTGAGTAGTATTGGAAATCAAATCTCATGCAAAAAGAACAAACCTGTTAATAAAATAATTCTTTGAAATAGTATTATTCTCCAAAACAATAATGAATATTCTTCTGCTAACTCCCATTTTCAATGTTGCATTTCAATTATCTTTCCCCACTTATTACATTTAATTTCCTTATTTTGACAATCAATAACAGCTCATCAAAAAGACTTTTTTTTTCAAAACCCAACTATGATGAGATTAGACTCAGTTGAAAATCTCTTATCACTAAAATCACTCATAAAGAAAACCCAGAAATTTCCCAAGTCACTCATCGGAAGAAATATCACAATTCCTCATAGAAAGAAATTTCCCAATCAATCACAGAAAAAAATAACACAATTCGTTATAGAAAGAAATTTCCCAATCACTCATAGAAAAAAAGTTACAATTTCTGTCCTTTCGCAAAATAGCGAAAATAGTTTGTTTACATATACACTTACCATTATCTCCCTTCATTCCTGGTAATCCATCTCTGCCAGTTATACCAGTCAAGCCAGGGGATCCTTTATCTCCCTTGTTGCCTTTCAAGGCTGTGATATTCAGAGGAATCATAGGTCCTACAAAAAAATACCAACAATGTGATGATATTTAATGTAGAATAAACATTGAAAACTGTCTTAACCAAACCCCTTTTGGATTTTAAAACTGATTCACTTTAGACAAGGGTTCGGTTTACAAAGGTTCAAAATATATTTCAGTAGGTAGACCTGGGATAAGGGACACAACTTTTACAAATCATTGGAACATTTGTTTTCAGAATTTTACATCAATCCCATGTAAGCATCAAAATAACTTGAACTGATTTCATTCAGTTTCTGATGAAAGCTTGACAAGCTTTGGTGAAATTGATTATGATACAAACATAGCACTCATTTCAAGAGTTATGTTCCCTTACCCTAGGTCTACTTCCTTAAATTGATTATAACTGACTTTAACAAATGTCTAGTTTAGAAAGTCTTCATAAGCATGTCTTGATACCATACAGGGGGAGTTTTTGGGATGCTACTTTTGACATATTTCAACAGTCTGTCTGAAAACCACAAAATAATTACTCTTGGCTTACATATTTAGTGCACCCATTAGCATCCACCATAAAGGGAAATGCCAAAATTTGTCTTATACCTTTTTACTTCAATTTCGCAAAATGTTCCACCCAACAAATAACTAATAATATGGTACATGTATTATAATATTAAACAGTGGTTTTACTTATGGGATAAGGTTCTTTAGAGTTCTGAATAAGAAAAAATAAGGTACTAAGAATTTATACATCTGTAAAACTTATTTGAAAAATATTCTTTGAAAACCTTATCTTTTCAACTTACTACTTATTTCTTTACATTGATACATAGTTAAAAATAATATCAATAATACAAACTTACCAGGGGCACCCTTTTGACCAGGAATACCATTTTGACCAGGGAGCCCAGGAGAACCTGGTTCTCCTCTAATACCAGGGAGACCAGGTAAACCATTACCAGCTTCTCCTTTCTGTCCTGGCAGTCCTGGGAGGCCATTACTTCCTGGAATACCATCCAGACCTGGTCGACCACTATCTCCCTACAATGTTTTATTGTACATGCAAATATACTCAACTTCAACATTCTAAATTTGAACTGAGGCAGAAATGTAACAAGTCGCTTCAATTCATTTAATGATATTTAATCACAAGGCAACAGCATATCTTATGCATATATAAATATGTATATATTATCTGAATGTGAATTGATTGAATTGGGAAAAATATCAGCTTGTGAGACAGAATATTTAGTTTTTGAGAGAGCGAGCTCAGGGAACACATTTACATTTTTCTTACAAGAAGTTGGTACATGAATTTCTTTTACATTGTATCAAGAATAGTCAGATGTTTATCATTACATGTAAAGTCAAGATAAAATAACCTCCTAGATTCTCATCCCCTACCAACACAAGTTTTTCACCCTCCCTGAAAAAAAAACCCCAATTTTGATTCTTTTAACAATTTAGGTCAATTTCTTTCAAATTGACAGATTTTTTCACTTGAATTGATAAGAAATAAAAAGTAAAATTTGCACGCCCAACCATAAATCTAAAAAAATATTGGATGAGAATCTATAATTTTTTTTATGATTGCCTAAGATGGAGAATATCATAATATTTAACAATTCCACATATACAACTAGTGCATAAAATACTTCCTGCAATTACTGTGGCCCAAGTGAGCAACATTAAGTCAGAAGAAATGTGTAGACAGTTATCAAATCCTATTTGGACAGATTTATACATTCAATCATGTATATCTACTGGTAGCTCTGTTTAATATAGGATTAAACACTGTTTTTTTTTTTTTCTCCAGAATTTATCGATGTGTAAAATCAAATTATTTACTCATAAAACAAATAAAAGCCTGGACGACTTTTAAGTCAATATCAGGTTTGCGAGTGAATAAATTCTGGGAAAACAGTGTTTATCCTTATAATTCCAATCCAATTATATCTGAAATTTTATGCATTTATCTTTTTTTTCCCTCTCATTCAGTGAAACTGACACCCAGAATTGACATTGCAGATGGTGGCATTTAACCTTCAACATAACATGGTTGTCAATTTCAATATTCAAAGTAAACAATAAATAGGGGAAACTGATAACCTAATTCTTTCAGAAATGTTGTTTTGTAGATACAATAAATTAATTTGAGATAAATACTGTAATCTGATTTACAGTAAAATAAAATAAAATAATTTTGTTATATCTCAAAGGATAAAAAAATACTGACATGCCCCTATTCAATTAAATTCAGAGCTACTTTTTTCATGTTTAAAAATAAAAATGCCTTTAAAATTAATTTATAAGAATTGGCTATGATAAAAATGTTGTCTATTGAAAAATAACATATATTTTCCATGTGCATATTTTGTTTATTGCACTTTACTGCACATTAGACAACATTTTTATCATAGCCAATTCTTAAATAAAAAAATAGTATGGAAGAAAGCAGATAATACCATTGCACAACTCTTCTGTCGAATCAATGGTAGCCATGTATGTTTATGATATGTACATGGAATTTACAAAGTTGTAAAGACTGACATTGCTGCGGCCACAAAAGGTGAACAATAAATCATAATGCATGAAAAAGACATATGCTTATAAGATTGGAATTATTCTAAAATGTAGAATGAAATTTATATTGATCAGATAATGCAAAAAACAAAACACCAATTCTACTTTACTATGTATTGAAATGTAACAATATGACAATTTTGTGAAAATCATCTCAATGTTAGTAATCCCAGCAGGCCATTTCACAAATCATGAGATTTACTACTAGAATTTTTCAAATATTACCTTAACTCCTTTTATGCCTGAGAATCCTGGGCTACCAGGGGGTCCTTGTGGTCCTGGTCGTCCTTGGTTACCCTTAGGTCCAGGTAAACCATCTAAACCTTGACTTCCTTTCTCACCTGTCAAACATTACAACATTAAATGCTAGTAATTATCACATATCTCTTTTTCATCACTTCACTTAGATTCTTTCTTATACCCAGTCCACACAATAAGATACTTATGTTTATATGCTGAATGTTGTACATGATAGTTCAGGTGTAAAAGGTCTCCATACATACAGAAATGAACCTTTGTAAGCAATTTATCCTTGATAATAGTCCAACAATGTCTATATTACACTCAGAGGGTGAAAATAAACCAACCTAAAAGTTACATTTTCTTAAATATTATTTTGATATTGTTCTGACTTTGACAAAATCAAGCTGTTTTTATGCAAGTGTAGAGATCTACTTTTGGTACAACCCTACAGGTACTGAAAAAGCCAGGTTTTAAGGAGATAGACCAAGTGTAAGGGACACAACTCTTACAAATCATTCAAATGTTTGTATTCACCATTTTACATCAATCTCATGTAAGCATCAAAGTAACTTGGACTGATTTCATTCTATTTCATTACAAAAGCTTGAAAGGCTTAGGTGAAATTGAATATGATAAAACATATCATTATTTCGAGAGTTATGTCCCTTACCCTAGGTCTACCTCCTGAAGAGTCATTTCTTTGGAATTTTACAGTTTTGATATTTATGCCATATTTTGCTGTTCATGGCTACATGACATTGATAGAGTTAATTGGCAAATGCCTGGGTTAGTATAAAATTCACATACAGTTCAAGGAAGAAAAAAGACAATCTATTGTACTGTAACAACTGATTCAAACAAAGGACATTGAAAAATATGCTCCTTATGATGCTAGAAAATATTTCAAGTGTTTATTCATACACCTAAGTGTTAGCATGAAACCGAAATCTCCTGATGTATTTAAAACAGGCATTGTATTAGTGCTAAATAGCGCTTGACATTCCCTACAGAAATGGTTTGTTTCATCCTGATATATAGCATTGCATAGTAACACCCAGGATATATAAAAATGGCAAAGGCATCAAAATCCTAGAAGTTTACTAGTACAGGGATAATATGCTATTTTAACCCGCAATCAACACCAATTACTTAGATCTGGATTAAAATGCTTTTAGTGGCAGTCAACCCAGTTTAAAATTAACCCCTAAACTGGAGTTAAACTGGGGCAAATCCAGATTAGTCATTTCAGGTGCTAAAGGGAACTAACATGTGGAGTAAAAATTAAGTTGTTGCTAACAAGATGTGTGATGTTCTGTGACATTATTATAATTCTAATGTCAGAGTAAACTGCAAATTGCTGCTTCATACAATGGAAATCAATTCAAATTATTCTATAAGAGTAATCAAGGGAACCAAGATTTTAGCAGATATCAAAAGAATGTAATCCAGGGACAAAGACAAGACATGGAAAACATACACACAACAAAGAAAATAATGTAACTAAAATAATAAATACAAAGTAACAAAAGTAAATGAGCAACTCGGACTCCACTAAACACTGAAAGCATGGACCAGGTGCACCAGTAGGGTAAGCATACTCTGCTTTTCTAGAAACACCCGAAGGGTTGCTCATAAAAGGTCAAGTCATTATTAATTCATTAATAAAATTTTGCTATCATTATAGACTTTTTATACATACAAGACTTAGATATGATGGATATATCCAAATAATTTGTTTATTTAGCTTAACAGTCTTTTCATTGCCACCAGTATAAGTGAGATGATTTAAATCTGGATTAACCTATCTGGATTTGTCCCGAATGAAAATTTTAAGTGTTAACGGATAACTAACTTTTAAAAGATTGTGTTATCTGAATTCAAACTTAAAACCATAAAGAAATTTTATATAGTTTTTTTAGTTTCAGTGTTCAAATTGAAATAAATTATTTTCAGAAATTTTTACAAAATTGTACAACTCCTTTTCATGATTGGAAAAATTATAAAAATTGAGTTCAAACACCATCAACTTACAGTCTACATCAACAAAAACAGGCTGGGCAGGTTCTCCTTTCAATCCTCGTAATCCATCAGCACCAGCAGGTCCTGGTAAACCCTAAAAAGATAAAATGTATTATCATGTAAACAAAAAGTACATGTATGTTAGTCAAAAGCAGTTGTTATTTTGATTACCATTATACAGTGAAATCCTCCAAAACCTAGATATACCAAAAATCTTTCTAAACGATATAATTTGTTAATCCCTTAGTTGATACAAGGGTTTAATTGTATTTAAATCATGGATAAACAGAGCTTGGTTTCATAAAATAATCTCAAGTTGAGATTTTCCTAAAATCCTGAAGTTTTCCTAAAATATCCAATTTCAAGCAATCTGATTGGTCGAAATTTCAGATGAGGAAATATTTGAGGAAATCCTCAATTTGAGATTTTTTATGAAACCCAGGCCAGAACACTTGCCAGAACAGAACATGTTCTACAGTCCAAAAGGAGTTCAGTTTAGTAACATTTCACTGTATCATTAACTTCAAAATAAGACACATAACATATGTCAAAGACAGAAATAACCTGAACAGGAAATGGAAGGGCAATAGACCTGAAATTGCATCCAACAATATTGGACCACATACTTAAGTTGTATACCAAGTATCTAGTGGATGTGGTTTATATTTGCTGAGAAAAATGTTGCCTGCTTGCCTTCTGTCCACCCCCAACCGATATTCACCATTCTATGAGCTGGTTTACACAAGTGCAACCCGGCAAAAATGACACTATAACAAAGTAAAAATATGGACTTGTACATACACTATCTCCAGGTAGACCTTGGAATCCAGGGAGACCATCAATTCCCCTTTCTCCCTTTTGTCCTTCAGGTCCAGGGATTCCAGGGTTTCCATTTCTTCCTGGGGTACCATCCAAACCATTTTCTCCCCTTTCTCCTTTCAAACCAGGTACACAATCACTGCAGGATCCTCCTATGTCACCTGATAATAAAACAAGGAAATAACAATAATGACTTTTATCAATACTTTTGACAGAACCAAATTAAAGGTTAACAATCACTACAATCCCAATAATGATAGAAAACTTTTAAATTAGAAAAAAATATATAACCATAAAAGGATGTTATGATCCAGTCGCAAAGAAATATATAGTTGGGACAAAAGGGTAAATACAGGAACTGAAGAACAAGAGGGCGGGTACTGGCAGACTAGACCTGGATCTGCCTGAGGAGACTACTGAGGAGACTTTGTCAAATTATCCTGTTTCTTACTTGTACCTTACTAGTATTTTGCATACTGCTTATCAATATATGACTGTTGTTATAAATATTTTTGGTCTTTAATTTGTCTTAATGAGCAAACTCAAGAAAGGTTCCTATGAACTTCTATCAAAACTTACCTTTAAATCCTGGGAGGCCAGGTTCTCCAGGTCTTCCACCCAATCCAGGGAAACCTTTTTGTCCTTTTTCTCCCTTTGATCCTGGTAATCCTGGACGTCCTCTAGTAGAATTTCCTGGTTCTCCTGGTAATCCATCTCGTCCCCTTTCTCCTTTTTGTCCTGTGGCACCGTTCCTGCCTGGGAATCCTGAAGGACCCTCAGGACCTGGGATAGATTGTCCTGATTGACCTGGAAATCCTGGTTCTCCCTTTTCGCCTGATAGGCCTGGTAATCCAGGTAAGCCGTCAATACCAGGAACACCTGCAAAGAAATGAAAGATATTTTGTTCTTACCATGATGATTTAATTGAAAAAAACATAGAGATTTCTATATTTTGCAAACTTATGCAAATTATATGTAAATTGGGAGCATCATGGTACTAATGCTGATTGTTATATATGTTTTGAAGGTAGGTGATCACAGGGTGTGGTGGATGGGGTGAGGAAGGGAAGGTAGGATCGGTGGGCATGTGTGGGAAAATGGGTCATTTATGATGACTTTTGGTAATTTTTCGCTGGATGTGGGCTCACCAGGGGTAAGACAGTGTCAAAAGTGCATTTTTTTTCCAAAGATTGTACCCTCTGATGGTCATTAAAAAAATAGCATTTATTACATTCGTAAGTGGTAGGTCAGGGGTCCCCAGTAGGGTCTCTCATATGAAAAAAAAGAGGATTTTTTGCAATTTTTTATTCATATTGGCTTCATACTGGGAATGGTTAGTGTAAAGGGTTGACATGGTAGGAGTGGTAAGAGAAATCATTATTCTATAGAAACCAGGTGAAAAGAAGCACTAGGGATAAATTCTGCTGTAGTTAGTGGCCTACCCGTAAAAAAATCACAACTTTTTGTGGTCACCTTAACTCATGACCTCCTGTTCAGCTCTCAAGCCCCTAATTTTGATAAAAGCACACTCACTCTACTTGCAGAAGAAATCAAATTGTAGTCTCCTAAGTTAAAAAATAGCATTGCCAGAACCCAAAAATCAAAAAACAGCCCAGACTGTATATATATGATTCCTGCATGTTAAGGGTTAAAGTTCTACTACATGAATAGTAAAATTAACAGGCATGGAGCTCATGTGATGTCTTATAAAGATATGGGTTTATGAATGGCTCAAAATCGTTTTGTTGAAAATGGTGTAATTGGGAAATTAATGTTTGACCATTTCACACTGGTGCAAAGTAGAAGTCTCCAACATCACTGCTGGTCAAGACATCACCCATAGCAGCAAAGTTGGGTATTATCATCAAAGATGTTATAGAGTTTACCTTTTTTAACAACTACAAATTAAGAGGCTGTCCATGTGAAAATCAGGCAGATCCGATTGTATGGTGGGCACAGTGTAAATTTTTATCCCATTGAATTTTTTATTCCAATGTAATGTTTACATCTTATGTATGTCAAATAGTAAAATGATTTTTTTTAAAGCAACAATGGATGGCTCAGATTATGATCTTAAAGTTCCTTAACAAAGCAACAAACTGTGGTCTCACTAACCACTTCCGGGTCAAATGGCCACCCCCCTATGTAGTACCAAAAACACACTGAACCTAGACATATGCATTGTAAGTGCATTATTTGTGTGCATTATGATAAAAAGTAGTCAAAATAAAGCCAAGAATGTGTACTTTAAAATCATATATGTAATTAACTACAAAAGTGTATGAATATTGTTTACATGTGTAAGTAATTTGCCTCCATGCTGTCAGTTAGCAGAACAGGTAAAAATGTGGATTTTCAGTATTATTTATTCAAGTAAATTTTGTGAAGAATTTCTACAATCATCGTACCATTAGCATATTAATTTTGGAAGCCTTATTTTCCAAGCTTTGCAACAGTATGCAACTTTAAAATGTCATTTTTCCTCGGAATTCACAGTGAAACTTTGAAAATTACTTTTTTAACATGTAAAGTAATGGAAACATTAGAAGTGGTTAGTGAGACCTGTGTTCTAAATAAGAGTTATCTCCCCTTTTCAATGAATTTCAATGCTTTCTATGTAATTTTTTCTCTCTTTAACCATTGCAGTTAATCAAAACCCAATATTCAACTTTGAGACAGGATGCATTTGAGATATGAAATGGTTGAAAATTTTTTAAAAACAAAATCTGTCATGTGCTACCCACTGCCTGGTTTTTGCATCGACACACTCTTAAATGGACTTTGAACCTTCGTAAACCAAACACCTGTCTTAACTGAATCAATTTTAAAGTTCAAAGGGGTTTGGTTTAGAATGTTTTTGCTGTAATAATATACAAACCACTGTAAATAGTTTTTAATAAAATGCTTTGCAGCTTGATACGACCCAAGATATCTAACCCTGAACAGCTGGGGCAAGTATGGACATACCATTCAAGCTTTATACAGCCCTAAATTTTGATTGCAAGTATATATTTGACACAGAAAAAGAATCTGAACTACAGTGGCCCCTTTTTGGTCCCTTGTTCCTTAATAAGCACAACATCTTAAATCAATCTCTGCATTCCTTTGGGGAAATGGCACCTGTGGTACAATTTCAAAGAGATTCATTCACTTTCAGTCATTATTATCTGTACATCAGGAAAATGCTTGTTTCTTGTCCCTTTTTTGCCCCTAATTCCTTATCAGTTCATGTTACATCACCCAAAATCAATCCCAGGGATCCTTTTGTAGTATGGTATCTTGGACTACAAGAACAAAGAGATCCAATCACATATAGATAGTCAAGAAATTATCCCAACACCATTACAAGAGGCTCCTAGGAGCCTGAATTGCACATCTGTTTAAATTTTGCTTTTCAAGGGCAATAAATTTAACAAATTTTGACTGAAGAAGATTTTGGTAGTACTTATTATAAGGATCATTTCAGCAACTGAAAGTTTCTTTCTATCTAAAAATAGTTTTTAAGATATTGGCTGAAAACTTAATACCTTTTATCACCTTTCAAGGACAATAACTTTTACAAGGAGTTGTCTTACAACATTGATCCCTTGGAGACTTTTCTAGGCCTTATAATGAGTACATACACTTATAGTCTATTTATTATCCAAACATCATTAAAAAGCCTGTTTCTGGACACATTTTTGCCCCTAATTCCTAAACAGCTCATGTTACAACCCCCAAAATCAATCCACGTCTTCATTTTGTGGTATAACAACAACTTCAAAAAGATCAATTCACATTTACTCAAGTTACTGTCCACACATCATAGAAATGCTTGTTTCAGGTCCTTTTTGGCCCGCAATTCCTAAATGATTCGAATCACAACTACCAAAATCTATTCCAAGCTCCGAAAATCTTTCTGTAGTATGGCATCTTGCAATATAATTTAATTAAGATCTATATACTTTTATTCAAGATATTATGTGGAAATGAAGTGTCTATGGATGATGATGATGATGACAACAACAGCATGATACCATTAAACGACCACACGTTTTTTTACGGTGGTATAAAAATCATCAATTTACGATATTACCTGAAGTTAAAACTCACATAAAAATGGAATTAAAATGAATCATAGGGCACAGCTCCGAGATCGGGATTAAATCTTTGACACTGAATGATGAAAGTGGTCTAGAAATCCAATTTGACATTTATCTAGTATAGTCAAATATCAAAATTCTAATTAGAAAATCAAAGAACCCCAAATATTTCATCTTTTTTTTCAAACAAATTTGATGTTGACTTAATTGAAAAATGGACAAAAAATTGAAAATTCAAATACTGAAAACATATTATATGTAATTTTCCCGAAATATGTCAAATTAACATATGTGTGGGTATCAATATTCATGGCTTGGAAAAAATTAATAGTGCTATCTGTGTTAATATCCATTTCTCAGTTACCATTTTTCGTGGCTTTCCATCCACAGTGAAAATAGTGAAAATTAGTACACAGCAAAAATTAATATGTTTACATTACATATCAAAGAATCAGAATCCTTTCTATTTTTTAAGAAATCAAACAAAAGTTCAATTTTTGGATTACAATTTGGACCAACATGACAAAGATCAAAAACAGGAAAATAATCATTAAGATGTCAACAATAACTGTAAAATAATATCTACATCATCATAACATTGAATTATTTCTGCTTAAAATAAGTAACTAACCTGGAAGTCCAGTAGAGCCTTTGTCTCCCTTGATGCCATCTTTTCCTTGTGGACCAGGAGGACCAGGTATACCTGGGCCACCAGCAGGTCCAGTATCACCTTGGGGTCCTGGGAGACCAGGGAATCCATCATTTCCAGGGAGACCTCTTATTCCTGGGGGACCTCTTTCACCTTTAGGTCCTGCAGGCCCATTACCACCTTTGCCCTGTGAATAATCACCATCACTCAATTTAAGGATTCTATTTTTTTATATATTATCCTATGTAACAAACCAGTACATGTATAGGTAATTTCACTGGACCGTTTTGAGATCATTGATTGAAAGATTATGGCTTAGTATCCTATTGCAGATTTTTCATGAACAGCATGAGAATATTTGATCAAACAAACAAACCATGCTTTTTACTAATCAGAAATTCTAAACCATTTCTTTACTATGCTGGCTCACAAAAGCAACATCCTAAAGAAAGGCATTTCACCCCACTCAGACACATTATTCTGATTTAATCAACCAGTCACCACTCCATCCCCTTAAAAGAAATGGGCTTGGTGGAGAAGCAGTGACTTCCAATTAGGCTGACTCGGCTGTGGATCAAATTACAACCTCCCATACTCGAGGCAAGCATGCTATCCTGAGTAAATAATTAAGGAGGTAGACCTAAGGTAGAACCTCCTCAAAATTAAGGGAGATAACTCTGTAAATGGCACTCAGCTATTTAAGACATTCTGATCTTTCAGTTATTCAATTCTTCCAGTCTGCTAATCAGCTTACCCCTGATGGACCTGGCAAACCTCTTGGGCCAGTGTCTCCCTTAAGTCCATCATAACCTCTGTCTCCCTTCTCACCAACTAATCCATTTAGGCCAGGCAAACCATCCATACCAATATCTCCCTTTAGGCCAGGCAAACCAGGTATTCCAGGAAAGCCTTGTTTACCCTGTAAATATAACACATAACATTCTCAATTTATATAGTAATAAAAGTTATTTTACACATCAATAGACTCTGTAAAAATGATATTTATTACTTTTAATTCCAATTTTAATTAATGTAAACCATGTTTTCACCTTCTTTGGTGACAATGTTAACGTAATTGCATTATTTTGTCCCTGAAGACATTATTTCACCATATGAATTCATACAAAAATTAACATTTCCATTTTCATGATCATTTTCTTTTACATTTGGGCAGATTTCTGTGGCATAAGGGGTACCATTCTTTTGCTTAATGGTCTTAAATAGGTAAATATGCATTACTTTGGATCATTAGAATGCTAATATGCCATAAAAAATTTTTGAATATACAAAAGCTTGTTTGGAGAATGGTATTTGAAAAAAAATACCCATTACAGGTGAAATGGAAGAAAACATGCAATTCCTAAAATTCCGTTTTTTATGAAAAAGTTATATTTGTCACCTTGAACCTGAGAAATAATGGCCTGAAGTGAGCAGATGTATTGAATACATCAATAATTAAAACAACAGTACAAAACATGTCTTTCTATGACAGCAATTTTCACCTAATTGGACTTGAAAAAGTTCAAATATATATTACTTGGGCTCATTTGAAAGCTAAGATATCATTTCAATGTACTGTATCACATAAAAGCATGTTTGAACTACATTATTCAGAAAAAAATAAAAAAGAACCATAAAAGTACCAATTGTGATGGTACTAGACAGCAAGTACCAAATAAGCCATATGTTACTGGAGCATACATACTCTAGGGGTTTTGACAGAGAAAAAATGTTAACTAAAGCAATTTTTCTGCGGGATAAGGGTACATATTTTTCATTTTACTCCAAATTTCTACATGTTACTGCAACTTTTTAAGTATGATTAAAGAGCCTAGACATTCGGCTACATGATGACACCCATATATATTTATTTTCTTAAAATTTGTGATGTCCTTGAAAGTTTTAGATGTTGGAACAATTGAGTTACAAAAATCTTGGCTTTTTGTGTCAGTGAAGTACAAATATAAGCTTATACTGAAAAAGAATCAGAAAATATTCTTCGGCAACAAATTGATTTGGTAATGGGAGGTATAAAGGTACTTGAAAATCATATTTTGGTTGATATTGGGGGTGCCCAGGGATAGATCTCATTATCCTGAACACCTTCCCCTATTTCAGAATTTCTTAAACATCGTGGTGTTGGAAATGTATGTGAAAAACTCCTGTGTGACCCTTATGTCCTATTAATAGTAACAGGGACCTTGTTTTTTTCATAGATAAATAATTCCAATAGTCAATTTGTGCAAGATTACCAAAGGAACAATCATCATGGACAGACTCCAATAGTTTCTGAGAATATTTTAGAAAGTAATAACACCAAAAATAGCAAAACCAAACCCTTTAAAAAGGGCAATAGCTCCAACTAAGGTCAACAAATTTTAATGAAAATTAATAAACAAATAGATTTCATCAAGCTGAATACTTTTAGCCTGTCAGTACTAAGCTTAACCTTAAGATTTTGGAGATATATGTGAAAAACTGCTGTTTGACCGCTATGTTTTATTTTCATTTTGGCGGTCATGTTTTTAAACAAGTCAAAAATCGTGGGCAGAATACCCTAAGGAAGAATCATACAAATTTTCATTGAATTCTGTCCAGCAGTTCTAGAGGAGAAGAAGTTTGAAAAAGTGTTAATGTCGATAACGACAGATGCCAAGTAATGGCAATAGCTCACATGGACCTATGGTGAGGTGAGATAATAAAAGTACAATTAAAACTCCATTATCTTGATACTTCATAGCCAAACTTATTAATTGAAATTCTGAGGCATGACATATCCACTGCTTACTTAAGAAAATCATTTTTATATGAACAACACAATATTCATCTTCTCTATAGACAAAACTTACTCTTGGGCCAGCAATACCTGGTACACCTTTCTCCCCTGGCATTCCAGGCATACCTTTCATACCCTGAAACACAAAAAATTGTTATAATTTTAAACAATTACTATCTTTAAATAATAAAGAAAGTCAACGCAGTAAAATTTGTCCTTTTTACTCATAATTTTCTACATTTCATTCAGGAAATAACACATGGCACGCAATTTTAATTTTCAATACAGTTTTTTCGAACCCAAACAGTATTTGGCCAATCAGGAAATAGAATTGCGATCAGGTGACTTGCGTTTCCATGAAGAGCGTCTTTAAGGTCAAAGAGTAAAAAGCAAAACTATAACGACTGCGTCAGAAAAACTAGATCTTATTTCAATATGAGAAAAGCGAGCTTTAAAACTTAATCAATGAATGAGACATACAGGTGTTTATATGTTTGGTTTTTTTTTTTTGCGCATTAACTAGTTATAAGCCACGTCCACACTTTTTGTAATAGATGTTTCTCAGCAGGTGGACAGTTGCCATAAGAAATCTACATTGAAGTTTATTTGTGCAATAAAGTATCTATCATGAATATTTGAAAAAAAAATCATACAAAATGTAAATAACATTGAAGAATGGAATGTTCTCAAAGAATCATTTTGATACTGTAAACATACATACTTTCGAAGTTCACTAATTTTTGCTATTTTCACGGAGGACAAAAAAGCACAAGAAATAGTGCCAGCAATTTTGATTTCTTTCACTTTGAACCACATATCATTCTTTAAAACCGTGAAAATTGATACACAGGAATATGCTCACTACAAAGAACTCATGAAAATTAGCAATTGCGAAAAATTAACAACCATGAAAATTAGTAACAGGAAATTCAATACATTGAACATCCTGACGATATACACACATCTCTTTGGTATTCGAACACTCCAATGAGTTTTATTACAATTCAGAAAGTCGTTAAGGAGGAGATGCAGACAATGCATCAGACCAAATTTTGCTCAAAAACACCTAAATCAAACAGCTGTTATCTCTACAATTTTTGCCAAAACATTAATTCCTGACAATATGCATATCCAAATATGGTAATTTAACATGCCACCAAGTTTTATTACAATCCTGCAAGTTGTTAAGGAGGAGATGCAGACAATGCATCAGACCAAGTTTTGATGAAAAACACTTAAGTCCAACAGTCGTCATCTTTACAATTTTTGCCAAAACATAAATTCCTGACAATATGCACATACCAATATGATAATTTAAAACACTACCAAGTTTCATAACAATCATACAAGTAGTGGAGATGGAGTTGTGGTTGCATCAAACAAAATATTGCTGAAAAAAAACCTGTTTGCATGGGGTATAAAAATTAGATCTGTCAACAGATTTGAAAACATTCTACAACAGCAATTCCAGTAATGAAAATGAAACTATAACAGGACTTACAAACCCTATCATAATAAGTAGATAGATAAACTTACATCTCTTCCAGGCTCTCCTTTAAAACCCTTAGGTCCTTCCCTTCCTTCTGAACCCTGCAAGTACAAGAACAATAGACATTTGCAGTAAGAACTTTATATATATATAGATATAAAAAAATCTTCTTGTGGCTATTTTCCCCTATTCTTGCTTTTTCTATATACATTGATGGTTCTTATCAATCTAGATATCTTGATGGTTCTTATTGTTCTAGATATCTTGATGGTTCATATTGTTCTAGATATATTGATGGTTCTTATCGTTCTAGATATCTTGATGGTTCTTATCATTCTAGACATCTTGATGGTTCTTATTGTTCTAGATATATTGATGGTTCATATCGTTCAAGATATCTTGATGGTTCTTATCATTCTAGGTATCTTTATGGTTCTTATTGTTCTAGATATCTTGATGGTTCTTATCGTTCTAAACATCTTGTTGGTTCTTATCATTCTTGATATATTGATGGTTCTTATCGTTCTAGACAACTTGATGGTTGTTATCATTCTAGACATATTCATGGTTCTTATCACTATTTGACACTACTTAATGAGACGAGTAATACTTAGTGTTCATACATCAGACTTTCTGGCTCCTCTCTTATGGCATGTTGGAAACAAAAAAAAAAACTTATCTGAATGAAGACCATATACATGTGGTAAACGCTTTTTGGTGAAGAAGATACAAAATATCAAACCTTGTATGGGAAGCTCTGGAAGATGTGACTTCCTGTCAGACTGAAATCAGGCTCTCAGTGCTTCCAAGCTGTGAATTTATTTCGCATTAAATACCATCATGAGGACTATATCCTCTATTGAAACTTATTTCAATATTCTTGAAATTTCAAGAAAGTTTTGCATCTCCGTCACAAGTAAATACACTACTGTGTATCCTTGAACTTAGAGTTATGACAGTGAAAATCTGTAAAAGTTGTAAATACTTTTTTTCAAGTTTATTTAAAATTTAATCAAATTCAATGGGAAAATGCTGACTGTAAAGAGTTCACAAGCGGGGGTTAAAAAGAAGAATTATTCTGCAGACCCATGGATGAGACAACCTCGAACAGAGCTTGCCCAAAGGGCCACCTAAATTTGGATGTTTCTTTTTTCTGTTCAACTTACCATAAAAGCAAGTTAATTTCACTTTGGTCCAATTCAGTTTCAGTAATACTTGCCCATTTGACCAGTTGGACGATGCTTTACCCTGACAAAGGTCCCATTACTTCTGATCTTTTCAATAAATAGGGATTTTGATTTTCATAAGGACAAAGCATATACAGATACCTTTAAATTTTGAAGTACTGTGTTTACAAGCATTGAAATGTAAAACCCATAAAAATCTCTAAGTTTAAATAGTCTCCCCTTACAATCATTTGTCAATAATGAATAATACTCCTCAACTTGTAAAATCCAACTTTCATAATAAGTTTATAATTGAATGCAATATTTTATGATCAAATCCATTATTCAGTTAAAGAGATGGGCGGTATCCTGCATATAAGCTTGTTCAAAAGGAAATTCTCAGCTTGATAAATAATGGGGTCTGACCTTATTTCCTTTCATTCCTTGGGAACCCTTAGGCCCTGTTGAAGAGCCTCCTGTTCCAGTAAATGGTAAAGAACTGTTTCCAGCTTTTCCAGGGGGACCAGGGGGTCCTGTCATTCCTCTTTCTCCCTTTGGACCTTTAACACTAATTCCATCACTGCCCTTTTCTCCCTTCTGCCCAGGAATACCATCATATCCCTGAAGTGAAAGAAATTCAAAATGAGTACATATACACCCAATAAATCAAGTTTGAGTAAATATAGTAAAATCTGCCTGAACTAAACGACTTTTGGGCTGTAGAATTTGTTCATTGTTAAGTAGTACTCCAGCTAATCTTTAATGTGATTCATAGTTGGAAAGCCTACATATTTTTATTTTTGATATTTTGTTTAAAACGTTATAGCAAACAGAAATTAACATGTGGTGTTCATATAACCTGTGCTCTTAGCAGATAAAAATGGTATAGAATGTACTGCAGAATTCAAAATAAAGGAGGATAACTCTGTAAATGACACCCAAATACAATATACTCTATTAGATTTTCAATGTTGATTATCTCCTAAGAGCAGGCAGATTTTAATGAATAATTACACATTTCATAATATAGACCCATAAATCAACTTAATATCAAAAATAAAAATATGAAGCCTTTTTTAGGGTGTATCACATTTTACAGAATTTGCATGATTCTTACAAAGACAGCTACTTAACATTTCTGTAAAAAAATCTTCTCATCTGAAACGACTTAGTGGACTGGGTGTCATTTAACACAGCTTATGTAAGACATACGTACACATAAGTACCATTGGTTCGTTAAGGATTTATGTGTATGTAAGTCTTACAAGTACTTTGTGAAATGACACCCTAGAGCCATGCATTATTTTCTATTTCTAAAAAAGTGTTAATTATACATATCAGGCATCAAACATGGCTGTCATATCTTTTTATAGAATACTCTGTTGGGGTGATTCAGGAAGGTGTTTGGTTAATACAAGTTCAAAATACATTTAAACTGATACAAAAGGACTTCAAAATGTGTCTGGTTCAGACAGGTTTTTAACTTATTCCGAGTTGGGTTCAGTAAAGCCTTGCTTTTTTAAATTTAGGCAAAAATAAATGACTGTTTCCTGCTATCCTACCTACTTTTTATGTCTACCCTACATATTTCATGTTTTTGAAAAAAAAAAAAAAAAATTTCCTACCTACCTACCCTATTTTTTTTTTGCTGGAAGCAGGAAACAAGACTATTATCTTTTATAAAATGCAAAAAGTCTCATAACTCAAAAACTAAACGTTCAAAATTAAAGTAAAATTAAATGGAGCTTTCTTCCATCAAAATGAACAATTGAACACAATTTTATTAAAATGGCTTAAGTAGCAGTCTTTGTAAGAATCATGCAAAATCTGAAAAATGTGATACACCCCAAAAAAGGCTACATATTTTTATTTTTGTAATTAAGTTGTTTTATGGGTCTATATAATAAAATGTGTAATTATTCATTGAAATCTGCCTGATCTTAGGAGATAATCAACATTGAAAATCCAATAGATTCTATTGTATTTGAGTGCCATTTACAGAGTTATCTCCCTTAATTTTGAAATCTACAGTGCATTCTATATAATTTTTGTCTCCTAAGAGCACGGTTTATATGAAAAACCACATGTAAATTTCTGTTGACTGTGGCATTTCAAACAAAATATCAAAAATAAAAATATGTAGGCTTTTTACCCATGAATCACACTTTGCATGATCCTTAGCTGGAGTTCTACTTAAAGTGTTTTGGAGTTCTTGAACGAAGCATTAATGATGGACAGTGGTTTACCACAATATATCCTGTCAAAATTGAAGGGCATATAAAACCTGCGAAATTCCAATAACTCTAAATTGGAGTATCACAAATTTTCAAAAAAAAATGAAAGCGAGCTTTCATCAATATAAATAAACAGTTCAGTTAAGTTTATTGATATTGTAGTATGGGTTTTTTAAACCATAATCTGAAAACAGAAAATCTCCCCATATTTGTATGAATTAAATCCCATGTTTCAAAAACAAAAAATTGGAAATTTATAAAAATTGAAAAGGAGCTCACAACAATAAAAACAAACAATTCTCCAAAGTGTCAAAAAAATTTGAGTTTTTGTGCAAAGTATGAATGATGGAATGAAAATAGGATGGATGGACTTCAGAATACCATAATACGCCCATCCTAAAGGATGGGGATTTACAAACTCTTGAGGAGGGGCCTCTTAACTGTACTGTAGTAGATAGAGGGTATAAATAGTCTGAAAATTAACACAGAAAACACCACATAAATGGGAGGATTTTAGAACAAAAATAGTCATGGAAACTAAGACTGATAACAGGAGGATAATCTACCCTAGGTCCAGGAAAACCCTTCTCTCCTTTGTCTCCAAGTCCACCATCTCTTCCAGGAGGTCCCTGAAATATAATTAATTATCCATAAGAAATGGTTCATTCTGATTTTATCAAAGCAGTTTTAACAACAAGAAAAAAAATCATCAAAGATAATTGTTTTTAAATTTTAAGAATATTGATTCTTGCAAGTTAAAAGTTTTTTTCTTTTTTGCTAAGTTCCAACCTAACATAATTTTTTTGGTGATATATTAATTGAAGTTCCAACCTTCTGTAAACTCTCTTTCATAATTTTTATAATTTTTGCTACATTCCAAACCATGATGATTTTCTTTCATGATTAATTTATTTTTGCTAAGATCCAACCTACTGAAAATTATTTTTATCTCGTGTGTTTTCTTTCCACTAATTTCAGAAACAGAAAAAAATCATGAAAATAAATAGCCACAAAAAAGTCTCTTTATAATAAATAAATCTTGATAGAATATTAGACACAAAATTACATAGTAACTTAATTGGATTGACATCCTGAATTGCAAACAGTAATCTGTTAAATAAAACTGAAGTTTTAGGTAGTAAAGACTTGGTAAATGGACTAATGAAGTTCGTGTTGCCAAATTAAGAGGCTATCAATGTAAAAATCAGCCAGATCCTATGATATGAGACACAGGATAAATTCTATCCCATTGAATTTTTTTGTTCCAATGTAATGTATATACCATATGCATGTCCAAAAGTATAAAGTTTGTTTTAAATAGACAATGGATGGCTCTGAAAATGATTTTAAAGTTCCTTAACAGAGCAACAAAATTTTGCTCATATTAACGAGTTATCTCCCTTTTCTTAATGAATTTCGATGCTTTCTATGTAATTTATTTCTATTTAATCCTTGCAGCTAATCCAAAACCAACATTCAACTTTGAAGATAAGAATGCATTTGTGATATGAAATGGGTGAAATTTTTTTTTGAAAACAAAAGTTGTCATGTGCCATCTACTGCCTATTTTTGCTTGGACACCCTCTTAAAACTCAAATAAAAGCAATGATGTTGGATTTATAACAAGTCATTATTTATGACGTTTAGTATGATAAAATTACTTATCATCAATTTTTAACATAGTACAATTTTCTGAGATATTAATTACAGTAGTTTAGTTCTTACCATAAAGATACATGCACATCCAAGAAATTTACAGCATACCTGAATGATGTATATTGACAAGGGAGATATAGTGAACACACATTTTGGAATAGGCAGACAGGTAATAAATACATTAACATTTGATCATGACTACCCTACCGGTGCACCTGTTTCTATGTGCATGTTATTGGGTTATTTCATGTTCTTTTTAGTTTGTGTCCATTTCTTTGTCATTATCCCTGGATTATGTTTTTTTTATTACTGTTCCAATCCTGGTTCCCTTGTTTTTCCCACATAATCACACACAGATTAATTAAAGTTTACGATCAACTTACATTCTGTCCAGGGAATCCTTGGCGACCAGGTTCACCCTAAAATACATAAAAATGGCACTATTAGAACCAATTATTAATCAATTTCTATTAAATAGCATGGTATCTCAGCTTTGTGTTTGGAAAAATAAGATTTTATGTTATTGAAATGAGCTTCAAAAAAAAAAAAAACCAACAATTGAAATGAAAAGTATAAGAGAGTTATGGAAAGAGCTACTATTTTCAACATTTTTTGTAATAGTGATATTTAAAAATACAAAGACATAACCAAAATGAATAATGATGAGAAAGTTTTTTAGGCTACACATATTTTAAAGTGCTTTTAAACTGACAAAGACAATTTCTTCAGCTAATAGGTTCAGTTCAGGAAAATTTGGCTGAAACTGAACTAATTAAAATTGAAAACAGCTGAGAAACTCTTTCTAAACATAAAAAAAAAATATGAAAAACACCTTTGATTATGAAAATGATTCATATAGAGGAAATTGTGGTTTCAAGTAATCTTCCAGCACTGTTAATAACCACAGAATATATACTTAATAGTCTGATGCAAAATCTAAAACTGAGCTGTATGTACGAAAAGCCATTACTAATTAGCTCAGGTGAAGGTATTGCTGATTCACATCTCATTTTTAACTAATATAACTGTATAGAATGTATATTAATTCAATTTGGAGGGCTAAGTAAAATTACCTGACTGGTACAAACAGAAAACCAAGCTCACATACTACATACTCACAACACTGAAGGAGTGGGACATTTTTAATTTGTGATTTTCATAAATTGATGATGCAAATAAACATAATTTAGCCACCTTGGACTGTATAATAGGGGCATTTCTGTATTCAGAGAGAAGTTGAGATTGCAAGATGCTTAAGTCGTCTAAAAAAATCAAAAATGTTAACTCCCACAAAATTTAAGAGATAAAAATTCCTTGCAATAAGTACTACTGAATATGAAGTTACAAGTGTTAGTTGCTGGGCACACCCCATCTCATACAGGAAGATGATATCAGACAGCAACCATTATCATTTACACATATGCCCCTTCTTTATGAAGCCAAGCACCAAATTTAAAATCAATCCATATACTGGGAGCCAAGACTTTTGTTTCCCTTTCATTCCACTTAGGGAAAATAGCAAAGACACACAAAACAGAAAGTTGGTATTGGACAGCACCCATAATCCTTTACCATGTATGCCCTACACACCGAATTTGAAATAATCCATTGTGAGCTAAGATAATTGTGACAAAATTCAGATGGACAAAATGATGGACAGACAAGGTGATTTCAATATACCACCTACCTATGGGGTATAAAATTGTGTCCTTACTACATACCAATTTTCAAGAAATTCGATGCAGCAGTGTGAGAAAAGTTGTGATGACAAAAGGCTTCAGTCACATACAATATGTACAACTACAAGTTTTGTAGATACTACAAATCAAGTTTTGTGAAAATATGGAAAGCAGCTCGAAAGGAGATGAGATGACATAAAAATTTGAGAGAAGAAGTTTTGGAATAGAACAGCTTTGTATTGTAATGAAAGCAAAAAATCCATTCCTATTAGCGACCCACCTTTTGTCCTTTCGATCCATCAATAGCTGGTTCTCCTTTTGCTCCTTTGGATCCAGGGAAACCAGGTGGACCAACTGGACCAGGAAAGCCAGGAACTCCTGGACTACCAGGCTCTCCCTATAATCAAAGAAAGGAATCATTATTTTCAATACCTTCAGAAGGCAGACCTGGGGTAAGGGACATAACTCTTGAAATCAGTGATATGTTTGCATCATATTCAATTTCATCGAAGCCTATCAAGCTTTTATTTGAAATAGAATGAAATAAACCAAGTTACTTTAATGCTTAGATGAGATTGATGTAAAATGCTTTACGCAAACGTTCAAATGATTTGTAAGTGTTTGTCCCTTTACCTAGATCACATTCTTAAGTAAAATATTCATATTATAAAAAATAAAAAAAGAATAGCTACAAAATTCCCTTGAGATTTTAGAACTGGTTAACAATGTTTTACTAGTTTTAAAAATTTAAATACCAACAACAAAATGTACTCAGTGTAATTTTTTTTATCTCAATCAAACACTGACCCTTATGTGACAAACCATATCAGAAATGTTCCTATAAATGATTGCTGACATCCTCTAAGGAAAGTGCATTTAACAGTTTAGCTACGTCATATCATAAATGCCAGAAGCTGTGAGTGGTGTGTCCAACCACTGTATCTGCCAATGTAGACATCAACAGTTTAGATTCTAACAAAGAACTCATCATCTACCAGAGGCTGTCTTTGCCTCTTCCATGAAAATTTAGATTCCAACAAAGAACTCATCACCTGCCAGAGGCTGTCTTTGCCTCTTCCATGAAAATTTAGGAATGCCAACAAAGAACTTTTCTTATTTTTTTTTCTATTTCTACAATATTTTTGACACAACAAAGAGTCATGGGGTTATTTCACCTAAAAATTTCCTATGCATAGATTTTATAGTATGTTGAAAAGTAAATATAATCTAATACTTTAAAAGCAGTAACAATTACAATTTAAAATTGTTTTAGAAGAATAAGATGGTAAAAAAACATAATGAAAATTTTAACAAGGAGTTCATATAACAAAAACAATGGAGCTGCATCAGATTTATAAAGGCCACCTTATAATATTGGAACTAGAAGCAGATATTTACAATTCTGCACACAAAAAAAATCCTAAAGTCCTAATTACTAATGTTCAAATGAAATCAACACCCTTAAGTATGTTTTGTCTCAACCCCCAGTAATTCTGGGAATACAGCCTTGATTCATCAAATCATTATCTGCTATTTATCTACACAGAAAATCAGAATCAGCAATATATATATCTTGGCAGCACTTATATCATTTAGCTGCCCTACATCTGGCCTAAAATCAGTGTTTTATAGCAAATTGAAATGGAGTGGTACCAATTTCAATTCAAATCTATGTAGGCTACTTGGAAATTGAAATAGCTTTCTTTTATATTATACATGGTAGGAAACTCACTCAAATTCAGACAGTCCTGAATTATGAATACAATTTTTCAATACATTAACTAGATGGCTATATAGATTTTTGCAAAAGTTAGCAAGCCCTGCCAAATATAGTCTCGGGCTAGCAGGCAGGTTACTATTTCTAACTCTGTATTATACCAATGTGTCTCCTATTTCATTACCACAAAACACCTGTGTGATCTTTTAGACACTGTCTTTCATGTTTGAAAAGCTGTCAAATATGATAATCTTGTTGTAACTGACCAGGTAAATGCCAGCTATTCAAATGAGAATGACTGTGTCCACAAAAAAACCACACACACAGGTGTTCTATGGCAATAAAGTAGGACACATTGGTATGTTGTACAGCAGATATCTACCTAAAGAGCTATTTAAATCACACAGAAGCCTATAGCTAGAGTTGTATTGAAATCAGTACCACTCCATTTCAAATTGCTATAACATATCAATGTGTACATTATATACATATTCTCTTTAACTTTCTTACTCTGCATGGCATGCAATGTTTCTTTGATAAATTTTTATCAGAGTACACGTGTACCTGGTATCAAATAAGAAAATCATAAATAAACCTTGATTAACTTAGAATCAAATATAATTAATTAAAATACATACTATCATTATCTCCAAAAGAGAAAGACATGATGGAATTTTCTTTGTGGATAGAAATTACATTATGTAACAGGCTTTACAATTGTCAAATCCAACAACTGCTAGAAAATTTTAGAACAAGCAGATAGACAGATAGACAGACAGGGTGATTTCTAAATAAAAAGAGTTCTGTACTTAAATGACCCGATTCTATACAACTCCTACACTTTATGAACCTGCTCCTGTTCAAATTACAATGCAGAGCAAGGAAAGAAAGTAATGGAAAAAAAACTTTCATTTTGCCCCTGAAATTCAAAAAAGATGGTCCACTCTAATGACTTTCAATTTTTACGATATAATCAACCAAACTTTCCTGGAAAAGGGGGGGGGTGGTGGCCTTCTTTCCCTGAATCTGCCTATTGGCTACCTACACAGTTACTTAATTAGCAAGAACATATTATGATTTGATAACAGAGACTTCAGGGATATAAGAAATGCCCAAAAATCTTTTGATCTTTGATTAATGTATCAATAGGGGATAAGATTCAACTGATAAACTCAATTTTTAATAGGCTTTGTACATGTATAATATTCAATTACTGATAAACTCAATTTTAATAGGCTTTCTGTAATATTCAATTATTAGTTATCTAATACAACTTTGCAATGTTGAAGTTATAACACTGAAGTTCTATGAACCTTCAACAAGCTT
Organism: Perna viridis; assembly: GCA_037379345.1. Classification (NCBI taxonomy): domain Eukaryota; kingdom Metazoa; phylum Mollusca; class Bivalvia; order Mytilida; family Mytilidae; genus Perna; species Perna viridis. Next base: position 55,977,864 of record CM074512.1, read on the forward strand.
CTATTTATTAGTGGCAAGTAAAATTATGACAATTCACAATTCTGTTTTTACACAAGAACATATTAAAAATATATACATGCATTGAAGCAACTTTTTTTATGAATCGACAACCTTTTCAAGAAACATTATGTAAGAGTATATGATATTCTTGTGTCTATTTTCTATGGAGGTATACCTACCTGAGTTCCATTACATCCATCTAATCCAGGGGGTCCTCTAGGTCCTATAGGTCCAGGAATACCCTGAAATATGCCATTTGCATAATATCAATTAATGCCATAAAACAAAAGTTAGCATAAAATCAATTATCTATGGTCAGTTGTATCATCAACAATACTTAATAAAAAGAGCAGTTTTAGTTTTGAAAATCACAGTTTCATGCATGACAAAAAAAAAGAACAGTTTCTTTGTTCTGTCTCAAACAAATAATTAAATGTACTTGACGTGTGCTGACATGCACAATTTCCTGGTGTGCTGATAGCACAATTAACCTTTAAATTTGGAAGTGCTGCTTCTTATTAAGATAATCGGTAAAACTCATTCTGTTTTAACACACAAGAATTTAGTGTCAGTCTGACATCTGGCATTAGTTATCAAGATTTTAGTGCAGTGAATGTAGCAGATGCATTAAATTAAAAAATATTTTTCTATGATTTAGAGTCCCTTATAGTACAGAAAGATACTGAATAAAAATGCCAAATTATCACAGCTGAACACACTTATTAAATACTTCCTTTTTCATGGTTTTAATATCAATGTATGACCCTATTTTTAACTGGATTACTATAAAAGTGAGTACATATTCTATGGCTGGGATTCACTTGAAACTATGCATTCTAATTTACAGTTTATATGGAATTTCTATTAAAAACAAGAGGCTCCCAGGAGCCTGAATCGCTCACCTGGTTGAATTCTGCCTTTCAAGGGCAATAAATTAAACAAGAAGTTGTCCAACAATTTTGACTAGAGAAAACTTTAATAGGACTTATTATAAGGATCATTTCAGTAAATGAAAGTCTAAATCTATCATAGTTTTTAAGAAATTGGCTGAAAACTGTAAAAAAAAAAAACTGTCATTTTCCCCTGTCATGGGCAATATCTCTTATAAGAAGGCTTCTGATAAATTTTATGCCAGAAGACTTTTGTAGTCCTACAAATGAGGATAATTTCAGCTATTGAAAGAATTTGGCTAAACCTAATGGTTTTGGAGATATATGCGAAAAACTACTGTCTGACCCCTATGTTCTATTTTTAGAAACAGTGGCCATGTTTATAGATGGATAAAAAAACCCACTTCAATTCTATGCAGGATACCCCAAGAAACACTTATACCAAGTTTTGTTTCAATTGGTAAAATATTGTCAGAGGAGAATTCTTTTGAAAGAAATAACATTAAAAATAGGAAAAAACTTTGAAAAAGGGCAATAACTCCAACATGGCTTAATAGATTAAAATGAAATTTGACTGCAGACAGTTCTCATCATGCTGAACACTTTTACCCCATGTCAGTATTTGGCTAAACCTAATGGTTTTGGAGATATATGCGAAAAACTACTGTCTGACCCCTATGTTCTATTTTTAGTAATGGCAGCCATGTTTTTCGACGGATCAAAAATCCTCACATTAGCTCTATGCAGGATACCCCAAGGAACATTCATACCAAGTTTGGTTTTAATTTGTCAAGTAGTTTCAGAGGAGAAGAGTTTTGAAAAATTGTTAACGACGACGACGACGGACGCCAAGTGATGGCGATAGCTCACATGGTCTTCGGCCAGGTGGGCTAAAACTTTCTAGGTGACATCCTTGAATACCAAACTCCTTGAAATGAAGATATTTCAGGAAAAAAAATTAAAAAAAAAAAAAAAAAACAAATACAAGTAACAAGACAGCATAATAAAGTATTGTAATAAACAAAGAAAGAAACTGAAAGAAAGTTCCAATAATTCCCCCTTTTTGAAGGTTGTTGACCTTATTGCACTTTGATTGGAGTTTTGACCTCAGATTTTTGATGTAAGAAACAAATAAATCTGCATTAATACTTACAGGAATACCATTCATACCAGGAAAACCAGGCATACCCATTTTGCCCTGAAACAGAATGATATGTTATATTGCAATATGGGAACTATTTATTAGCAACAAGTGTAACATGTATCATCTAGGCAACATGGCAACACATGAATAGAAAAGGAATAATTACCCTGATTTTGTTTATAACAACTCTTTTAACAAATTAAACATCATTCTTTATTTTACTGCGAAATATGTTGTTGAAAGCAAATACTTGACACTATAAAAACAAGACAGACTATTTATATTAAATCAAAGTGTACAAAATCACTGTTTGATTCATAATTAAAAGGACCACATACTCTGTTTCCCTTTGGTCCCTCAGGTCCTTCTCCTCCATGGTCTCCTTTCATTCCTTTAGGTCCCTGAAGACCCTCCATACCTGGAAATCCTTGGATACCCTGGGGTCCAGGTGGACCAATTGGGCCTGGAGCTCCCTATAAAACAGCAAAACATAATCTTTTATTATCACACAAAGGCTTCATAATATCACAAAACAACAAATATAGAAAACAGTCCCCAAAAGTTTAAGCCAAAAATTTGTCACAAAATTGCACTACACTTTCTATTTAAAAATTCTAGACTACTAAAACTGCTCACAAACAAATTGGTCAAAAGATGTGCATAGTTTGTACCCATTGGTATTCTGATTGTTGTTGAAACTTTTAATTTAATTCTAAAGCTCTTTTTCATGGATAGAAAATGAGTAGAAACCCTCTTGAGTAAAAACAAGCATCATGTATCTGTGTTGGCAATCAAATGTGTATTTCTGGTTGTCTTCAATTCTCCGCTTGTTAAGACATGACTGAGGTGAAATTGATGTTTGTTTGATCAGAAAAAGTTTCCATGAGATCAGATACAAATTGATGTGCAGGTGCATTCATATCATGAAAAGCTTGAGTCAACCTAACTGATTTATATATATACTGGTATATAACAACTGTTTTTAAAATGCACCAGTAAATAGGAAGATTGATTTATTGACAAATTGAATAAAATTTGACAAATTCATTGACAAAAAGACTTTGTTCAGCCTAAGAACTAGACAACTTTTGGCAAGGCGTTAACTGTGTGGTGTTCTTGGAAGAAGCAATCTGAAGTATCAAGTGTACAATATAACATTCGGGGGGGTGGCAATTTCAAGCAAGGGAAAAAGGGTAAGTTGGTATTCCAAGCTCTACTGTGACAAGTAAATGATTTGTTATACTAAGTTGTCTGCATCGTGGAACTCCCACATGTGTTAGAACGATTTAAAATTAATTTTGAATGGAAAACATTCCAATCCATTACAAGGTGACTACCCCCCACCCCAATTTTCCAGCAGCGACACATATTATTGGTTTTCAAACAGAAATCAGACACCCTAATATGGCAAAACCATGAATATGTCACTATGATGGCAACATCACATAACAGGCTAGTCATAGATTTTGAAGACTACTGCATATCAGTAGAAAATTTGAAAATTGTTTGAATTCCTTGGTCTTGTGATGTAGATACATTTTTATGCAGACAAGGAAAAAGATTATATCACAAGCATCTTCCAAAATAAATGCATATAGAAGTTTCTTTTCATTTCATAACAAAAGCATTTGGTAAGAAGGTATTTCCTCCCAGTGGGAGATCTATAATTAAGATACCAGAAGTCCATTAGCACTGGTATCTGGATCACTGACCAGGAATTATGCAATATTAAAGCCAAAAATGCTTGGCTTAATAAATGTAACTATGATGTAATACACAATGTATAAGTAATATGTGTGATACAGTACTGACCACATGAAATTGGAAAGTTAAGGAGAGTTTCAGTTGGTATGTGTCATTTGTTGAAATTAAAAATAGATAAATAAAACATTTTGATTTCATTGACTTCATATATCAATGTTTGCACTTCTTCTTATAGAGTACACCTATCTCCACATAATTTACCCATAAAGTTCAGTTCTCAAATTTTACAGCAATTAATGTAGTTAATTTCAGAGAATATACTGTGAAAGTACTATTGTTCATGGGGTACTGATTTTCTTGGTTTTTGTGGGTGAGCCAAACCACGAAATTTAGTTCCCAACAAAAAGGAGATTTCCATTGATACCTCAAACCACAAATTCAAGAATCCATGAACATGTGTATCCTCCCTAATCCAGGAAAATTACTACTCTCGAATTAAAGTACTTTTACAATAGTCTGTTAGTCTTCACCTGATTAAATAACAACAGCTTAAAGAATTTTACAAAGACATCTCCTTATCAATTGTCTAGTTAACTATCTAAGGATGGTCAATCCTTCTACATGTATATCCCTGAAATTAACTGTTTTATTCGCTGTCAAAGCACTGGAAAACAATTTCTAAAACACAAAACAACAGAATATAAAAGTACATGACAATGGCAGTCTGAAAACCACATTATTAGGCAGATGTGAAATTATTTCACATACTTAAAGAGACCATGCTCAAGAGACAAGAAGTGCTTCACGCTGACTAGTGTTAAAGTACAGATAATATAAGATTCAAAATCTATTTCCTGTGGTTCAGAAAGAAAAAGCTTTTTGAGGGCATCTTCTGAATGAGTAAAACATTTTGGTATACCTTCATACAAATATAAAATACACCAAAAATGTTATTTATTAGTCATAAACCCTATCAAACCTTAGAACTTAAAAACATACATGTGAGAACTTTCAATGTAAAGCATATTGCATAACTTTAATGAAGTGGAGGCATTTTTTGGGTCAACTAGAAGCTGTATCCCACACCTTCTTAGAAGTGCATTTTTTCTTTCTTCGTCTTTTAAAAATATGTAAGCATATACATCTACGTCATTTGAAACAAAAAAGTAAATGAACAATGATGTAAACAAGCAAAAATCTTGATCAAAATTGCAATGAGCAGGGTTGTAAACACAGACGGAACAATAGACGTATTTATATAACTTCCTTAATAAAAATGGGTCATAATATGTGCATTTGAATTATAAACAGCAAGTTTTGCTATGAGATGAAGTCAAAGATAGATTGACTAATAAATAAAGATGTCTGCAAAGAAATTCTTGCTGCAGTTTTGATGCATGTGTGGTAATTACTTTCTATCTGTAGCAGACACAGAGACAGCAGATAGACAAGGCACTGTTACACTAATTTGTAAAGAAGAACTGCCTAAATTTGTTTTCCAGTTTCCTAAAATTAACAGTACTCATCACTTCAATTAACAAGATGCTTCATTCATGTACTGCTAGAAACTAAGTTCAAAGGGATATAACTCCCTAAACAATTTGAGAAATAAAATTTTCTGGTAAAATGCACAACTTCAAATTGTGTCCTTACTGCACACCAAGTTTCATAAAATTCTGTTCAGTTGTTTGAGAGGAGTTGACAAAAAGAGAAGTGACAGATTGATGGACTAACAACAGACTGACTGACATGTAAAAAAATTATATCTTCTGAAACTTTGTTCAAGGAGTACATTTGTATTACAAAACACTAATTAAGGATACTTTTTGTAAAGAGCAAACTGCTATTAGCATACCGGTATAATTTTATGTTTAAATCGAAGACAACGTTAAATCAATAAATTCTAAAAAGGGTATGAGAGGGTCCTGAAAGGCCAGATGGGGCCAGTCCTTATTCCAGTGATTTACTATATAAGCTACCACAATTTTCAAGCATAAAGGGACCATGGATCAGTCCATTGGGGAAAGGAAGGTAATTTTAAGCAAGCTTTCAGACTGTATACCATGTAGTCCCTAAAATCCCTGAAATAATCAATTACAACAGACTGAAAGGTATCACTACTTTGGCAAAGAGTCAGCATTAGATTAACTAAGAGGTTGACTCAGGAGTATTACACATGTATTATGTATTTTGGCCATTGTTCAGTCCATGTCTAATCCAATGTTATCTACTATTGTATCTGACATGAACTTGACAGAAGCATATATAGAAAGTTTAGGTCATAGGGGTATAGATAGTATCATATCTATCCTGAAAGATACATGTTTTTTTTTTGTAGATAATATGGCTTTCTTACTTTATTCTTTGTTGTGTTAACTAAGGTTGTAAAAATTATTCTGAATGAAATTCATTTTTTTTTTAGAAAGAAATGTCACGATCGAGAATAACATGTACTTTGTGAATGTTCTTTGAAATTATAAAGAATCCATTCAATGTGAATAAATGGAAATATACTTCATTATGTAAGCGGAATATCTCAGTGGTCGCCCATTACAGCAAAATCATTTAAACAAAAACAGGTTTTCAGTCTCAGACAAGCATACAACTTAGAAGAAATTAAATTATTCTTTGAGGGTTGTTACTTAAGCCTGTGATCAGAAATACATCACTTTTTATGTTGGTGTATTAATCAGAACGATGTATGGTTTTATGATACTCTCATGGATGGACGAGAGCCTTAGAAGTTATTCATGTAGGAAATAGAACTGATAGGAATATTTATGGTTTCTTTTTAACTTAATGAACCTCAGTAGTACAGAGAAACTTGTCTAAACTGAAGTTCGGAACCCCTTTTATTCAGAAAAAAACTGTTTGTATAAGGCAGGTGTTCAGTATACACAGGTTCAAAAGCATTGAAACTAATGTGAAGGGAATTCAGGAGATGTCTGATTTACACAGGTTACTTATATATTCAGGTTCAGTTTATAGAGGTTTTACTGTATTTGCACAAGTTACCAGTTTATCCAGCATGCAGTTTAGACAGGTTTTACTGTATGAAAGTATCACATGCACCAGATGATCCTCTCGCCAGTGACCCACAAATAAAAGGTTTTCATTGCATTTTGTTGAACACCTGTATGATATCACCCATATGTGAATTGTTTTGATTGGACCTGTTTGTGACTCTGTTGTGACTTGTGTGAGGGAGCTGCATTATTGTTGCTAGACTATAACTGGATTACATTCACTTGCATTGTGACAGGTTCTGCTGGCAAAGCAAAAAAAGAACATGCTTACCCTTGTCACCTCTGTTTTTTTTGTGGGCATTCTAGTGCTTTAGTTTTTTTTGTTTTGTGTCTTGTTTTCCTTATCTTCAGTTTTTTTATGTGAAATTTATTCTATTTGGTCCACTATATCGTGTATGAAGATTTACACAGTTCAAGATCCGAAATTGAAACAAAAAAAATATCATGGCAGTAAGCCAAGGGTATAAAAGGGTCAGGAATTTAAATTTCTTTGCTTCAATTTTCATCCAACAACATGCACAAGCAAAATTAAGAAATCTGATTTTTTCAATCAAATCCTGTTTCGTAAAAAAATTATAAATTGGGATTTCCTCAAATCCTTGAGTTATAGTCAAATTTCAAGAAAGATAATTGGTCAAAATTTGGGCTGAGGTAAGATTTGAGGACATCCTCGAATTGAGATTTATTATGAACACAATACTAGTCTTTTAATTCATTAAGTACCAATCCATATAAACTTCAGACACTGCCAATGGTTCATGGTGAAGAAAAACCCACCGAACAAACGATGCTTTTTCAGTCAACATATGCTATTCTTTCATATAACAATAAGCTATTCTGCATTCAGATCTGCACTTATTAAAAAATCATACATTCATCTCCCACTAAAATCAACCAAATCTAGCCAAAGTAAGAAAGATAACTCTTGCAAAGTGCAAATTTCATGTACAATCTATATATTTTTTTTCTCAAAAGTGCAACAACCAAAGGAAGAACTAAGACTGATTATGTGATCAGTAACCATTTCAGAACAAGAAATAAAACTGAATTTGGTGGGTTTTTGACATGCATGAATCACCTTCTGTCTGATTTTAAGAAAGACTGCTACATGTACTTAATAGCATACTTACCCTAGACCCTTTCTCTCCAACACATTTACATCCATTGTAAAACACGCAGTTTCCACCCTCACATTCTTTATCTGTTTGCTGGAAAATGATAGAAACTAAGTTAAAACAACATAATCAAAGTACTCATAACCTGAGTCAATTAAAATTGAATAAGAAACTAATATCTCTATATGTTATTAAAACAGAAACAAACTGGCAAAAATGCAGGAAGAGGTCAAATTGGTATAGAAACATAAAAAGTCTTCATGATTCATTGTTTACATCCAGAGTATATTTCCTTTTCGTGTTAAGAAAATCAGCTACAGTCTTATATAATTAAGAATAATTTACTTGTATGAAAATCTGATCCAACAGAGAAAACCAAAATTCTATTTTTTTTAGAAAGCAAAGTAATTTGCAAATATTAATTGGTCATCCAAAAACATTGACTAAACAACTGTAGGTTTATTGGCAAGAACCACTATACCAACGATAATTTCTATCTATCTTTATTATAATTTTCAAGACATCTTGCACACTAATCAACAAACTGCTCACATTTTTTTCCCAGTCATTTGCAAAAGTTCCCACAGGGACTTCCATGCAGTAGTAAGTGGTACATTTGTAGGTGGTTAACAAATTGGTACAAATTTTGTTGCATACCCAAAAATAATTTGGATAGAACCTACACATATACCTGTGTCGTCACATAAATGCAGAGATCAGATGTTGGTAAAAGATCCACAAGACAATGACCTCATTACAAATACTGTTAAATTCAGATGATAAAAACACAAGAGGACACCAAGGATTCACATGGAGGCTATTGAAATCCTTGCCTATGAGTTAATTGCAATCAACAGATTTTTCAACATGTTAAAGACATTTTGCCTCAATTAAACAGTAAAGCTGTCCTTCTTTTTTTAACGTTTTGAATTTTTTTGCCAATATTTGTAGCAGCTATGCAACAGAAGAGGACCCATACTTTACCAGTGCACATAATTCATACAGCAACTTTTTATTGGAGCCCAATATTCTAATTTATTATTTAATTTCTGTGTGTATTTTTTAATTTGTATTATTTGTGTTATTTTGTCTGTCATTTGGTCTATTCTTTGGCCAGGATTATGAATTTAGTCTGTCTTTTTTGTCTTATTCTTTGTCCTAGATCACGGATTTTGTTAGTCTTTTTGTCTATTCTTTGTCCTGGATCATAAATTTTGTTAGTCTTTTAGTCTATTCTTTGACCAAGATTATGAATTTTGTCTTGTTCTTTGACCAGGATAATGAATTTTGTCTGTCTTTTGGTCTATTCTCTGTCTATAATCATGAATACTCTGTTCCTCATTATAATAGGGGTCTCCTTTCTTATACTTAATTAATTCATCTATTTTCTGCATTTTTAATGCCTCTAACAATGATAATTATAGGCACATTCATATGCCAACAAAATTTTATAAATATACATTTGCAAGTCATCTCTTCATTCTTATGACAGGAATTAACTTCAATACTTTACATAGTGTGGTTTTTTTTTCATGTCTTTACTTACCAATTATTGTGTCCCCCTAAAATATGCTACTTTTCAAATAAGCCATGTATATGTATATATTTGAAAGGGCATTGACTTGCAGTGTAGTAGGAAAGTCTTAAAATAAAATGATAGTGGTATACAGGGAAAATAATTAGAACAGGTAGAGAATTCTGTTACCATACCAACAGGGTGTTCCCATCATTCAATAATATAAACACTGAATAACACAATCCATTAATTCTCAGAATAATCTCTGAATATCACCAGTGTTTAAAAGGCAGCTCGTCTACATCATCTTAGATACAGCTTATACGTAGTTACTTGCAATTTATAAGTGAAGAGTTGATTCCATCTCTTTTGCAAGTGAAAGAACTATGACTATCAAGCAAGTATTGAATCATTAGTAACATTACTTCAGTCTGGAAAATTAGTATTAAGACTTTTTTTTAAGTAACAGGATATTAATGGTATATAAAATTATTCAAATTTTATGGTCGACTCAATGCAACATATTCAAATTATCAAAATTAACCAAGCATCTTCAAAATTTTTTGCTGACTAGTAGAAATAAAATTGATCCAACACTTTTACTCAGCAATTTTAAAGCCATCTACTTCAAATACATCTGCAACTATTTATAAAACACTTTGGCAATGTTCACTTCCAAGTAAAATAAACACAGCAAGCCAAATGGTAGCACAGTTTATGTTGTTAGAAATTAGTTTACAGAAATGTAGATGAATTATATATCCCAGACAAGATCAGATAGCAAAAGATGCTAAATCAGCATTTTATCAAGTTTTAACTTCTGACCTGGTCATAACTAAGTAACCATGTAATCGCTCTTCTACATGATAAAACATATGCATGCAATGAGTCTGCACTGCTAGGTTAAACTGCTAGTACTTAAGTTCTCCCTTTTTCTAGTCATCTATGGCAAGAGAGGAATCTACATAGGGAAGGTAAAACATGCTTCACAGGATGCAGCTTGGGTCTCACCACTTACGGGTCAAATGGACACCCCTCCCCTATATACCAGTAGTACCAAAATTGACACATTGAACCTAGATCTATGCACTGTAAGAGACTAACCTGTGATTATGTTGATCAAAAGTAGTCAAAGTAATGGTGACAAAGTGTACTTCAAAATCATTTTGTAATTTACTACAAAAGTGTTTGAATATTGTTTACATGTGTGCGTAATTTGCCTTCATCCCGTCAGTTAGCAGAAAAAGGAAAAATATGGATTTTCAGTATTATTTATTCAAGTCACTTTGGTGAAAAAATTCAACAATCATCAAACCATAAGCATAATGATTTTGAAAGCCTTATTTTCCAAGCTTTGCAATGGTATGCAACATTAAGATGTCATCTGTCTTGGGAATTCACAGTGAAAATTTAAAAATTATTTTTTAAACATGTAAATTAATGGGAATGTTAGAAGTGGTTAGTGAGACCTTGATATGATCCAAGACCTTGAACATTTGGAGCAAGTATGAACACACATATTCATGCTTGACACAGGTCTGAATTTTGATTGAATTTTGATTGCAATTAAAATGTATGACACAGGATAAGAATTTGACTTGGGGCTTAGTGGCACCTTTTGGCCCTATCCCTACAGTTCAAGTCACAACCCCAAAAAAAAACAATCCCAGCCTTCTTTTTGTATTATGGCACCTTGTGGTCAAAGTTCATGGACTTACATGCTCAAGTTATTGTCTGGACACTGGATGACATCAAGAGGCCAGCAGTACAGTACCATTTTACAACCTCAAATCAGTCCATGACTATCAGAATTTGTTATTTCTTGATCCAAGGCCATACTTAAAATAATGTTTGTTTCTCCTTACCCGACCCCCAGGCATTGGGTAGGTAGGTAAGGATTTTTTTCACCTCAAAGTTCATTTGATTCTGTAAAAAAAATATGAACAAAGAAGTGAAAAATGTTGCTTTGATTTTTTTTTTAAATCTCATCAGTGAATGGCTAATATCATTTGGACAGGGCCAAGTTTTATGGATAGGTAGGGCAAGGGGAAACAAACTTTTAATTTCAGCCCAGCTGGTCTATATGTATTTCAATCTACATTATTTAGTTAATTTGTGTAGAACTGAAAAAACAAAACAAATCATTCAGTCATCATTGGTCATGTGTTGTAAAACAGAAGCAATTGCCTTGTTTAACATATCGATGACTGATCTGAAACTGATCGATGACAGATTGCAATTATAGTTGCACCAATCAGTCAAGATACTGCACAATGGAATCAACTGGGAAGAATATATATAAGTTTTCCTTTATTAGAAGGAATAGCAGACAAGGTCACTGAGCCATACTCTGGAAAGGGTGGAAGGTCTGGGCAATGACCTTAACTGTAATGTTACAAATAATGACTTTTCCTTAAGCTCCTATGATGTTTTAACCAACCTTTGAACAGAAATTATGTGATTACAGAAATCTTGATTATTAGGCAAGCTCAGAAAGCATAACCAATATAACAGTTAAGTAATAAGCAATCCAAAGCTATGTCAATGTTCTAAGGAGAAAGCGTTTTCTTAAACAGTTCAATGCCAGTCTCTTTTTGCTCAAAATTATCTGGGAAAGTTATTAAAATTACATAAGACTTTAGAATAATCAAAGTTTTCCAAACTTCATGCCATCATAGACTTGTAATTAAATACAGATCTATGATGCCATTATACAACTGCCAACTTTTCTGGTTGTATAAAAAAGGGTAAAGAAGTATCATAAATATACAACAAATCTGCAAGAAACTGAAACGTCATATTAATACATGGCAGGGAACAAGATCTTGTACTTACTTAATCAATAATAACAATTTGACATCAAATGATCATAACTAAAAATGTATTGTGAATATTGAAATAAAACCTTCAGTTTCCCATTCTATGATATCTTAGCTCCATGTTCACATCACATATTACCTTCTACCAAAACAAACAGAAAAGAAGTATTTAAAACAAGTTACAAAGTTAATTAAAATCTTCATTTTCTCATTTTACGATTCCTGGGCATCTGCTTCAATTGCTTCAGATTATTTCATTACAAGGGGGAAAAGTAGTTTAATAAGTAAGTGGAAAGGCATGGAATCTCATTCTCAATTGCATGGTTATTTTATCGATAAACTGGTCACGGCCTATCTTTAACAAGTTCCTTATTTCTATTATTATATGTCTCTGCAAATCAAACACGTGAAAATCTTAGTAGTCCTAGTAGGGAATAGCAGTTCTCAGTGTTTCAAATTTACCAAATAAAAAAAAGTCTGTCACTCTTGTGAGACAACATTAAAAGTACACAAGTTCTCACAAACGATCAACGACACAAGGTCACCTGTACTTTTATGACCTAAAAGATACTAAGTTCATAAGGACTATCCCGAACCAGTCCAAGACAGAATTGTAGACTTTCTAGACATAATATAGGTTGACCCGAATACCATCATACAGTTAAAACATGTTAATGTTCAAGACTATAGTCACGGACTCCCTGATTCTCAAGAGTATGTGCCCTGTGATTTTTATGACTATTCGCAGTGCCTTATCGTGTTGCACACATTGATTGAAAGCTACCCTCCATCCACATACGTTCCCGTGAGGGCCAGCATTAAAAAAAGTCATTAGACAAAGAAAAAATATTTTAGAATCTTATTTTGTTCATGGGAAAAACAGAAGTTTCTAAATTTTCTGAAATGTGGCCCCGTCATTTAAGAAGGCTGAATCTATTTTCTTAATCATGATGTTGTACAAGAAGTGTACACTTCTTGAAATGTCAACGTTTCCCATTTTAGCGTTTGTGCAAAGTTTATTGAGCTTTTGCACATCATTTTGTATTTGTTTAAGTGCACGATTGCAGCATTCATGTAAACGCATGCTAAGAGGGTTTGTTTAAATGCTCAATACAAGCATTCATTAAAATGCACGATATGAGCATTTGTTAAAAGACACCATAGCAGCAATTGTTTATTTTTGTACTTCGATTATTTCCTTGATTCAACTGTTAATTTTACATTTTTTGCTATTAATTTATATATTTTCTTCAATTTTATTTTCTATTCTTTCTTTCTTTAATATTTATTTATATTATCATTTTTCATCATTCGTCTATCGCGCGTTTAAACACACGCTATGAGCGTTCATCTATTGTGGGTTTAATCGCGACCTAGGAGTGTTTGTTAAGCGTGCGTTTAAAGCGCTTGCTTGGAGCATTTGATTAAATGCACAATAGAAGTGTTCGTATATCATACTTTTGGTAACCATTTGGCATGCGTTTGGGTATTGTATGTGCGGGAAACCTAAAGGTCTCAAAGAGTGTATAATATAAAGACCCTATGTTGTTCAACTTTTTACCTTTATTCCAAAAATGGGAAGAAAGGACTCATTTTCTCTTAAATGGGGCCCAAAATGGGGAATTTCGCCCTAAAAATGAATTCCCATTTCTTTTAGATTTTGCATATTATATGCAAATAGTTTTAAATATTTATGGAATGCAAGCCACTACAGCAAGTTTTTCAAAGGGATGTAACCCACCAAAACCCCACCACCTGGTTGGTGGTCGCATTAGGAAAAGGGTAAACAGTAAACATTTTTCTTGGAAACAAACTGTTTTCTTTAAAGGTTTGAAAAAAGTTATTTAAAAGTATCCAGTACTTAACACGACTCTAATAAATTGAATATTTAAATTTGAAGTCTATTGCTGTTCATTGCTCCAATTGGACAGTAAACCAGTCTGGCGGATGACAAATTTGTAGAAAGTTACTCCTCTTTGCTTAAAATTAAAAAAAAAAAAAAAAAAAAAAAAAAAAAAAAAAAAAAAAAAAAAAAAAAACAAGCCAAAGTTGGGACTATGAAAAAGGACTTTTGAAACAATAATCCAAAAAGCCTTTATTGTTGTAATTTGTTTTCCATACTGTACTTTTTAAAGGTTAAAAACATATATCCAACAACTTGCATTTTAGTAAATTAAGTAGCAATCCAGCTAAGAATCATGCAAAATGTGATTCATGGGTAAAAAGCCTATATATATTTATTTTTTATATTTTGTTTGATTTGCCATAGTAAACAGAAATTAACATTTAGTTTTTCATACGTTCTTAGGAGATAAAAAATATATAGAATGTACTGTAGATTGCAAAATTAAGGGAGAGAACTCTGTAAATGACACTCAAAAACATTAGAATCTATTGGGTTTTCAGTGTTGATTATCTCCTGAGAGCAGGCTGCTTTGAATGAATAATTACACATTTCATAATATAGACCCATAAAACAACTTAATTACAAAAACACAAATATGTAGCCTTTTTACACATTTTTCAGATATTGCATGATTCTTACAAAGACTGCTACTTAAATTTTTTCCACTATTTTCAAATTAGTATTAAAATCACCTTATTTATTTTTGAGATTATAAACTGCTATGTTTTGCAGACATAAAATTGAAATATTTTTACAGGATAAAATATGGTGTCACCAGGCTATTTACAGAGATATATGGAAAATTATCAGACCACCCTTTTTTATATTTGAATATTTGGTCATAAAAAAAAATGTTGGGTTGGAATTAAAATTCAAATAAAGTTATTTCATTTCCATTTAAATACTAAGTAGCTGTCCAGAAAATAGTTTGGCCCAAAAAATCAATAGCACTTGAAATATAGCCATATTTGTAATATTTGATAAATGTCTTGCAATGGAGTTATCTCCCCTTTCCAATGCTTTTTCTTGTACTTTATATAATCTTAATTGAAAAATATAAGTTGTTCACAATGCACCACATTACCATGATGAATTCACATGAAATACTTTTCAGATTCCCTGAATTGAGAAAATTTTGAAATTCCAATAAATGGGAGAGCTACCTTAATTAATCTGGCTAGCTAGAGTTGGTGAAAAAGTTGCCCTCCTTTTCAGAATAATAAATGGTCTACACCGTTACAAAATACCTAACACTGGGTATGTTACTCCATTAATTCTGACTTGGTTAGAGTATGCATGGAGTATGAATTCCAATTTAGGAGTAAAGGTAAATGAAACTAAGCCATTTCATTAATCAAGTGTACTCTTTTTAATTGTTATGTTAAGTGCTTTATGGGTTGTTCTGTATATGCCTGACTCAACCATTACTATTAATAACTACATGTAGTAAATATTCTTGATTGTCAAATCCATTTTACATTGCAGACAAAGAAAGGATGACTCATGCTGCACTCTGAGCATTGGTAAGAAAATTTTGTGTAGGCTTTCAGAAGAGGTAGACAATTTTACAGTTTTTATGTCTACATTAAATAATTTTGCAACATTAATGGGTGGCAGTTAATCTTTCAATATAATATAAAATCATAATAATGGAATAAAATTTCTCATTCACATAATTGCTTTTATTTCATTATTGAAGTCTTAGTCAAAATGCCTAAAAATTTACATTAAAATCAGCTGACAGTATCTTGTTGAATTTCAAGTAGAACAAAAATTTCACTGATTTAACAGAAACTTCTGAATTGTTTTTAGTATTGTATATATTTTCAGTCAAGAGTTTTGAAAAGGCTTCAGTGATTATTTAGATATAGAGACTGAGGTGTTCAGTACAAATCAGCACTGTTTAGTTATTGATCATTAAAATGTAATATGATCCACAAATCATTAAGTTCAATCAGTTGAGCTCTATGGGGGCCTTTGTTTTATCTTTTATATCTTATAAAAAAAGATGTTACTCAGGTAAATTGAAGGAAAGAAATGACAAAGAACAAGTGTAAGAAGAAAGTATTTTTTGTAATGAAAATAAAATATTGTAGATCATAATGAAACATGGTTCTTGTGTACCATGAACGTTGAACTTTTAAAACTAAATTCTGTTGTATGAGGTCAGGTACAAATTCTTAGGGGGCAAAATCTGCTTTCCCCTCAAAGTTGTGAAAAAATAAATTTGATTTTGCATGAAATCCTGATTATTCATAAATTCTACCCCCAAAAATATTTATGCTTATTTTTGCCCTCTTAACCTGAATTCTGTTTTTATACCCACTTTTGCACCAGGTACTGCTAAAAAGGAATCAGCAAAGTGACAGATCCAGGGGGGATTGCAGGGGGTTGGCAACCCCCTTTTTATAGGAAAATTTGTCATTTTCATGTGTAAAATTGACAAAAAAATCTCAAGTAATGTCCTAGCATCCCCTTTTTCTGAGGAACCTCAGCTGACACCTCTACTTTTCTCAAAATGTCTGGATCTGGCCCTGCAGCATCAAGTCAAAATATTTTGTTGTTGCATATGTTCTCAATACTACCAACCTCTTACACCCACTGCTTTGGAGAATCCAGAACTTCATATCTGGTTATGTTTTTATGTTTTTGATCTGACAAGACATCAGCAGTCAACAAACACTGATGGTATTTGAGATAAACTGCTGACAATATTTCACAGGTTTGTGAGTCATACACACCAAAGTGCCTGCCATGCATCCACGGCTTGATTGCTGCTTTTTCAACTTCTGAGGTCCTTGTCTCATGAGTATTTCCAGTTATAGATCCAGAAATTCCTAAGGGGGGTCTGACTGGCATGAAAAAAAGGGAGGTGTTCTGGTGATTTCTATTTTTTTCTAAATAATCAACCGACATTTTCAGGCATAAGTTCCCCTCCCCCTGTATCTGTCCATGATCATATTGCATCGTTATTAGTACATAAAAGATATACAAAAATGTAAAACATGCCCAAGATTTCTTAACTTGCTTTTCTAAATACAGAATTAAGTGTGTGACAATATTACAGTATTCAAAGATCTTACATCAAATCAACAAATAATTTGTTTATCAAGCTGACATCATTAATATGAACTAGATAGCGTGTTTATATTGCCTTTTTATTGCATTTCCTGTAATATTAAAACACTTTTCTTTATTGTGTGGCCTGACCTGAATCTTTTAATTAACTCCTTACTGTGGAGGCTGTCAGAATGAATTGTTTTGATGATCATCAGAGAAGATCATGTTGATTTCATGCCATTTACAAACCAATAAATACTGCTTTTTGAACATATGATTGATGTACCATAATGAGAAGAAAGAGAAAATGTTTGTAGGATAAAAAAATGAAGAGGAGGAAGAGGGGAAATAGTTGAGGAAGTGTCACTTTTTTTAAATATGATATAAGACATTATTAATTGTTTCAGATATGTAATGTCTAAAAGCTTTCATAAATTTTGTGAAGTTTATGGAGTTTAAATAATCAGCCAGGGTATCTGGTGAAATGTGGGGTTAATGTACTGAGTGTTAAATTTGACTAACATACAGAAATTAGGTCATGATTCATTAATGAATATACTTTACAGTGCATACAATTATGATGTTCATGGGATAGAGTTTAGGTATAGTGAACTGGACATTTTAAACCTTCTATCAGACACATATTCAAATGCCTATCATATTTTATCTAAATCTACCTCTGATGAAGATTTAAATCTCCTTCTTAATTGTCCAGTTAAATACATAAGGAAGTTCACCAGGTGATTGTCACTATCCCCTATATGAACATTATCATTGTATGTGCTATATATCTTCTTTGATGTATCAACATATTTGAGACTTTTCCTCTTTCCAGGAAAATTAATTGGTCTATCACAGTTACAAATTATGAACAATATTTTATGTATTTTCCTCTAGAATATGTGTCCTTATTTGGACAAAAGTTGTTGAGATATTTGTCATATTTATTACCTTTTTTTGAATAAGAAGAGGTGCCTGATTAAAATCTGCACACTATTCCTCAAAATTGACAAAAGAGGGTCCAACATCCAGGTCTCCCTGAATCTGACACTTAGTTGAATGTGAATGTGAATTTCAGTCTCCTTGTATTATATTAAAGTAAAATGGTTCCAAATGAAATTTGTCTTGGAAGAAGGTCTGTGACAGCCAGTAAAAGTACAAGGTAGATTGGCCATAGTAACAGCTACATATGTACTTAAGGGAGTTGAGTTTCATATCTCATGCTAGATTGGCCAAGTAACTGCTACATATGTACTTAAGGGAGTTGAGTTTCATATCTCATGCTAGATTGGCCAAAGTAACAGCTACATATGTACTGAAAGGAGTTAAGTTTCATATCTCATGCTAGATTGGCCAAAGTAACAGCTACATATGTACTGAAAGGAGTTAAGTTTCATATCTCATGCTAGATTGGCCAAAGTAACTGCTACATATGTACTGAAAGGAGTTAAGTTTCATATCTCATGCTAGATTGGCCAAGTAACTGCTACATATGTACTGAAAGGAGTTGAGTTTCATATCTCATGCTAGATTGGCCAAAGTAACAGCTACATATGTATTTAAGAAGGTTGAGGTTCATTTCTGTCTACAGTTTAAGAGATTGGAAATCAGTGTTAGACTGGTGCCAAGTCAGAAATTGTTTGATAGAAAACCTCTAGCATTGCTGGAGTACTAATTACCCAATAGTTGTCTGACTGGACACTTTGTTATAAGTGATAGAAGTGTTTATAAAGTTCAGGTTACAAAATAGAAACCTCAACTTTAGTCGTGGACAAAGCAGGAACGTACACTTAAAAAAGTTATGAATGTAAATTTTTGTGAATTCTAGAATGCACTAGAAAATTTGTTATGAATATGTAGCTCAGGTTACAATCTGATAAACTTTTGGGTATCTTGATAGGCATAAACAAACGTCATCTACGATGAATTACAGCAAATGTTTTAAAACAAAATCACTTTTCATACAGAAAAAGTTTTTCCATTTTGATTTTGCTCTCAATTTTTTTGCATGAGAAAATACAATTTAATTGCTATACTATCCCTTACAGTGAACTTAGAGAAGTATTTTATGGGAAAATATTTGGTTATGATACACAAGAATTGCTTTATAATCAGTTCGTGAGATAGTTGCCAGAAAAAAAAAAAACACCAGATAATGATAAGAATAATATTTCATGGTAAGGTTCTCTTCTGATTAACCAATACATACACTGCCAAATCAGCTTATATATTTAATTTTCGGTGATTCTTAGATCTATTTTTGATCTTAGAGATTTGAGATATAATTAATAAAGGAGGTTTCGTATACGAAGTGGGGTCAACATCTACATTTGAAAAAAATATATAGTAGGCATTTTAAAGAGTTGTTCCAAATTTACGATTGCAAAAAAATACTATTTGAGCAGCTTGGTATTACCGCACTGGTAGTATTAAGTGGACCATCACCCCAAAATCTTTGGTAGTAGGGAACCTTGTAAATTCAATACCCGATTCAGATAGTGATTCCGTGCTATTATTGGTCGAATTTCAATGTAACACCCCCACCCACCCACCCCCCCCCCCCCATACTTAGGAGTATAGTTACAAATATAAAAGCCCCTTTTCAAACGCTATTTTTTTGCTATCGTTAAAAAACTGGAAGAAATTTGCCAATAGCACCCGGTCGGAAGTCCCACCATTAAAAAATTCGGAAATACAGAACATTAATAAACAAAAAAGTGGATTTGACACTATGCTGAAAGTCTCGCAATATAGCAATTAACTGAAGATCGGACCAAATCTTTAACTGAACATTTCCGGGAATTCTTAATTCGAATTTGAAATCTCAAATTGTACCTGTGAAGATTTAAAGAGATTTACGAAACCTGAAGACAGATTCTTAATGTAACACACACACACAGAACGCCAAAAGTATATCAAGTTATTCTAGCAAGATCTAAATAAAGACAGTAGTAAAATAGTCCTGAAAACAAAAAAGATTGCAAGATTCGGCACAGTTTACGAAGGCTGATTAAAATTTTAGGCCTATATCTACTGCCAATGATTACTTGACTCCTGTTGTGATGTTTGTCAGGTTCAAATTAATACATAATTAGCACAATGTGCCACTGACATCACACAGTGTACTTATGTAATATTTATCAATGGAGTTTTAACCCACAACTTGTGAGGCTATCTAGTACCCTATGTTGTACAACATACCAAGTTGCTGACTCAAGTCTAGACACCCCACTGTCATAAACAGATGCTTCAGAATCTGAGGGTAAATATCCTGTGGTGGTTTCCTGTTCTCATGGAAATAAATTTTTCCCACTATTTCATGCATGTAATGAATAAAACGCTTCATTGTATAAATCGCTATAATAAAACAATATGAAAGTGTAATATAGTGATTAAGTCAAAGGTTAATGAACTTAACAGGTCATGATTGGCATATTTCTTCATCCTGAGTAGGCAGAAACTTCTAAAGAATCTTAAGTGCAGAATTACTGTAGTTGAAAGTGTTGGGTGTACTTTTTAGCACCCCCCCCCTATGACTTGTACTTGCGTTACTTTTTATATGTCATCGCTAGGTACACAATAAGTCCTTCTTTTTGTTACAAATTAAAAATAAGTACAGAATTACTGTAGTTGAAAGTGTTGGATGTACTTTTTAGCACCCCCCCCCCCATGACTTGCGTTACTTTTTATTTGTCATCGCTAAGTACACAATAAGTCCTTCCTTTTGTTACACAATAGAATTAATTAAGAGTAAATGCAGAATTACTGTTGTTGAAAGTGTTGTGTGTACTTTTCAGCATCCCTGTGTGCCTTTTAACTTGCTTTACTTTTCATTTGTCATCGCTAAATGCACAATAAGTGCTTCTTTTTGTTACACAATAGAATTAAGAATAAATGCAGAATTACTGTTGTTGAAAGTGTTGTGTGTACTTTTCAGCATCCCCGTATGACTTGTAACTTACATTACTTTTCATGTCATCGATAAGTGCACAATAAGTCCTACTTGTTGTTACAAAATAGATTTAATTAAGAATAAGTACAGAATTACTGTATTTGAAAGTGTTGGGTGTACTTTTCAGCAGCCCCGTATGACTTGTAACTTGCATTACTTTTCATGTCATCGATAAGTGCACAATAAGTCCTACTTTTTGTTACTGTCTCGGTTTCATCATACACGTATTTTCGTTGATTTGTTTACTTGTATTATTATTTTAATAACCTCTCAGGACCATCACATTTTCCCTAATCCCCACCTAATCCCTAACATTTCCATTCATAATTCTAGTGCTTGATAAAATTACTTGTAATTGTTTGTTTTCTTGCAGTGCATTCCAATAATCCACTACGTTGTAGTGTGACTCCTATTAAAGGCTTTGTATACGGGCAATGCGATAGTCCGAATTTCCGATGACTGCAACCATCCTCATTTTTTTTATTTGGATGTTAACTCGAAATATAAGTATAAAAAATGAGAAGGGCTGCAGAGCCAGATAGAATTTGGGCTAAAGATCTGAGGGATTCAAACACTTATTAACTTCTTAACTTAAAGTGTTTGATATTTTAAGACACATCTTTTGAAAAATCTTAAGAACGCGTTACTTTCGGCTATATTTAGAAACTTGCCTATAAGGATTAATATTGAGAGAAAATAATGTAACAAGTTTGTCCGTCCGTCCGTCCAGGATTACCTCATAGTTCATCTAATTATATCTTTGGGTCTACATGTGTCAGAATTACACATAAATGTTTTATTTATGTTCTTAACTACAAGTATAGCCAAGAAAGATCACAGTTCTAAACTTTACATTTTCGCGGGAAGAACGGCTTGCAGCCACCACCCGGAATATACGTCAACAAGATATCAGATATAGATAACCGATATGTATCCAATTCTCTGGGTAGTGTAAATAACTGATAAGAAGATTTATTTTCCTTAAAATTATGTAAGAAAAAACTACTTACAGCTAACACAGCATGATAACTACAAAGCGATATCAAACTGGCAAATCCAAACAGCCTGAAATGATAAAAAATTTATGAAGTCATTAACTCTTCGTACATGTAAACTTTAACTTTTAATTAAAAAAATACCGTTTTATTAAAAAAAAAAAGAAATCCTAAATTAATTTTATCTTCTTTTCTTTTCTTTGTTTAATCGGAACGTTGATGTTTCGCTGAAAACCATGATGTCTGCATGTTGTTAATTGAAACAGACTATAGATTTTCAGAAAACGGAAAAAAAATGTTAAATGTACAAATTTCATAGGAAAGTCTCAAATTTATGATAAAATAATGAACGTTTACAGAGATATAATACAAACTGAGGCAAATTACTTACCATCTAGTCATGGCTCTCTTTGAATACGGAAAGAACTATGGCAAAAACTAGGTTCGAGTTACACAATATTCCAATGAATTTGTCCCTCTCTTGATGTTTCACAATCTTCAGAACGGCACCAAACGGCCAATCCCGCCGTCCACAATCCGCCGAGAATTTCTCAGCCAAATTCCACTTTTCAAAAAGATATTTTGATTTCAAGAAGTCATTTAAAAGGATAGACGCTTTCACGCTTCTTGTTCTGTCTGTGTAACACTGCAGATGATAGTGCCTGTGCTGATGACCGTTATGGAAGTGGTGGGCGGCGCTTGCAAGTTCGATCGCGCAAAACTAATTTTCTAATTCTAATACAAAGTTTAAGGAAATACGGAATTATTTCGTAGAAAAGGGAATATCCATGCTTTAGAAAACACACTAGCACGTTTCACAAAACTTTTCTTCTGTCAAAAATCCTGTTAATTATTTAAATTTGCGAAATTTCGTTGCGCTACCTACTTATTTTGAAACTTTTTGCGCTAATGATAAATCCAAAATGTATTCACTTTTTTCTGACTGTGATAAATTTGGTGTCTGTATGTTCAAAATCTGGATACCCAAAGACTATCTTTAGGGTATGTTTTATAATATTTTTATCTGTATGTAATTTAATACAAAGACTTATTATCTTATCAACCCTGATTTGCATATGATTGACAGCTGCCTCTTTGTGTATGTAATTCGTGAGGAATTCACACTCTTCATCCACATTCGATAAACAAAAGAGTTCTTGAGGAAGCATGACTGTTTGGTGAAAATACTTTTGTTAATTTGAATGCTCTGATGACCTAAACATAAACTATTTGAATTAGAAATTTCCGCCAAAGTTCTTCTTCATTTTGAACAATTACAAAACATTTTTTGAATACATTGTGCGCGTAGGAGTGCGTGAACGTGCAGGCGATAGGATACATTTGCATTTTACACGACAGAAAATGGAGGAAATGTAGTCTGCTACCACGATAATTTGGACAATACGGATTTTGTGGTGCGGATTTGAATAAGTTTCCGCTTTTCCTGAAGTGAAAAACTTCGGATTTAACATCGGAAAAATGAAAGAGAGTACAATTTTCTTTTGTATCTTTGTTCTTGTACTGGCAGTGGACATCGCTCGCGGAGCAGTAAGTATAGTCTGTTTCTTGAAAGTGAATGCGATTAACTCTTAAATAGCACTTCGTCAAGCGGCGCCTTTAACAAAACATATACCATATTATTATCTGTATTTTATTTAGAAAAACCTTTTTTAGATTAGTAATTATTTAATTGTTAAATAATATTATTTAATTTCGATGGTTTATCAGTCCTATGGCCATCGAAAAATGAGTGTTGGCGCAGATTTTATGGTTTTTATTTGTCCACATATCGCAGTTTTTAATGTACATTTTCTAACCAGTGTTAAAGGAAAATGTAACAAGAGAGGAAACCACAAATTTCTCTTCAAGAATCGTTAGAAATTTGGTATACCTAAGAGAATTTAAAAAATATATACATGTATATTCGCTTGAAACATCTAAGTGCACTCTTAATGGTGATATTTTCTGTCCCGTCGTTAAGTGCACCTCCCATCTTCTATATCGGATCCGGGTATGATTTTAACATCTTAGCACAGTACAACTAAAATATCTACATAGCTATGTATTTAGATTTGAATAAGATAAATAAATTTGTGCTACACAAGAACAACGAACTAGTTGATCCTGGTATGGTGCCTTTACTAGTCTTCTGGGTAATACATATTTCATTAAATATCATTATTATCAAATATTCATTCACTATCCAGCTGCGGTACAGTAATTCTACTTTACTAGCAATACAACCAACCCCTGTCCCTTCCCGGTATATTGACTGTTGTCGAAAACCTTTAAAACCTTTGATACAATATTTTGCCTTCGTTTCTGATTTTTGTTTTGCTTCGTGTGTGTTCATTGCTTTTTTGAGTTTGAACATCGATATAGGACTTGTCAATCAACTGTATGACGTTTGCGCCTTTGTCGTCGTCATCTTCATTGACTATTACATAATTTAGAATTCTCTTTATTTCTTAATTGCAACTTATCATTCTAATCTGATGAGGTTGGTTTTATAAAGTTTTTGATATAAATCTTGCTTACATGTGATAAGTGTAAGCTGCCCACATACATGTATTGTGGATTACATTTTTCTCCCATTCTGAGCCTATGATTACAAAAAACACATGATTATTAATTTCCCGCCACTTCACATTCATGTTTCATTCGAAAAAGCTTATTCTTGATTTTTTTTATTCACTATACACGTTGACGTACTCCCAAATAGTTAGAGAAGGAAAAAGCTCTCGGACCAATGTTGGGTCTGGGAGTAAGCCAGAGCGTCAACAGAGCAGCCCAGCCGCTAGTAGGACATACTATGAGTTTTCGATCAGGTATCCCGAAAGCTGGCTCCGCTACATCCAACTACTAACAAGCTTCTACTGACAGAATCCCCTTCAGGGTCGGTTGTTCGAGATCCGTAAGGATTGTCAAAAGCGTAAAGCCCCAATCATCTTTTTTGATTTTAACTACATGTATTTCTTCACTCACGGTAGACACATACACGTATTGGCAATTTTCGTTTAAATTTTGTTTAGATTTTTAATGGGCTTATGTTTTTGTGTTTAAGATGAATTTTTGATGTAAACATATTTCAAGATGGCTTCCTTTAACCTAAAATTTTACATTGAAAAAGGGGAGGGGGGACTAGGATTAATATTTATAAAAAGATAAAAATTATTATTTATTTGAGCAAAACATTTTTTTCACTCAGCAATGGCAAGAAACAAATTATGATTCAATATTTCCCCATTACTTAACAATGTAGATTTTTAATTAAAATTTTTAAAAATTTAACTCTGGCTGCAGCTTTAAAAAATTTATTATTTTTGCCCTTGTGCCAAAATTTTTTTTAACTCAACAATCAACATAACATTCCAGGCCCCCTCGAAAAGAAAATGGTCTGTGCCTAAACTAACTCACAATAAATTAAATGAAATGTGTGCATTCAAAATAATTCACACAGAAACAATGGTAGAACTTGTCTTTAATTACTAATCCATAAAATTCACTGCCTATGGTAATTATAAGGTGATTCATGGTGTAGAAAAACCCATGGATCAGATGATGCTTTTTTGGTCTACATGTGCTATATTTTAATATGACAATAGTCCTTTCAATAATTAGAAAAGAACTCTTGAGAAAACTGCACTTTAATCTCATACTAAAATCAACCAAATCAAGGGCGATAACTCTTGCAAAGTGCTAATTTCATGTACAATCTATAAAAATGTTACCTCAAAAGCGCAACACCAAATTGAAAAACTAAGACTGGTTATGTGATCTACAAGGGTTTCTGAACAAGAAGTAAAACTGCATGAATCACTTCCTGTCTGTTTTTTAATAAAGACTAATACTAAAATTAAATCATATTTTACCCGTGCTGCAGCCATGATACAAGTTCCGGTAGTATGTTTTTCAGGGGTGGGTCCAGGTGAGGGCATAATGGGCATACACCCCCTTTTTTCCCCCCAAAAAAAAAAATGGTTGTAATCAGCTAAATATTGTATTGAATATGGCAATTTATCATATTCAGTCATTAAATATGTCCTTTTATACATGTACTGATTCTAGTTATTACGCCTCCCCATCATAAAATCCTGGATCCACCCCTGATTTTTAATGATGTCTTCATTTTGTTTTATTTTCTATTCATAGGTGTGCAAAGGATGTCACCAAACAACATGTATCTGTGCAGGACAAAAGGGTGTGAAGGTATGGCTTAAAATGGATAATAGGCATTTAGATAGTACTGATTCATGTTTACAATATATGAGATGTGGAATTAGTCAAAATTGTCGTTATTTAAGGAGCTCCTTAGTTATTTTTGGTCTTCCAACAATAATTGTTTTATATCAGGAGGTCTATAAATATTTCTGGACCTTTACAATTTGATTTCAGGGGCTTCAGAAATATCTGAGGAGGTCCTGAAGTCGAAATAACATACATAAATATAATAACTTTCCATCATAATATTGAGTCCATTAATGTACATCATGTACATTGTATATTGCCCTAAACAAATTTAAAGTGGCAAATAAAGTACAGGTGTCATTTTCACAAAAAGTTGTAAATGTGAAATTGATCATAAATTATGACGTCACAATGTTAATTTAGGTTGTGACATCATTACTTATGTTCAGCTTTACACTTATGACTTTCTGTGAAATTGACGCCAGAGGTTTTCCAAGAACATTTCACTCATCAAATATATGTACTGGTATAGGTAAATGCTACAAGTGTAAAGTTTGTGTTTTCATATTTTTGATGTAAGTTGATTATTCCAACTGGAACTATTTCTAACATACCTGTTGTATTTTTTTTTCAATCATACTGAAATGAAATGTCTATGATTTTATAATTTAATGTACTGAGAAAGTACTATTGTTCATGGGGTACCAATTTTCTGGTTTTCATGGATAAGCCAATCCATGAAATTTGATTCTAAATGAAAAGGAGATTTCCATTGATGCGTATACTGAAAACCTCAAAACCAGGAATTCAAGAATCCACGAATTTGTAGGTCTTCCCTTATCCATGAATATTGGAATTCACAAATAAAAGTGCTTCCACAGTACATACTTCAACTTACCAGTGGCTAGATATAACTTATATTCTGGCATGTATGTGCTTATGGTATTTTGCTAACCAACAACACACAGTACATGTATGTTCTAAATGGGATTTTGCTGAGCATCCATTCTTGTCTAATACGAAAAAAAAGTGTGCTATTATGAATAAAATTAATGTATGTAGTTATTTAGCATGGATCCTAGAGGAGGGCTGTGAAGATTTCTAGAATTAGCTCTGGTAATTAATCAGGAATTTTAATCAGCAAAATGCCAAAGGCTTTAAAAAAAAACAATGAAATATTGCCATGAATCATTTACAGAATCAAATAATTAAAAGGTCAACATGTTCAGCACTTCTTCAAATCTATTTTTTGTACGAATAACAACGACTTTGTACATATATTTTGTGTGACTATGTAATGCGTTTTTGGCTCTGTTATAGTTAAAATAATTATGCTGTCTATTAAGGAGGTAGACCTAGGGTAAGGGACACAACTCGTGAAATGAGTGATATGTTTGTATCATATTCAATTTCACCAAAGCCTCTCAAGCTTCCATTTGAAACAGAATAAAATGAATCCAAGTTCATAAGATGCTCATATAAGATTGATATAAAATGCTGAATACAAACATTCCAATGATTTTTTAAGAGTTATGTCCCTTACTCTAGGTCTACCTCCTTAAGGCTAATTTTTATTTTGCTGGGTTGTCTCACTGTTAGTGAGGCACAAATGTCAGATTTTTAAAAAAAAATGCCTCTGTGAGTGTCATAATTATCTGGACTAGCTCTTAAATAGATTTTGGTCTTAATGGCTATATTGTCCTCTGGCAATGCCTCTTGTCCAATATGCCATCTTAAAATATGACTGACCTCAAACTTTAAGCAGGGCTAAAATGAAAGTTGTATCTACTAACAAAGTTGATGTTTTCAATTTTAGTAAAAATATCATGCTTTTGTAGGCTGTGGTTTCTGAAATTAAAAAAAAAATTATTTTAAAGGGAATGTCAGGATTGCAAGGACTACAGGGACCTAGAGGATTACCTGGATTTCTGGGTCCAATGGGAAGGGAAGGACCTGCTGGTCTGAATGGTGACAGTGGAGAATTTGGTGGCCAGGGACCACAAGGACCTAGGGTATGTTTTTAAAGCTTGTACAAAATACAGCATTTTATAACTGAGTAATTTGTATTTGTTGTCCAGGATTTTGATAAATACTTACATTGTATTTTGTATGCATTATTTCATTTCAGTCTGAGATTTTAGAGGAAGATTATTAGGTTTAATAGGGGGTAGACAGTCAGTTTCTATCAAATACATGTATTATAGAATGTTGTACTACACTGATATTTGCATTTTTAAAATATCATATACCAACTCTAGAATATTTATGTACCTAATGTATCACAGAATATAATGTATAATCCTTATAGTATCTTTAAGAATCAGGTAGAATTGGAAAAATCAGAAACATGCATGTCAATATCCTACAGATCAGACAATATAATACCACTCAAGGATCCTTTTTCTATTTGATCTCTGCATCATTGGATTTGCTCAGAAATTTTGCAATAGAATCTTTGAATAATTAGGTTTGTGACAGAGTTATCTGCCCTTGAAATGTTCATTTTCAGTGCATTTCAAGGAAATTGTAACTCAATGGACCAACATGATATGGATAATCTTGTCTGTTTTCCTTGATTCCCTTGATTCTGATAATGCAAATAGTCAAACTTAGCTTTCAAATAATGTTTTTTTTTCATACACCCACTGCCTGATTCGTAGAATAGTTGATTTCCAACTGTTGTTTGTTGATATGGTAAAGATAAAATATTATTCTCTGATTGTATTTTAGGGTGGTGCTGGAGCTCCAGGTTTTCCTGGTGTACCTGGTACTCCTGTAAGTATTCTCTTTATGATGAATTATGCAACCGAGACATCAAAAACCAAAATACATGGTTTAACGTAAAATCATGACACAGTGATGACCTACTGGTACATGCAAAACATAGAAAACAGAATAAAAAAAACAATTGTATATACAAACTGAAGATAAGGAAAATAAAACACCACACATGGAAATAAAGTATTTGTAATATAAACTTTCATTTAAAAAAATCGTGAGTGACATCAGGTGCTCCATAAGGGTAAGTATTTCCTGCTTTGCCAGTGACACCTATCACATATCAAGTAAAACCAGGTAGAGTCTAGCTACAATAATGCTGGTTTAGATGTAGATCAAGGTAGCATGACATTCTGTTGGAAAATTTCATATTTATGTTATGAAGAGAAACAAGATCTTTTTCATGAGTTTGGCAGCATGTGTTCATGATTTAGCTGTTCAGTTTGTTAGTACAGCAAAACCTATCAAATCCAAATTCTTTTTTGAATTAAAATATAATGATTAAAGAGGTCTGTGGTTTAACCTGGGTCAAACCCTTTAGGACTGAAGACTTAGTTTGATTTAGAGAGGTCTGTGGTTTAACCTGGTTCAAACACATTTTGGGCTGGAGAATTTGTTTGATTTAGAGAGGTCTGTGGTTTAACCTGGTTCAAATCCTTCTAGACTGGACAAATCTTTTGATTTGGAGAGGTTTGTGGTTTTCCCTGGTTCAAACCCTTAAGGACTGAAGAATTTGTTTGATTTAGAGAGGTCTGTGGTTTACCTTGGTTCAAATCCATTTTGGACTGGAGAATTTGTTTGGGTTACAAAGGTCTGTGGTCTATCATGTTTCAAACCCTTTAGGACCGGAGAATTTGTTTGATTTAGAGAGGTCTATGGTTTATCCTGGTTCAAACCCTTTTAAACTGAAGAATTAATTTGATTTAGAGAGGTTTGTGGTTTACATGTTTCAAACCCTTTTGGAATGGAGAATTTGTTCGGTTTAGAGAGGTATGATGTTTGCCCTGGTTCAAACACTTTTGGATGAGGGAATTTTTTTTATTTTGAGAGGTCAGTTATTTATCCTGGTTAAAAATACCTAAAAACTAATATGAAGGAACTTTGAAAAGTATCCATTTTAGACAGGTTTTCTGCTAAGGCAGGTTTCATAGTACAAGATCAGAACTGAGCATTAAAACCAATTTTGTCACATCTATGAAATTAGACTGAAAGGTTTATGGTATTTTTTTTTCAATGATAATTTTTATAGTTTGTGCAAAGGGTGGATTTAGATTTAAATGATGTTTATGATTCATATTTCATTTCCATATGATTTATATATAGGGCACAGAAGGAATAGAAGGTCTTGTTGGTCCTCCTGGCTTCCCAGGATGCAATGGTACAAAGGTAAGATCTTTAATAGTGACTAAATTCTGGTGGCTGGAATCTTTCAGTCAATAGTTCTTCTTTTTAATTTCATTATTAGCTCGAAGTCAATAGATACTCATTTAAAATTCTTCCTTGACACTAATTCAATATTCAGTACATATTCATTTGAAATTCACTATTGGCACAAATATTCAATATGTATTCAATTGAAAATAATTATTACTATTGAAATGAAGTTTTTATTAAAATTTTATATACTAATCATGTAATGAAGGTCTGCTTAATATGTAACAACAAATAACAACCAAAAAGACTATGTCACAAGAATACTCTCCTGGCCAGCACAACAAAACTTGACAAATTGCATAAGGAGGTAAACCTAGGGTAAGGGACATAACACATGAAATCAGTGATATGTTTGTATTCTATTTCATCAAAGCCTGTCAAGCATTCATTTGAAACAGAATGAAGTAATCTAAGTTACTTAGATGCTTTTCTGGGATTCTTGTTAAATTGTTTAAACAAGCGTACCAATGATTTGTATGAGTTATGCCCCTTAACGTAGATCTACCTCCTTGAGAAAATTCTAAACTGTAACAGCATCAATCAATTTTAAAGACACTGATTGGAGTTACCATGGAAATTAAGAATATCCTCAGACTGAAGTGTTTTATAACCTGCCTCCACGGTTCATACAAGCACTAAATTGTATTTTTTTTTTACAACTATTGGTATTGTCATTTGTTTTTTTTAAATCCTATTAATGATTTCCTGTTGGTCAAAGTTGTAAAAATAGTATTATGGGATTGATTGTCCTTGTGAAACAACATTAAGACATTTTTTTTTCTTTGTTTGCATCTGCCTTGGAAAAAACAACAGATAGGAAAAACCTTTAAATTTTGAAATTATCCTGTTGGTCTGGGTAAAAAAATCCCAAGAGATTGTCCTCGTATCCTTCAACTATAATTAGAAGCAATCTAATTGGTTGAAATGCTTTGAGAAAAATCTCAATTTATATTCTTTATGAAACCAGGGTATGGTAAACAAAAGTTTCCAAAGACTTTAAATTCAGTTCATTTCAAGAGTTATTGCCCTCAAAAGACTAAAAAGGTCATTCATCATTTATCACTATAACCAAAGCAGGTGATTTCCATTAATAAAATAAATCGTGTTATCAGTTTTTTTGAAGTTATTGTTGCATTACTCCACTAATATTCCAGGGTTTAAGAGGAGGTGATGGTATTCCAGGGTTACCAGGTTTACAAGGTTCCAGAGGAGAACTTGGTGGTAGGGGTCCAAAGGTAAGTCGGAGAAAAACTCATGCTTTCGATAATAGGAATAAAGTGTCAGCAACGTCCCATATATGCACATGCTTTGAAACATGAATGGGTAAAAATCATTCTATAGGAAGTTAAGTATTTCAAAATGACATATGGAGTAAGAAGGGATTTTTTCAACTTTTTAACAGATGCACAAAGTGTTATAGGAAGCCTTGCATATTCCTGGTGATCGAGACATTGGCCATATAACAACATACAGGCACATTATCAACTAAGTACAAATAGCTCTATCCCTTATTGGAAAAGCCTTGAATCATATAAAATTTGCATAGGTTTATATATACATGTATGTACTTCAAGATCTATCCCTCACTGGCAAAGTCTAAAACCATATATATATATATATGTACTACAAATTTTAATGATATTGATGAGCTGTGTTAAAAAAAAATTTGAAACGAAACAACTTTTGAAGTAATTCAGATTGCACCAATGATAAATATGCTTTCTTCATGTACTTTGGGTATGTATTAGATCTACAATGGTTAAAAATGCAGAATCTCTTGACTCTTACATCAGATCCTGCAGAAAAATTTGTTCAATCTTATACCTTGTTTAATGTATTTAAGGGAGATCCTGGTGGTATTGGAACTTTCGGATTCAGAGGAGAATCTGGTGAAAATGGAGACCCAGGATTAAATGTAAGTCACTTCTTTATTAAGTATTTAATCTTTTATCTGAATAGATGATTATACATGTAGTGGAAATGGATTTTTAGCTTTTAACATACAGTTTTTATATTATATGCATTTTTAACACACAGTTTTTATATTATACATGTATGCATTTTTAACATACAGTTTTTATATTATATGCATTTTTAACACACAGTTTTTATATTATATGCATTTTTAACATACAGTTTTTATATTATATGCATTTTTAACACACAGTTTTTATATTTTTATACATAACATAAACTACATCAAATTTTATTAAATAAATGCACGTAGATTTTATTTCAATAAAATGATATGGATCTCATATAAATTTTGCTACAAGGTGCCATAGCACTAAAGGAAGACTGGGATTGATTTTTTTGGTTGTGACTCGGGCCAAGTACAAATAAGGAGTGACAAAGGGGCCAGAAACAAGTTTTTTTTTTTTATTTCTGGATAATAATTTAAGTAATAAGGAATGAATTGCTTTGAAATTGTAAGACGGTTGCAATACCCCTAAAAGAAGGTTTGCATTGATTTTTGAGGTTTTAACTTATTAGGAATAAAGGGTCAAAAAGTGACCGCTTCAATTCTCGTCAAATTCTTTTCCTGTGTCAAATGCCTAATTATCATCAAAATTCAAAGCTGTATCAAGTTTGAATGGTGTATCCATACTTGCCCCAACTGTTCATGGTTTGACTTCTGTTGTCATATTAAACAGCAACAGACAAAACATTTAATTCTAACTTCTTGATGATTACTTGAGTAAAAAGGAATGGATCGCTTTGAAATTGTACCACATGGTGCCATACCCAGGAAGGAAGGTTGTGATTAATTTTGGGGGTTTTGACTTGGACCATGGCCATAAAATTACCACTTTGATTCTGATCAAATTCTTATCCTGTGTCAAATGACTTATTGTAATCAAAATTCAAAGCTGTCTCAAGTTCGAATTGTGTGTCCATACTTGCCCCAACTGTTTAGGGTTCAACTTCTGTGGTTAAATCAGGCTGCACTCTGTAAAGCATTTTATTTCATAAAATATCACAGATTTTGAGTCCGATTTTGTGAGTGCTAAATCTCAAGTTACTGGTATGCAAATTTATTAATTGCAAACTTCCTTAACATGCTTAATAGGAAAATTAAGTGTTATTTTTTGTTTTGCCACCTGCGTAGTTCAAAAAACCAATGGCCACCATTTCTTTTTTTTCTTCAGGGACAAAAAGGATTGCCAGGTTTCAAAGGAGAACAAGGTATCCGGGGAGATAATGGAGACCAGGTATGTTTTACTGGAGACTAACTGTAAAACAATTGTTTATTTTTTTTCCAATTTCATAGATGAGAAAAAAAATCATTAAAATAAATTGCTCTGATTACATCTCATACAGAGGTTTCATTATGTTTTTGCAATGCAGGTACCTTAGGTTTTGTAGGAGGTACTTTTTGTCATTTTGTTTAATAAAAATGTATGAAATTTTAAAATTATGGAGGTACTTTTGCCTCATAATAAGTCACAAAAATAAATTTTCTAGCAAGAGAAAATAAGTTTCCACGAAAATATGTTGATTTTCTGTAACACTGAAGTACATTTTAGTCCAAATTTTTTCCATGTGTGTAAACATGAATGCAAAGTATGTAAAGGAATAACCATTTGATTTCTATGGTGGACTAGGATAGGATTTTCTGACCTGGAATTTTTTTTAGTATTATTTTTTACCTGACTTTCGGT
The DNA here is from genome assembly GCA_037379345.1 of Perna viridis. Classification (NCBI taxonomy): domain Eukaryota; kingdom Metazoa; phylum Mollusca; class Bivalvia; order Mytilida; family Mytilidae; genus Perna; species Perna viridis. The sequence goes on from CM074512.1 coordinate 56,012,053, forward strand.
TTTATGCAAAGGCTAGGTGAGCTATTGCCATCACTTGGCGCATCCATCATCACTGTCATCCACATGTCCATGTTGCTGGACAGAATTCAATGAATGTTAGTATGACTCTTTTATAAGGTATCTTTCATCGCCTGAATATAGCTGAAATATTGCTGTTTTAGGGTGTTAAACACCAACAATCAATCAATCAATCTATAAAGTATCTTTAAGTTTATCGTTTTTCACATATTACTTCAGAACTGTTTGATTAAACCAAATTCTGACGGGTAAAAGTGTCCAGCTTGGTGATAAAATTTTTGTGAAAATTATAAACCTTTGCTGGAGTTAATGCCCTTTTTAGCTCACCTGTATCAAAGGTCCTAGTGAGCTAATGCCATCACTTTATGTCAGTTGTCCATAAACTCTTCACATTTTGCTCAACTATATGAGAACCATTTGACCAGTTTAACCAAACTTGGCAAGATAATGTATTTTAGAGCTTCTACAAATGATTCACTTTTGGTTCCGCTTGAACCAACAAGATGGCTGCTTAAGGCATTTTTAGCTCCTTATTGGTCATTTTTAAAGATCAACTCCTCTTAAACCATAGACATTATTTTTTTAAACTTGATATGGTTAATCACCTCATTGCCTTCTACGAAGGATCCACTTCTTGTGTGTCTCAGATGCTTCAGCAGGTGGCTGCAGCCACTCAACGTTACTATTGAAACAGTTTGGGTTACACATTTTGGCGTATATCTCTGCTTTAATTTGGCTCAGGCAATGGAAGGCAGGAATGATGAAAGTATAGGAAACCCTATAAACCTTTTGCCTAAATGATCAAATGACATGACTATTTAATTTCAATAGACTCTTCAGAGCCTTTATTAGTATGTTTTTTTTGGTGCTATTTTTGAAACTACTCCATTAAACCGGAAACATTGTGGTCTTAGTACTTTAGTGGTGATTACCTAAAAAGATTGTTTGTATTCTCTTCAAATGTACTCTACTGCAAATATTGCTCTACAGATTTTGAGTCTCCTTTGTTCACAAAAATCAGGATTTTATGGGTAATTTTCTTAAAATTTTGCCTAAGTTGAGTTTATCATAAATTAGCATTAACAGGCCTGAATAAAATGATACATACCCTTCTAAATACACTGACAATGAATGGTACAATACAAAGATTTTTCTTCATCTGAATACAATGAATCTACCCCATCTGAATACAAAGAATCTACCCCATCTGAATACAAAGAATCTACCCCATCTGAATACAATGAATCTACCCCCATCTGAATACAAAGAATCTACCCCCATCTGAATACAAAGAATCTACCCCATCTGAATACAAAGAATTTACCCCCATCTGAATACAATGAACCTACCCCCATCTGAATACAAAGAATTTACCCCCATCTCAATACAATGAATCTACCCCATCTGAATACAAAGAATCTACCCCACCTGAATACAAAGAATCTACCCCATCTGAATACAATGAATTTACCCCTTCTGAAGACAATGATTCTTACTCTTTCATGAATAAATGAATATTTGTTTTATTTCAGGGAGAACAAGGAAATGATGGAATTCCTGGTATGAAGGGAGAGATGGGCAAACAAGCTGAAACTAGGATCAAAGGAGACAGGGTATTGCTTAACAGTCACATTTTTTTTCAATTTTTTTAACAGAATTTGTGAAAATTATATTTTCGACAGTGATGTCCATGTCTGCAATGCTTTTAACCACTAGACTATTGTTACTAAATATTGTCATCAAATATTGGTTACAACCCCAAAAAAATGTATCAGCTTTGCGATTGAAAATTAAGTAATTTTATCTCCCCTTTTCATAAGGCTCCAAAAATTAAAGTCTTGTTTCCTGCTACAAACAAGATAAAAATAGGAAAGGTATAAAGCATTTTTTTCAAATTTCTAATCACAGATAAACTTTACATAAAAAGTCCTCAATAAAATGTCAGTGTAAGAAATTGAAGGTCTAGGATTTGGGAAACAAAAAGGAACTACAAGGTGTCAGGTTTAGTAATCATGGGTTACAGACCTTCGCTCACTGCTTATTTGAACCACTTTCTCTGCCTCTTTCTGAACATAACAAATCCTTTCTGAAATAAAAGTGTGTCGCTTGCTGAGATTTATCATAAGCTGAAGTTTAAAAGACAACTTTTCCACATCAACATTGCACTTGTCTTTATGACTAGAAAATGGAATCCGAGAACACTGGTTAATAAATACAACCAATTCTTATTATACCCCTGCTCCAAAGGAAAGGGGTATACTGTTTTACCCTTGTCCATGTGTCCATGTTTCCGTCACAGTTTTCTCAGCAACTACTCAACACAGCAGCTTGAAACTTTAACACATACTTCCTGTAGGTATGCCATATGGTGGAATCAGTTTTCGGAAAAATTCAACAATAACTTTCTGTTTACCGAGGACTTTGTTAATTTTTTTTTTACTTTACAATTTTTTGGTCACACTTTTCTCAGTGGCTTGAAAATTTTGACACGTTCTTCCTGTAGGTATGCTATATGGATGAAGTATTTTTTTTTTAATCAACAACTTCCTGTTAACAGAGGACTTTGTTCCTTTTCCTTATATCACGATTGAAAGCAGGGGTATTCAGACATGATTTTCTTCTGCTTTTTCAAATCTGGAATTTACCTTTACAGTTCTTTATTTATCATATGTTTACTTCCGATTTCAACAATTTCCACATCCCGGTATTTGGTTGACTCGGTAAAACCAATGTCTGGGTATTACTAGTGAGCTTTGCTATTTCTTGTTGATTCTCATCTTTGTCATGTTCTTGTAAATAATAAATGATAAAAAAAGAAGCAGTAATAGACTAAAAAAAATGCTTCACTGAATCAAATTTATATAATAAAAAATCTGCTAATATGATGAAGCACACAGGAAAAGTACTTCACAGGTTTTATGCATGTTAAAAATATATATGTTAAACAATTTATTGGGAACATTTAGCACACATTAAACATGCATGAAACATGTATGCAAAACTAAAGATTACAAAACTGCAGTACCAGAATATGGGTAGATATATCAAAATAATCTTTGACTGGAACATATTGTTTACCCTATATTGCATACCCTATATCACACCTCTAGATATATATCGCATAATCTATATCACACACCTAGACCTATATCGCATCCTTTCGCAGAACATACTTGAAGTACATACTGAATATTTCATGTCTAAATCTGTATTGCATGCTGTATCAACCCTCGACCTGTATCACCCCATGGGCCAATGCCCCGCGGGGTGATATAGGAGTCTTGCAGTTGATACAGCATGTGATACAGTTTTGACATCTCATGTTCATTATATCAAATATTTCAACCATACTTCAAGTATGATCTGTAAAGGGGTGTGATATAGGATGAACAATAAAGGGTTTAAACAAACACTTATAATGCATATGCAAAAAAGTTATATTTTGATCTAAATACATGATAAATACTGAATATCATGTCAGAATTTGTATCACATGCTGTATCAACCCAAGGGCGACCAGCCTGCAGAATAATATAGATCGAGAGTTGATACTACATGTTATACATGTATAGATTTTGACATGTCATGTTCATTATACCATATATTTAACTATACTTCAGATATGTTCCACAAAGGGATGCATTTTAGGTGTAGGGGTGTGATATAGGGTATGCGATATAGGTCTAGAGGTGTGAAATAGGGTATGCGATAGAGGTGTGAAATAGGGTATGCGATATAGGTCTAGAGGTATGATATAGGGTATGTGATATAGGTCTAGAGGTATGATATAGGGTATGTGATATAGGTCTAGAGGTATTATATAGGGTATGTGATATAGGTTTAGGAGTGTGATATAGGATATGCGATATAGGGTAAATGATATAGGGTTGAACAATCACTTGTAATCATATACAAAAAAGGTATATTTTTATCTAAACATGAAATTACAAGTAAAATTAGTTCCATTAATTTATAAACTATTACCATAATAACAAAATCAATTTTGAGAACACCACTAATGCATACCGGTACATGTGAACCTGCCATTGGTAGATGAGATCTACTAGAATGAGCACCTTCCTACAGCCCTACCATGGAAACAGAAATGGATATTTTTGAATCTCAAGAGGCGATTTCATATTAATTTAGATGTACATTATACTTACTACATTAACAATAGAATAAATCTAGAATATGGTCCCATTATTTGTGTCTCCTTTGCAGTCTTCGAGATGATCTAAATTTAAACATCATGTGATATCCTCAATGGTATTTACTACAATCTTGTGACCATATTACCTGTAACATGTAATCAATATTCCAGTAAACTCATGCCAGTCTAAAATCTATGGTTTCTGAACATCATTCTGTTAAAATTATTTTGTTCACCATTTTTTTATTTGCTTACAAAAGAAGCTCCCATGTCTGGTTGAGCTTCTATCTTTTCCAATTCTACCGTATATGACTATAAATATTCAGCAAAGTTTTCAATGAAATAGATTTAACACTTCAGATTTTCCATAAGTTTCACACATAACTGACGTGATACTCCACATAAAAACACCAAATAAAAAAACTCCATTTTTCAAACCAAATTTCCAGCTGAGACAACGACAAATCTCCTGTTTTTTCACCAGTTTGCTAACAAGTATATGCAAGAGCTGATATGATGTCTTCCATTCTAAATTATGAATACTGTCAGAGCAATCTGTCTAAGCTCCATCAAAACTTTGTTGTTATAAATGTTTATTGATGTTTCGTGTATTTTTAATTGAAAGGGAGATAGAGGATCCATTGGTCCACCAGGTCCTACAGGGATTAGTGGAGAAGGAACTGGTTCAGAAGGAGAAGCTCTACCAGGAGCTGATGGTGACAAGGGCTACCCAGGAGAAGAAGGATCTGATGGAATTAGGGGCTTACCAGGAGATCGTGGAGAAGATGTTAGTATACCTACATGAGAGATTTTAAATGTTTTATGTTTTATTTGCTTTGATACGACCGTTTTTCTAGATGGGATGTATTATGGTATGCTATTATCCATCGATCTGTTTGTCCTTCACACTTCACACAATAATTTAAAAATTCTTCCACCATTTTCATGAAACTTTGGGAGTTTTTTCTGTTGAAGTAAGCACACTTTTGACTGTTAAAAAAGTATCTGTATTATTGATAAAAGAAAGAGAAATTTCAATTTTTGCACAACAACAAAAAATGCTTCTATTGATTTGAAAGAAACTTTGAGAGAATTATTAATTTCTATAGATATTGTAACTTCTGTTGATTTTGATTCATAAGTTGTATTCTAGAATTATGAGACTTTATTAAAAAAAAAATCGAATACAAAAACACAAAACTCAAAAATTCTACCCGCAATTTTCATGACTCTTCAGTAATTTTTGATACATGCTCCTTCTGTTGTTGTTTTTGTATTTGTTTTTTTTTCATTTTTATTCAAGAAATGGCACTTTATTGCTTGATTACCCATTATCAAACTTGAGTTTATCAACACTGAGCAATTTCAGTGACACTTTGAGAAAGTGTTTTTCTCTTTTGATCTTTAATAATTTCAAATTTTGAATTTTCATGTTCTCATTCTTAACTAATAAAAAGGGGGTTGTTTACCTATAATTCTGTCATGCCTGGTCCATACCTTCCACATCATGTAATTTGAATTAGTGCATATTGTGGGGCATATTTTTAGGGCACCATCATAGAGAGCACTCATAAAGAACACTACAGAGAGCAATGCTCTCAATTACCATTAGCCAATCATTAATACTCATTTTAAGTATTAGTCTTTGTAAAAATCATGCAAATTCTGTAATATGTGATACACCCTAAAAATGGTTACATATTTTTATTTTTGTTATTAAGATGCTTTATACCGATAGGTCTCTATGATGAAATATATAATTGTTCATCCCAATCTGTCTGCTCTTTGGAGAGGTACAAAGTTATCTCCCTTAATTTTGAATTCTACAGTGCATTCTATATAATAACAAGGGTTATATGAAAAGCCACATGTTAATTTCTGTTACTATAACATTTTATCAAAAATATTTAAAAAAAATAATAATATGTAGGCTTTCCAACCATAAATCATATCTTGCATGATTCTGATCTGGAGTGGTACTTCAGTATAAAGGACAAATAATGTACTTTTGGTGTAGCTCTTTATTTTCAATAGAAATCACAGTATATGCCGTACAGAAAAACAATGAATTTTAAAGATCTTTTAATTAAAACATTAAAAACATATTTATTCTTAATGCTGAAATCAAATCCATAATGGATGATATGTAAGTACAGTACATGCAACAAAAAATATAGTTTATACTGATAACTTGTCTAAACAGAACTCTTTCCCATGATTACTCCTCAATAAACTGAATAAACTGAAAACCTTTCTAAACCAGACACTTATTAAAGTTTCTTCAGAACAGTTGAAATGTATTTTAACTGATTCCCTGTTTTAACTGAATAAGCTCTAGTCCAAAAAGGATTTCATTGTAATTTTTTTTTTTTTTATTGAAGGACATGAGATAAGTGGACAAAATCTGTAATTGTTCATTTATGTTTTTCTTACTTTCAGGGTAATAAGGGAATGGATGGAATGAAGGGTCCAGCTGGAGAACAGGGTCCTGATGGTAGAAGGGTAAGTTTTAATGTCATCTACATGGGTAGTAAAAAGAAAATTTGTCCAAGTTTGCAAGTGGACAATATTTTAAGAAACTGAACTGGGTTCAGAATGAACTTTACTTGCCATTTTGTTATATTGATCAAAAGGTGCATCCAAACTTGTGTGGTAGAAATAAGAAAATCAGAAAATTTGTCTAACTGTTCAAGCTGGCAAGTTTAGCTGATACTGAAATGGCCCAAGTGTAGGTTACTGGCCCGTATAATATGTTGAACAGAAAGAAAAACATAAAAAAATGGTGAGAAGAAAATTAAGAAACTGCAGAGATAGATATTTGAAGAAATTTCACATTTTCAAAAATCTAAAAAAGAAAACTGAATACCGGTAACAACCTAGAATAAAATATTTACAGTTTTGTATTACAACACCTTTGGTAAGAGGGAAGGGGAAATGACTAATCAGTTCAATTTTCATCCTTGTAAACAATGTTGCACTATTAGAGTGTACCGGTACTAGTAAAATACATCTTGACCAATTAGAAATGTTATGAACAATAGCAATCCCAGAATGCCATATAGTTTCTGAATCAGTGCATCTGTTTTTACTTGGCTATCATTAAATCTCATGCTTAACTTGATTTAAAACATTGTATTTCATGCCAGCCTATAAGCAAGAACCAACTGTTTTTCAGGGTAAGAGAGGCAAAGATGGTCCAGATGGCGCATCTGGATTAAAAGGCCAGAGAGGTGACAAAGGGAGAGGTGGACCAGGAGGAAGTAAAGGAGTGAAGGGTATTAGAGGAGACACTGGTAGGCAGGGAATAAGAGGAGACGAAGGACCTGTTGTAAGTTATTTTTAAATTTCGTCTTAAGAGGGTACATACCTCTTTACCCTCCCATAATATTATATTTGAAATATCTCACATGTGAATATAGGATGTGTTGAAGATTTTTGATCAAAATTACTTCTGTGAAAGTACTATTGTTCATGGGGTACCAATTTTCATGGTTTTTATGGGTAGGCCCAAACCACGAAATTTGGTTCCCGACGAATAGGAGATTTTCATTGATTTGTATTCTGAAAACTTCAAAACCACAAAATTAAGAATCCACAAACTTGTGTTTCTTCCCTTAGCCACAAAAATTGGTCATTAAAGTACTTTTATGGTATATTTTTACTGTGGAAAACACTTAACAATCTAATTTTTACATGAATATTTTACTTTTATTTCTAAATCTCTCCCAATCTCCCAGATGAACTTTTCCAAATATTAATAAGTATGAAAATAGTTGAGTTATGTTCTTGTGTAACATGCTTGACTAATCTGGTTCCCTGGTCAATATTACAAGTGACCCTTGGATCGCTATAAATATAGACCCAGGTCACCAGCGATGGATATGCACGATAAATGAGTGAATTGCCACTTATGAAATAAAATTTTTAAAAAAGATGAAATTATCTAAATTAACTTAATTATCATGCATTTGTATCGAAAGATGGTAATTTGATAAAAATATTTAAACATTTGACATTACAATGTATAAAAGTAAATAAAATAATGCCATATTCGCACTGGTGACCAAGGTTATATTTGAGAGAAACTTGTGGAACAAAAATATTACCCTGGCTTCCAGGCTACCTCTTTGACCTTTTTATTCTTTATTAAATTCTGTTTCAATTATTCATCCTCTGTACTCTTTTGTTTTGCACAGATTCATGTCCCTTTGTGGGATCCTGTATTAAGGCCTAAAAAGTGACCTTTGTCTCTGATAATCTTACTAACGCTAATGCTTTTTTTCCCCAACTTTTTGACAAGCACTGGTAAAATCTAAATGTGTCTCCAAAATAAACCATTTTTCAAAAAAATTTGATAAAATAAGAAGTTTGTTGACCCACTGACCCTAGTTTTTAGAGTATGTTAGCAGAAGCACAGGTATTTTTATACCCCCACTCATAAAGTAGGTGGTATATTAGAATCACCTTGTCATTCAACCATTCTGTCTGTCCATCCATTAAACTTTGGTCACAATTTTCTCAGCACCCAATGAATGGATTGATTTAAAATTTTGTATTGGGCTTTATATAAATGAAGCAAACCTTGTAAATTTTTTAGTTGCTCTCTGATATCCACTTCCTGTACAATGGTGTCAAGTCTTAACTTCATATTGTTCTTGGCCAAACTTCCCATGCTTTGTGTTGCGCCTTCATGTTCTCAAGCTTGACCTGTATGTAAGTCATATTTAAACAAACTAGATAAAATTATATATCAATCTTGGTTTGATATGTAAAAATCATGCATTAAGAATTTGTTACTGAGACTAACTTATTTATTTTATTTTTTCTTGCTTGACCTTATTTCATGTTTTGAAATTTTTATTTCTGTATTGCACTTTTCATTATGCCCTGCCATTTTGTATTGGGGACATTAAGATAATTTGATTTGCAGCTACAACTTGTTGATCTGTATCTTGTGTAAGCCCACTTATGCATCATATTTCTTACATTTTTAAGTAATGTACAAAAGTCTCCTTTGGGTAGTTATACACTGTTGAACAAACCTTTTTTTAGAGTTCTTTTTAAAATCATTTTTTATGGTTTTCGTGGGTAGGCCAAAACACAAATTGTGGTTCCTAATGATAATGAGATTTCCATTGATATGTACTGGGTATATCGAAAACCTCAAATTTTTTGTTATTCTTTATTTGATAAGATAACAATAAGGGAATATTTAAGTTCATTGGCTACGTTTAATATCAACTCCTCTGATTCTACATAGGAGATGAAACACTATAGAGCTGTTGATCTTAATTACCACTTATATGAACCATGAAGTCCTTTCATATTAAGTTACATTTTGAACCTTGGTAAACCAGACACCTGTCTAAACCAAACCAATATTAAGTGTTAGTCTCTGTAATAATCCGGCAAAATGGGAAAAAATCAGGAACATGCATATCAAACCCCACTGATCTGACAATGTACATGTAATGTCACTCAAGGATACTTTCTCTTTGAAAGGACCATTATTTGATCTCTGCATTACTGGCTTTGCTCAGAAATTTTTCAATAGAATGTTAGAAAAATAAGGTTTTTGACAGAGTTATCTGCCCTTGAAATGTTCATTTTCAGTGTATTTCAATGAAATTATAATTCAGTGCACCAACATGATATGGAAAATCTTGTCTTATTTCCTTAATTCTGATAGTGCATATAGTCAAATTACACTATCAAAATGGTGGGTTTTTTTCATACTAGTTTCACCCACTGCCTGATTCTTACAGGGACTCACACTTAAAGTCAAAAAGGGGGTTAAGGTTAGACAGGTTTCACTGTATTATATCATTCTGATGTGGTACTTTCTATTGATTATTAAATTACATGGATATTTGGTTATACTTCAGATTTGAGTCTTAAACTTTACATTTTTTCCAGAATTTTGCATATGTTGGCAAATGATAACTGGAGGACTTACATATGCCACACACACTTTACATAGTTATGAAATATTTTTTTACTTTAGGGTCTACCAGGAGAAATAAACGATGCTTTGGGTGGCCAGCCAGGTCCTCAGGGTAGACCTGGCGATGTTGGTTTTGAGGGACAAAAAGGGTTTCCTGGGCTTGATGGAGTGTCAGGTATTAAAGGATCTCGTGGTCCCCCAGGACCTCCTGGACCTGACGGCTTACCTGGTTTTAGAGGAGCACAAGGTTATTCTGTGCCAGGTGAACCTGGTGAACAAGGTATGTACCAGTAGTTGTAGGTTATATAGAATTATTAAGTAGCTCTTCAAATAAAAATCATGCAGAATGTTATTCATGGTTGGAAAGCCTACATATTTTTATTTTTTGATATTTTGTTTAAAATGTTATAGTAAAATGAAATTAACATGTGACTTTTCATGTAACCCTTGTTTTTTTTAGATTAATAACAGTAAATAACACTAAAATACAATAGAAACTGTTGGATTTTCAATATGGATTATCTCCAAACAGCAGGTAGATTGGAGTGAATAATTATACATTTCATTATATAAACCAATAAAGCAAATTGATTACAAAACTAAGAATATGTAGCCTTTTTTGGGGGTGTATCACATATTACAGAATTTGCATGATTCTACTAAGAGGAAGTTTACTGCAGATGACCAGAGACAGGCCATCTAATATTAAATCTTAAATAATCTAATAATCTTTGATGATCTGGTTATTAAAGTGTGTACCAGGAGTGAAAATCTCTGATGATCTAGTGACTGAAGTGTGTACCAGGAGTGAAAAGAATCTCTGAAGATCTAGTGACTGAAGTGTGTACCAGGAGTGAAAAGAATCTATAGAATCTCTGAAGATCTAGTGACTGAAGTGTGTACCAGGAGTGAAAAGAATCTATAGAATATCTGATGATCTAGTGACTGAAGTGTGTATCAGTAGTGGAGGGATCTATAGAATCTCCGATGATCTAGTGACTGAAGTGTGTACCAGGAGTGAAAAGAATCTATAGAATCTCTGATGATCTAGTGACTGAAGTGTGTACCAGTAGTGAAGGGATCTATAGAATCTCTGATGATCTAGTGACTGAAGTGTTACCTGTAGTGAAAGAATCTATAGAATCTCTGATGATCTAGTGACTGGAGTGTGTACCTGTAGTGAAAGAATCTATAGAATCTCTGATGATCTAGTGACTGAAGTGTGTACCAGTAGTGAAGGGATCTATATATCAATATGAATGATTATTAATCTATAATGATCTGGTGATCAGAATTTGCTTCATTTGCTGATTTACAAATTTATCATTGTAAGAAAAATAATTGAGCTTTGCAAATGGCAGCTTATGTTGCTGAATCTAGTGATATGTCACAATAATAATAAAATAGGTAACAGAATGGTAATTTTGTATTCAAACCAGATTTGTTACACTTAGATATAGTTCAACTGGGTATATTTTAGGTACCTTTGGTAGACCCGGTTCACCTGGTCAGTCTGGGCAACCCGGACAAAAAGGTCAAGTAGGAGAAGAAGGTATCCCTGGGCGTGATGTAGTTGGAGAACCAGGATTCAGGGGACGTCCTGGTAGGGATGGTCTGCCAGGTGTGATTGGTCGTCCTGGAGAAGATGGCTTGCCTGGTCTAGCTGGTATTCCTGGATTAGGTTTAGATATAACTGGGCCTAATGGTGCTACTGGTTTACCAGGTGAACTTGGTGATGTCGGAGACTTTGGTATTGACGGTCTACCTGGAATACCTGGATTGAAAGGTATTTATTAAATAATTGTAATAAAAACTAATAATAAAAAATCAACCTTAGTCAATTTAATGCAATCAAACAAATATTTTAAGTGTATCAAATGTAACAAGAGTAAAGTAAAGTTATACCTTTAACCCTCCCACATTAGGGGGAGACTCCAATAAAATCTATGAAAAACTTGGAACCTCCGAAATAAAAATGTAAGATTTATGGGAGGTTTTTGGTTCAACTACTATATTTTCTGTAAAAAATTCTAATTAATTGAATTTTTACATAAAAAATTGACAGTGTCAGTTGGATAGAATCTCCCACTTGATCTATTCAAAGGTGATCAGGTATGCAAATGGATAGAAAAAAAGAAAATGAAACCCACAGTTCAATGATGATTTAAGGATGTTCACTGGTCATGGTTGGACATTTTTGTCAGATTTTCATACTCCTCTGGTTTTATCCATTTCATAGCATTAATAATTTTTGCCAAGTGACCCCCACTTTTCTTTTCATAATTTCATGGAATACACCTTAAAATTTAATAATAATATTTTATTATATAATTTAATAAGTTTTAATGAAATCCTTGTTATTTCTTCAGAATTTTTAATAGATAAAACCTGCTAAAATAAAACCTATGGAAAATCTAGAAAAATTCCTTGGCCAAAATTTTAAATGCTTATAATTTAATAAAACAAGCACTCTGACCCAAATTTTTTTTTCTTCTTATTTTGTTAAAGCATGAAAGATCTTTAAAGATTTCATAACTTTTTGAAATCATCCTTGCTATTCTTAGAAAAAAATGCAAAAAAAGACGCCATATTTTCTTTTGATAGTGGTACCAACAAAAATACAGAACACTTATCCAAGCCATAATCATGTCAAGTCCAAAATAAATCTTACAAAATATGTTTTACATTACCCCAATGTACCACAATGATACAGTCAAGCAAACAAACAAGATACAGAGCAAAAAAAAAAAATAACCCTGTGATATTGTGATAAAGATTCTATGATAATGTGAACTAGTTTTTGGTTTCAAGCCATTGATACAAATTATTAAAATTTTTTACTCATGTTTCAACAGGACCAAAGGGAGATGACTGTGGAATCTGTCCTGCTGGATTACCTGGTCCAAAAGGAAATTCTGGATTATCTGGACTTCCAGGTAAATTTTTTTTATTTTAATTATGTATCATTGTATAATGGTTCATGCTTGAAGTGAGAAATAGATCTCTTTAAAATTGTATCTCTTTAAAATTGTAAATGCCATTGCTTTGATATGGCCCTAGTCACTGGAACAGCATTAAAAAACAACAATCAATCAATCAAAATTGTAAGGTTCCATACCATCAAAAGAAGGTTTGGATGAAATTTAGGGATTTATGACTTGAACCAAGTAGAAATTAGGGACCAGATGGGCCAGAAACAAATATTTCACTGGTGTCCAGACAATAACTTTAGAAAACTGAATGAATTTCTTTCATATTGTACTACAAGGTGCCATATTAAGACTCATTAATGTTTTTGGGTTGTAAATTGATATGTGGGTGATAACTTGAGTTAAGAGAACTGTATCTCTTTTAAATTGTACCACAATGTGCTATACCTCCAAAAGAATGCTTGGATTTATTTTAGAGTTTGTGACTTGATCTACTTGTATAAAGAGCCAATTTGAGTACATGTAAAATGTTTAATCACAGTAAATTTCAATGCTGTATCAAGTTTGAATGTCTTTCCCCAAATGTTCCCCCTAGTTGGCCGAGGGGTCTAGGGCATTGCACTGTGTGCAGGTGGTGTTGCCATAGATGTCACAGCGGTACGATCTCGAGTTCCACAGAGGGAACGACCAAAAATCTGCTTCGCAATTTTGACAGTTCTAACATCGTTGGGAATTGTTCAGACCCTTCTATAATTTTACATTATCTTCCTTCTATCAATATGATCTGATGGAACAGTGTAGCATATATATATTCGTATATATTTTGTGTGATGTGTTGACAGAATTATAATACTGCTGTTTTTGTTCCACTATTATCTTGTTTGTACTCCATTTAACAGAAATGTAAACTTCATTTACATATTAATTAAATTTTCACAACCACAACTGCTTTCATCAGTTATTGGTGACCAAAATGTATATTTTTTTTTACAGTTTTAGGAATGTTTACTTAAGTGTAAGTGTTAGTAAGAATCAGGCAAAATGGGAAAAATCAGAAACATGCATATCAAAATCCCACCAATCTGACAATGTAATATCACTCAAAGATACTTTCTCTACTTGAAAAGACCATTATTTGATCTCTGCATCACTGGCTTTGTGCAGAATTTTTTCAATAGAATCTTAGAAAAATGAGATTTTTGACAGTTATCTGCCTTTAAAATGTTCATTTTCTGTGCATTTCAATGAAATTGTAACTCAACGGTCTAGCATGATTTGGAAAATCTTGTTTGTTTTTCTTGATTCTGATGGTGCAAATAGTCAAATTACACTATTAAAATGATGGGTTTTTCATACCATGTTTCATCTATTGCCTGATTTTTACAGGGACTGACACTTAAAATACTTCATTAAATATATTGCCACATTTACATTATAATTAGTGTTGCCATCTGGTAATTTTGCAGAGAGGGAGATTATTTTTTAGCAAAGATGGCTGCCTCCTGTAACCATAGATTTAGAGCAATTATTCCCTCTAATCAAATAATTTAGTACAAAATGGGACAATCAACTTCAGATTCTTCTTGTATTATGTGAAGACTATCTGTATAACCCATATGTTGAAAGAGTTTCCCATTTCCTTTAAGTTTTTAATATCCTTTTCTTGTCCGCAGCTCTATTTTTTTCAGAGCCAAATTCAATATGTAACAAAATACATGTACAAGGAAAGCAAGCTTAAGGAGGTAGACCTAGGATAAGGGATATAACTCATGAAATCAGTGTTATGTTTGTATTATATTCAATTTCACCAAAGCGTCTCAAGCTTTCTTTGAAACTGAATAAAATGAATCCAAGTTGATTAGATGCTTACATAAGATTGATGTAAATTGCTAAATACAAACATTCCAATGATTTTTAAGAGTTGTGTCCCCCACCCTAGGTCTACCTCCTTAAATAGCAACTCAATCTCCTGAGCTTAGGGTATAATTGCCATTTTATAGGTCTACACCTCTGCCACACTCAGCGCTAAACCCTACCCCTATATGCAAATTAATATAATGCACCGGAAACAGCTTTGAGGATTTGTAATGAGTAAGTGATCATGCCATGTGACTTATTTCACATCCTGAATAGCAGAGTCTATGAGCTAGCAGAGTTGTGTGTAGTTAATCAGAAGGAGATTTCTTGATGTCTAAACATGTTTCATTTAGGTTTTGATGGCTTAGATGGTTTACCTGGATATGTTGGACCTAAAGGAGAAATAGGTGAACCAGGAATTGCAGGCTTACCTGGTGCTAAAGGTGAACCGGTATGTCTAAATTTAAATACATTTACATCTATTCTTCACAATAATAAAGTCAACAGAAATAAGCTTGGAGACATTACAGTGGAAGCTAAGGGAACAGTATCTTGAATTAACTACAGAGAATTTTGAAGTACCAGTCCACATAAAATTCAGACACTGCCAATGGTAAAGTGATTCATGGTGAAGAAAAACCCACTTAACAAACGATGCTTTTTCAGTTTACATTTGCTGTACTTTCGCATAACAATAATCATCTCTGTATTCAGATCTGCACTTTTTAGAAAATCATACATTCATCTCCCACCAAAATCAACCAAATGAAACCAAATCAAGAACCATAACTCTTGCGAAGTGTCAATTTCTAGTACAATCTATATGATTGTTATCTCAAAAGCGCAACAACCACATATCCCGCCTATATAAACCCTTGGGGATTTTTGAAGTTGGTAGGTATGGGTTCATTACAACAAAAGAAAAACTGATATTGACCATAAAGGGGATCAGAATAGGAGTCCAAATTATACATTTACTTAAAACTTGCGTTCATTGCTTATTTTGTGTCCAATTTCAATGGAGATTTTTAGTTTTACATGTTGTAAGTGCAATTTCTCCTAAACTGCTCCATTGATTTTCATTGAAATGTAAACTTCAAGTCACTGCAAGGGGAGATTATCCAACATAAGGTAAAACATATTTTGGGTCAATATGAAGGGGTTGTCTTCTTTTTGTGAGCTTGTTTACATTTTTGGTTTTTTTTTTTAATATTTCTAAATATATTTTTTTAAGTTTAACAGTCATGCATTATTAACAAAATATGTTTCTAATAGTTTGAACATCATGTAAAATCAAATTTGTTCATATTGAATATTATTGCAATATTTGTCTAAGCATTACTTAATATTCTTAAAACTCTCATACTCTTACATGCAATAAACTTTCTAGTACTTAAATGAATGTATTGACTAAACAATAGGGATTAAATGGATACCCTGGTGAAGAGGGAGCTCTCGGTCCTAAAGGTTTCAAAGGTGAAGCAATCATTACAGAAATAAATCGTATAAACAAAGGAGAAGCCGGTGAACCAGGTAGATTTGGATTACCTGGAATGAATGGTAGTCCGGGTGAACCTGGAGAACGTGGAGCCGCTGGATTACCTGGGTTAAATGGACAGAAGGTAAAGCCAAGTCTCTGTAAGAATCAGGCAGTTATTGAAATAACCAACTACTTAGACAGTGTAATATGTAACATATATGCCATTAGAATTAAGGAATTAAAACAAGGTTTACCATATCATTTTGGTAAAATTAATTATAGTTTAATTGAAATGCACTGCAAATGACTATTTCAGTGGCAGATAAATCTGTCAATTTTCTAAGATTCTTATGATTTTATTTAAGACCATATCCAGTGGTAGAGGGTACAAAATGGCAGTCATTTTAGATAAAAACTTATTTTATTACTTGACAATTACCCACTTTAGAAATTGTTTCACAATTCACTTGAAATATGTCATCTGAGCTAAACGAGACTTTGATAATATTAATCATTGAAATTTACAATTTGTCATTTATTAACCACTTGCAACAGTGATTGTCAAGTATCTTGCTACACACGACCTTTCATTATATTTTAATCATTGTTTTCACATCAGTTGGTTTTTTACATCCAGGTTCCAGATTTTTCCATTTTGCCTGATTCTTCACTAGACTGAAACTTACTGCTCGTATATTATAAACAGTATTTTGGAAATGTAACAGAAATATTCTATTTGAATTTCAACATGACCTTTGATTTCATTTACAACATGATTATGCCTATGTACAACTCAGTGTGTGTTATGTTGATTGAGTCAATAGTCAATTTTATGGTGAAAATTATTTTATATTCTAAAAAATATGTTTATCCCCAGTTTTGTTCAGAGTCAAAGCAGAGAAAACTACCATAAAGATTTTCTGATAATAGATATTCTATACATGGGGTAAAGTATTATGTTGTGAATGATCTCTCGCCTTACTTTTTTGTCAAGAATTATTGTTTTGCTCTGTTTATATGTCTGTTTGTTCATCTCAACTCCTTGGAAACTACTGCACTAAATTTTGAGAAACTTTGAAGGTAGCTAGGATATTTGTAGTGATGCATATTACCAGGACTATATGCTCCACTGAATTTTCTTGGAGTTTGAACTTTTGAAAAGGAAAGACATACGCTTTTGTAGGCGAAAACAAACTTGAATTGGACTTTTTATAGGGTGATCTTGGTAATGATGGACTTAGTGGTCTGGATGGATTGCCTGGTATTCGTGGACAACCAGGCTTCAAAGGTGAAAAAGGAGATTCACTTCCAGGACGTGATGGGTACCCAGGAGAAAAAGGTCAGGCTGGATTTCCTGGAGTTAATGGTATCCCTGGAGCTAAGGGTAAGCTTTATTTTATTTATGGTAATTTAGTTGGTTATATCAAATATATATTCTGCAGTCTAAAGGGGTTCTGTTAAGACTGATTTCACTGTATATAAAAGAGTTAATTTTATGAAAGTTTTTGTTTTTTATGGACTTCTTCAATTCATTTGAATTGTATTAATAATTGATAGTTTGTTTATTATGTGTAAATATTAGTTCTTTTTGTCACACTTCAGAAGTATTAAGGTACAATATTTTTGACTGCGCTGTAGGTTAGTTTATCCATCTCCTTTCCTTTGGGGGGGTGGGGGCACTTCCTATATATAAGATGATAGGTACCATTTTCCAGCTTTCAAATATGTGAATAGGTGGGGAAAAACAGACGTAATTATATGATAAGTCATAAAGTATCCATTACAAATTATATGGTAGTCATAAGATCCTCGTCCTATCAACGGTTGTAATTATTTTCACATTTGTAGAATACATGCATGATAAATATTGTTATTATATGTCCTAGTGTATCATAATCAAGAGAACTTTCCTTGGAAACAAGGAATTATGTCTCTTTTTTTTTCTGATAAAATATATGCTTGTTAAAAGGAGGGATATGTAGGGATAAGGGTATCAGTCCTTCTGTTTGTATTTCTGTTGCACAGAAGAGTACCCTTCTCGGATTCAGTACACCTCCTCATCTTTCATGGATTCTTTATTAAGTATATCAGATGGTTCACTGCCCCTCCTATTTCAGGTATTGATCTGAATGATTTTTTATTGTGGGGGGGGGGAGTGGGGATACCATAGCAAAACATGGGCTTTGCCATTCATGATCTATAATCCACAACTCCTCCTTTACTGAAGAATAGAATTTAATGAAAGTAATGTCATCTATTACACTAGTATTCAACCAATTCCTTGGGATGAAAAGCCTGTGATAGAAGCATCTTTTCTTTTTACATGACCATGATACTTATTGTTTTTTTACATTAGGGAGCAACCATTTGATTTTTAAGGGGTGGAATCAAACTTGAAATAAAAAGGCAGGAAGATGAGATATGGTAAAAAAATCCAGGATGAACAATTGGGTATTTTCAAGGCTAGAGTAAAACAAAAAAGTCTGGTCAGAAACTGTACTGAACAAAATACCTGGACACTAAATTTTATCCTAGCTCCCCTCCCCCCAACTCCAGAAATCAAATGGTTGCTCCCTTATGTAATAGGTGGTAAAATCCCAGATGTTGTTATCTGCTGTTTTCTTGTATTCACAGATTAAAATTTACTTGGGCAGTATGTTTGTAGATTACTCCTATTGAGATAAGGTACAAAAAGTTTATCTTAAAGTTTCATAACTTTTTTTACTGTTGTAGACAGCTGAATCTGGATAAAGATATAAAATGCATTGAATTGTTCTTTTTTTTTGTTCATTTTATCTATTATTCTTATGTCTTGAAGCTTTAAAACGTAGGTACAACCATGTTTAATACACATGAATATCTGAGACTTCCTATAACAAATGATGTGCGTCTGCTTTAAAAGTTCAAACAATCACATCCTTACTGCGTATGTCACTTTGGACAGAAAGATTTTGAGCCATTCATGTTTTGGCAGAGGATTTAAATATGTAGGGCTTCCTCATAAAGGTTTTCAATCATTACTGTATTAAGTACATCTTGAATATTTGTCTGGATAAACTTTACTGGATTTTCTTTCTAAATGGAGACTTTTAGTTAGTGAAGTTCAATTTGCCATCCATTCCATTTTTAAATACAAAAGATTTGTATCGAAGAATGTTTGCTTTAAGGAGAAGTAACCAAGTTTTAAAAAAAATTTTGTACCCTGCCACACAAAGTGATACCCACCTTTGAACTGTATGTCAATCTGTCTTTCAGTCTCACCAACAGTTTCCAAATGATAACTTGATTATGGATCAATGAATTTCTTTGAAACTTTGCACAGTTGTTTTGTTCCATAAAATACAGGTTAAGATAATTTTTCTGCAAAATCCAAAATGTAGTTTTTCAGTTAAACCATTTTGAACAGTTTGCCATCCCCTTTATTCACTATTAAATAGTGGGTATCACTTAATGTTCCATTAATGCCCTATTTTTATTAGCATATGAACAGATCAAGTTATCTGTTCCAAAATTGTTCACTTTTTATGCATCAGAATGAAATTATGTTTAAAAATCTGTTTAGTCTTTGAACTTAAGATCTGGTGATACAAATACAGTGGAATCTGTTTAAACTGATCCCTATCTATACCAGACACTTTATAGAAGTCCTTTTTATAAGCCAGTCAGTACTGTTTCTAGAAAAGCAGAGGTTGCTTACCCTATCCTGTGCACCTGTCTCATTACTCCCAGTTTATAATGGAGTCCTTATCCTGTGCACCTGTCCCATTACTCCCAGTTTATAATGGAGTCCCTGTCCTGTGCACCTGTCCATTACTCCCAGTTTATAATGGAGTCAGAGTTTCCTTTTGTTTCTTTGTACATGCTATTTTGGTTATTTTATGTTCTTTGTTGTTTGTTTTGGATTTGGTTTAGACAGGTTTCACTGTGGTTGCACTATACTGCTTTAGTTGTGCTGAGACCATGTTTTACCAGCTCCGAATAGTGTCTGACATTCGAAATTCACTCTCAACTCTGCAGCCAGCCCTTTCTTAATATGCAAGAATCTTGGAAAGTCAGGAAAAAGTTAATGACTTTAGGCAACGTTTGCGATTGTCAAACAACGTTTGAATCTAACAATATTGGAGAATTTCGAAAGGCCTGTCAGCATCAGTTAGTGAGAGACAAAACGGAAGTCTTTCGCTGCATGGAGCTTGCATGTTGTACCAATTGTCTGACAGGAGACTGGAATTTATCCCCAGATCACAGGTGTTTGGTATATTTTTCTAAAAAAAAAAAAGAAAAAAGGGGAGTGCCTTATTTGGTGGCTTGAATATTTTACTATTAAACTGATTTTATTTTCTTATGGTTGCTTAAAACAGTAATTAAGGGAACCAAGATTCTAGAAAAACTAAAAAGAATGTAATCCAGGGACAAAACATCTAAATTTTGAATTCCTATATCTTATCGCTAACAAGTGATATTAGCTTTATATCATTTTTTTTTCACCTACAGGAATAATGGGAGAGCCATCAAGATATGAGCTAGATTCAAATGCCAACATTAAAGGTGACCGTGGAGTAGAAGGTGATTACGGAGCAGCTGGTCTACCAGGATTAGATGGACTGAAAGGTACTGGAATGGAAGATACCAAGCTATATATGTATCATTGTCATATTGAAGGAAAATGATTTTTGTTGAAGGACTAAAGGGGGGATAATGCAACTTTAAGGTTTTGGTCTCAACAACCTCTTCCAATGTTTCCATTACCCTGGTTACAGTATTTTTTTTTTTATTTTTCAATGTGATTTTCCAGGACAAATGCATGCCATTGCAAAGCTTGGAAATAAAGGCTTTCATAATCATTATACTAATGGTATGATGATTTATAGAAGTTTTCAACAAAATTTACTTGAATAAATAATACAGAAAATCTGCATTTTTACCTCTTCTGCTTACTGGCAGCATAGGTGCAAATTACTCATACAAGTAAACAATAGTCATACACTTTTAGAGTAAATTACAGTATCATTTTAAAGTGCACAATCTCAGCTTTAATTTGACTACTTTTGATCAAAATACACACATATTATGCACTTACAATGCATAGTTCTAGGTTTAGTGTAATTTTGGTACTACATAAAGTGAGGCCATTTGAACTGGAAGTGGTAAGTGAGACCTTTACCTGTTAAAATCTCATAGGTGCGACTATTCTTGCTCAAGGGAGATAATCCATCTTAAGGGTTAACATTTAACTCTATTTGAAATAGAGAGTATTTTCTTTATGAGCTTGCTTTTATGTGAAAATCTCCCACATGAGACAGTGTCAATAGGGGGAATCTCCAAAATGAACTGTTCCAAAGGTTAACAGATATGCACAAGATTCAAAGTATTCTGAGTTCAAGATTGGAGGAGTAAACTCTCAACCGTTATTTTGGGTTTTTATTGTAGGCTTAACAGGTGATGATGGCAATACAGGATTGCCTGGAAATAATGGTATTCCAGGTTTCAAAGGTGAAAGTGGTAGAGATGGTGGACCAGGTCAGCGAGGACCAGATGGACCAAAAGGATACTATGGTGTCCCTGGAGAAAGAGGTTTAGATGGATTACCTGGAAATCCTGGACCACCTGGTGACGATGGACTACCAGGATTTAAAGGACCTCCGGTAAATTGACATTTTGGTAAAAACAAATCCCCCTGTATTGTTTTCTTAGCATTAAAAATGCAATTTTTTTTTTTTTTTTTTTTGTTTTTATGCTTTGATCCTTTCGTTTTTAGAGCAACTTCTTTTCAACTATATGACCTACAGGACAGAAATGATAGTTTGACCAACTATGTTACTATGCATAGCCACAGGGAATAAGGATTTACATAGAAGGTTCTAAGGGGTGGGGCAGGTGGATAATAGGTCAGCTGGCAGGTGACCAGAAGTCATGTCATTAATGCATAGTAATTTTATCATTCTGTTTAATAGTGCGGAAGTCATGTTTAAATATTTTCACTTTCAAGTGGAATTTGCGCACTATTTTATATTACATAGAGATTTGATATGTATATCTAATAATGGGGTATCAGTTGAATGACTCCTGGTCACCCTCCAGCAGACCTATTATCCTTCTGTGGGCTGAAGGCCCAATTCTGCTTAAAAACTTTCATTGATCATAAAGTAAAAATTGAAAATACTGAAGTGCCATTTGAAGTACCTTTTCTGTATTTCTGGATCTGCTACTGATTTATTTTTTAGGATGTAAATTAGCATAAATGTATTACTCACTTTGAAGTGTTTGTTACAGAGTAGCTTGGAATAAGATATTGTAGCCAGCTTTTAGTTTTTCTTTTCCATTTTTTGCAATATTTATGTAGAGCTTCAAATATTTTGGTATGGCAGTCTTCCAGGTCTATAGACATATGCACTCTGTCTCCATACTTGAGTATATGCGTGTATAGATCTTTATGGAAAGGATAGCCAGGATTGATTTTTGGTGTTGTGACTTGAAAAAATCAGGAATCAGGGACCAGAAACAAGCATTTCTTGTTTTCCAGACAAGATCTTGTGTCAGAGTGTATGAATCTCCATAAAATTGTTCTGTAATGTGTCTTACAAAAACAGAAAGGTAGGTATTGATTCAGGGGCCAGAATAATGAAATTTCTAATGGCTGGCCATAAAAGTGGTCTGTTAAATATGTGTTTTCATCAATTTTATATACTGGTAAAGTGCCAGTTTCTTATTTCTAACTGCAGATTTGAAAGTATTGTGACTGTTTTAAGTCTGGTTAGAATCTTTTCAATCATTACCCTATGAGTGAAGATCTGTATCAACTTTGATTGTTGTATCCATATGTCCAAATTTTTATGTGTGACCTGTATGGTTGCATGAAGCTGTACCCTACTTTGTATTCAAATTTGTAAAGAGATTTTCCTTGTTGTCTTAAAATTCATTTGGGGAAATGAAGGCATTAAATAATTTTGTTCAGGTCGAAATGAGCATTAAGGAAAGAATTTCTGTATACTATAGGGAGAAAGAGGTTTACCTGGTAGAATACCTGACAGTGTTGTGAAAGGTCCTGTTGGAGACAATGGTCAACCTGGTCGTCCTGGTGATCGTGGTATTGATGGGGAACCAGGTCGCCCTGGTTTCCCTGGAAATGATGGAGAAAGAGGACAAAGAGGTACTTTTGCATGTGCCCAATTCTTTTACTGTTTTATACTGAGTAATTTTTTTGAAATATTCAAACTTATAAAAGAAGGAAATATACCTTCTTAGGTAACAGATATTATGGGTTAATTTGATATACCCTAAACCATCATTATTTTTATGTCATTTTGCTATTTGATGTTATGTTGTGACAGTAGATTTGTAAACACACAGCTAGCTTCCATTGGAACAACAAAGCCATTTCTGCTGCACTAAAAGATAACCTCAGATGCAGAAAGGAAAATTTCTTCTTGAAAGGTTTCCTGGAATTGTAGTGACATGCAAATCAAAGTAGTTCCATCTACCAGATTGTGCTTAAAAATTGGTTGGATATCATTACAAATAAAGAACAATAACTCTTCCAAGAATTTTGGCCCAAAGTGAGGAGCTAAGAAATAAAGAATTGTTAAAAAATTCAACCAGTTTAACTATAATTTAAGAATGGGATCAGACAAATTCTGGACAGATTCTTCTGCCTAGTGCCTCCAACGTTTTTTCTGCTGTGTAACCAGAAAAGCTAAGGAGTTCCGATTTAGATAGACCTTTGCACAGAAAAAATGTTACAGATTACTGTGTTATTTTGAGGACACACAAAAAAAATGTATCTGTATAAAGTTTATGTTAGGCACATCTTCTTGACTTCTGATACAATGCTATTTGATATGAATAAGCAACATGATGACAAAATATACACATACATATCAACCATTCTCGGAGAATAATGTATTAATATTTGTGTTTTTACAGGGGAGCCTGGTCGAAACGGATTAGATGGTTCTCCTGGTTTCAAGGGAGAGGCTGGAAACTTTGGTTTGAATGGACTTCCTGGTCCCGATGGAGATAGAGGTCTTCCTGGAACACCAGGTTTGTCATAGCCTCCGAGGTGACATTTTTATACCACTTTTGTATTTGTGTAATGGTATGGTGATGTCATTGTCATAGTCTTCCTCATCGTTTATAGCCGCAGACACTTGTGTTTTTTTTCATGCCATAACTTGAATAATTGCTTACTGATCAGGATATAATTTAATAACAAAATTCAAAACCTCTAAAGGAAGGATGGTATTGATTATTGGGGCTAATAGCCCCAACCATTTCAGATTTTGGTGCCAAAAAGAGGTAAAAACAAGAATTTCATGACATTTAACCATACAACTTAGCATAAGGATTTCAGTGATTTTGGGGGTTATGACCTGAATAGTTTGGAATTAACAGTTGAAAAGCACTCAAATCAAGCATTTTTCTTCATCCCAAGCAAAACTATGATTAAAAATGTATGAATCTGTAATTCAGTGGCTGATCCAGAGAATCACCTGAAGGAGAGGGAGCCCAGGGGGAGGGGCCACACAAAATCTTTGTTTTATAAATTTTCAAATTCATGATGGGGACCAAGCCCACTCTCCAATATCATAAGCATCCCTAGGATTGTAAAAATATAGACTCAGGTCACCACTGATGGATATGCATATTATATGAGTAAATTGCCCTTTTAGAAATATAGCAAAACCTTGATGAACTTATCTAAATTAAGTTTGTTATTGTGCATTTATATTGAAAGATAATGTAAGTAATTTAGCAGAAATATTTTAATGTTTCTTTTTTTAAATTTGAATATTAAAACATATAAAAATAAGTAAAATAATGTCATGTTCGCTCAGCCAATCATAAGACAGAAGTTGTCACTGGTGACCCAGGGTTATATTTGAGAGAAACTTGTGGGACAAAAATATTACCCGGGCGGCCAGGTTATTTCAATTTTATATATTTATTGTTTATTCTTATTGTGCACCTACTATAGATTTTGATCCAAATTAGTTTGGAGGTCAAAAGATGCATGTTGTCAAATGCAGAGTAAGAAGTTATTTTTTAGACCATAAAATTAAGAGGGAGTTCAAGTCAAAACCAGGCAGTCGGTGGTACATGACAAAATGTTTTTTCAAAAAACTTTCACTTATTTCATATAACAAATGCATCCTTTTTCAACATTGAATGTTGGTTTTTGATTAACTGCTATGATTAAAAAGAAATAAATTTCATAGATATCATTGAAATTCATTTAAAAAAGGGAGATAACTCTTTATTTTAGCAAAATTTGGTCGCTTTGTTAGGGAACTTAAATCCATTTTCCAAGCCATCCATTGTTGATTTAAAACAAACTTTATACTATTTGACATCCTAATGATAAATACATTACATTGGAACGAAATATTTAGTGAGGTGAGTTAAAATTTACCCTTTGCTACTCAAATTATAGGATCTGCTAATTTTTTTTCATAGTCAGCCTCTTAAATACTAAATATGCTTATTTGACAGTGTCAACAAACAAATAAAAACAGTTCAACTTCTACATTTGCTGTATTTCCTTTTGTCTTGAAATAAATTTTAATGTTGAATATCCATTTCCTTTAGACAAAAATCCTTACTTTTTTCTAAATTTTGCACAGAACATTAATGGTTACAAAGGAGATCTTTACAGACTTCTACAATATAATAAATATAGGCCCTAAAACATTTTCTCAATTTTGAAGGTGAGAGAGGATTCCGAGGAGCACCTGGGGATGCTGGATTACCTGGGCTTCCAGGGATATCAGGTAGAAAGGGAGCAGCAGGATTTGCTGGTCTGGATGGTGAAAATGGGGCTAGGGGTCGCACAGGACCTACAGGCACTCCAGGGCTACCTGGACTTAATGGAGTTAAAGGTAAATGTATTATAAATGAAACCCTTCAGTATATTCATAAACATTACACACACATTATAATAAATAATTATATTTTTTTAAAATCTGATTATGTGAGAGAATAATCAAAGGAACTAAGATTCTAGTTGGAATCAAAAGAATGTAATCCAGGGACAGAGGCTGGTCTTGGAAAACAGGCAAACACAACAAAAAACATAAAATGATAAAAATGATACATACAAAGTAACAAAAGTAAATGAGCAACTCGGACTCCACAAAAACAGGGAGCATGGATCAAGTGCACTGTTAGGGTAAGCGTCCTTTGCTTTTTTAGAAACACTCACTGAGGTGCTAATAAGTCCACAAGTTCATGATGACGTAAAATTTCTGTAGTGATGACTTCAGTCTTGTAGTAACATAACCCTGTTCCAAAAGCCTAATTGTCAAAAGTCACATGCGATACCAAAAGTCTGCATAGTTACGGCAAGCTCTGGCATAAGGTATGAGTTGTGTTATGAAAATTCCATACACAGGTGTGGAAGGGATGTTGCCACAGATGAAAGGAAAGTTTACAATATGAAATGAAAAGTGATCGCGTTTGTCATATAGTTTGGTCAGTATTTTTCCTTTACCATCGATCTCTAAGTGTAGGTCCAGATATGAGGCTGACTTCACAGTATCTGTAGTATCCTTTATCTCAAGTTCTTTTGGGATAGATGCAATGCATAAAATCCCCAAAACTAGGATTGTTTAACGATAATATGGCATCTGTATAGCAGAAACTGAGATTAAAGGATCCAGCCAAATGAACTTCCTTCTTATTGGATCAGATCAATTACATAGTCAGTCTGATAAGAGTGAAGGAATAGGTCAGCAAATAGAAAAGCACAATTTATTCCCATTGGAATGCTGACCGTTTGTTGAAAAACACATCCACCACACAGGACAGATATGTTGTCGATTTGTTAATAAAAATTTCCAGCATTTTGAAAACATCTTAAATATATTTTGAAGATGATATGGAATTGGTTTTTTACAAAGTATGAGGAATCTCTTCCAAGGACTACATATTTGTATCTAGGTTTACCATCTTTTTTGGTGTAACAACAATGTATAATGTTTTTGAGTTAAGATTTAATTGATTATGGGGAATAGAAGAATGAAGAGTTGAAAAATCATACGTTTTTATGCTGATGTATTCTGATAATAATCTTGAATTGAGGGTTTCCAGAAGATCTTTCGAATTTTTCAGGATCCACATCGAAGTAACAAGTTCTACATTTTTCCAGTAATTTACCCAACAAACTGTGGCACATAAAAAATTTACACTTTTTTTGTATTGTAGGCATACAAGGTAATCGAGGACCAGATGGTCCTAAAGGCAAACCTGCTTTGGATGGAGAAAATGGAAGTGCAGGCAGAAAAGGTAACATTCCTGTTGCTGTTTCTATATTCCATGCAAACAAAGACTGTCTGGTAGTCTGCCCACATTTCTTGCAAACACATCTTTTAAGAAGAAGTATAAAAGTTAGAACAAAAACAATATGTTCCCCCACCACGTTTGAGGACATAATAACGTCACCTTGCCACTCATTATTTTTACACATGGTCCAATATTTTCTCCTCTGGATTTTATTGGACCTATATCTATAGTTGTAGATAAACCTAAACACCCATGATCAACACACAGTAAATGTTTGATACAGGATAGTACTATATTGTGAGTATAAAATTAGGTGATTTTTTGGCAAAACAGTAAACAAAAAAAATTGTGATTCTGTGTGGTTAGTGGTGCACTAAGTACTTACACTTACAGTAAATATTTTGTAGATGTTAAGAATTTTCTTGGACTTATTATTCCACTTTGGGCAGGGGATATATAAGAATCACCTCATCTGTCTGTCTGTCCATCTGTTTGTCTGTCCACATTTCTTTTAAATGCATCTCCTCCTAAACTACTTAAGGGATTTTGATGATATTTTGTTGGAAGGTTGGGCATCATCAAATATAGATGTCCATAAAGGAATATATTTACTGTTGTGAAACTCCTAAGGGAGATTATTCCACTTGAGGTTTTTTTATGTTGAAACCTCATCAGATCAAGGGTTTCCTTTGATTCTGGTCAAATTATTATCCTTTGTCAAATGTCTAATCACAATAAACTGTTTAGGGGTCAATCTCTGCAGTCATACGAAGCTGCACTCTGTGAAGCATTTGATTAATGATAAAATTACATAGTTTTAAAATATGTTATTTCAACTATTATGAAGACCTTACTATCTGGGTTGCTGTTGCATCAGAACTACTTTATTCTTCTGGTCCAATATAGGTGAACGTGGAGATAATGGTAGGAATGGATTACCTGGATCCAGAGGTATCCGTGGAGAACCTGGACTGCCAGGAGAAGTTGGTTT
Organism: Perna viridis; assembly: GCA_037379345.1. Lineage (NCBI taxonomy): Eukaryota > Metazoa > Mollusca > Bivalvia > Mytilida > Mytilidae > Perna > Perna viridis. The sequence goes on from CM074512.1 coordinate 56,040,700, forward strand.
CCCAGGAGGAGAGGGACAGATTGGAAGACCTGGTCAACCTGGTCTGCAGGGTTTACCTGGAGAAAATGGCCTTGATGGTAAGTACAATGTACTTTAACTGAAATCATCAAATATGATGGGGATAAAGGTTGAGGTTCATTTATGGGTGAAATTGGTCTCCTAAGCAGATTTTTTTAAAAGTAGATCGTAAACCTTGTATTTAATTTCCCATATTTATTAATTGTCTGTACTTTACAATTGAGTCATAATAACTTGTCAGAAAAGCTTATTGTCCTCTCTTTTTGTTTTGCCAAGTTAGGAAGTAAACCAACTATTTGCACTATGTAGACCAACAAACACTTCTTACATTATTAAGAATATTTGTGTGGGATGCAGAAATCTCAGATCGTGACCACTTGGCCCATAATGAGAATGTTAAAATTGATACAATTTTTATGAATTTTGTTTAAAAATTTGTGTCATTTGGGTGTATTTGTGAAGTTTTATATTGTGTTTGTACTTCTTTGCATTCTATTCCTTCTATAAATTATTCATGGCATTAGCTGGTTCAAAATTTACAGTGACCGTCTGACATCCTGAGATTCCATTTCATGACTAAAACTAATTGCAAAGTTATTTATGAAAATGTTTTCATTTAATACTCATACAATGAATTCACCTATTATTGAGTTAAAAGAGTTTAAGAAAGTTTTATTTATAGGCAAAGGTCTACAGGCCATGTGGTCACAATCTGAGATGTCTGTAGGCGTAATTGTCTGGTATTTATTTGTTTCTGTTATCTTCATTCATGAAAATACGTCACATGGGGTTGATTCTATATACTGCTGCTGGGGGGATTTTGAATTTTCAAGAAATATTTGGTTGAATGTCTTGAGAAGTGAACTAACCCCATTATTTTTTTCCAAACTAAGATATTTTGCATAATTGTGAGTTTTTAACTACCGGTACTTCAACTTATCAAGATCTAATTAAAAAAGTTAGGAAAAAATAGATGGATCAGTGTGCTTGTTTTTGAGATGTAGGCATTTGAAAATTTTTGGCTTGAAAAAGATTTCTCTAGATTTTCTATAAGTTTTGTCTTAGTTGGTCTTATCTATGGAAAATATTGAAAAAATAACAAGGATTTCATAAAAACTTCCCAAATAACATTTAATACGTTTTTAATGAAATTATGATAAAAAAAAATGTGGATCACTAAGAAAAAATATTAATGCTATGAAATGGATAAAACCAGAGGAGTTTGAAAATCTGAAAAAAATGTCTGATTATGACCAGTGAAAATCCTTAAGTGGTACATTTTCACTTGCACCTGTTGCTGGTGTTGAAATTATTTTGAACAAAAACAAGTGTATACATCATATCTTTGCCTATTTTATGAAAAAAAAAATTGGACACTGTTTTATATTGACAGGTCTCCTAGGTTTACCTGGACCTGATGGACGTCCAGGTCTCAATGGACAGAAAGGAAATCGAGGATTCCCAGGACCTTCCCTTAAAGGAGAACCTGGTATGTTTTGGTCTATTATCTTGCCATTAGATGATAAAATTTTTATCTTTTTTTTTTTGTTCTGACACATCTTGTTTTTTTTTCTACATTTTAGCTTTAAGTAGCAGTCTTTATACAAATCAGATAGGAGATGACTCATACATGTCAATAACCCACAGCACTCACTTTTATTTCTAATTCAAAAACAGTTACAGAAGGCAATACCAGTCTTATTTTGTCATATGGTTGTTTCACTTTCAAGATAAGAATCATGTAGAATGTGTATGAAATTGGCACTTTGCTAGAGTAATTGTTCTTGATTTTTTTTTTATAAATTTGGTTGTTAGCTGGTTTTCTCTAAAATACAGATCTAGATGCAGAAAGGTTTATTCTTACTCAAAAATATAGCATATGTAGATGGAAAAAGCTTTATTTCTTTGGTGGGTTTTTCTAACCCATGAATCACCTCTGCATTAGGCTGCGTCTGAATTTTATATGGACTAGTACTGAAATACCTTAACCAAAAGGGAAATTTAAGGGAACCAGAATTCAAAGTGTAATAAAATAAGAACATAATTCATGTATAACAACTTGACAAAGAAAATAGAAACACAAAACAAAGAACATGAAATATACAAAATAACAGGTTCAAAGAAACAAAGTGAACGAGGAACTGGGATTTGAAGCATGGACCAGGTGCACTGGTAGGGTAAACACTTCAATATCCTTTTGCTATTTTTATTGATGAAATCCTCATTTACCAGTAGAATTTATTTTCAAATGTTTAATTTTAAACCAACAGCTAATATTATTTATTTATTTATGCATTGCTTGAAATAATATATGTATGATATAAGTACTGTATTGAAAATGTACATGCAATTTTTCTTGAGGTACTTTTAATTTGCTGAATTTTGTATTGTATTATAAAATCTGGTTATAGTATGATGAATAATTAAGGGAACCAAGGTTATAGCGGTAATCAAAAGAATGTAATCCAGGGACAAAGACCAGACATGGAAAACAGACATACACAACAAAGAACATAAAGTAACTAAAATCGTACATACAAAGTAACAAAAGCAAATTGAGCAACTCAGACTCTAATAAAAACTTAGACCAAGTGCGCCAGTATGGTAAGCGTCCTCTGCTTTTATAGAGAAACTCACCAACTTGCTCATAAAAAGTCAAGTCTGTGGTAGACGAAAGAGGAATAGAAAACTATGACATGTTGAACAAATCAGTTTTCATCGCACAGATGTCTGTCTGGCGGGCAGGTAAATTATTTTTTTCTCAGTAACTACTAATCACAGTCTTTTGATATTTGGTATCCAGCATCTGGTATGGGTCACATGATGTGGGATACGATTTCAGACCTGTTAGACATCTATTTCTTGTTTTACGAAATCCATCTTTGACTCATTTTTATCTATTATAATTGTAATTTGTTAAAGGTTTGAATGGTCGCCCTGGTCTTGATGGAATGCCAGGATTACCTGGGTTACAGGGTATTAAGGGAGAACGTGGCGGCATTGGACAGCCAGGTAAGTCACAACTCGTCATTTTATTTTTTACAGTTTTCCCATTCTAATAAAAAAATTTATAGTAGACACGATGTTAATGTTGTTTAGAATAGCTCTGAACACATGTTATCATTTTGTTAGGCACAAGATTGCAACTTTTAGTTTCTTAGAAACTTGATATGGAGACATTTTTCTGTGTTGTTTAGAATGTTTAATGAATGATTTAGCATGTTCAACTACATTTATTAGCATATCATCTTTGAATGATTAAAAATATGATGTCCCAAATTAGGCAAATTAGTGAATTTTCCAAAATATTGAAATTGGGCTCTTTTTGGACAAATTTTTGAGCGTCTCACCCAAATTTGACATAAACTTAATGTTTATGAATTCTAAATGCCACTTTGATAGTAGTCTATGTAAGTTCAGATATTCTTGGGTCACATTGGTAGAGACCTTTGAAAATAACTAAGTACAGTCAAACCTCGATAGCTCGAACTCCAAGGGACCATTGAAATGTGTTCGAGTTATCGGGAGTTTGAGAAATTAAAGTTCGTATATTTCCGTATTCTTTTTGTGTTGCTGGTCCGAGTTCGACTTTATTATTAGAAATTGCTTACTTCTTACGAAGTTGTGTTAGTTCATGGATCCTTTTTGTTCGCTTTCAGAAGATTATGTTGATTTGTGAACATTAAAAATGCTGTGTTCGCTTTTAAAAACGTTCAGAGTTCGAGTTCCTTGGTCAATGATTTGTTTTTATCCGATTTTCTTTCATGCTTTCATCATACTGACTTTGGGACATTCTCAAACTTCAGTCAGTACTATGTTAAGATCAAAACTACGTAATTTGTGATGACTTAAGTTTTACCTGCAATTAACTAAAATGACACTGACTTCAGTTTTTCATACCTTTTATTATCCAAGCTGACAAAATGGCTGGCTGACGAGTTAGTGAGGTTTGTTCTCTAAGATTTATTACTGAATGGACCGATTAGTCAGTTCGAGTGTTTGAGAAATCGAAGTTCGAGAAATCCATGGTTATTTATATTGATTATATAGGAGAAAATTTTGGTACTTTGAATTTTGTTCGAGAAATCCCGGGTGTTCAAGCCATCCGAGTTCGAGCGAGTGAAGTTCCACAGTATTAAAATTGATATTAAGCCCATTTGTTTTGTTTTTAGCACATTTAATGCTTCCATAAAACTGAGGATTAATGAAGCAGTGAAAATTTAAAGCCATTTTTAAAAGAAATAATCATCCATATAGCAGTGCATACTGCATTTTTGTCATTTACTTCAAACTTCTTTTTTTTGGTAAAAATATGGGGTCAATAATACTTCTTTAGTATTACTTGAATGTATGTGAGGTTGATGTTATGAAGTAAGAGTAGAAAAAATCAATTAGAGAGGGATTATATTAGAAACCACAAGGTTTTAATTTGCATGAATTGCATATAATTATTATGGAAGAACAAATTTCAATGATTTTTTTTCAGTGTTCACTGCAATGTGAATTTTGGTTTGGACTTAGGCCTCAGTATGTTTATGCATCTATGTGTCTGTCACACCTTGTAAGGACTCTACATTTCTCAGTGGATTTGGATATGGTTGCTACCATGAATATCTCAAAATGTTTCAAAATAAACAATGACTGACTAATATTGTGAGAGTTGTCTCCTCAGAAATTTGAAATTTTTCACAATATGTATTGTATTAAAGTGATAACTGACTAATATTTTGAGAGTTACCTTTCTTGGAAATTGTAAATTTTTCAAAATTTGTTTTGAGAGTGCTTCACACCTACATATCTCAATTGCTTTGGAAAACAAATTAACACCAAAAATCTCTCCATGCCAGAAAATTAGCTGGAACTGGATAATATTTTAAGTTATCTCCATTAGAATTGAAATTTCTTCAAAATTTGTAATTTACACCTCCTCAAATGATTTGGATAAATTTCTACATTTCTGGTAAAAGTCTAAGACAAGTTTTCTGAAAAATTGTCATGTTATCAATCTATTCTTTTAGGATTTGATGGACTACCAGGAGATGCTGGAGAACAGGGGTTTATGGGAGAATCTGGCCAGTATGGTATACCTGGTGTAAAAGGTCCATCAGGAGAAGATGGACATCCTGGTCTACCTGGACCACAAGGACCCAGGGTAAGTGAAAACCTAATGCCCACGAGTGGAAAGTAGCTGTACTGGCATACTTAATTTGAGGACCGAAGTAAGGGAAAAGGTCAACATGATGAAAATGGTTTTCATAACCTACATTGACCTTGAGGACTTGAGCTGAGGTTGATCAGTAATTACTTAAAGTTGGAAAATTATGGTGAAGTTTTTATTATTAATATATTATACTGATGTTAAAGCTAAAAAAGTTTGAACGAGGTATATTCAATGTACTTTTAAGCCCTCTTGGTAGAATTGTGTCCTATCTTTTATGCCTGTAAATGTGTCCCTGTTTATCGCAGGTTCTTGTAAATTTGATTACTGTGGAAGTACTTTAATTCGCGGATACCAGTTTTTTGTGGATTAGGGAAGAAACACAAATTCGTGGATTCTTGAATTCATGGTTTTGAGATTTTCAGTATAGCCAGCACTCCACAGTTTAGTTTAGTTTCGCACTTTTGGCTAGGGATGAAAAATGACATAAATGGAAACCGGTGGTTGCTATAGTGATTAAAAATGAAGAATCTATTGTTGATAAAACATTTTCTGAAAAAAGGGGACTTTTAAAAGTATTTTGCAATGTTTTATATATTTTCAATGTTGAAGGGGCTTTTTTTCAATGACAATTTGACTTCATTGTGAAAGTGAAAGTAAGTCAATTTTTTACCATGCTAAATTTAATAAGTGGATTACAAAGTGAAATAGCTCAAAATCTAACCGGCGATGCCCATATGAGGAAGGGGTTTTTGAAGGGAAAAGTTTGAACAGTTTCAGGGATTGAAATAAAAATTTCAGATATTTTGCGGGAAATTTGATATTTTTTAACCTGATTTTATGAACTTTTTTGCAAATTTTCGCATATTTTTGCATGGTTTCTATGGTAACCCTATATGCTGTGGGTAATTTTTTTCCAGAAAATTTTTACTGCATCCTGAAGGCCTTGGCTTGAGCTATTTGTAGATATATAGATTTACAGATGCTTGACAATTTTTTAAAGTGATAAATGTTACAAAGCATCAGATTACAAGACCAAAATTAGGCAGTTCTACAATACTGTGGAGTGATGGCTATACACATCAATGTAAATTTCCTTTTCGTTGGGAACCAAATTTTGTGGTTAAGCCTATCAACGAAAACCACGAAAATTGGTATCCCATGAACAATAGAACTTTCACAGTAGCTGAACAATGATGGCTAGTCAGTACCAACTTCTTTATTGACATGTATGGTACAGGCTTGTAAAACCAACTGGTATACTACTGTGATAGTTAATTGGGTATCAGTTTTTGGATTTGGAAAACCATGAAATTTGGTTCCCAGTGAAAAAGGAAATTTCCAATACTTTTGTCAGATGGAGATATCTAATCAAAGAATTCAAGAATGTATGAACTAATATTTTCCCCCTGATACCACAAAAATTTGTACTCACAAAAACGTATGTTCACAGCACTAGATTTTTAACTACCTACTGTGTAAAAACTAGGCAATGGGTAGGACATCTTTTTTTTTTTAATTGTTTGTTTTGGGTTTTGTTTTGTTTTTTTTTTGCCTGAAATATATTCAATACATCTAGTTAACAAACGAAAAGCTATTAAAATTTAATCTGAAACACCTGTGACATAGATATTTTTTAGTGGTTATATAGGGAAAAGTGTTGGAAAATTTACCCACCATTTTTCCTCAGTACATATCATCTAAATTTGGCCTATCAATACCTTGAAAAGGCAAACTTTTCAAACACTGTGATGGTTATTTTTGGAGGTTATAAGTTATAAATACTTGGATAACGCAGTAAAATCTCTGTATTTTTTCTTCATCTGCCACATCTTATATACATTTTGCCTGATATTAAGACAGAGAAGTACTTAATTTCTCAAAACCTTATGTAATTTTGCTGCAATCTGCAAAGAATTTTATCGTTAAAGTATAATTTATAAAATATTGATCAGATTTTTAATTTAAGTCAGTTATTTTAAAAGGGAGATCGTGGATTAGATGGTTTGCCAGGAATTGCTGGTGGTAGAGGAGAGCGTGGAGTTGATGGTATCCCAGGAGAAGTAGGAAGAGAAGGATTCCCAGGAGAACCAGGTCTTAATGGCAGAGATGGTTTCAATGGAAGACCAGGGCTTAAAGGAGAGGTAGGGGTACCAGGATTGAATGGCAGGCCAGGACAAGTTGGACCTCAAGGAGACACTGGACTACCTGGGTTCCCTGGTTTAGCAGGTAGCCGTGGTGAAGATGGTTTAGATGGACTACCTGGAATCAATGGTGAACCTGGACAACCTGGTATGTTCTAATATCACTAATACTTTATGGTGGGTTATTTTTGTTGGTGTAAAATTTGGTGATTTTGAGGCAAAAGGATATATAAAAGAACAGTTTAAGTGGTGAAGTAAGTATTTAAGCTCACTGTAAATATTTTGTGGAATGCATTTTAGTGGAATTAGACATGAGGAAAGTTAATGGAATTTAGCTAACTTGCATTGAGTTGAAAAATATGAATTGCTAACACTGAATTTTTATAAAGTTATGTTAAACTTCCAAGAAGCGAGTCTCAAAAGATGAAATGATTTATTTTCCCCCAGGTTACTCAAAACATGATAATAAATGCATGTGAAAATTTCAGAATTTGTTCTATAGAAAAATATTGTATTGTCTTATGTTAACTTTAAATATTAGTATACTAATTATATTGAGGAATGTTTTTAATGGATTCTTATCCAAATACAGTGAAATCTGTCTAAACCAAACCTTTGATTATTCTAAAACTTTTCAAAACCAGACATGTTTTAAAGTCTCTTAAGGAGGTAGACCTGGGGTAAGGGGCATAACTTGAAATCAGTGATATGTTTGTATCATATTCAATTCACCTAAGCCTTTCAAGCTTTTATTTGAAACAGAATGAAATCAATCCAGGTTACTTTGATGCTTACATGAGATTGATATAAAGAGCCTGAATACAAATGTTCCAATGATTTTAAAGAGTTGTGTCCCTTACCTTAAGTCTACCTCCTTAAATATTATATGCAATGTATTTCAAACCTTGGTCAACCAAACACTTGTCTAAACTGTATCAATATTAAAAGTCCTAAGGTTGTTCATTTTAAACAAGTTTTACTGTATTAACAATGGATTTGTAATCATTCATTTTGGAATATTTAAATCACAGACTGCAGACCATGCAATCAACACTAATAATGCCACAGCTCCAAACCAGGTTATACATAAATAACCTGGTTTGCTCAAAGACAGACAACCAATCAGAAAGCTGTTTTCAAATCAAATGAAAGATATTTTCTTGACTTCTAGGTGATAGTGGTTATCCTGGTCCTGCTGGTCCTCCTGGTGATGATTCTCCATGTATGTATACATTATATATTACTGTTAATCACATTCTTCAAACTCAGTTGATGATGAAGAACATTCCATTGTTAATTGTGCCTTATATAACCATCAGAGAAAATTGCTGTTCAAAGTACTACCCCAAAAAGTCAAAATATCACTGGTTGTTAAGTAGTAGTCATTGTAAGAATCATGCAGATTTTGTAATATTTGATACACTCCAAAGACAGGCTACACATTTCCATTTTTTTATTTTCCATTTTTTTATTAAGTTATTATATAGGTCTACATGATGAGATGTATAAATCAGGGATGATTTTGAAATCTGGATCTTACAGTTACAATTCTTTTTTTTTACTGTTTATTTATTTTCAATTTTACCAACTTCCATTTTGTTTGATGTCCTAGTAAAATCATCCCTGATAATTATTCATTCCAGTCTGTCTGCTCTAAGGACATAATCCACATTTAATATCCAACAGTTTCTATTTTATTTCAGTTTTGTTTATTGAGTTATCTCCCTTAATTTTATTTTGAATTCTACAGTACATTCTATTTTACTTTTATCTCCTACGAACAAAGGTTATAAAGCCACATGTCAATTGTTGTATACTATACCATTTTAAACAAAATATCGAAAATACAAATATGTAGGCTTTCCCAACCATAAATCACATTTTGCATGACTCTTATCAGGTGTGCTACTTAACAAATGAAAATTAACCAACTCCTGTGTGCTTAGGTGGAAACAAAATGTATAAGGGATATGCATGTAGTATGTTTTATTGTATACATGTGATAAATAATAGACATGTTGTTTTAGGTTCTGATTTGTTTTCTAAATTTTGTCTTAAAATTTGATAGAACTTAGTTGGCTCCTTTAGTTGTATCAACTTTTTTCTTTTCATTTTTCTTCAAATCTTGGTGTACGTATTGTTATCTCATATTTCATTGAAATAACGTTGATTTTGCATATGTGATAAAGGCATTGCTTTCTGTATTTTATCTGCCCCCCAGGGCAGTAACATTTTATGATGGCAATATCTGCCCTCTTATGAGCTTTACTGACGTCACTTTCCCACAATTGTTCAAAATGTTATCCTGTTCATCACAGTGGATTTGATGTAAAGTGGTCAGTTGAAATTGCAGAACATGCACTTTATCCTCTCCTTTTTTTATTTTTCTTTCTTTAAAAGAAAAATTTGGTAAATAATTCATTACTGGTATAAAAATATATGATAAACGTATTAATACATGGACTGTTTAATATTACCCTTGCTATCAGCCCTAGATTGGTATCGTCCCTCTGGCTAAAGCCCTCCTGACCAATAACAAGATCTCGGACTGATAGCAAGGGCAATATTAAAAAAGGCCATCTATTTAGCTATAAGTTTCGTAAAATGATGCCCATTTTTGGTTCTTGATAAGAATATTACAATTCTTATATTTTCTTATGAAAAGGTTGAAAATATGAAAAAAGTATGATGATTTTGGTAAAGCACTATAGCTACTTTAATAACATTTTTACATTATTTTATATGCTGTAGAATCTTCTTTGAGATGTTTTATACCAATTATGGCATTATGGCTATCATGATTTTTTTTCAAATTCATAGGTCAGAAAATCTTAGTCTTGATTTAGACGTAAGAAATAAATTTTTCCACACATTACAAACTATACACAATAATATGTTCATTTGAATCGCCTAGTCAGTCTGTTATTCCATTCATCCGATTTTTGCTATTATCAATAGGGTGTATGTTGTAAGCCATTTTGGGTGGTGTCGGATATGAACATAATGTTTCACTGGACTCTGCCATTTTTCACTTCATGGAATTATAGAGAAAATTTTTGTCATAAAAATATCCGCTCCTAATGAATGGATTTGTTTCAAATTTTGTGTGTTACTTTATATGGATTGGCCATTTGTTATTAGTGTTTTAGTGTTTTAGTTGTATCAACTTCCTGTAAAAGAGGTGGTCCTAGGATGACAATGCATGCAACTTCATGTTTCAAATATACCTCACAAAAAAATTACTTGATCATTTAATACAATCAGTTTTTTTTTTTTTTTTGCTTTGCCAGACATTCAAGGTGCACGAGGTGACCCAGGCATAGATGGTATTGATGGACGTCCTGGAATTAAAGGTCCTCGTGGTGATGATGGTCTCCCTGGATTAGATGGATTACCAGGAATGAAGGGAAATCCTGGTTTTGAAGGATTTGGACTGAAAGGAGAACCTGGAGATAACGGAATAACTGGATTACCAGGTAAACTTATATTTTATAACACTACATGTCTGTACATATCAGCGGATTACAAGGTAAATTAATCTTAAACTAAAGTTACATGTATGTATCAGTGGATTACCAGGTAAATTAATATTTTATAACGCTACATGTATGTACATATCAATGGATTACCAGATAAATTAATATTTTATAACACTACATGAATGTACATATCAGTGGATTACCAGGTAAATTAATCTTGTAATAACATTACATGTACATATCATCACATTATCAGGTAAATTTACATTTTAATAGCACATGTACAAACATGTATATATCTCTGAATTAGCAGGTAAATTCACATTTTGATAACTCTTGAACATATCTCTGAATTAGCAGGTAAATTTACATTTTGATAACACATAAACATATCTCTGAATTAGCAGGTAAATATACATTTTGATAACACATGTACATATCCTGAATTAGCAGGTAATTTACATTTTGATAACACATGTACATATCCCTGAATTAGCAGGTAAATTTACATTTTAATTACACGTGTACATATCTCCGAATTAGCAGGTAAATTTACATTTTAATTACACATGTACATATCTCCGAATTAGCAGGTAAATTTATATTTTGATAACACATGTACATATCCGAATTAGCAGGTAAATTTTCATTTTGATAACACATGTACACATCTCTGAATTAGCTGGTGAATTTACATTTCATAACACATGTACATATCTCTGAATTAGCAGGTAAAATTACAATTTAATAATACTTGTACTTATCTATGAATTAGCTGGTGAATTTACATTTTAATAACACATGTACATATCTCTGAATTATCAGTGTAGTACATTCAGGTTACATAAAACTTTGTATATTTTATATCAACCCCAAGCTGTTATAACATTAAAGAAAATAGTTGCAGCTTTTTGTCCCATACACCACAAATTTCACAAATACATAATAAAACACTGTTAAGTTCAAGGTTCATTTTTACATATGATTGATTAAAGGAAAAATTGTAATGTGTTCTCATTGGTTCACGCTGAATAACTGGCATAACGATTTATTTTCAAGTTTTCCTTCTATTGACATTATCTGAATTGGCTTGCAAAGAGAAAAATGTGTAAGAGATTTTTTTAAAGATCGTTTATTTTTTATCTCTCCAAGTAACTGTTTTCTGTTAGGGAACAACCATTTGATTTGTTTTGAGGGGGATGGGGCCTAGAATAAAATTTTGTGTCCTGGATAAGATCTGACCTAAATTTATATTTTTTATTCTAGCCTGTCTTGGATTTTACCCTTTAGTTTTTCTTATAATTTTTACAAAAACCAAATATCATCATCCTGCCTTTTTCTTTCATATTTGATCCTAGCCACACTCAAACACCCCCCGCCCACTCAGCCCCACCCCCACCCCCCATAAAAATCAAATGGTTGCTCCCTTAACATTCTCAAAGTTCATAATTGGAAATGAATATTTAATTGAGTAGAGATTTTTGTTTGATCAATGATGAAAAAGTGTCTATTGTTCAGTCAAGTAAGACAAGTCTTCATAATTAAGTACCACCCCACATAAAATTCAGACACTGCCAATGGTAAAGTGATTCATGGTGAAGAAAAACCCACCGAACAAAATATGCTTTTTTAGTGTACATGCGTTACTTTCACATAATGATAATCATTTCTGCACTCAGATCTGCACTTTCTAGAAAATCATACTTTCTTCTCCCACTAAAATTAACCAAATAAAAACGAAATCAAGAAAGATAACTCTTGCAAAGTACCAGTTTCATGTACAATCTTTATAATTATTATCTCAAAAGTGCAACAACCAAATGAAAACCTAAGACTGGTTATGTGATCAGTAACTGTTTCTAAACAAGAATTAAAGCAGAATTTGATGGATTTTTGACATGTATGAATCAATCACCTTCTGTCTGATTTCAGAAAGATTGCTACTTAAGAATATTTGTGTTTTGTCTTCTAGGGTCTGCTGGTCCAAAGGGGTACCCTGGTAGACCTGGTATATTTGGCTTTAATGGAGCTAAAGGTGAACCAGGACTGCCTGGCGTGAATGGAGAACCAGGCCCTGATGGCCAACCTGGACTTAATGGATTACCTGTAAGGATATAAACACTCTCTCTCTCACTGTTGAGCTACTGTGAAAGTACTTTAATTCATGGATACCAATTTTCATAGATTCTTAAATTTGTGGTTTTGAAGTTTTCAGTATACACATCAATTGGATTCTCCTTTTCTTTGGGAGCTAATTTTCAAGGTTTGGCCTAGCCACGAAAACCACGAAAATTGGTACCCCACGAACAATAGTACTTTCACAGTATGTAAAGTAATAGTCACTTCCAATTTTGATATTGACAGTATCTTGATGGGTTGAGATAGTCCACATGATATTGTCAGTGTCAAAATATGGACTATTATTCTGTTTATCAATAATCCAAATTTGGCATTTTTAATCATTTCCAACATTTACATTCAAAACTGTAAAGAAGATGACCAAGAATCGTCACAAACACTCACAAGATTTTGACTGATATTTTTTTAGGATCTTGTCATGTACAGGTGATAGAGAAATATCTGTAAAAAAGATCAAAGGAAAAAAGTACAAGTTACCGATAAGTAGCGGATTGAGTATTTACATCCATTTAAACCTCTGTACATTTTAAAAATACGTAATGATATTGTTAGATTTTTTCAAAACTTGCCTTTTTTTTTTTGAAGATATGTGTCATTTTTATTAATTGGGAAAGTAATTTATCTTACTTGTGATAGTTTTGTCTCTCCCAACTGTGGTGGGTAAAGTTTACTTGATTTATATTCATCTCCTTTTATAAAAGAATTATACATGTACGTACAAGCTTTTCATAGAATTTATCTGATTTACACAAGTGTTTGTTTTTAACCATGAAACCTTCCTATACCTAAGCCCTAATGGTTTGTAAAATTTGTCTGGTTTTGAGACAGGTGTTCAGTTTTACCCTTGTTCAAAACGACTTCAAGTAGTGTCTGGTTTAGAAGAGTTTTGCTTTATTTAGTGTTTGGTTTGGACAGGTTGCATTGTATGTCATTCTCTGCAATAACAGTTGTATAATTGGATCGATATATTGGTGGTTCTATTCCAGATTTTGCCATTTCTAAGTCATACCTTTAGCATTTTCCCTACTTATTACCATTTTAAATGCTGTAGTAGGGTTGATAGTTTAAGGTTCTCAGTTGATATTAATTAATTCAGTACATAAGTACTTTGTTCATCATTGTGGTTTCTATCTGCTAGTACATAAGTACTCTGTTAATCATTATAGTTTCTGTCTGCTAGTACATAAGTACTCTGTTAATCATTATGGTTTCTGTCTGTTAGTATGTAAGTACTTTGTTCATCATTATGGTTTCTGTCTGCTAGTACATAAGTACTTTGTTCATCATTATGGTTTCTGTCTGCTAGTACATAAGTACTTTGTTCATCATTATGGTTTCTATCTGCTAGTACATAAGTACTTTGTTCATCATTATGGTTTCTATCTGCTAGTACATAAGTACTTTGTTCATCATTATGGTTTCTGTCTGCTAGTACATAAGTACTTTGTTCATCATTATGGTTTCTGTCTGCTAGTACATAAGTACTTTGTTCATCATTATGGTTTCTATCTGTTAGTACGTAAGTACTTTGTTAATCATTATGTTTTCTATGTGCTAGGGTGATGCTGGATTAGATGGTTTCCCAGGAAGCAAAGGAGAGTCAGGAGACTATGGATACAATGGACAACCAGGATTACCAGGAACTCCCGGTGAAAATGGTTTCCGTGGTAGTAAGGGAGAGCCTGGATTGAATGGTTTACCTGGTTTGTATTTGAATCATAGTTTGTTATTATCTATTACATGATATAACCTTAAGTTTTAAATTTTCAACGAAGCAAAATGGTATGGCCCTTTCATTGTCATTGTCAAGGTCATTGTCACTGTCTCTAGTTTATGCAATAACTTGAATGTTAGTTGAGGGGATCTTGATTGAATTTTAAAACAAGAATCTAAAATTAGGATGGTATTAATTCTGGAGGATATGACTCCCATTTGTTTGGGATTTCAGGAGGGAAAAGCATTTTATAAAATTTTACTAAGTAATTTAAGTAGACGTGTAAGGTCCTGCACTGTGAAGCATTTCATATCTGAAAATTTATTCAAATTATAATCAATTATTCAAATTTATTAAAAAATTAAAGACAAAACTGGTTAATTCAGACAAATTTAACATTGTATGTTTTTAAGTACCAGTCCATGTAAAATTCAGACACTGCCCATATTAAAGTGATTCATGGTGAAGATAAAACCCACCAAACAAATGATGCTTTTTCAATCTACATGTGCTGTATTTTTACATAATAGTTGTCCTTTCCATGTTTCCAAGAAAAAATCAAGAATGATAACTCTTGCAAAGTGCTAATTTCATGAACAATTTATATAAATTTTATCTCAAAAGCTCAACACCCAAATTAAAAATTATGACAGGTTATGTGGTATATAGATGTTTCTGAACAAGTGAATTTGGTGGGTTTTGAATGTGCATATTATATCACTTTCTGTCTGATTTTTATAAAGACCGCTACTTAATTATTGAAGAAGAAGTTGGCGAACTGGGTAGGCAAACATTTACGTCCGTGCCAGACCTGATAGGATAATCAAGGGTGTTAGTCTCGGTAAGAATCAGGCAGTGGGTGAAACATGGTATGAAAAAAAAGCACTATTTTGAATGTTCAATTTTACCATTTGCATCATCAGAAACAAGGTAACAAAAATAGTTAGTCATAGCAGGATGATGGAAATAGATTTAATATTGTATGTTTTAAGGTATGGAAGGAGATGTCGGTGAACAAGGTAAGACAATGAATCCAAATGGATATACAAGTGGTCCTAAGGGTGTACCTGGAGACTTTGGTGAGAAAGGTCTTAATGGTATTGATGGGAATAGAGGCTTCTCCGGTCTTGAAGGAATTCGGGGTGAACCTGGATTGCCAGGTTTACCTGGAGAAATTGGTATTCCTGGACCTAAAGGAGTAAGAGGAGATGCAGGTCGAGATGGCTACCCTGGTCTTCCAGGTCTAGATGGCTTACCTGGTCTGGCTGGCCTTCCCGGTGAAAATGGTATTGCTGGTAGAAGCGGTATACCATCTGGAGTATACTTTGCTCGGTGAGTTAAATGTAAAGTAAAAATTTTTTTTTAATTTATGAAAATTATGATAGACAAAAGGGAACTTTCAATTGATGAAATAATCCTTATGATAAGGCCTACAAAAGTCCGCAATAATTAAAGATGTTTGACAACTCCTTGTTAGAGTAATTGCCCTTGAAAGGGGAAAAATGATGTTTTTAGCAGTTTTCAGCCAATATCTTGAAAACTATAAAAGATATGAAGAAACTTTCAATTGATGAAACTATCCTTATGATAAGTTCTACTAGTCTTCTTCAAAATTGTCGGAATACTCCATGTAAGAGTTATTGCCCAAGATAAACAAAAATTTAACCAGGTGAGGAATTCAGGCTCCTGGGAGCCTCTTGCTTTTTTTGTTTTTTTTTGTTTTTTTGGGGTTTTTTTTTTTTTGTTTTTTTTGTTTTTTTGGGTTTTTTTTTTTCATCAATCTCAATTTCTAAATTTGTTATAATGCCAATCTTTGCCTGGACAGATATTGGTGTAATAATGAGGTTTTACTTTATAGTTTTGAACAAGATTTGAATTTACATCTGTAATTCTCTGTAACCATCTTATATATGAACAACATTTTATTTTATTCTGATATTATTAAATTTATTTTCTTTTTTAACAGCCATAGCCAGACTACTTTACTCCCAGAATGCCCTACTGGAACATCTTTAATGTGGGAAGGTTACTCACTCAGTTTTATAATGGGTAACGGCAGAGCAGTTGGTCAAGATTTAGGTTAGTGTAGATATTCGATAATCTGTTTGCCAATTAGTGGTAATTAGTCTTTATTGAACTGCTCAAAGGGAAGTAACTCTTTGTTAAGGACAATGAAAAATATTGAAATAGTTCAGAGTAACTATTATAAAGAAGAATATATTCTGTTGCTCTGTTGCTCCAAAAATAATTAAATTGTCTCAAATGCTAAAAAAACAGTTACAAACTGGATAAGTTTCTAAAATTCTCAGTTTAGATATTTTGAGTAATTCATAAATGACCTTTAGACTGTCCTGCTTGACCATTCTAATACCAGAAATTAAATTAAATACACCATAATTGGCATATCAGCTATAGATTGAAAGCTTTCACTATTGTTTATATCATTTTTTTCTTTTAAAGAAAATCATGTTGAATTAAAGACTTCTTTGGTTTTCATATGAATGCAAATACATGCTGTGGTATAATGGTATCATGCTGTTGTCATCCACTTCATGGGTGTTGTTAGCATGGTCCCTAGACATTTTGTGCTTTGATAATATCTTGAGTATATGTGTATCTATATGGATCAAAGTTGGGATTGATTTTGTTTGCCATGACTTGAAATATTAAAGAATTAGGGGCGAAAAAGGTTCTAGAAATAAAAATATAACTTTACTTAAAGTGAATTGATCTCTTTAAAATTGTGCCACAAGATGCCATAGAAGCAAAAGGCTGGGATTTATTTAGGGGGTTGTAATTGAAATAATTCCTGCATGAGGGGCCAAAAAGGTGCAACTTTTATTCTTGGCAAAAAGTTATGGATTACAGTTAAAATTAAAAGGCTTATTGGGCTTGAATAATGTGTCTATAATTGCCCAAACTGTTCAGGGTTCGATCTCTGCAGTCCTGTCAAGCTACACACTGCAAAGTATTTTCAGGTATCTCTGGCTTTTTTCTCAGGAGATTCAGTACTAAGTCTTTATTTTGTTTTCAGGCACCTCTGGCAGTTGTCTCAGGAGATTCAGTACTATGCCTTTTATGTTCTGTAACATCAACAATGTGTGTAATGTTGCCAATAGAAATGATTACAGCTACTGGTTGTCTACTCTGGAACCTATGACACCTATGATGAACCCTATCAGTGGTCCACCTCTACAAGATTACATCAGTAGATGCTCAGTTTGTGAAGCAACAGGGGAAGTAAGTTATTATTTCATCATGAATAATCTTTACTAAGTGAACAGCCATACTTATGATCATTGGTTAGATATGAGTCAGACTGAAGCCATCCTCTTTTAGATGAATACAAGACATCTTGGCCTGCAGATATCTCAGATAGTTACCACTCGGCCTGTAGTCCTGACTACTTGACCCTTGAGTAAAATTTTTTTTAACTTTTTTTAATTCAATAATTGGTGATTTTTTTTTGTATGAATAATCTCTGAAAAAATTTTCATGAAAAGTTTGCCATTAATTTTAGTGATGAAAAGGAAATCTTAGAATGTCACAGATGGTCACTGTGAATTTTGAACCAGCTAATACAATGAATGCATCATAGGCAGAATAAAATGCAAAGAAGTACGAATGAAATATAAAACTTCACAAATATACTCTAATGAGACAAATTTTTAAACAAAATCTCATCACAAGCTAATTGGTCACGACTGGCCAAGATGTCTGGACCACCTTTTAGATCACAGGGATGGAGTATCAGCAATGTCCTATATATGTAAAATATAAATGGCTCAAAATTGTCCTGTAGGAAGTGACATATTTCCAAAATAATTGTTTGAAATTTTAAAGCAAAAGCACAATGTGTTATAGGATATCTCACATATTCCCGTTGGTAGAGACATCAACCTTATAAGCATAAGGTATTTTTCAAGTTGAAATTGGCTGCACATTGACTAAAATTGACACACACCTGTGAATTAATTTCCAATAAAGAAACAGGAGACAGGTAGACAGGATGTTTATACACTAATAAAACCACGCAGACTGTAATTTATAAGGGTTGACAATTTTTTATATCCGATATAGGGAAATGGTCGATGGTCATTTGCAAAATTTGTCGGTCAATGGCCGACATTTTTTACCGTTTCCTGAGCCTTGTTTTCAACATAATGCAAACTTTTATATTAAAAAATTGAAAACCACTAATCACAAAAATAATTACCGTCCAAGATAATTACATTAACATTATTGTGTCCATGTGTAGGATTAATTGATATTTATAATGCATTATTTTTTAGGTAATTGCTGTACACAGCCAGACAGTTAGGTTACCAGATTGTCCTGTAGGATTCAAGAGCTTGTGGATTGGTTACAGTTTCTTGATGGTGTGTAAAAACAATCGGAACTTCTCAGCCTTTCTAGTTACACCGAAGAAAAACCTCAGAGGCACTTGGTGAAAGAATCTGTCCGGAATTTTGACCGATCCAATTCTAAAATTATAGTTTTACTGGTTGAAATTTTTACCATTACATTTTTTCCTAGCCCCTCACTTTGCGCCAAAATTCTTGACGTAGTTATTGTACTTTATTTCTGGTGATATCTAACCAAAATTTTTAGCGCCACCTGGTAGATAGAACTACTTTGAGTCACGTATGACTACAATTGCAGCAAATTTTTCAAGAAGAAACTCTCCTTTCTGCATCTGAGGTTATTTTTTAGTGTATCAGAAATGGCCGCACAGTTCTGATTGGTGTAAAAGATTACCCATCCTATTGAATGACAAATAAGCTCACCTGAGCCTATGAGTTCCAAATGTGTTTAAGTCATCACTGTGCCCACCATGTGGTCAATTGAGTTGTTCCTTTTTTCACATTTTGCTCATCTATGTGAAAAATCTTTGATTGATTTGGTAAAACAGGCTTGACAGGAATGATGCACAAACTAGCAGCTGCAAACAATCCTGTTTTGGTTCCAGTTGGTCAAACCAAATGGTTGATAGAGGCTATTTAAACTTTCAATTTTGGAAGACCAACTCCACTGACACCAATGAAAGTTTAGAAACACACAGTAACTACTTTAATTGTATTGTGTTTGTTGTTGATGTCAATGCCCTCTACAAATAATTAATTTCTTTGGGACTGAGGTGGATAAGCACAGCTTTGCAAAATTGCATTGTACCATTGAAATTTGATGGAGTAACCAATACTGGTATATATCTTAGCGAATGCTTTTCCAATTTTTAGCAACTGCAGGAACGATGCAAGGAGAGACCTTTTTTTTTTTTTAATTGTTCCTTTTAATCAAATGATATAGCCCCAGATATCTGATATTCCGGGTTAGTGATTTAGGCTATAGTTACCTGTTCATTCATGTCCAACAAACAATCTTTTTTATATAGATGTAACTTTGTATTGTCATAAAGTATTAAAATAAACAATTTTGTACCACACCACACATAGTGACAATGTATTATGTGATACCATCTTAAAAGTTTTGTGTCTGTCTCTCTGTCCCATGACAGTTTCCACAGTTACCATAAAATACAGGCAAACTTCAATTTTCAGACAAATTCCAGATGAAGTTTTCAAGTTCACCATTTTTAACATTTTGCCATCCCCTTTTTTACATGTTGTGGCAGTATATCACTTAATGTACCATTAATGCCCTTTTTTCATAATTTTTATCCCCACTGGTTAAATGAGGAGTGTATAGCAGGATAGGGTTTTTCATTCTCTGTACTTCCATTTATTATTCAGCAGAGTACACATCACTCCTCTTACATCATTGAATAGAACTTAATGAAACTTTCTCAGAATCTTCATAACATACATGTATTCACATTGTTCTCTTTATATTGTAGACATTTCAAATCAATTTTGAGGTCAAATGAAATGGGGAAGAAGGGGGTATCAATTTAGTAATTTTGAGTTTCAACTGTACATGTGTTTATTGAAAGTTAGTCATCATCACAATCTGTCAATAATTACAGTAACTTATTGGAAATTTTTTTACATTTGTACTCAACTCCTTATTTTTAGAATACTGGTGCTGGTGGTCGTGGATCTGGACAGAATATGCAGTCCCCAGGATCATGTCTTGAGGATTTCAGAGCTGCTCCATTTATAGAGTGTCACAGTCGAGGCACATGTAATTATTATGCAACATCATTAAGCTTCTGGATGGCTACCATAGAATCATTTAATCAATTCCGTAGACCAATTGGTGAAACACTGAAAGCAGGAAATCTAAGAACTCGTGTTGGTCGCTGTCAAGTTTGCATGAGATATTAGTTCATCAGGTTGTATTGGCTTCATATAAGAGACTTCATGTGCCAAATTTGCAAAGTTTGATTATCAATTGTGTATAAATTGTAACTTTTCGTGTTTTATTGTGTATGCTATTGTTGTGTGAGAGTAATTACGAGTGAGATGAGAGATAAAACCATTTTAGCTCAAGCATGTTTTTTTTTATATATATATTTGCTCATTTCTTTCAAGATGTTTCTAAAAAAGTGTAAAGATATCCTTTTTTTTTCAATTCATTACTGCTACTAAGTGTCAGGGACAAAGAAATATTTTAGGCCAAGGGTTTGATTTCACACTTTAATTTGTGAGTAAAACAGTTTTGATCATGAATCTATTGTAAATTCACCTTTAATACAGGAGAAGTCTTAAGTATAAAAAAAAATTCTGAATGCTATTGGTTTTTAATTGCCAATCCCTTCTTATTGATAAATCTGTTATTTTTAATCATGCTTCCTGTGAATATAATTACTTGTAGTTAAAAGTGTATCTGTAAGCTCAAAGCTCAATCTGAAATGATTGTTGCTGGAACTGACTGATGGTGCTATATGGATGTATGTATTTTTTTTTCTACTCTTTTCTATGTAGGCTTAATTAGTTCATTTTTATGTATGAGAAAACTTAGATATGTTACTGATATGATAATTTAATACCAACAGCATTATTTTGTTTGGAAATCAATCCTAAAACTGATCACATTTATATCAAGTTTTTCATCATTCAACTTCTATTGTGTTTTTTATTTTTTTTTTTAGAGATAAACGAGCAAAGCGATGACAGCTTCTCATTTTCATAGCACACTTCAACAGTCATTGATTTAATGAAATTATTGTTGAAGTGTTGTATGAAAATTGATCTAATACCTAAGTGTCTTTCAATTTTCTGTGTTCTCTTTATGGAATGTCAATGTAATTCTAGTATTTGTTCTGGGAAAAGTCTTTCTTACATTGTGCATTACTTGATATTAAGTTATATTAAGTTAGGTAAAATTTTTAACAATTAAAATGTCAGCAAATTTAAATTGTACATCTGAATTAAGAACTATTCTGTATCTTATACATTTAAATATTTTGCATTTTGGAGTCTCCAGGTTTCTAGTCATTAAAAAAAGTCTTCCTGTTTATATGTTTATGTTTTTTTTTATCTTTAATTTTGACTCTCACACTGAAGGAGGTAGACCTAGCTACCATAAGGGAAATAACTCTTTGATGTGATCATATTCAATTTCACCAAAAGCCTATCAAGCAAGCATTAATTTGAAACAGAATGAAATTAATCCAAGTTACTTTGATGCTTACATGAGATTGATGTAAAATACTTGACACAAATGTTGAGCTGATTGTAAGAGTTGTGCCCTTTAGGCTAGGTCTACCTCCTTAAATTTCATTTTCAACTAAATGAATCCACCACTAGCAGCCAGGAAATATATAGATTGAGTACTGAAGCAAGTCTTAAGATCTTATATTTTCCGTAATTGAAATGATGAGAGGGTGTTATCTTTGCCTCTAAATCACTTTGATTGATTGATTGATTGATTGTAGTTTAACATTCTGTGGCAGATATTTTATGGATTTCAGGACAACAAATCCAGTTTTGTACTAGTCAGACACACTGAACCGAAAATTTTAGTGTTAGCTCACATGTAAGCATGTCACCCCACTCAGACATATTTTTTAGACTCCAAGCGAACTAGTTATCACTCAATTTCCCTAAATACCATGTGCTAGACATATATAACTTTGAAGAAAGGGTATAAATCAATAATGTAAAAAATCCATAGAAGATAGTTTCTTACCATGGCATTACTTTAAAAGTAGCAGTCATGCAAATTCTGTAATACATGATAAACCCCCAATAAGGCTACACATTTCAATTTTTGTAATTAACTTGTTTTATGGGTGTATATGAAATGTATAATCATTCATTCCAATCAGTCTGTTCTCAGGAGATAATTTACATAGAATTAGTTTCGCTTGTATTTCAGAGTAACCTCCCTTAATTTTCAGTTGTATAATACATTCTTTATAGTTATATTTTCTATGAATAGGGGTTATATGAAAAGCCACATGTTAAGTCCTGTTTAAACAAAATATCAAAGATTAAAAACATGTAGACTTTCAAGTCACCAATCCCATTTTGCATGATTCTTTTCTGAAGTGCTGTCTGTCTGGTATCAGTGGTTTGTACAACTAACTGTAAAGCACTTTTCTCTTTTCACACCTTTCATGTTGAAGTAAAAACCTGAGTGAATATTCAACTTGGGAATTGATAAAACATTTGAATTGATCATAGTTAAGAAATTTCAAAATGAACTTATTAACTCCTCATATTTGTGTATATAAGTTCAGCGTTAGCACAATGACTTTCCTAAATGAATAGAAACTAACCGATTAGGTTTATATTCCTGGTTTCAATGTAAGAAGTTTCTGAACTGCATTTGTTCAGTTTTGACAATTGATCAGGTATATCACATTTGTTCTGCAATCCCACGAAACACAAAGCTGGAAACTGATAAACAACACATGCCCCATCTATATATAGTCAAAATTTGAAATCAATCAATTCAGTGGAGCAGGGATTTTTGTTTCTAACATTTTTCTTAATCATTCACTATAGAGAAAAATTGCCAAGTCGCACAAAACAGGAAGTTGATATCAGACAGTCACTAAAACTGGTTACAAGATATGCCCTATCTAACAGTACATGTATATAAAGAAACATAACAAACAGAATTTCATCCATCTTTTTGAGAGTCGAGATAATTGATAAAGAATAACAGACAAAAAGGGCAATAGCAATATACCACACACTCACTGAGTGAAGGTATGATGATAGTTACCCAAGAAAAACAAGCAACTTGTTCCCATATGTCTCCTGCCACCACATAAAAAGTTGGAAGTGCACTAGACCAACAACTCCTGTAAAATTTGTTGAATCAAAATGGCTTCACAATATATTCCACTGCATATGGTGACAACCAATCCTACAAAATAAGAACAAAATCTATCGAACCATATCCGAGGAGTTGCTTCCACAAAGTGTTCCTACAGTGTAGCATGTACAAATTCAACAGTCCAATAACTCCTGTCAATTTTGTCAAATTAAAATAGTGGCACAATATGATGAAATATCTAACAGACAAATTCATGTTGATTAATATATTCAGACAAAATTCAAAGAGCAGTTTCCAAGGCGTTGTGTCCACAAAGCATGAGGGACGGATGCACAGATGGACTAACACCAGTATTTATATGTTAAATTCCCTGTTGCACCAAGGGACAAAATCAGCCCTTAAACAACTACAAATTGTAATAGAATGAAATATATACTTAAAAAAACCTTCAGATTTCTTTCATTTTAATCACATTTGAATTGCTTGCAATAGCACTGCATGGGAACAAATTCTTATAAAGAATAGTCACATTATCATAATCTCAAAAATAACAAATGTTCATATGACATTAACATAATACATGTTTTTCTTCTATCAATATGATACTGAAATGATGAAGAATGAACAAATTTATGGGATGTTACAGTGAGTGTAAACTTCTGGAAACAGAGTTGTTTTCCCTTGATCAAATTACCATAGAACTTACTTAAATAGCAGGACAATTGACAAAGGGATTTAAACTTTTAAACAAACTTAGATTAAAAACCTATAAAATGACAAAAAGTTTAAGTCTCCATCAATTGTCCACTTAACTAATTATGTTGTTTAATCAAGCGAATGTCGTTTAATCAATGGAAGACCAACTCTATTCTGTGAAGTAAACTGTAATACCTGCTGTAAATGAAGTCTGACCGAAGTAAACCATAAAACCTCTGTTAACATATTCTTAAATTTGAACAAGTCAGTCATACTGATTGTGAAAAATTCAAATGCATTAGAAACTATTTGACAATGCATATTATACATAGACAGTCTTACTACATTAAATTGTTTTTGTTTATAAATATGCAAGTGAATTTATGTGAATACAAAAATACCTATACTCCGTAAAATTCTTTTGAACAAAACTGTGATAATTACCCTGCAAAAAATAACTGACATACCCAAATATAAATTCATGATGAGTGTTATTTGTATATAAAATTTTGCATCCCTTTTTCACTAAAGACTCAAGTTTCACTAATGTAAACTTTTTTTGTAGAAATCATCATCTATCATTTCTAATTAACAGATTTCAGTAAGATTCCTGTAAAGGAATAATCAAGGGAATCAAGATTCTTGCAGAAATCATAAGAATGTAATCCAGGGACAAAGACCAGTCATGAAAAACAGACATATACAACAAAGAACATAAAATAACCAAAATAATACATGCTACAAAAGTAAATGAGCAACTTGTATGCATGATTCACTATTTTCTGTATCTGGTAACTTTTAGGTGATATGTAGCTTTGGTCAGATTGAGGTATTACAATGAAAAAACATGACTTCTGCAGGATTTTTTGACATGATCTGTGGGTTTAAAAACAATGAAAAATGAAAGTAAACCATAGCACTTTAAGCAAAAAGAAAAGATTTAGAGAAAAAATAAAAAGGAGAACGTTTCCTGATGATAACTACACTCTATACATAATGATAATTTACAAGTGTTATATTACATGGTCATTATTTGATTTCCAAACATAAATGTGAAAATAACAACTAAAGGAGTAGACCTACGGTAAGGAACAAATTCTTACAAATCATTGAAATGCTTGTATTCAGCATTTGATACCAACCTCATGTAAGCATCATAGTAACTTCATTTCATTCTGTTTCAAATGAAAGCTTGATAGGCTTTGGTGAAATTTAATATGATACAAACATATCACTGATTTCAAGAGTTATATCCCTTACCCTAGGTCTTCCTTCTCACTCTAAGAACATTTTTGGTAAATAAAGCATGACACTTTTAAATGATCATACAAATTTACATAAAATAGCTCAGTCATCATAAATAAATCACATAATAAAATAAATAACATCTTAGACTATGAACACAAAATATACTGAACCCAACTCTTTCACCCATGTTTCATGCTAGCTGTCAACTCAAATATATGACTTCAAACAAGGAAAGATCTTGATTGACCAATAATTCATGAACATTTTTTAATTCTAATGAATGGGAAGGGATTTTAACTAACATGTAGCTTCAGCGGAAACTAATATATGAAATGACCTTTTCCTAAATATGAGTCAATGTCACAGACTAGCTACACTTTCATAAATGTTTCAATACTTTTGTAGCACATTCCAAAATCATCTCTATGAACATTTCTAGGTTTCATTATCTCACAATCTGTCTTCTTGGCATCCAAGCGTCATATGTATACATGAAAGTGCCCTGTTGACTTGTCTTTGGGGGTATGTAAACCATAGAGTGTTAATGCTTCATACACCATCAGCCTGAAACGAGTATTAACAATGAACAACCTTTTTCATAATTTGATGGAAAAAACATACTAATACAGTTTATATGATGATTGGGAGTTTTTATGGTCTGGACTATCCTTATGGATCTCCCATGACGGCCCTTTACAGGGAATCTGTTAGTAGATATCTGTTAGCAGTTGGAGATAGCAGAGTCCAACCTTTCAAGATACCTGACCAAAGAACTCCGTGTATGTCCCAGTAGCAGCTTGGCTATTCTATTGACGCTCTGGCCTACTCCCAGTCCTTACATGGGTCCAAGCGTTTCCCCAATTGAACTACTTGGGAGTACGTCAACATGTAGATTGTGGACACCTTCTCTATGATTGGTCGTTTATCTACTTCTTAGATAATTGAGATATCACATCATGGAACATGAAATGAAAAAATTTGTCCTTTTGATCGGTAGTAATCATTTTTTTTCAAGACCTGATTGGTCAAAAGCACTGCTGTAACGTTTCTTACATTGTTCTCCCATAACAACTAGTGATGTCATCAACTGACAATTGCTTTAAGTTCTAATATGGCAGATGCAGAATGTCAGGCGACCAAATATTTCAAAGGAATCCTAGAGGGAACAGCTTTATAATTCACGAAACTTGAATGTTGCAAAATGTCAACTTGTGTAATTAAATTTTAACATCAGTACAAACTCATCGAGACTCGTTTGTTATGATGCAGAAATTATATAATTTGAGTCAACTTTCACTCATAATGAAACCTATAATTACGAAACTTATAGATATCTACCGTACATTTTGCCCAATTCTTAAACGGAGATGTACTTAATTCAAACTACCTGGTATCAAGTTTAGTTCATTGTTCTTCATATGTATAGCCTATTAAAGTTGTTTCTCTGAAAATAAACAAAAACATTGCCATTAATTAGCTATTAAGTCATTCATTTGCAAATATTTACAATCAAAGACATACATATTTTAGCTTATCCTTTTCCTTACAGATTTTATAATCTACTGCAAATATTTGCTACTTTTGCAAGCAAAAAAATTGCTTAAATAAACTGCTTCAAAAAAGTTATAATAGAATACATTTTTTAGAGAGTTTTAAATCAGAAATAAAACAGCCACAAAATTGGTTTGCCTACCTAAACCACAAAAATAAATTAGTTTAAGAGTAACAACTACTGTTTTAAAATTCTCTTCTTACAAACATCTAGGTGCAATGAAGAATAACTTAATTATACAAATGTACTTTTTAGAACATTTTTTTTGCAAGTTAGTTGTCCACATCTTTTTAACCATCAAACTCATTTACAGGGGCCTAGATGTCAACACTACTACAAATTAAATGAGCCCCAATATTTGTTACAGAAAATTCCCTTATGATCCACACTAATAAAGGAACAGTGTTTGAATGCCCACTACCATATTCCATTAAAATTTATAAAGATATGGAGATTGAAGGCAAAAGAGTATTCACTATGTCATTGGAAGAAAATAATTAAACAATTTTTTTAAAGGGCAATAAGTAACTCACAAAATTGATTGATCAGTCCCTTCTTTCTAACTAGTTAAGAATTATTAGTAAGGGCAATCTTTTGTATAAATCATGAAAATTCATTAAAAAGTGAGAGAACACTTATAATGTTCAGACAGAAAGATACCCAGCATTTCTAGTATTTCCCTGCCCCTGGTTGTAGTGGGAAACAGAAATTCCATATTTTCACTTAATGACATTTAGGCACCAACAGCTCTGGAATTAAGTTTTCAAAAGCTTATTAATCCTTTAAATAAATCCACTTACTGAGTAGGCAGCTGATAGGTTGCATTCCCTCTGAAAAAAAAAAACATGTCAATCAATACAAAGTATATTAAAAACACAATTTCTTAATTATAAATGTAACTGTGCTAATTAAACATATAAATTTTATATACTCAAAACAAGAACAATAACATACATGTATCTGGACCTTCATCACCATCCTATATATGACAGCAATCTCTTCAATATGTATATACTAAGCCACTTAATAAACTTAAGTAAAGATAACAAATTTAGTATGTCCCTATAATAGCATATAAAAAAGTTCAAAAGGTCAAAAATCCTATGAAATATTAGACAAGTTTGTCCTTGATAGGAGATGCACCTCTTTATTATGTATATAATCATTGTGCAATTTTACAGTAGGTTTTCTATATTGGTTTAGTTATTGGTCTAAGGCTAGCCATATTGGACTGAGGCATAATTGAAGTCAAATATTGCTAGCCAAGGACCAATAACTCAGCCATTATGGAAAACCTTATGCAAGTATACCTTTATTGACTAACTAGTCCAATCATCATTTTGGCATAGACCTACATGGATTTTAACCAAGTCAATTTGTAGTATTGGACCGGTAAAAGCTGTATCGGACTGCTAAATTCTGTATTGATACAGTTATGTATTTTGTATTGCACTAACAGTTTTTATCATATTTAGGCTCATATTGGAACTTTAGTCAGAAATAAATAATATTGGTTCACTACATTTTGAGTCAAACATAACACTGTCTACTTTGTGCCTAAACTTCACAACATATATCGGCAAAAATTTGAGATAGACAACATATTTAAAATGTGAGAATTCATTTGTCAAATTTCTCAATAATAAAAAGTGCATTTGGCATTATGTGGTCTGCAGTTGTATGTGAGTTAAAAATAAATGTGATTTTAGTAAGTTTTAGATATGTATGAATCATCTCCAGCCTGATTTTTTTCAAATATAGCTACTTAAGCTAAATTTAAAAAAAAATACTCTATATTCTCATCCACCGAATTTTTCAACCCTTCCTGAAATTTTTTCTCCTCAATTTTGGTCAATTTTATTTTTTCAAATTGACAGCATTTTTCACTTAAATCGATGAGTTAAATTTGCCTGCCCACCCCTAATTTTGAAAAATGTTTAATGGAAATCTAGGAATTTAAAATATGATGGCCTTAAATATCATATTTTTATAAATATCAAAATTTATAAAATAATATTTTTTGTCACATCTCCTTTAAGGACTTAGCAATCCAAGCATGCAAAAATCTTAATAGATCATGGGAATGTTTTAATAAAATCAAATTTAAATTAGTTTCATTTCATTCTCATATAAATAAATAATTCCTTAAATGTACTTTTAATGGAGTTTAAAATAAAAAAACAAAACAAAAACACCATTATTTAAATTTCATTTAAAAAAAGTACACCAGTGCTTTCATTAAGAGCCAGTACCTGTTACTTTTACCCAGCTACAGTAGCATCTGGTACGGGCAGAGTAAAATAAAAGCAAAAAAAATCATGTGGAAAAACCTAGTAAATAGATATCTAAGATCTTTCCGTCTGTAGGCTACGGGGTGATCTTTAGTGTTTATTATTGTTTATATTGGTGTCTTCATCCAGGTCCGCGTTGGAATCTAATCGCTTCAACGCTTTAACCTATGACGATTTAACGTAGTGTCCATTGAAAGAAAACATGTAATGACTTAACAATGTCAAAGAAATCAATTATTTGTGCTGAACAAAAAGCTAAACACAGGTGAAGTTTCCATGAAAACGTGTAAAAAAAAAATGCTGTTCGTATTTGGAATTGTCCGATACCCGTCATTTTTTTCAGCGATATTTGTTGTGATTTGTGCAGAGTGCAGGAATTTTTAGTGTTGACAAGGAGTCAACAGATGAAACAAACTTTTATAGAATAGGATTTAAGGGATGACCATTCAATTCGTCGAAGAGGAGGAGTTTTGTTAAAAATATTCTGGCAACCCTAAGTTTGAAAAGAACAAGAATACAAAAAAAAATATTGGATTCGATATTCAACACTGCTATAGATAATAATAGAAAATAAATACATTGTAATGTTTAAAAAATTCTGTCCGTCTGTCTGTCTAAAAGTCAACCAGACTAAAACTGCCAGCCTTGTGGAGTTGTTTTATTTTTTTTTTTTCAGAAGCAAAAAATTTCGTATCCGACTATGATTTTTAGACCAACATTACACAATAAGACACATGCAATTGCTCTAAATGTCACAGTAATAATTAGGCAATAAACAACAACAAAGTTTTATAATGAAAATAATTTAACCAGCACTAGGAACTACCACATGTTATGGAATTTCATTTAATAAATGTTTAGTTTTGTTCCTATGCTTTTATTTGCATGTGTTAATGTTCAAATTTTGTAACAAGTAAATAAAAGCTTAAAAACAAAATATGACATTTATCAAAATTTCATATAAAATGGATTTCAGGGTTGTAAGACTAAATCATTTATGATTTATCATATATCTTGATCTCAAATTCATATATTTCAAACAAAACTGAAGCAACTATTGCAGACTTAATCCCATATTTTCAAGTCAAAATTTAAATCTCAAAAAGGCTAACATCCAGGAGCTTCCGGGGGGCTTAAGGCGTTGCCCTGGACCTACTGGAGGCCTTAAGCTACCCCCAGGCCCTTTGCCAAAATTACCATCTACTATCTGTAAAGTACCCCCTGCCTGAAAAATTACTGAAACACTATACGGAAATTAAAATTTCAGAATTGAAAACAGGAGTTATTAAATAACTGATCAAACCAAAAGTTCCTAATTTAAAATCAATCAATCTATACAAAACCAAGAGAAGATTCACAAAATGATAACAGATTTCTGAATGAACAAGGCTGTATGATCCAC
Source organism: Perna viridis (assembly GCA_037379345.1). NCBI lineage: Eukaryota > Metazoa > Mollusca > Bivalvia > Mytilida > Mytilidae > Perna > Perna viridis. The sequence continues at coordinate 56,071,730 of CM074512.1, forward strand.
TCAGGGCTATTCTATTTAAATTTACATGGGAGGGGGGACGCAACTTGTAAAAGACACCCCCCACCAATACAAAAAAATATTGCCAACCCCTACCCCCAACATAACATGAAAATGCATGTGTAGAACTAAATTTTGGGAAATCTGAGCATCAAAATCTCCCAACTCCCAGGTGTATTGAATTTTAGAGATGAAATTTCACCCCTACCAACATAATTCATAAAACATACCCCTACAAACATAAAAAAAAATATTATTTACTCCCCAATAAAAGAAAAATAAAAAATTGGCATCCCCAACTTCCCATGTAGATTTCAATGGAACAGCCCTCAGAGCAGTTCCATTAAGACATATCAGGTATATAGGCAATTTTAAAAATTAAATTTGAAATATTGTCAGAACTCCTGAAAAATTGAATGAAATATAGACTTAGCAAAATATTCTACATGAGATTCTTCCTTACAGTGTTTCCCCATTCCATTCCTTGAATGTTTAAGGGGAATAGCCCTCATATAAGAAGGGACATTAAAGTGTTACTTACAACACTAAACCTTCATCAAATGTCATTATCTTTTCTGTATTTGAAACTGCACTGAAATAAAAAAAAAAAAAATCAAATTGCATTCACCTAATTGTACATACAGTGTCCAACTAGAAGTATACAATAATAGCTTTCAATTTTAATACATTTACCAGTTATTAAATTGTTTTAAAGCTGGAAAGTGGATGTATAAAACCAATATTTTAGTTTAGATTTAATTTGGTTTAACTTATCTTAACAATCTTAAGGTGGTAGACCTAATGTAAGGGACATAACTCTTGAAATCAGTGGTTTGCTTGTATTATATTCAATTTCACAAAAGCCTATCAAGCTTTCACTTGAAACAGAATGAAATCAATCCAAGTTAAATTGATGCTTACACAAGATTGATGTTTAATGCAGAATACAAAGGTTCCAACAACTGAAAAGTTGTGCCCCTAACTTTCGGTCTATCTCCTTAAAATCACAACAAGAACTTATTGTTTCCCTTACTTGGCTTTAGCGTGTGTCAGAATGTGAGACTTCAGGTTGGTAGACTGTGCAAATTTCTTGTTGCAGCCATCAAAAGGACAGACATAGGGTCGGTCACCAGTGTGAATTCTGACATGTGTTCGTAAGTTGAAATCTAAGGAAAATCTTTTCCCACATCCTTCAAACGTACACTGAAAATAGAAGACGTTTTGATTTTAGATAATACATAATGATTCATGTAAAATTCTGATAATTCCTTTGATGGGAAGAGTAAGAGTAATCAAGGGAACCAAAATTCTAGTGGAAATCAAAAGAATGTAATCCAAGGAGTAAGACCACACAGGAAAACATACACACAGAACAAAGAACATTAAGTAACTAAAATAATACAAATAACATAAGTATATGAGCAACTCGGACTCCACTAAAAACTGAAGTGATTAAAAGGTGCAGAAAACCTACCAAAAAAAAACAAAAAACAATGTGTTCTCAGTCTATATATGCCCTATTTTTAGATAAGTATAGTCCTTTCTGTTCACAGTTCAGCAACTATTAGAGAACTAAACATACATCTCCCACTAAAATTAACTAAATCAAAAACTATATTTACTGTGAATACCACAATCTATATAGTTTTATCTCAAAAGTGCAACAACTGAACGACAAACTAAGTTATGTGGTATTTAAGCAGCTGTCTTTGTAAGAATCATGCAAAATCTGAAAAATTTGATACACCCCAAAAAAGGCTACATATTTTTATTTTTGTAATTAAGTTGTTTGATGGGTCTATATTATGAAATGTGTAATAATTCATTCAAATCTGCCTGCTCTTAGGAGATAACCAACATTGAAAATCCAATAGATTCTATTGTATTTAAGTGTCATTTACAGTTACCTCCCTTACTTTTGAATTCTACATTGCATTCTATACAATTTTTATCTCCTATGAGTGCGGGTTATATGAAAAACCAAATGTTGATTTCTGTTTACCAAAGCATTTTAAACAAGATATCAAAAATAAAAATATGTAGGCTTTCCAACCATGTATCACATTTTGCATGATTCTTAGCTGGAGTGCTACTTAACTGTTTCTGAATAAGAAATAAAAGTGCATTGTGTGGGTTCTGATATGCATGAATCATCTCCTGTTCGTTTTTGTGTATATAGACCAATATGTAAGCATTAATACCTATATCAAATGATAAGTGCATGATGATTACCTGAACAAGATTATCATTAGAACTTTCAAAAATAGTCCAAATGATCACAGTGTTCTAGGATTCCACTTTCCCACCACACAAAGAAAGTGCAATATCTGTGTTGGAAAGTTGATTAGCCTGTCCAATTTTCTCTTTGGCACATAGCTTGAATTTTTTTAAAGGATGTTTTAAGTTTGGAAAGAAAACTTCAAAGGTGGAAAAGTTAATCTTCATTTCGAGGTTTTACTGTGGAAATATAAAATTTTTAGAAATCCTAGAACACTGTGATCCATCCAGGGTCTCATAAAAAATCTCAAACATGATACTTATTTGAAGCAAGAACTTGGATTATTGAAAGTTTTGATGGAAAATCTCAATTTGTGATTTTCCATGAAACATGGCCCTGGTAAGTTGTAACATGTATAATGGGATACAAAAAATACAATATCAAAGAAACAATATATATCACAGAAAGATTTGTTTAATGTTTGCTTTATCGTTCCCAATAACAGGTCTAGATCAGGGTTCCTAATTATGGCAAAAATCACTTGTGGCTTACCTGAAATGGTTTTTCTCCAGTATGAACTAACTGATGTCTTTTTAACTTGGAACTCTCTACAAATGCTTTCCCGCATTCAGCACAGACATGGACTCTGGGGCCATGTGTATGTAGATGTTTTCTCATCGCTGAATTGTCTCGGAACATCTTATTGCAACCCTTAAAAAATGTTCAAACAATAACAATGACAAATTTCATTTCACAACTCAATACGAGAAAAGACATTTTGGTAATTAAAGAACCAGATGTACACAGAATGAACATTTATTCATTATAAAGTGAAACCTATCTGAATCAAAACATTTTGGACCATTAATTTGTTCAGTTTAGACAGGTGCTTGGTTTACCAAGATTTGAAATACATTTATATTTATATAAAGGAACAACACCCTGTTTGACAAGTTTTAAGATTATTCTGGGTTTGGTTTAAACAAGTTTCACTATGTTTCCATGCATTTGCAGTTGAACCAAAATATTTGATTTAAAGACAAAATAAATGTGCATGAATAAATATCCAAACAAATCATGTGAACACTTTTGGCTATACATCATAGAACTGACATCAATAAATGTTACTAAACTCTGGTATTTATAGATATAATAGACAAGTTGCCCACTAAAGAAACTGCATGGAGCAGTGTTTTCAGCAATTAATTGAAAATGACATGATAAATTATTGTAGTTACTGCATATCAACAAATCCTGTGTGTGTGTGAATCTATTTAAAAGTCCACACAATCACAATGAAAATCCACATTTGGTCAGTCATTACCTTGTGAGGACATGGTACTGTTCTAGGCACATCATCAGCAGGCTTTCTTGGCTTTATCCTATAAAAAAGACCAAAAAAAATTATTTTAGTAACAAGTAATAAAAAGAGACAGCAATGTTTCAAGTTTACCATACACCACATGATGGAGCGACTGTATAGAGGGTAATTTTTGCAAGGTGATCATTTCGGCACATTTCAGTGGTCCGTCTAAAGACAACAAAATAAATTCCACATGTGACGTGATATTAATTTCGAGCCTAAGAATTTAGTGCATCACTAAGCACCAGCCAAAACTAGAATCAGCAAATTTATTTGATACTTTTTTTTTCACACAAAATTGCAAAATTGTACACAAGCTAAAATAACCCACCATACAATAACTGATATGAATAGGAAAGTTATGAAATTAGCAAACCCAAGCATACCACACTACATGCATGCAACATGTGCCAAGATGCAATGACAGTTATGCAAGGACAATAGAGACTAAATACATGACTTTTCACTGCGCCTATTTCAATAAAAAACAATAACCAATTATTAAGTTCAAAAAGGATCCCCATATATATTTCATACAAATGTAACCCCAACTAAAAAACAAAACAGTAAAACCTGTCTAAACTGAACTCTGAATAATCTGAAAACCAATCTCAAGGAGATACTTTTAACAAGCCCTTTATATCAGTTTACTTTAATTTGGAACCTTGATAAACCACACACCTGTCAAAACCCAATAAATTTTAAAGTTTCAAAACAAGTTTGTTTAAAGTAGGTTTCACTTTATCCACCCAAAACCTCCTTGATATTAAAATACAATATGCTTTACAAGTAAATCTAAAAACATAACACCTGAATAAGATATTTTCCAAAACTAACATCTTAAACTACTGAGATCACCCCACAAGAAATAGGAAGTTGGCCAAATAGAAAGCAAACAATGATTAACATCTTATCATGTCAATGCAGCATACCAAATATAAAACTATCAAATCAAAATTGCTCTGTTTGAACTGAGTAAACTTAAATTTTCAATGTACATATGAGAAGTACATGTATATGCAGAATATTTCCTCCCATGAGTACATGAGTTAATGCACAATACCCTCTCTCATGACTTGAAATATTAATGAATTTAGTTAATTTTGTACCAGTACATAAAAATGCAAATACATCATTATCAACTTGTTTCAGTGATTGAAATTAGGTGAAACATTTGTTAAATGAAAAGTATAATTTAATTTCACTAATATAAATTATTTTCCCTTGATAAAATTTGCTACTAGATTCTATACTTATTTTGAGTTCAGTTCAGAAACAACCCCAGAAACTTACATTTTTCATTACTTGAAAAAATTTCTTAAATTCAACCCATGAGTAGTTTTGTCTAAATCTTCTGACAGAAAAATATAGTATGGTACCTAGTTTCTTTAAGCAGTCTGAATTTTATAGACTAAATACAGGGGTTACCTTCTCACTGACCAACAAGTACATACAATTTTGACATCTTGGAAGATAAACATTTTAGGTTTTACATTGCATATGCCTTTCAGATAAATACCTCGATGAGTGCTGTAGCAGCTGCATATCCCTTGGCTGAAGACTGAAATTAATAACAAATCCATATTTTTACTTATTGATGAATTTCTCCCTCCATGTGTTTGTAAATCATGGAATAAATGGAAATCGAGAACTTGAGACTGATCAGTTTGATACACTGTATTGTTTCAACATGCCCATTTCAATTATTGAAATCAATTTGATCACAAAGGCAACTGGTGGACTTTTCCTGATGATGTCAGAATGTCAAAATCAGTATCCAAAAGAACTGTCATGAAACCAACATTAGTGAAGTAAAACATTTGTGCATGTTAGTTAAAACAAAAGGGTTAGAAGGAACTGGCTGAGCTGCTACGGCACTCAAGTAATAATTAAAGCACAATCAATATTTTTACAACCCTTTCACCAAATAAATATAGAATGTGTCTTTGCTAAATTTCATGACAATTGGTGCAAGTGTTTTTAAGAATTATTCATGACTTTCAGCCTTTCATGCATTGGTTTGTTGTTAATGCTCATGCAATGATAAAAAGTGAGGTGTTTCCAGTTACCTACATGGAAATGAATATAATATTTTTGGACAAGTAAACTACATGTAGTATTAAAATAACAGAACTTTACGGATCCCTCCTAAAATGAAAGCCATTAGGCTCTTAATATGATCCATCAGTAATAACATTATTAGAAATAAGTGTCTGTCCACTTGTCCACCCAAGCTTATAATGACAGAGCAACTACATATGTAAGAACATACCATTTCAGCAAGCCAAAAATTTTACATGGTACTGTTGGAAAAATGGGGAAAAAAATTGTCTATTTGGGGGATACATGTAGTTCAAAGTAAAGCAAACTTGTCCACCAAGCAACATATGGCAAAAAAATATTTGTAACACTGATGATTGGTGGATGACAGCAGTGTTCTAGGATTCCACATCCCCCAACCTGGGGCAAGTGCAATTTTTATGCAGAAAAATTATTTATTATATAGATAGCAGTGTTTAACGAATGGTTCCAGTGAAACAAATTTTGATAATTCACCCTGCGAAATAAATTCAGTAATTTCAGTCACAGACTTTCTCCTGCCAAAACGTCACAACTTTGAAATCAATCCGCCGTTCAAAAATTTGAAATTTATGTTGAAAATAGCAACGATACACGGAAATCTATATAATAAATAGGATAATAAATTGGTTATTGTGAACAACTAAAATATGATCACTCATGCCAAGAACGCAGTAAGATTTAACTCGTGCACGGAACAAGTTCTGCACACTCGTTAAATCTATGCGTTCTTCGGCACTGATGATAATATTTCGGTTATTCACTCCTTCCAATTATTATCCTATTATTATTATGCCCACATTCCTTTGGCAAGTAGAAAGCTTGAATTTTTAAAAGAATTTGTTAAGTTTGGAGAACAAACTTCAAGTGTGGCAAATTTAACCTTCATTAAGGGTTTTCTGTGGAAACCTCAAATTTTGAAAAATCCTAGAACACTGTCTTACAATATGGAAGTAGCATAAGTTCGAAGTCTTTTAACTGAGTAAATTCAACTATGTACACACACATACAGTTCAGATAATTCTTCAACATAAAATATATACATGTAATTACCCTAACTAAAATACATTGTAACTATTTTCAGTAGAATGTAATGAGGGAAAATGCATGCAAAATATATAAGTTTTATACATGTATATCAACAATTTAAGTCAAAAATACATGTACATGTTAACCTTTACACACACACATTGGCATAACATACTGTGAGAAATACAACCAGTCAGATATACTAAATGACTGAATATTTCCAAACATCTTCCGATCTAATACTTTGTTTAGCTCCTCTTTCAATTGAATTTACAAGGAATAAAAAATCTGGAACTGTCCCTATTTTTCAATGATATTTACTCAGACAAAGCCTTCAATTACATCAAGAGGAAAATGGAAAAAATACGGTGAGGACTTACAAGAAAACTGAATTTTGCATATACTTGTACAATGTATGCTGGGACACAAAAGTCAGAAGAACCCACTGAACAAATGATACTTTGTCTACATTGAACATATGTGTATGCTTACAATAGTCCTTTCTGTACTCAGATCAGTATTTTTGAGAAAACAATTAATTCATTTCCCCCTATCAGTAAATTAAAGTATGATAAGTCTTGCAAAGTGCCAATTTCATACACAATCAGTATCATTTTTTATTGCAACAACCAAATGACAAACTAATACTGATGACATGGTCTGTTAGTGTTTCTGAATTAATTTTTGTTTTTAATTTGGTAGGTTTTGACATAAATGAATCCTTTCCAGTCTGATTTTTTTTATAAAAACTGTAAATTCTGAAATTATTGTGTGCGTTAACACTTGCAGTCTTCTTTCTTTTACAGGTAATCAAAAATGTGACTTTCTTTTTTTATTAATTTAAGAAAAATGCAAGTTACATGTAGTTACAGCGATATGTTTTTTTTTACAATCCATGACTGTAACAATAACCTTGAAATATTAACATCAAATTTAACTTGTGTTAGTTATCCTTGTCAAAATAGTTTCGACAAGTACATGTACTTGTGCATCTGTGTTTTGTTATAATATATTAACTAAGGATTGTTGTAATATTATTTTAGGCCATGAAGAAATAACATCAAATCAAGCGCAGTTTTCACAAGTCTGTTGTTTGCACCACTGGATTGAGGTAATTTAAATAAACAGAAAAAAAATTACTGTCATTTCCTTATTATTCAATTCTATTACAAGTATCAAAATTCAACAAGTAAAGGGACAAATACAGTTCGTGACATCACTGTCACATGCAAAAGGAGAAGACAAAATCATGTTTGTATTCAATCAAAAGAGTAATCAAGGGAAACAAGATTCTAGTGGAAAACAAAAGAATGTGACAGTAATCCAGGGACTTAAACCAGATATGGAAAACAGACACATGCAACAAAGTACATAAAATAACCAAAATAATACATACAAAGTAAAAAAAAAGTGACTAAGCAACTCGGACTCCACTAAAATCTGGGAGCAAGGACTAGGTGCACTGGTAGGGTAAGCCTCCTCTGCTTTTCTAGAAAGACCTTCTAAATTCTTGGCGACTTAAGTCTCCATTTTGCTGCTTTGCTGCATAGATTATGCCCTGCCTCTGAGTTGCTCATAAAAGTCAAGTCTGGGGTAGACAAAAGAGGAAAGGAAAATGAAGACATGTTAAACAAATCAGTTTTCATGTTAACATGTTTAACTTCTTTTGAAATTAAATTACTGAACATTTGAAGTCAAAATGTCACAACGACATGTTATTGAAACTTTGTTAATTTGTGACTCAGAAAAGAGTGCTTAGCCTTCAGCAGACCAATGGGTAATTGTAATCAATTTTAATCCATTACAAACAAGCGTGTCATTGAAAGTAATCTCTAATCTACATGAAATTCTAATCATGTAATTGCAATTTAATCTATTACAATTTACAAATGTCTGTACCAGTAGTTATCCATTCATTAAGGTCTTTTCCTACATAGGAAAGACCTTGTTGTTTTTCTAATGTTTTTTCTTCCAACATTTACTTTGACATGGTCCCCCTATTCATCTTTCAAGATATCATTACCAAATTTGGACCATCGATAGAGCTCATTTATGACTTTTACAGGATTTCCCTGTAAAGACTTTGTAGAAGTTATCTCCCCTTTATTGGCGTTTTTTTTTCCCAACATGGTCCCCCTATTCATTTTTAAGGATATCATTATCATATTTGGTGAACATGTAGATGTCATCATGTTCTATTAGAAAATGACCCTGCTACGGATTTCATTATCATTTTCAAGAGTCGCGTCCCTTTCAAACAATTTCTTTTTATCACTCATTTTTTGAAAACCATAATAGATAGAATCAATCTGAAAATGGTTTCATGAACATTAGCAGAAGACCTAATGAATAAACATAAACATGTATTTTGTTATCAAACCATATGGGATTTATATCTCATGAAATATCATAGAAATGAAAGTTTTGAAAATTTATATTTCAAGAACCGGAAAATTGCAGAGACATGGGATCTTCATCAATGATCTTTGGTCCATGTGACCTTATTTTTAATATTTCTATTACAGTAACATACATATTGATAGGTATTAATGTGATCTCTGCTAGTTGCAAACTATATCTGACCTAAAAAAAATCATTACAGCCAGTGCTATTAGTCATACAGTATTTGAACTATTTCTTTATAACTATACAACTGCATTTGTGTTCAATAACCATAGGTCATCACTAAATCTGACAAAATTGAAGCTTACAGATCTAAGTAAAACAAGATGCTTCATGGAACACAGCTACAAGTAGATATGCCAGAAAAGATAGATCCCTGAACGGATGGGACAAATACAGGCACAAAATTCAAGCTTCATACAGCTCTAATTTCGATTGTGATTATAAATATTTGTTATATTTTTTATGAATAAAGTATGAAAACTTGAAAATGGAACACAGGAAATTCAAAACAACTGAAGAGAGAGCTAACAGCAATAGTAATAAACTACTTTCCACAGTTTCCTGAAAATGGGTGAAATCTGAAAGATGTTAAATTCCCCTTTTTCTTTGTGAACTAAGTCTCTTTACTCTTAATAGCAAAATCCCCTTTTACCCCTTTTGGTCCTGAGATTAAGTTAATATAAGTCATAATCCCAAAAAATAAATCCCTGCATAACTTGGGTACAATATCAAATAGATCCATACACTAATACTTACTTGAATTTTATATATATAAAGCCATGACCCTCAATACTAATGCCAACCTTCCTTTTGTGGTATGGCGCCTTGTAAAATTTCATTAAGATTTATGAACTAAAATTTTTTAAGTAACAAACTATGACATGGAAACCAGGTGTCTTCAAACAACAAAGTGTCAACCAACTGACAGAAAAATTTCTGCAGTAACAAAAATTGAAATTGACAACTACGCTATATTGCCCCCTTTAAAAATAGTAGGCCACATATTATGCATTTAAACTACATTCACAAAAAAGTACATTCAAATTAAATTATTGAAATAAGAGTAATTTACCTTGCAAATTCTGCCAGTTGTTTAGGATCACTTAAATCCAATCCAGGAATTCCCCCAGGTGGTAGCTTTTTACCAGTCATATATTCTGTGAAATCAGCATCTGTTTCTGAAACCTCATCTTCTAATTTGATTTTATCATCCCCACCTAAATCATGAAAGTAAAAGTAAATTTTATGATAGCCACATACACTATACAGGCATACTGCACACTTGTACCTGGTACACTCCTCTCTGAAGTTTGGAACCTCATTGTCAAATTTTATAAAAGATAAAAAGATACTGAACTAAAATCTGTATTAAAACAACCAATTGACTGGATTCAAAGGGTAATTTGAAAATACTTAAGAATACATTTACATACATGTAGGACAGTAAATGCTTTTGAAAATAAATGAATAGCAGTTGTTATGAAATACCATCTAACCGACAGACACGTCCGAAATTTTGAAGTTTTTGACTACTTACATGTATATAGCAGAAAAAAGTCATAATTCAGGTTTCAGTCAGACAAGTCAGAAATTTATTTCATAAAGAGAATACCCTGTGATTGGGATTAGAGGTGCTTCTTGTAACTACCTTACTGAAAATATCACAATGAAATCAGAAATTTTAACAAAGTTCTGAAGACCATAAGAAATGGTCCTTTCTCAAAATTTTAAACCCAATCACTGAATACCATCAACCTTTATTGAATCCATGGGCTACACTCAACTTGCTATTAATTAATTAATATATAATTATATGTACATAACTGCTATATTTCTTTCCTCAAATAAGAGCATCACGGAGTGAAGCATGTCTATGTTCACTTGGGGCAAATAGACAAAATATTAGTTTGAGACACACTTCAGCATGTGGACTTAAATTTGTATGGTTCATTATAGTCACAACAAAAGGTTTGGAAACAATATAGCACAAAATCTGATTTTCAATTTACAGTTCTGCTTTAAGGGAATTACTCAGACATTTGCCTTTGATTCATCTAACTACATGTAAACAAATGTAATAGATGTAAATCTCATAGAAAAAAGCATGTAGGGATTTTCATAAGGAAACAAATATTGTAATAAAAAAATCAAATTCAGAGCAGTACAAATGTAGATACATGTACATGTATGACAATGGTCAAAGCCTGAACAGACAGAACAAAATTGGACACAACAGGGACTGACATCAAATATTGAGAGCCTTGTTATATGGGGCACATTGAAGAAAATTTCACTTGCTCAAAGTAAAAGTTAGTTGATCATCTACTGATAACCCATGTTGAAAAATCTGAGAAATATATTTGTCCTTAGGTTAGGTATCACTGACTCAGGGCTCAAGCTACTTAAGAAAAACAGGTAGAAGTGACTTCTCTTTCAGAAAGACACTAGGGAGAAATGGGAAAGAAGAGGGATAAGTGAATGCGTACATGCATCATTTACTATTGCTTTTTTAAAATTATGCTTTATATGTAACTTATATGCACACAGTATAAGGAAGAATTAATTTTTCATTTATTCATTTTCTTTTATTGAGATAAATGTTACTTTTTCTTCAAGCTACTTTTTTGTACAAATGTTCTTGTAAGTAACTAAATTTTATTTTGGACAAAATGAAATCAGCCTGCTGACTAAACGACTGTATCATAAATTCACTAAATTGAATTTCTAACCTATACCATTACCCCTTACCAAATTATGACAGCAAAGTTAATATATGATTGAGAAAAACAAAATTTCTTGCAATGCATTGTGCAATTGACTATGATTTTTAGCAGCACTGGAATAGAAAATTTCAGGCAGTGACATTCTGTTGGAATTTTCATTTTGTTTTTTTTTTCTGATCCCACTTAATCAATAATAATTTATTGTTCAAAATACCCAGTCTTTTAATATAAGTTGATCAAGAGTATGAATTATCATGTTCAAAAATTATTACTGACAAATCAAGTCAAGACTGAAAGTTTATAAACGGTAGAATACAGTCCTGATCATGGGCGATGTCTGTAAATGAGAGGACAACTTCACTTCGCTTTTGGTGTCATCTGAGGGCGAAGTGAGCAATTCCAGGGCAACTATTTGGCCTGAATCACCCACTAGCATGAGCCCTGAGACTGAACTTTTACTTGTCTGAATGTCAATTTTACTTGTACTTGCCAATAGGACGTGTGTCAAAAGAATAGGCCTGTAGCAGCGCTAAGCTTGTCGTAAAAGGCAACTAAATAGTGCTCAGAAGTCTGGCTGGGAGCTAGGGCACTCTGCCCACAGAGCAACTGGGTTGTGTGCCCCAGATGATGGAATGGGGTACCCCTGGCATGTTTGATGCTTGGGTTATAAGGCTATTATACAGAAAACCTGACCGCAAACCACAGTGTTGGGAAAGATGCCACGTTCCTTGCACATTAAAGAACCCTGCTGTGGTATTTGATAGGAGAAGGAACCTTTGCGCTCTGACACAGGAGACTAAATTGCCCGACCATATCCACCCCTCGCTATTTCCAGTGGCAACCAAAATTTTTCAACCCTATTATCCTTGTATCCACTCCCATTTTTCATTCATGTTCATTTTATCATCCATTTCATGTTCATCGCCCGAAATATTGCTGCTCGGGCATTAAACCCCAACAATCAATCATGTAATAATAGACTCAATATTCTGTTCCATTGGCTTCCATCACAATGTCTCCATAACTTATACTAGTTTACCTCTTTCTGGAACAGAAGTGAAGAAAGTGGTCTATTCAGCTCTGAATTTGATTGTGATATTATAGACTAGATCCATATTTATTTCTTGTAGTGTAACAAGAACAGGTATGGTGTATGTGTCAAACAGACCATAACCCCATTGGAATGAAAATGTCAGCCCAAAGCCATCCATTGGTCTTCAACGGGCTGCACTGTCGTAAGACTAAGAGGATGTTATATTAACATCATTATACACAAGTACAACGAAAGAGTTGCTCCTAAATACCTTTCTTCTTAGAAAATTAAGCCTGCCTTTAATTTCGAAATTCACCTAAACATCCCCCAACAATAAACTACTAGTTTTAACAATATCACATGATCTACTATGCAAATTAAACGGTTCAATCAAGTCTAAATTTAGACAACAAACCACGTGATATCCCTAAGCATGACTGAATTGCAAGAAGCCATCTTATTATGTTTCCAAGGTCAAGAATTTAAAACAATAAAATTACTCACTATTTGGTGTAATTTATTTCCATAATTATTTTTATCAAATACATATTTCATATAGCATCAAAATGAATCATTTCGTCAACGATTCCTAAGTATAAAAGTGACAAATAAGATAAAATATGTTCGTAGTACTTTTGCAAATGGCCGCGGTCCGCCATTGCAGGTGTTACACCCGCCATGTTCGAGCAATGGCTGAATAATATGGCGGCGCCCATGATTTCACTATGGCCGACTTCAAAATCAAAACAAACACTAAAACTTCTGCAAATTAGCACTGACAGTTGCAAAAAATGCTTAAAACATGCAAGGGATCAAAGGGTGTGTCTGCACAAATATGCCATAAAAAGACAATGACGTCATTCGAACCCAGGGCTCATTGTCGTCCCTGCAAGCAAAACTTCTCATCTTTTTTCGCTTGTTTAAAAATTTTGTACACCAAAACAACAAAAAAAGGATTGTTTGACTATATTTGCCTATCATACTGACCCGTAGCCCACATGGTCACTGAAAATTCTCCTTCCAGCGTTTTGATTTGCACTTGTTTTTGTTCCCATTTTTTCGAAGAAGAAGGTCCATCAAAGTTCAATTCCCCAAGTGTTCCAGCACTGACATAGTTTTTCGAGCGTCCACCTTTCTTTCTACTAGATTTTCCTCTTTTGTTAGTTGTAATTTCTTCCGTACAGACTTCTATTTCTGGTGCTGGAACAGGTATATTGTCAACATACACGAGGTTTGGATCGCCAACAACTTCCTCACGAGTTTGTAAAATTATCTCTTCCTGTGCGTCAGGCAGTGGTTGTAAAGCAATCATGGGTTGAACTTCAATTGTCTCGTCTGTTGTTTCGACTGTCTCTATTGGAACTTCAACAGGAATTGATTCTACTTCCACTTCTTGAATTTCAACTTCCGAACCTATGATAGACGCCATGTTGATTATGGCGGTCAGTAAGTTTTGTTCGCTGGGGGTCTGTAGTTAACCCGAATCACGTGACTTAATCACTGGAGTGTGACATCGTAAGATCATTCGACATGGTTAAATAACGAGTCTTGACTAAATTCTCTGTTAGGCAGTTAAATAACAGCTGATAAAGTACACATCATGGGCGCACAAGTTTCTCAAACGGATTATGAATGGGTGTATACAGAAGAACCCCACGCAACTAGGAGGAAAGAAATATTGGGTAAGAACACTGGTTTGAAAATTTGCACATTTTTGTTCTGGGTGGGAACATTTTCATCGTGGGTGCACGTAATTGAATAAGATGTGCATTCAATCAAGGTTGAATTTTCGTTCAAAAGTTAATTTCATTGTGACAAAACTGCGTTCAGCAATGATTTTTGTATAGAAATAGGGAGATAAAAATGATCAATCGGAAATTATATTTAAAAATCCCTTTTCATTTATAATATAAAGTGTATAATAATAATAATACTTTAAGTTTTCAAAAGGGTAAGTTAGTAGATCTGTGCATAGCAGTTTTTATGCCAGACCAGTTGATTCTGATGATGAGAAAGGTTATATCAATATTTATTGTTTGATATTTCTGTAGGACATTTATTTTCAAATTGTTATTTTTTGCTGCTTCCTTTCTACATCCACTATACAATGTTTATTGCAGGTTTCAGTAAATAAATTTGCCTAGTGTCAAGGTGGGGTGCCCCCCTGATATAACCTTCTGTGATGGTGGAGTGCCCTCAAAATACTTAAATAACCATGCTTTCACAAATTTCTGGGAAAAACACTACTAACAGTACAGCACATTTATTGATATACAAGGGTAGAATAATATTGCATTGTAGTTATATCTGCCATACATGTACATGTAACTTCAATGCCTGAGGAAAATAAGTCCTTTAAATATACATATTTGAAATGTACATGTTCATGTATTTTTTTACACCAGTAGCAATGATTTGCCTGGTGATTTTTCCTTAATACAATTAACTGCTGGGTGACCAGTATACATGTACCAAGACACATTTCTACTTTTAAATAACTGGCATTTAAATTTCTTTAAAAAAAAAGCCTGACAAAGAAAACAGTTCTGCATGATAAGTAATCAGTGGCGTTTCAAGTCAGCTGTTACATGTACATTTTTAAATTCCCTGTCTGCTTCCCAGTCAATAAGAAATGCCTTTGATGAAACAGTTTTGAGTGAATTTTAACCCTGGTGAATAAATCAGAATCACTCAGTGAACATTTGTGTGAATGAACAAATTTTACTTATTGTATGTACATGCATTTGCATGTGTATGCAATGTTAGAAACACTGTTACAATTTTTTTGTCAACATAGACCCATCATAATTTTACATATACAGTAATGTACATTTTAAAGCAACTTGAGCCAATTTCATCATAGACCTGCTTGATTTTACATAGGCTCAGTCAGTAGGTTGACTGCTAATTTCTTTCACTGGTGTATGTAAATTTTTTTGTATGCATTTATTGTATATGTACATGTATGCATTTATTTTCCTTTTTATGAGCCTGTCATTGTATTTCTTGTACACATTTTTGCAAAAATTGTTAGTGAAAGTCTTTCAGCTCACCTGACCACCTGCCTCCCTGCAATACAACCCCACCTGATAATAACCTTCAGAAAATGTTGATTTCTTGTTAAAAATGCATACATGTACATTAGTACATACATACTGTACAACTGTCTCCTTATATCTTTACAGCAAAATATCCAGAAGTTAAGCAGCTGATGGGGCCTGAACCAAGAACAAAATACATTGTCCTTGCAATGGTGTTGCTTCAGTTATTATGTATATACTGGATTAGTGAGGCATCTTGGGTGACTGTTGTTATTCTAGCCTATTGTCTTGGAGGAACAATTAATCACTCTATGACTCTTGCCATACATGAAATAGCTCACAATTTAGCCTTTGGCCATAGTTATCCTTTAGCTAATAGAATTTTAGGATACATCGCTAATTTGCCATTAGGAGTACCCATGTCAGTTTCGTTTAAAAAGTACCATCTTGAACATCACCGTTACCAAGGAGATGTAGAAAAGGATGTGGATATACCATCTGAAATTGAGGGAAGGTTCTTTAACCGCACTTGGACCAAGTTGGTTTACCTAATGCTGATGCCTTACTTTTACACTATACGACCACTTTTTATTCGACCAAAGCCAATAACACCTTTAGAAATTGTTAACATAGTAATTCAAGTATTGTTTGATTGTACAGTTTATTACTTCCTTGGACCTAAACCATTGTTTTATATGATTGGTGGTACACTGATGGGAACTGGATTGCATCCCCTTTCTGGTCACTTTATTGCCGAGCATTACATGTTCATCAAGGGAATTGAGACGTATTCATACTATGGACCATTGAATTATCTTACATTCAATGTTGGTTACCACAACGAACACCACGATTTCCCTTACATACCTGGATCTCGACTGTATAAGGTATATTTACATATTTTCTTGTATGAATTTTGTGCAAGGGAGAAAAATAAAGTCTTGTTTCCTGCTACTAGCAGGAAAAAGTAGGGTAGGTATTTGTAGGCAGGGAACTAATTTTTCAAAAAAATTTTTCCATTTCCAGAGTTAAGGGGGAAACAGTAGAGACTAACAGTGCTTGCGCCAAATTTAATGAAATGAAGTACAAGTACAGGAAAGTCTGTTTTGGTAGTACAATGTTCATGTGTACATATTACTGGCATTGTGTGTACATTTTACTTACTATCAAAATGTATCGGACAAAATAAAATAAATTTTCCTTCTATTAAATGTTTTATAACTTGGATGGGTGTACAAATGTATTTCACCTAAAATAAAAGATCAATACATTTATAATTATGATTATAAAGTCATGCAGTAAGAACATGTATACACATACATGTACTATATGTAAATGATTTAATGTATTTAGATACCATGGAAGGTTTAAATTGTTCCGATAAATCTTTCATTATTCACCAAAAGTTGCACAAGGTACATTGTATAATGTTCATGTATTAGGCATGTACGCATACATGTATGTGATTAGTGGTAAATGTTTGTTACCACTTCAGTTGAAGTGTCATACTGGAAAATTGGTTTTGTGAAAACATTTACATGTATGAGGTAAAGTTTTATTACCCTTCAACATTTGAAGAACTTTTTTTTTATCTCTAAAGAGATATAACAATAAGGTATTTTTTGAAACCTAGTACTACGTGTACATGCACATGTATATACAGTAATGGTTTGTCTACAATCTCAAGACTGTTATTCCTGACAAATCAGAGTTTGAGTAATACATTGTATGCTTCTCAGTACATGCAATTGATATTTTGTAAAACCTTAAAATAGGAACTTCTAGGCACCCTAGAACATTGAAAAAATTATGGAAACAGGGATTTCAAATCCATTATGATTAATGTACAAGATACATATACATGTACATGTACCATGATCGTAATAACTTTTCACCAAATAAATGAAATTTCCAATGACAATTTGAAATATTATGAACATTCTTGATCTGAAACACATTACGGGAAGTATTGTACTGATAATTTAATATTTACATGTTAAGCTACATGTAAATATTCCTTTGTACATGTAGTTGTGTTAAGATCTTACATTGTGTACTTAGGAACTTAAAAATGCAATTTAAAAAATCTCCACTCTAATATTTTCATGTGTGACATAGTGTTGAATAGGTACCGGTACATATACATGTACATTTGTCATAAATTTTGTGTGCATGTACCAATTGTACATGTACAGACCCATCAAAATACACTGGACTGCCTGACCTGTCTGGTGACAATTCACTTAGTCTATTAAAAAATTTTGATTTTTTTAGTTGCCTGAAAAGGAGAAAATGAGGACAAAGTTGCAAACTTAAGTGTTCACCTAGTTAATCTAAAATGATTTTCGATGGGTTTTCATGTAGTTTCGTTAAGATTTTACATGTTTACTTAGTAATTTACAGTGAAAGTGCAATTTTTAAAAATCTCCAATCAAATATTTTCAAGTGTGTTAAATTCATGTAGGTACATTGTAGATAGCAGATGCGTAACTTTTAAATTTCAGAACTAATCTAGTGTAGTGATAAGTTTGACTACAAATACCCTAAGTTGACAGTTGTTACTTTTCTACGACATTCTTAAGAATAAGTTTGTGGAAAATTGGACTTAATTTATCAATCAATATTGACTTTTGTGCTCTAGAAGAGTCACACATGGGTATACAGTTTATCGGCTATTCATGACAAACATGTAGAAGACCAAATATTGAACTTGAATATCAAGTGTTTAGATAAGGTATCGATTTCAATAGGATTTTATGGGAAATATCAGTCTACCTATGTATCATACATTTGTAGAGGGTGAACATGACTAATATGTTGTATCGGTACGTTATGTACATTGTAGAAAAGTTTTGTTCTTATCAATTGTATGCCACTAACGTACATACATGTACATGTACATGAATACATGAGCATTTCCACAATCCCCTTAGGATTGGTTTATGGATGACTAAATATACATATATTTTCCATTTCTGATTGTAAAGCAGAGAAGAAAAATACCTGTGTATCTGAAAACATGCTCTAAAAAAGTAGGGTTGGTACAATGTACATGTACATGTAGTTAGGCTAAGAGTTTTATTTTTCAAAAGTTTTTGACTGGCTTCTTTCAGAGATGCGTTTAAATTTTTTATAGTGCTTTTAAAAAATTGTCAAAGATACCAAATACTTTCAGGAAAGCACTAAAATTAGGGTCAGGTTAGCAGAAACAAATGTATTTTTTAGGCATTTGTAATTCTCATTATTCTTGGACCCCTTTCCTACAATAGACTATATGTACATATAAGTGACTGTTTAAATTTTATGTGTGAACTGACAAAGTACATTAGTACCAAGTATTGATTCTTCAAAATAACTTTTGCCTAGCGTACACATAATAGGAATTCAAATTTCAAGAAATTTGAAAAATATTTATGTCTGCCCAGAAAAATAATTTGTTATAAGAGAAGTCCATAGAAGAACAATCTTTTTTTTTTTTTGGCATTCTTGAACTTTATTGTTTCAATTTGCTTTAAAGGTATATGTATGTACATACAAATGCATATACATTTTGTATATCAGTTGTGGCCTCCACTCACATATGCATGTAGTACATTTTTGTAGGTGCACTAGTGGCCAGCTTTTAATCTCAGTTGGTACATTGTACATGGTCAGCTTACAGTCAGCCCTAGGATTTCCAGGTTTTGTCCCTGGCAGGCAGATGTGAATTTATCCAATTTCACTCACCTACTTTCTACAAAACATCACATCACTTTTTCTTGTGACCATTGATGTTATTCCCGATAATTTGGAATATCAATTCGAGAATTAGAGAAAAACTGTATAATGAATAATGTAGTCAATAGTTTATGGTAAAAAACACAGTACATGTACATTTTGTATTACTTATGTCAAAAACACATTTTTTATGAATTTACATGTACATTCTGATTTTTTATTTTTTTTTATAATGGGTGAAAAAAAACACCATGCATGTATAAACATTGTACATGTATGAGGGGTAATGTCCAAGTATGGGATTTCTCAGTGTTCTAGGATTCTCCTTTCCCTGTTACCCGAGGCAAGTGAAATGTGGGTCAGGGAAAGTTACTTTTTCAACTGCTACTTACCCTTGGAAAGTAGAAATATATGAATTTTATAAATGATATTTTAAGTTAGGAAAGCAGATTTTGCTAAATAGAAAGTCAATTTTCATGTGGAACTTTCCTGTGGAAAGTTAGAATTTTCAAAATTCTTAGAACACTGATTTCTTTGGGTTGTTTCTCATAAGAATTTGATCACATTCACATGGCCTGATCATTTTGGCAGATTAATTATGTTCAATTATTTTTAAATCAAACTTGAAACGATTTCTTTCATACATGCAATTTAAATTTCATGTATATCTTTTACAAAGAACTTACTTCTATGTAGTAAGCTGAGATTTATAGGTAATTCCTTATATAATCTTTAATATTACCAGTAGTCTTATTTTGACTAAATAAGTTCATCCTTAAAGATTTTCATTAACTTTGTCACTTTTAAAATCAATGAATCAAACTTCATTAGATTTAATATATAAATTTTCATTTGATTTTTCGTTGCCTAGTTTGACATTTCTGGTTCTATCATCTTGTCAAGTGCTATTCACTTCTGATGAAGGTGATGATACTGAAAACCATCTTTTTTGCTTGTTTCCATTTTTACCTCTTAATTGTGGCTAATTTACTCTTTATATTACATCATGTACATCGTACATAGTACAAAAATGTACATCTATACATGTACCTTAACTGTTCCACCCAGTCAGTGCATGTAGATGTACATGTAGTAACAATAAAATCTACTTTCAATTTGATTGGAAATAGATCAAGTAATCTTGCACTCTTATAAGAGTTACATACCTTTCAAACTTCCTAAAATATATATATATATTTGGTTTTTGCAAATCCATGCACTCTTTAGTATTACATTGTACTTCAGCTAAGAATCATGCAGCATGTGAATGATGTGATTCATGGTTGAAAAGCCTACATAATTTTATTGTTGATATTTTCTTAAAATGTTAAAGTAAACATGAATTAACATGTGGCTTTTTATATTACCCCCTGTTCATAGGAGATATAAGTTAAAAAGAATGTACTCTAGAATGTGTAAATGACACTTAAATTCAATAGAAACTATTAAATATTTGTGAACAGACAGATTGGATTTCATCATATAAACCCATTAAACAACTTAATTACAAAAATAAAAATGTGTAGCCTTTGAGGTGTATTACAGAATTTGCATGATTCTTAAAAAGACTGCTAATTCAAATTCAAAATTAGAAGAAAATTGATCTGTGGGCTGGTTAACACACCCTAGCTAGATCTTCAGCTAGCCAATACACAGAAGCAAGCAGAAGAAGACACATAATAAACTAATTAGAATTAAGGTTTTCACAGTGCACACTTCATACATTTTTTTCTTTTTTTTTTTATTCAGGTAAAGGAAATAGCTCCAGAATATTATGACAATTTGCCTCAGTATACATCCTGGGTCAAGGTCATGTACAACTTTGTAATGGACCCTGCAATAGGACCATTTTCAAGAGTCCGAAGAAGAATTCAGGAAGAAAAAGAACAAATGAGTGAAAATAAGTCTCAGAGTAATGGAAAGGCCCATGTTGAGTAAAAAATACTACTTCAACTATGACCTTTTGGTAATCTCTTCTCAAACAACTCTGCCATTGTTACAAAGCATATGGTATACAGATTTTACGTTCTTTAAGGTTTAAGAAGCCTTGCCTTTACCATAGAACTGAAACTACAGGTATACAGCTTTTATAGTATAAACATAATCCAGTTCATAAGATTGAGCAGTATTTTTATATTGATCAATATTTTTTATTCATTTATATGTACATATATATGCATACATGTATATCATGAACTCTTACAATGGGCTATGGATATTAGAATATAGAATTGTCATTTTAACACAATGTACATTTTTGTATTTGTAAGTTCCAACAAAAATATTTTGAATTTTAGTATTTGATTTCAATGAGAAATATAAGAGTATTAACAGAAAAGCTTTGTCAGTATCGTTATCAATTCTTTATAATACTTTAATACTTTATAAAAATTTTGCATTTCACTTGAATTAGAATTATCAGCAAATTTATATCGGAAAATTAAAAATTTTCAAATGATCAACTTTGTTTCTCAATGACAAAAACACATTTTTATCATAAAATAAAAAAATTCTCTTCCTGACAAATTTAGTGCACTTTTTGTTTTCAAAGTCAAAGTTGTGCATGGTTAAGGTCATAGATTCAATTTTTGCATACCAAGTGGATTGGAGGCTTGCCTTGCCCAATTTTTTGCCTTCAGCTACTTCAAGAAGTTTTCTGTTTGTTGGCTCTTCTTGGTTGAAATTACTTCAACTTACAATATCATATAAATGTAAGATGTGTATTCCTTGTTGAATAATGAATTAAGTATCATTCTGTGTAAGAATCCTGCAATGGATGGCTCATCAATTTATCCATAAGCATCTGCAACATAGATATTTTTGGCTGCTTATATAAGGAAATAGAGCAGGAAAATTTTCTGGCCATTTTTCCATAGTGCATTTCAACTAAATTTGACCTATCAGTATTTTGAAAAGGCAAACTTTACAAACAGTTTGATTTCTAAAGTTAATGAGGTATAAATATCAGTACTTGGAATATGCAATAAAATATCTGTTTTTTGTTTTGTTTGTTTTTGTTTTTTTTTAATGTGCCATACCTTAAGCACATTTTTCCCATTTCTCAGACAGATAGGTATTTAAAGCATAAGATGTAGGGTTGCATGTTTGATCACAAATATACATGTATATAATTAAGGCTAGAAACCACTAATTCCACTTCCCATAGGCTTCTATGCTAATTTCACAATATTCAATGGCTTTTCTGGACTTTACCTCAACTTTAACCTGCAGAGGACAATATATCAGCATGATTCTACATATGTCAGCTCACAATCCTCAGAATGGCATGTGAGGTTAGCAGACTTGCAGTGCAGTACTGGTCACCGGAAGTGAAGGCTCCATAAATAGCATGGGAAATCCCAGTGTTTTCACAAGATAGGGGTATATATAGAAATCATTATGGAGATTAGGCTTCACATCGCAAGAAGCAAAATGCACCTATAAATTGTACAGAAATGTTTTTCCTTTCAGAAACTGTTTAATTTTTTTAAATAAGATGAGAACTTTTTTCACAGCACTATGAGGAACAGGGGTAATTTCTGTGTAATACTATTTTTGCGTACGTTCCAAATGCTCATTGGTTGAATTGGTGGTCTGAAACTTATATACATGTACCGGTAGTTGAAAACAGTTAATTGAATAGGTAAAGGATTGAGATGAACTTCTTTCACAATATTATTTTGTGAAATTGAATAGCTGTTTTAATGTTGATAACTGATCATGTGGCTGTAAAAAACACTTTGAAAGTGTTCTCCTACTCTTACATGTACATGTATGTATTGATATGGAATGTACAACTATTTTTATCTTTTACACAAAGGAATGTGTTCAATACAATATGACTGCGTGAAACCTCATTGGTTTTCAAACACTAGTCAAGAAATAGTAATGTACATATAGTTGAAACTGAAATTGTATGTTTTCTGCAACTTTCAAAATCTTTGAATTTCTTCTATGAAATATTTACAGAAATTGTATTTAACACTACAATCAGAATGCATATTACTTGTTTAGCATATGTAAAGTGCTTGCTAATTTAATTTCTTAAGAATAGGAGGCATTTTCTTTAAACTCTCAATCTTTTGTTATTGAAGTGCAATAGTGAGTGATTTTAAAAGGCCAGTAGGAACAAAAATTATGCATATAGTTCATGCTTTTTTTTAATTGAATGAATACTACATTGAAATATAAAATTTTACATGAATGATCGACTTATATCCTTTGTGTGTAATCACCAAAGACTGCTTTAATTCATAAGCTCTCTTAATTCATTTTTTTATTAACGTGGTTGCATAGATCAAACAATTTAAATACTAGACATATTCTGTACATTAATGGAAAAGTGTGCTTATTTAAACTTTGCATTGGAGGGGGAGAGTCAGTATTGACAGTAATATTCAATTATGGCCAAAATAAAAAAATATCCTAGATTCTCATCCCATCCCGACCCAATTTTTTCACCTTCCACGAAAAATTTTATCCAGTTTAGTTCAATTTCTTTCAAATTGACAGCATTTTTCACTTAAACTGTTGAAAAATGTTAGAATGTATTAATTTTTTTATGATGGCCTGTAGTTGAAAGGCTTTTTTCCAAGCCTATATTTTCAATATTGCACAATGCACAAACTATACATTCTTGGTTAAAAGACCTTTTAAAAAATGAATAGAAGTGCTTGAAAAGAGCTACATTTATTAGGTGGGTCTCTATTGTTGGCATTTTACTCTGAGTTATTATTATGGCTGTTAAAATAATTTTAGCAAGACCATTTTTTTTAAATCCCTTCTAAAGATCCTAAGTAACTTTGTTATATTTTTGTAGTTACTATTAACTGATCAATAGTAGAAAATTTACAGTTTTAAAGGAAAGGAGAAATACATTAATAATGTACTGTTTCTCCATTGTTTGTTAGATTTATTTTGTTCATGTCTTTACATTAGGCCAAGGAAAAAAATCATATCTGTTTAAGGTTACGTTGGATGAAAAAATAGAGGAGGTAAAATCAGTTTATTTTTATTAATTACTTTCTGTTGTCACTTACTGGAGGATTTCTTGACTTTAATAGTGCTCAACTTAAAAATGATAGTATAGTAGCATTTCTTTAATAAATACCAATAAAATGTGCTAGGGTAGGTAAGGTAACCTTAAACAGACAGTTTTTTTTCTCTTGCCTTAAATGCCAGTTTTAGAAGTTTTTGAGATTGTATGCTTTAAGTTCTTATATCATTGAAATGTATAAATTTGTATAACAAGGAAGTAAGCATGAGATACCATTAATTAGTGTAAGTATTTGTAAGAATCAGGCAAAATTGGAAAAATCAGAAACATGCATGTCGAAACCCCACTTATCTGATGATATAATTTCATTCAAGGATTTCTTTATTTGTGAAGACCACTATTTGATTTCTGTATCACTGTATTTGTTCAATAG
This sequence comes from Perna viridis, assembly GCA_037379345.1. Classification (NCBI taxonomy): domain Eukaryota; kingdom Metazoa; phylum Mollusca; class Bivalvia; order Mytilida; family Mytilidae; genus Perna; species Perna viridis. The sequence continues at coordinate 56,096,765 of CM074512.1, forward strand.
AATGCCAGAGAAAATGAGATTTTTGACAGAGTTATCTGCCCGTAAAACGTTCATTTTCAGTGCATTTCAATGAAATTCTTAATCGGTTTACCAAAATGATACGGAAAATTCTTTCCCTTTTTCTTGATACTGATGGTGCAAAAAAAAAAAATTTAAATTTTCAAAATGGTGAGGTTTTTCACACTATGTTTGACCCTTTGCCAGATACTTACAGAAACTGACACTTAACCATGTGAACTGAGAATACACATAAAAAGATATCCAATTGGCAAAGGCCAGGTTTATTTTAATTTTTGCATTGTTATGATTTATTAGTTCAGTCAGTGTTAAAAGTTGTACTCATTTTTGCTGTGGGTTTGAACTAATCATTTTATTTGACTTTTGTTAAACTTTAATTAGTTCAGCTCTCTGTTTATTTTACTTTTTTCAGTCTAATACAATTTGTCTGTATTAGAATTGAAATGGCACCTGCTTGAAAATATTATGTATCTCCTAAATCAATTGCTTAAATGTTAATTTACATGTATTTTAATTTTCACAACCTTATGTTAGGATGTGGTCTATCAATTACAAAATAAGTGCCAAATCATACTAATTAAACAAAAAAGATGTATTTTTTATCCCTCTAAAATCTGATAAAATGATGCTATTTTTTATTGGTTTTATTTTTTTTTGTATAAAGTCATTATTAGTATGCTCCTCTAAAGGTGCTCCAGTTCCTGTTTACTTTATATTTACTTGTTCGAGTTACCTAACTAATCGTAATGTGTTATTGATAATAGATGTTGCCTTTGAAGTTTATTAAAACTTTTTTTTATCTTGAATCGTTATATTTGTATTAGTTTGCCCTCATTACACATGCTTCTTTATTATACCCCCACAAACTGGGGGTATGGAATCATCCTTTTGTCTGTCTGTCTGTCCACATTTCTTGTAAGCACAACTCTTAAACTGCTGAAGGGAATTGAATGAAATTTTACAGGAAGGTTAGGCATCATATGAGGTGTTCGTGAATGGAGGACTCCAAAGGAATATGATTGAACTTAAGGGTTTAACATTTTTATAACTCCATTTGAAGTATGGGTATTCTCTTTGTGAGCTTGTTCACAGCATTTTAACACTCAGATGATGGGTGACCTACTTTTATCATTACATATATCTCATTCACACAAACACACAACCACTAATCTCATAATTACTACCAAACATTATTAAAAATGAATGGTAAAAAATAGATCCCTTGACATTTACCACATATATATAAGTTTCAATGAAAAAGCTTCACTTTGGGTTATTCTTCTGCATTTTATACAGGGACTGTCATTAGACTACTATTTAAACAATAACAAAGACAGAAAACATTGCTTGGATATATGGAATTTTGTTGGCCTTAAGGAGACACAACTCTTGCAAAGCATTGGAATTCTGGTATTGACCATTTTACATCAATCTCATGTAAGCATCACAGTAACTTGGATTGATTTCATTCTGTTTCAATGGAAACCTTGAAAGGCTTTGATGAAATTGAGTAGGAAATAAATATATCACAGATTTCAAGAGTTATTTCTCTTACCATAGGTCTACCTCCTTAAATGCTCTGATGATTTTTTAGGTTAATTGTATGGGAATATTTTCACCGTTTCCCTTACTTACCGTTTTTGAGTAAAAAAGGGGTCGAAGGGGCCAAAAATATCTTGTTGGAAGACAGATTTTAATGAGGTGTTTTTGTAAATTGTTCCTGTTTACAAGGGGTTTGAGAGCAGAACTTTTTACTCAAATTGGATTTCAAAATATTTTGCAATATCGTATTTAAAAGACACTTGATGTGCCCATAATGAACTGAATGTCCTTATGTTTAAATATGTCTTAAGCTAATATTGTGTTCACACTTGTCCCAGACGAAGAGTTATCAACTAGCTGTGGTCGTATCATGCTGTGTTGGGCAAAACTTTTACTAGAACTGGAGTAGGTATTCTCTAACGGAGCGATTCAATCTGCATATAGCTAACACTTTCAAAGCTGAATTTTGGTCTTTGTTCCGTTTAATTCATTAGTTTGATTATGATGAAATGTTATCGGGTCTTTCAGAGCTTGCTTAGAGATGTGTGTATACTTGTTGGAGACCTGTTATTTGTGACCTCTCAATGTGTTTACTATTTTAGATTAAGGTTATATGTTGGTGCGCATGCATTTGTTGCGTTCACCATAATTATCCGTTCCTTTTCCTTTATACGAGTTTTTGTTTTTGTTTGTTTGTTTGGTTTTTTTTTTTTTTTTTTGCATTATTATATAAATAAGACCTTGAAACGTGGTAGGATAAGACATGCTCTGTTTAAGACGTATAATTCAAAAAAAGTTAAATGAACTCGTTTTGTACTTCTATATCATTAAGGTCACGTAAACTGTGCATTAATCGATAATATATCGTATCCAAGTTTTTGAATTTAAAGGTACTTAAGTTTAACAGGTCTAAAAATGGATTGAAACAGAAGTCGTGATAATCATCACATACAAACCTTTATTACTCGGTGCATTCTCAAGTAAGGTTTGTGTTTTTCTCCTATTCGAGGGGAATATTAATGAAATATTGAAAATGTAGAGCGGAGCATAAACATTAACCGGTCATTTATATGTTGCCTATTTTCAGTAAACTGCCCTTTCAGGAAACGGGCAGATTATGAGATCAGAGAGAAAATAATGATTTTCTGAATATCAGAAATACACGTTTAAAGTTTCTAGACTTATTTATGATTATTGCATAAAACTTTACATACTTGTTAGTTATATTAATCTGAAGATCAGTATTTATTTTCATGATGATTCTTTATTTTATTTTTAAGTTATTGAATTTTTTATTTAGTTTTACTTTTAAAAAAGTTTTTTTTTTAATTTCGCGCTGTATAAGGGAAATTCAGGAGGTGCATTGAACCTCACAATTATGTATGTGTGGTTGGATCACAAAAAAACTGCATGCCTTCCAACACTCCCATACCTCTATAGACTTTAGAAAGAACCAATATGGAATTATTTTAGAGAAACATTATACCATGAACACTGAAATATGTTGTAACAATTTTCGTTTCTCTCTTTTATCAACTTTCTGTTTTATGGAACTTTGAAATTTTCAATCTATATATTGACATGCAAAATTTTCATTGCAAAAAATCTTTGCTCCCTTAATCAGAATTGTTGCTTCAATTTGGTATCATATAAAACAGTTTTTGTCGGTCTTTAATATACACAGAAAAAATTATTTCACGTGATTTTCACATGATTTTCACCTGAATTGAGCAAATGAACTTCGTGATTAATTTCACGTTAAATTCAGGTGAATCGAGTCTTCACTTGAAATTCACGTGAACTGATATCATGAAGGTTGTGTTAAGTGAATTTTACGTGAAAATCACGTTAATTTCATGTGAAGTTCATATGAATTTCACGTGAAGCTCGATTAACATAAAATTCACATGAAAAATATTTGCCTGTGTTGAATGGGAATAAGGAATGAGTCAGGATATACTTAGGATGACATCCTGTACAACCCCATGTTTTCCCGAAACATGTATTATGTTTGCTTTCACAAGACGACGGATGTATTGTGCGCTCGTGGCGCAGCTGTTTATTTTAGAATGCATGAGTTGGGTTAAATTCCAATGAATGCATGTTTGGGACATGTGGCATCCACTGCCTGATGAACATCCTCTTGAAAAGCGACGAAGACGTAAAACTCAGCCTCTAGCATGTTAACACGGTCGAAAAAGGAGCGTTTATATAACTATTTCAATGTGCTTGTCCGTTGTCAACTCAACTTTCTCTAAATACATAAGATAATTAGTATTAAAAGTAGTCTTTTTTCTTTACTTAGTATATTTACACCTCTCAATGGAAATTTTATTCCATGCAAAATATTTGTCTATAGATTATAACTAGGAAGCACTTAAGTTCATGTTCATAGCACAGAATTTCCGGAAGTCTTCGGAGTATGTGTGAATTATTTGTTTAAATTAATACTACACTTTATTCTTTTGTAAACATTTGACCATTTGAATACCGTTCGGCAATATGTTAGTTTGTATTCATGTTTTGGTACTTGGTTCGGTAAAAAACAGAAATAAACATTTTAGCCGACTTAATAATAAATGGAATATGTGCTACTGTGAAATCATAGTGAAGTGCATGTTTGAGAAGCTATTGAAAAATTAATGGTGCTGAATTATGAGGTAAATATTTGATCACTTTACATATGCCGATTGACGGTCTACATTTTCAACCAAGAAAACGTAAAAAAATCATTTAAAAAGGTCAAGCTCAAAACCAGAATAGAGGAGTAATTAAAATGGATCACAGGGCGCAGCTTGATACAACCACATGCGTCAAATGGACATGTATGTAAAAAATATTCAAACTTGGTCCAGCTCTAAACATGGATTGCGATGAGATGTTTGTCTGACAATTCTGGAAGTTGTTAAAAGAACTTTTATAATTCGCATTTAACACTTCAAATAAGCAATTCATACAAGTCCAATGCAAATTCTTATTTTATCCTTAATATAAGGCATAAATAAACCTTTAAATCCAACAGAAATTTCCTTTTAGATGTAGTATTGAAACTAGTAGTACAGGGCAAAAAATTCGATCTAGGGGGAGTGGCAACTTTGAACACTCATAACTCGAAAAAACGTAAGACATATCTGAAATCTGATTAACAGACACAGGCATGGATAATAAATCCAATAAAGACCTAATTCAAAATCAGACCTGGACCCCATACGAAAACTGTAAGAGATATCTGCAATCTGATTGAAAAATGAAGCAGGGATTTTCATTAGGAATCCAATACAAAAAATTCAAAATCGGACCAAAAATAAACAAGTTGATTTGTGTGGACGTTTTTACCCCTTTCACTCCAAAACGGTTAAAGATAAGCCTACCCTGTTAAAAAATTTTGAAAAACGAATTTCAAAGGGAACAGATTCAATTCAGAATCATAAAAAAAATAGATTTACAGTTTTTTTTCTATCAATTCTAATGATGACACCAATTTTCCTCTTTTAGTCCCCTATTTCCAAAAGGAGTAAGCAAAAACTATTGGGTCCTCCACTATATCCCTAAGAACTATTTGTTAAAATTTAAAAAATGCTAACAATTCACAACATCAAGCTTGTGTTTAGATACGTTGAAGTTGAAGATGATACTGGTTCTTTCCTTTTATCTTAAGCATGTTTTTGCAATTCGACGATCATATTAGGAGTAAATGGTCGATATAAATTGTTCCAGTGCATGAGAACTTGCTTTCATTACAGATAACACAAATATATCGCCCCTAAAGCGTGACGGTGGTTACTAGACCTGCTTTCACCGTTGGTAACGTAGGTAATGAACATATAACATATGACGGATGGTCAATTATTAATAACATTTTTAAAAGGAAATTACTTTAATTAGATGTTGTGGCGTTTCTGTAGCACTGGTTGTATGGTCTATAGTTCCATATGTTATCCGCTGCATTCATGAATTGTTAAAAATAGAAAATCATCGATTTGATAATGTACTGAATACAGAAGATAGTTCTTAAATTGTTCATTTATAATGAAACCGTATACAGCTATTTAAGGAAAGTGCCCATTTGCGCCAATTTTGCGCAACTACTTATATGCGCCAGTGTTTAATACGTTTGGTACCATTTACAAATAAGAAATCATTTTTGCCATAAATTGAATATTCGGTTGACCCTATTTAAGAAGAAGCAACAAATTGATACATGATGAAAATGTACTTGTGCCAGTGAGAATGAAATCTTTTGACCAACACAGAGTTACAATTCCGCTCTTCTATTCGTCCATTTTGAACAACTCAAGACATACGATATATCATTTCTGTTGCTTCTTAAACATTATTTCCTTACGTCATCTTCCCTCTTAAGTACCGAGAAACAGTTGTGGAAGGACATGATTTGTTTGAGTGTGTTTTTGTTCACCTCAATCTCAGGGGCGGATACATGAATTGAAGAACGGGAGGGCGCGCTGACTGACCAAAGAGAGGGCACCAGTTCGCTTCAGGGAATTTCTACTTTCTATCTCCGAAAAATCGGAGGACGCGCGTCCAAGATCCGCCATTGCATCTGACATCCCAATTTATTTATTCAGTAATATTTAATTCATTTCCTTTCGACAGACCTGATCTATATATACACCTGTAAACTCTTTTCAGTTCAAGAGTAAAAATTCTGATTATGATAACACGAAGTTGCACCTTTTTTTTTCAAGCTAGGAGTATCAAGCCTGGTGTAAAAGTTTGTATCAGAAACCAACCGATTACATATGTCTTATCTATATAAAGCTACATATCAAATTAGAAAGCAACTCATTCATTGTGAGTGAAGATGATCGTGATGAAATTTGGATAGTTGTAAGGACAGAATGACAGAGACAAGGTGATTTCCTTTTACCATACATTCATTAAATGGGGAAATAATTATGGTATAATAATAACAAAACATTGATAATTCTGAACTTTCCTTTCATTCCAAATAACAATAAGATGGATAATAAAATCACATTGCAATGCAATAGAGCTAAATATATAAGAAGAATTATGCATTAGAAAATAAACAATAAATCAAAATGCTATTTATAATTGCATTATCCTACAAAATGACAAATGGTAATTGCTACATTATCTAAAGCATATTTTTGTTATACCTGCAGGGCTACAGGATTGGGGGGGGGGGAGGGGGGGGGCACAGTTAAAATTTCGCCGAGCAGAGCCAGGTGAAATGTTTTAAATATTCTTCTTGAGTGGGTGCAATGTATATATCTTTTGTTGTAAAATTAACGAGAAATTAAAGTTTCAACCTAAAACCGCCTAAATCTACCCGTCAACCCATGGTTTGCGAATTTCGGGGAGGGGGGGGGGGGCACCTGCAAAATGCCCCCGCCTGAATCCGCCCCTGACCCTGTACTTGTATATTAACAATGATAACCAATTACAACATACCCGTAAGCTTTTGGAATGTAAAGCAGCAAGACTTCAGTATAACAAAAGGTTGAAGGTCAATTGAAGGGCTCATGGGATAAGATCACTTCACTGAGATACTAAATAGTTCTACATACTCCATAACCACTGAAAAATGGCAGGGCAAAGCTTAATACAATGGCAGAGGTTGAACCCTGAACATTTTAGACAATGTCAATAAGAGTTTAAACTTTTTTACAAGTCTCAATTTGGGCTATGAAGACAAATATGACAAAGTTTAGGCTTCTAACCAGAATGAGTGACAATACATCTTAAAATTTACAATTAGACAAAATATATACAGTAATAAATCTCTAAAACTAAATTTTAGAGAGAGAGCTATTTCTGACGTTGGCCCCTTATTCTTCAAAGATTAGGGGAATAACCCTTAAACTTATTTTCACATTTCTTCTGGTGATATGAATCCCTGTTCTATTTCACATGGCTCTATACACTTTTATTCAAGTTTTTGCCCAAATATATGGACAATTTTTGTTATTGCCCCCTTTTGGATCCTAATTCCATAAATTGATTCAAGTCACAACCTCAAAAATAAATAATACAAGTTCTTTCTTTTGTGGTAGAGTACCTTGCAGTATTCTTGTTTCTTACCCCCTTTTGACTCCTAATACTTAATAAATGTTCAGGTCCTTAGCCTAAAGTCTATTATACTCTTCCTTTATCATAACTTAATATGGCATATTGTGGTACCATTTCATACAGACAAATGAATTTTTAATCAAGTTATTGTCTAGAAAATAGGAAAAAAAATGTTTTAGCCCAAAATTCTTCAATAGTTCAAGTCATAACCCAAAATCAACCCTAGCCTTCCTTTAACAGTAAAACCCATTGTGGTACAGTTTGGTTGAAATCTATAAATTTATAATCAAACTATTGTTCTGAAACAAAATATCTGTGGACATCAGACATCATCATCAATGACAAAAGCAGCATACTATATATACATGTACTTTACAGACTTAGCTATCATTTTTAAAGGTCAATAAAACTAAAAAAAAAAACAAAACAGTGGTAAAAATAAATTCAAACAAACAAAATGCACAACAGAACACAACAACCCTAGCAAACCAAAGGTAGCTTTTAACAAGCAAATACTGCTGACGTAAACAGTAAGTTTGATAAAATATACTCTCTACAAGGTTTATATAATTTATTAAAGACAAAGGTTTTACTTCAGTAATTGCTTTTACAAAAATTATCACATTTTTTGCCCTTAAAAATCTAAAAACAATGATCTATAATCAAATGATAAAAAAAATAAATATATACATGTATCTAAATACATCTAAAAAATAAATATATACATGTATCTATATACATCTAAAAATTTATATGGATAAAACTGAATGCTTCATTAAAAGTATGATAAAATGATTCCCAGTATATATACTGCCATCATTCTATTTGAGCAACCAAAATGTTCTAAAGATATATGTACTAGCGATATACAGTCACTGACAGTATGTAACACTTTGGCTCTGCCTATTTTCCTACCCTCGCATGAACTACATGTTAATTCTTGTGTCACTATAGGGGGTCACAAGTAGAGAAGAAATGTAAAAAAAAAACATGTCCTATAAAAATATAGATCTAACTAGATTAAATAATGATTAGGATTGCAGTATACAGACAACAACAGTATACTGACTAGAAATAAAAACAATATACAAATTCAGCATGAATTGAAAAAACAAAAGCTTGGTTAGCCTTGCATTTCACCCCAATTCTAAGCTTCTAAGCTGATATATATATATATTAATAGTGCCATACTGTTCAACAGATTAGTAATTCATTACTTCACCAATACACATACTATTATAAAATACTCCACTGACTGTAAAAGTTGAACCCAAAATAGCTGGGGCAAGTAAGTGAACAATATTCTAAAAACACTTTCAAAATCTCAATTGATTTTAAATGTACAGTTCAGTTAAGAAATAATCAAGATTTTTGCTGGTCTTAATATAGCTAAAAATTGGATACTAATTAAAATAATTAGAAATGAATCATTTTCCCTGTAAACTCAATCAAAATTAGTATGTCAGATATATTTTTTTTTCGATGATATTTTTAAGGGTGAACAATAGTATTGTACATCAGTAGTTGCTAAAGTTAATAAATTAACAAAATAGAATATTGTAACTCAAATATCTCAACATTCATAGTAAGGGTATGAATCCAAATACCACAACTGATGAATTCATATTTTGATATGTTCAATAATAAATGGATGTGATAAAAAGTTTTGATTTATGAATTACATACATCTCTCATCTAAAAAAATAAAAGTTAAACTTATATTCAATGAAAAATATATTTTTTTATGCAAATGTTTTTTTTTATTTTATGACTCACATTTAGACTGACTAAATTCATAGCACCACTGAAATGAACACTGGAAATTACTGGTACTGTAATTAAAGAAGAATGTGCACTGTTTTTAGCACAACTCCAATTTGCAAATTAAGGAGGTAGACATATGATAAGGGACATAACTCTTGAAATCAGAGATATGTTTGTATCATATTCAATTTCACCAAAGCCTATAAAGCTTTCGTTTAAAATAGAATGAAATAAGTCCAAGTTACTTTGATGCTTACATGAGATTAATGTAAAATGCTGAATACAAGCATAATATTGATCTGTAAGAGTTAAGTCCCTTACCCTAGGTCTACCTCCTTAAGTAATCTATACAAAATTTCTAAAATTACAGCAGATACAACACAGGTATTTTGGCAATTCAAATTAAAAATAATGTTAATTAGCTCACAAAAAGATATCCCTGCTTTCCTGAGAAATTTAACATCCTCGAAATGTTGGATTGTTTCCCAGTGCAAACTTCACAATTATTACCTTTTTCAAGCACGTCAAACTACTGATACCAAACCTTCGTATTAAATTTCATAAAAGGTTCAAGAGAACTTAGCCATGAACATGAACTTTGAAGATTGAATATCTCTTCTTCTTGGATGAACAATTATCCTTTATATAAATCTATCGAAACATGTAAGCATTCTAAGGGAGTTACAGGATGTTTGGACAGGCAAGATGATTCCTATTTAAAGATATAGGTTTACTTAAGTGAATTTGTTATGAATGACTTTTTTCTACCTTAAAAAACCCAAATATTCCAATTAATGTATATTAAATATGATGCAACATGTAAAAGATGGAAAATGTAAGTTTAAACACCATCAATAATTAAAAAAAAAAATATTAAAATTATTTTTTAATAATCATTTTGTAAAATAAAGTTTTCATATCAAAATTAACTAATTACTTATGATTGCACTAGAAATACAAGTCACATTAAAAATATAAATGTCATGGCACTAAAATAAGAAAAATAAAAAAACATCTCAGGACATCACAAATAATTCATTGACTAACCTATGTATCCCATGATGTGTTTAAGCATATTAAATATGTAACTATCTATGGTTGATTTCACAGAAAATAATAAGTGTAAAATTACCTTAAAATATTTTTATCTATAATGTCGTTACTTTTGACTGATTTGAAAATACAATTTTTTTTGTAAAAAGGAGATCTACTTATTATAACAGTAAAGCTATAATGCTGATAAGGTCATAAGTATATATAGTCTATCTAAGGCATATAAAATACATGGGTACAGCTATAAAAAATAGTAATACTTTTTCTTAGCTCTTACTAAAATTTAAATACTTTTTACAAACCTTTAACTGTAGAATTTAAACCAGATATTAAGAACTAAACATATACAAAAAATATAAATTTTAAAACATTGTCCTGTTGATGCATATATTAGATTTATGGTTCTATAAAATCTTGTGCCTGTGCAACACTTTTGATTGCTTAAATGGATATTTTATTACTGTAAACAGTGAAATTTTGGAGCAGTTTAATTATTGTACTTTACAAGACGAAAATCTGAGTGTCATTAACACTTTTTTCATTGAACAATATAAAACAATTGCAAATTTAAAACTGCATGAAAGCAGGTAGATTGCAGAAAAGGTGAAAAAAAGATGGTGCAAAAATTTATTGGTTTACAGTATACTGAGTAATACAGTAAGACCTATCTATATCCATCAGGACATTAAAGTTGGTAAGTTGTAGTCAGATGTTTGGGTCACTAAGGTTTGAAACAGTAAAACCAGTCAAAATCTTGAATGATTGAAATACCTGTCTAAACCAGAAATATTTAAATTCCATTTATATTCCAATTTAAAAGAATTGTGAACATTGATAAACTGAACCAATTTTACAGCTCAAAAAGGCTTTAGTTTAGACAGCTTTCACTGTACATTTACCAAAGGTAAGGGATTTAACTCCTGAAATCAGTGATATGTTTGTATCATATTCAATTTCACCAAAGCCTATCAAGCTTTCATTTGAAAGAGAATTAAATCTGACAGTCCAAGTTACTTTGATGTTGTATGAGATTTATTTAAAATGCTGAAAACAAACATTCAAATGATTTGTAAGAGTTGGGTCCCTTACCCTAGGTCTACCTGCTTAAAATGACTTTAAAAAGTGTCTGGTTTAGACAGGTTTTCATATTTTTCAAGGTTAAGTTTAGACAGATTACACTGTATTTACAATCTTCTATACTTGATCACATAAAAGTAGTTGTATAGTTAGATGTCACAAAATTCATGTTTAGAAAATGTAGCTCATAACAACAAGATCTTTTCTTTCCAGTTATCGGTGAAGTGTATTCACCAAATGGATTTAATCTATAATTGAATTGTCTAAAATTATGATCTTTTAACTTCCGTAATGTATTGAACATATACACAAAGTCTTCCTTCCCAGAATTAAACTTGACATCTTTGGTATTTTTCAGAAATTTGAAGAATTCATTGGTATGGACTTCAAATCCAATCTGTTTGATGTTCTTTAGAGTTTTTTCCCTAAGAAGATTTTCTAACACAATCCATTCCATGTACTCAATGTCAAACTTTAAATATTCTATCACAGTCTGAAAGAATAAAAGTACAGAATATACTTAAATACAGTTTGTTCTTAGATACCCTATATCATTTAACTGAAAAAGTAAATAAATTTGATAAAAGAGAGACAATCCTAGTATTATTCACTGAATTTGAGGTAATACTGTTAGATATGTACATAACACTCTAATAAATGGTACTTCTCTATTGCAGGGATGATTTTATGAAGTCATCAAACAAAACGAAAATTGGTAAAATCGGAAATAAATAAACAGTTAAAAAAGAATCGTAATAGTAAAATGCAGATTTCAATTATGGGAATTCCGCTAAAAAGCGGAAAAAAATCATCCCTACTATTGGGACAATACCATCAATCTTTATAACTTCATTAGTAAAACAAGTAGTCCTTTAACACCCCACTTCCAAAAATAGCATGTCAATTTTCAGAATTATATTGTGTGATAATGGTATTTATCTAAAATAATAAAATCATAACTTTAAATGCAGACAATCATCTCCAGTGGTGAATCAAGGAGGGGCTGGGAGGTCTTGACCACCCTTAGAAAATTGTAATTTTTAAAAGTTGGGGAGGGGGGGTATGCCACTAAACTCCCCTAGCAAATTCAGATCACTTCGTGATCCTCACTGCTGATTCGGTCAAGAAATGTTTGTTGGGCACCCCCTTACTTAAAACTCTGGATCTATATTAAGGTAAAGTAATTGGTTACCTTTACTATCAATTTATACATACATTTTCATGGCCATGTTCTCTGAGTATTGTAGACAGTGTCTTTATTCTCCAACCCTTTGTATTTCTTCCATTTCTCCCACCTATTCCAACAGGTGCATAATACAGTTTTGCTGGTAATTTGTCTTTTGGAAAAGGAATACTAAAAAAGGTGATGAATAAATACATTGTAATAAATTATGGAACATTTTTCAGTATGTATCTGGCCTGACTTTCATATAAAATCACAAGTTGAGTATTTCTTTAAATTCTAAGTTTTACTTAAAAATTTTCAATTTCAAGTGATCTGAATGGTAGTCCGAATTTCCTCTGACCCTGCAACCCTCCTCTTTTTTATTTGGATATTGATAACCCAACATTTCAATATTCAAATAAAAAAGAGGAGGGCTGCAGAGTCAGAGGAAATTTGGACTATATGAATGGTTGCAATTTGAGTTGAAGAAGAACATCAGAAAAATCTCAATTTGAGATTTTTTTATGAAACTAGGGCCTACTTAGTTGAAACCCTATTTAAACTTTCTCAATAAAGCAAAACTTTAACTTAATCTATTACACATAAATTTACATTTACATCAGATGATCACAAAAAGCATGATGTTAATATGACTTTAGTATGGAAGCAGGTATGGATCTTATATAATAGACCTTTAGGTAAAACAAAAGTCCCGTAACTAAAAAGCATATCACTGGAATTTTATGAAAAAAAAATACAAAAAAAAAAAACAAATACTTTCAAATTCATTAAAATTGAAATGAAATTTACACCAATAGGTAGACAGAAAATGTTGTGGTGTATAAAACCTGTGTCATTCTAATTAATGGAAGCAGTGAAAACCAGTATTGGTTACATTTAAGTATTTGTAAGAATCAGTCAAAATGGGAAAAATCAGAAACATTCATGTCAAAACTCCACCAATCTGACAATAAAATTTCACTCAAGGATGCTTTCTCCATTTGAAAAGACTATTATTTGATCTCTACATCACTGGATTTGCTCAGTATTCTTTCAAAAGAATCTACGAAAAATGAGGTTTTTGATACAGTTATCTGTACTTGAAATGTTCATTTTTAGTGCATTTCAAAGAAATTGTAACTCAATTGTCCAACACAATATGGAAAATATTATCCTATTTCTTTGATTCTGATGGTGCAAATAGTCAAATTAAACTTTCAAAATGTTTTTTTTTCATATCATGTTTCACCCATTGCCTGATTCTTACCAGGACTGACACTTAATGTAAAGTTTACCTTGGATCAAATGCATACACTGTGCAGTTGTAAAATTTGGATGCCATTCTATCAAATCTCCAGTCATTTCCAATCCTTAAACATAATTTAAACTAATGATACATAGATAACACCAATTTGATTAAACCATTTGTGTGCAATATTTATCAATATGATTAACTGTTATTAACTAGAACTCCAGCTAAGGATCATGCAAAATGTGATTCATGCGTAAAACGCCTACATATTTTTGATATTTTGTTTTAAATGTCATAGTAAACAGAAATAAACATGTGGTTTTTTCATATAACCCATGCTCTTAGGAGATAAAAATTACATAGAATGCACTGTAGATTTCAAAATTAAGGGAGGTAACTCTGTAAATGGCACTCAAATGCAATAGAATCTACTGTATTTTTGATATCAATTATCTCCTAAGACCAGGCAGATTTGAATGAATAATTACACATTTCATAGTATAGACCCATAAAACAACTTAATTACAAAAATAAAAATATGTAGCCTTTTTTGGGGTGTATCACATTTTTCAGATTTCGCATGATTCTTACAAAGACAGCTACTTAAATAGACAAACATCTGATGTATTCTGATAAATTATAATGATAAATTGCTGGTACACCATTTATTAACAAGTTTCTATCCTGACATACAATGTATACATGTTTCTATAGAAAAAAATATCCAAAGTTATAATAATAATAATAACACTTTTATCGAAGATTTTGTCACTGAACATCTTCAATATGTATTTGAACACTGCAAAATCCTATGCTTTTTGTGTGACACCCCAAAACATGAAGTGACAAGAATGGCTATGTTAAACATGCTAAAATGTAGGGAAAAAATTTTGGAGAGAACTATTTAAAAAATGTTCATGGTAATCCATTGGGCTATCTAAATTTTGCCTTATTTTTTCATAAGATCTATGAACAGAACCATCAATACCATCTTAAGACTACCTGTTTTACCTCTGAAGTAGCCCTGTTGACCACCAAACAAATGAAGTTAGTGTCAAAGCAAGTTAAATGTGGTATTTATTAAAACAAGCAATGCAAACATCTTTATTTCATATAGTTAATATGCATACCCAAAGGAGTAGACAATGCAAGGATCATGGAATCCGAAAGGTGGTGAAAAACACACATTCCATCCCCCGTCATGCTGGAAACCTATCCTGTCATCATGTTTACATATCACATCTTTAGTTTCTAAATATCTGAAAAACAAATTACATCAAAATGTTGGAATGTTATTTTTGTAATTTTTTTTATTTCTATTTTTGAACAATGCTAAAAAGTTTGAGATAATTCATAAAATAATATTCAAAAGAAAGCAAGCCATTATACATGTACATACCCACTGTACAGAGTACATGTACATACCCACCGTACAGGGTACAAGTACATACCTAATGTACAGAGTACACATACTTACTGTACAGAGTGCATGTACATACCTACTGAACAGGGTACATGTACATACCCACTGTACAGAGTACATGTACATACCTACCGTGCAGAGTACATGTACATACCCACCGCACAAAGTACATGTACATACCTACTATATAGAGTACATGTACATACCCATCATACAAAGTACATGTACATACCCACTGTACAAAGTACATGTACTTACCCACCATATAGAGTACATTTACATTGTACATACCTACCGTACAGAGTACTCTCAAATCAGTCTAAAGTTACTTTCCATTGAATGGAAGGCAAAATCATGATCACATCAGATAGAAGGTCTTTATATATCATGTATATTGGTTATTTTTATAAAGAATGCACTACAAAGGCATATATTTAAATCATTGTCTTAGCATGAACACACTGGTGTGTACATTTGTGTAATGTATAATCAGTTTCTTTATTTCTGTTTTAACAAGGGACTGAGACCTTTTGGAACTGATTATTTGAGGTGTTAAATTGTGTAATATTTTTCCACAATGGCAAGATATAAAAGGGGAGGATTCTTGTCAAGCCAAAGTACTTTAACCCCACAAAATATTTTGCACCTGTCCCAAGTTAAGAATTTCTGGCCTTCCAATGTCTTGTTTCATTTTCACTTTCAGTTAACTTTTTTGTGGCTGGAGAAAACTGAGGCAACTGTGGATTAATCATTAATCGACAGTTGCCTCAGTATTTATTTAATGCCTCACTGACATATTCAACATATCCATTCTCATTAATTTGCAATTAATCAACCTACTTTTTATTACTTCAGCTGATTCCTACAAGAGAATGAACATTTACTGACATTACACACCAATCTAACACCATTAACGTAAACATAAAAAGTTTTGTTCAAAGAAGTTATAGAAATACAATGTACACCAGGATTCCCTTTTACCAGAATGATTATAGGATTAAAAATCATTTTTCTTGTTTCCTTGATTACTCTTTCCAGAATTTATCAATGTGTAAAATCTCATTCAGTGAAATTAGCATTGCATAAATTAAGGTGACATTCAACCCTAAAAGTGACATGGTTCTCAAGTTCAATATTCAAAGAAGTTACAGGCTAATGATGACTGTATTCTTTCAAAAATTGTTGTTTTGGATATCCAATGCCAAAAAATGAATGGAATAAAGCAGAAAATATTGCTTAGGCCTCTAAACTCTTTTGTCAAAGTGATGGTAGCCATGTTGTTTAAGATATGTACATCAAATTTACACTGTTGTAAAAATTATCATAACTGAGGAGGTAAAAAACCAATCATAATGCACCAAAAAAGGCATATGCTTATTAGATTGGTATCATTACCTATTTAGGTTTATTTTGTAAGATATGTCATCAAACTGTAAATCTCTAATACAATACAAGAGGGTGTAGATAATAGTGCAAAGTTTTCATGTGATTTATTACATTATCGTGATAATATTCTTGCATTAGTGAATATTATTCTTACATAAACTTACTTAAAGAATTTTTCCTCTACCACCCCATCTGTCATATCTTTTGAAATAATAGCTGGAGGATTTCTTATAAGCATCAATTCAGGTTTAAATGCAGGCTTTGGTGTTGTAGTGGTTTTCTGAAGAATAAATAACAAAAATAAAAGACAAAAAGAATGCAATCTGGAACAAAAAATAGTACTTCAGAAATTGTTTATCAGTATCAGATATTTTAACTTTGTACATGCCAATATTCCAACCAAGGAATTACAAGGAATTGGACTGGAGGTCAAGGATTGAGGTAATTTTGGAGAAAAACACAGCATTTATAATTAAAACATCCAAATGCCACAGATCTAAGACCCAGGAAGTACATGAAGTTGGTCTGGATGTCAAAGGTAGCAGTCACTTTGAAAATTAGCACATACATTTTGACTTATACACCAGCTACGGCTTAAATATTCATAAGCATAAGATTTTAGGCCTAGGTGGTCTTTGGGTCAAAAGTGAAGGCTCCCTAGAAAGTTAACATTTATAAAAACTATAAAAATTTACAATTTACAGAGTATTATATAAAACTTTTAAGTAATTAACAGTACAGGCAAATATCCCAATATAAATGTAAAAATTATCTCTCTGCAGAAGGACAGTTTCACAACACAGGTATAATGTGCTCTTTATTATAATGTAATGAAATTTCGGCTCCAAATTATCCAAAGCAGAAGTTTGTAGTGGATGTTCTTAGTGAAATAAATATTGTGCACCAAATAGTCTGGACAAACACTGTCCCAGAGAACATAACAAGTCAGATCTGTCTCATTTAATGGTACAAGGAAACATCTGTAATACATGTACATGTACTTTCATTTTCGGAGTGACATCACACTTGACTTTGGTAGGTCAATTGAAGAAATTTAAATTGACGGGAAGCCATTCGGAACTACCAAGTACATCTGTCAAGATGGAAATATCCTTATTTTTCAATCATAGGTATCTTCAAATACAGAAATTAATATCTAAAATCCTCTGGATTATCTGTTCAAAAGAAGATAGCTGCTACATACATGTATATTTTGAAATAGCTTTTGTGGTTCTGCATATAAAACCTTAGGCATCTATGTTACATCACCTTGCTACATGTACAGAGGTTTCATTAATTTTTCAGGCAGGAGGTACTTTACAGAAAGTAGGAGGTACCAAATAAATTTGGCAAGGGAGTCCAGGGCAATGCCTTGGTGGGGGGTCAGGGGGGCAAAGCCCCCTGGAAGCTCCTGGATGTTAGCCTTTTTGAAATTTAAATTTTGACTTGAAAATATGGGATTAAGTCTGCAATATTTGCTTCAGTTTTGTTTAAAATATATGAATTTGAAATCAAGATATATAATGAATCATAACTGATTTAGTCTAAAAACCCTGAAATTCAGGAGCTCCCCATGATTCCCACCAGATCCATTTCTACATTAATGCTGATGAACTTTGTTGACTGTTTAATACTACGCCATTTCATATGAAATTTTGATAAATGTCATATATTGTTCTTAGGCTCTTATTTACTTGTTACAAAATTTAAACACTAACACATGCAAATAAAAGCATAGGAACAAAACTTAAACATTTATTAAATGAAATTCCATAACATGTGGTGGTTCCTAGTGCTGATTATTTTCATAATAGAATTAAACTTTGTTGTTGTTTATTGCCTAATTATTACTGTGACATGTAGAGCAATTGCATGTGTCTTATTGTGAAATGTTGGTATAAAAATCATAGTCTGATAAGAAATTCTTTGCTTCTGGAAAAGAACAAGGCTGGCTGTTTTAGTCTGGTTGACTTTTAGAAGCCTAAGAAGGACAGTATTTTTTTAAACATTACAATGCATTTATTTTCTTATATTATTTAAAATTATAGCAGTGTTAAATCTCGGCATCCAATATTTTTTATATTCTTGTGAGCAATGGCCAGACATGTTCTTTTCAAACTTAGGGTTGCCAGAATATTTTTACCAAAACTCCCCCTCCCTGCCGAATCGAATGGTCATCCCTTAAATCATATTCTGTAAAAGTCTGTTTCACGTGTTGACTCGTCAACACTAAAAATTCCTGCACTCGTCTGTACAAATCACAACAAAAATAGGGAAAAATGACGGGTATGGAACAATTCCAAATACGAACAGCATTTTTTTACATGTTTTCATAGAATCTTCACCTGTGTTTAGCTTTCGTTCAGCACAAAATAATCGGTGATTGCTTTGACATTGTTAAGTCACCACATGTTTTCTATAAATGGATACTATAATAAATCGTCATAGGTTAAAGCCCTTTATCGATTAGATTCCAACGAGGACCTCGACAAAGACACCAATATAAACAATAATAAACACTGAAGATCGTGATTTTGGATATTAGATATCTACATGTATTCACTAGATTTTTCCTTGTGATTTTTTTTGCTTTTATTTTATTCTGCAAGTGCCAGATGCTACCTTAGCTGGGTAAAAGTACCGGGTACTAGCTCTCAATGAAAGCACTGTATGTACATCTCTTGGATCTAAAAAAGAATACTATTTTAACCCCATTTCAGTGGTTAAAATGTTAAGCCACCAATAAAATCCTAAATAATGGATGGACTGTTTTTTTTCTCTACATGTAGTCTTGAAATTCATCTAATAGATATTGAAGTAAATAAATTATCATGATTATAAATGCTGACCTGCTTAACAAATGAATAAATGACAAGAATCATCGCAATGATCAGTCACCATTATTGTTTTACAGGTACAATGTAGTTTAACCTGGTTCATGTGCAAAGGTGAAATTTTTTTTTCTTGGTCACGTGTGAATTTTTTTAAAATTATCATTTGACTTTAGTTAGAATGTCTCATACATGACAGATAATATATCATTGTATGTTGAAAATCAATATATGAATATTGATATAATTTAATTTTAATTGCACATACATGTAAGAGACTCCAAAGTCTGAAGTTTCACAATAGTGATTTTTTATAAATAAAAAAAAAAAAAAAACATGTTTGGAATGTAGAGCTGATTTTTTTCCACAGTTGTAAGACCCACATGTGCAGGCACCTATTCTTCATTACAAAAACTTGGAATTTGTGATTACATAAGAATGAGGTATACACCAGAAAGAGGAGAGAGGAGTATACAAGACCTTTCTGTTGTGTTCCATTTCCTCTATAAAGTTCAATCCAAGCTCAGGAATGTTCAGTTTTCCTTCCCTTAAAATGTCCCTGTGCTTCTTTTCTTCAGGACTCATTTCATTTTCATCAATTGGATCCACATCAAACATTTGGCCTTGTTCAGACTGAGGTATCAACTGTTTTCTACCGGCATTTGCATGGAAAAGCAAGAGAAGTCCAATTATTGATAATATCAAAACTAAAAATGAAATCTGCCTAAAACGTGGCATTTTGCAATTTTCTGTTACCATTGCATTGCAACTTAAAGTTTGAGTTAAAAATGTATTCTATTCTTGGCATAAAAACATCATAAAAACAGCATGAGGTAAGGCTTGTCTGTTTGTTTACAACCGGAAATCATTACCTCGACCTTGATTAAATTTCAGGACAATTCATCCTGTTATCATTTCGTCCCTTCAAAACCACACCCTTTTCACTCTTGTCTGGCTTCATAAAAACAAGATCTTCATTATTGTCGGCCAAAGTATTTTTAATGAAATTAGAAATGCTTGATAAGTGTATCAAAAATATGTTTTTTCTGACATTTTTAAAAAATATTTCAAATCAAGTTATCGTCCGGAAACCTCAATTTTACGGAAAAAGTTAAGTTTTTTGGCTGAGCTGTGACAAAATCAATAAGGATCTCACTTACCTGTTATGTAGCAATATCCCAAACTTTCTTTTGAATCGGATATACACTTTTCCAGTTATCGCCCGGAAATAAATGTTCAAATTCAACTTCGTTGCAATACGGCTAAAAATAACCCAGGCTGCTGTTGAAAAATAAATATTTTTCGATTTCAAATCACTTAACAAACTTTTCCCCAGCTGCCCACTTTGCCTCTACTGACTCCTATAACATAAGAAGCTGGAATTCCGTTCCTTCACGACACCAAGTCCAGACAACTTCTTGCATTGATGGTGTACGACACAAAGTAAAATAGTAGCGTTCCATAAAATCTCTAGCACTGCTGGAGTACCTTTCCCGAGATGAAATAGGTCTGTGCCTCACTCCCATTGTCAGTATGGAACACGCTGCCACTTCAGTTTTTCGGTTTAGCATTTTTTTTACTTAGCCATGGACAAAAAATATGCATATTTTCCTCCATTACTTAATATAGATTTTCAAACAAACATTTTAAGCGTGGCTGCTGTTGAAATAAATGCTTTTACGCGAAAAAAATGTTATCATAAAAACATAAAAAGGTCCAAGTCCCCTTTAACTCTCTCCCTCGAGAAGAAATTTGTTGTGGTCTTATATCCATTTTCAGAACGAAACATTTTATCTAAACAACCAATTCGGCTTGGTCTTGTTTGGCCTGTTAGATATAGTAGCTTAATACTGACCCAAGCGCTAAAAAGCACTACGGCAAACAACTGCATCAGTTGGATTATACTCGTCTAGTCTGACTTGTTACAGTGACTATGGGTACAGACAACGGTCGACAAGAACTGTATAAATACAGACGAAACACCTTAGAAAACATGTCACAATTACATTTCAGTCTTAAGTGAGTAAGATATTTCAGCGTAATTACATTCATAAAAATATTTTCTAATCATATATCTAAGAAGTAATGTTAAAAATGAAAAATATGGATCTATACAGAAAACTTTACAACAATATACTGAAATGGTCTAAAACCATGTGGCTTTGGCATTGGCATATAGTACTAATTAAAAAAAAGAACAAGTACTATCTATACAAAAAGATAGCCGACGCGGTGAAATTTTGTTCTTTCTACTTACAATTTTCTACATATCATACAGGAAATAACATGGCACGCAATTTCGATAGTTTTTTTTCGAACGCCACTAAGTTATCAGTATTTGGCCAACGGCGAAACAGAATTGCGATCAGGTGACTTGCGTTTCCATGGAAGAGAGTCTTTAAGGTCAAAGGATAAAAAGCGAAAATACACCGACGACGTCGAAAAAAAATAAAAACATCCACAGCCTTCCTTTCGGGTAGGGCACTCTGTAGTACAATTTTAGAGATCAGTTGATTGATTATTGTTTAACGTCTTACAGCAGAAGCACGGTTGACCAATCCAACACACTGAACCGAATTTTTATTGTGAAAAGCAAGCAACAGTTCTATTGTAGGACAAGGGGCATACACCACAATCTACAGATCGTACAGACTTTGAATGAAATGCTTCTCAAGGCGCAGCTTAAAACGACTGCAGAGGTAGAACCCTGAACAGTTTGATGAAGTTATACATTCAAACTTGATTGGACTTTGAATTTGATTATGGTTAGATATTTGACACAGTATAAAAAAGAGTAATCAAGGGAACCACGGTTATAGCGGTAATCAAAAGAATGTCATCCAGGGACAAAGACCAGACATGGAAAACAGACATACACAACAAAGAGCATTAAGTAACTAAAATCATACATACAAAGTAACAAAAGTAAATGAGCAACTCGGACTCCACTAAAAACTGGGAGCATGGACCAGGTGCACCGGTAGGGTAAGCGTCCTCTGCTTTTCTAGAAACACCCACCGAGTTGCTCATAAAAAGTCAAGTCCGGGGTAGACAAACGAGGAAAGGAAAACTATGACCCATTGAATAAATCAGTTTTCATGGTGCTCATTCCTTAATGATTGAAGACGAAACCTCCAATATCAATCAAAACCTTCCTTTTGGGTACGGCACTTTTAAACCTTCATTAGACTATGAAAAAAATTAACAAGGATTTGAAAACATTTTGCCACATGGATCATAACGATGTACATAATAATATGAGAAAAAGGACAAAAAAAAAGAAATAGACAAAATAGACAAAACAATTTCAGGCATGTAGTAGGGAAACCATCTTACAAACATTCCAAAATGAGACCAGCGGACATTCTGAAGGCCTACAAGTCACAAGTAATATGATATCAATGCAACATTCAGTGATACCCGCCACATAATGGTGAAAAAGAGGGCAAATTGTTCAAAATGGAAGCGATGTTTTGAATTTTGTTGAAAATTACACTTGACCTGTATTTTATGCTACTGAACAACTGTACAAAGTTGAAAAAATCATTGATCCCTTCCAAAGTCATCATCTGGAACCACCGGGGGATCAACAGACGTTCATACCATCACACAATACCTCGCCACTTCGTGTGGCGGTGTATAAAAATTCAATCCCTTTCTGTTATAGTCAAGTGATTGAAACCATAAGGTCTATAGCATCCAGGCCACAGCACAATACCATAATACATCTACAATCAAAGTGCTGCTAGCACTGGATGTTTCTAACTTGTGAAAATAGTACTCATCAATCTCAAAGGCAATTATAACATGATGTTAAATATAACTGTAATCATAAATTTGCATTTCCAATACAGAACTGTACTTTTCTTAAATATTTATACTGAATATTAATCTTTTATACTGATTTCATAGATTTGCAAACCTTTTAACCTTTGAAACAGTTTTTGTGGGATATTCACACCCCCACTGACACGGTCTCATGTGGGAGATTTTTTTACGAAAGAACATCTTTTTATATAAATATTTTAATTATTTCATATTTTTACAGAAAATATAGTAATTTTAACAAAAGAAATCTACCACAAATCTTGCATTTTTATGTGGGAAAGTTTGAATTTTTCATTAATGTTGTGGAGTCCCTGCCTAATGTGAGAGGATGAACAGGTATAGATATGATATGTAGTTCAATAGTTTTAAAAACCGTACACCCAACTTCACACACATTTACTCATTTTGTTTCATTTCAACATTTTCACAATTATTCAAACCTGTCCAAATATCAATTTGCAATTACATAAAAAAAATCTGCTTAAGGAGATAATTTCCGAGATGTACAGGACATAAAAATTGATGTTTTTTTTTTTTTTTTTTTTTATCAATTTGAAGTTTCCCTCAAACTTTGTTGGTTATCAATAATCATCAATGAAAGGATGAAGATTTTGACTGACAAGTGTGTTAAATAGAACCTGGGACTTATAAAACAAATAGTTATATTTAATCCCAGACAGAACATGCTTAACACATTTAATGCTTCTTGACACCTTTGCAAAAATTTAATTTCCCTACAGCATATTTATTATTTGAACATCTTTGAAGGCAAAAAGAAGTCTCTCAAAACTTCCTTCCATTGTCCAGATCTTCACTTTAATTGTAGCAATTATGGAATAATATTAAGCTGAATAATTGCCCCTAACATGTTTACCGATTAATTGATAGAAAAGGAATTATAAGTGGACTACATGCTATGTATTTTTCAGAAACAGTAAGGAAGTTACTGACATGAACCAGTGACATAAGGTATTTTGATTCTGAAGAATAAAAAAAAACCCAAACTAAAATATGGCTTAAAGTGTTTTTGAGTTTCAGTTCATAGACAAGAAAATCATCTTTTTTTTAAGAATAAACTGCCATAACTCCAAATCTACAACTAGAAATACTGTGAGCAAAACTCACTACTGCTTGGCTCCAAAAAAATGACCATATACAGAGAAATCTCAATTGTAGGCAATATACTGAACAAATCAAGGTTTTCCCCAATTGGGGATTAAAAGTGTAAATGAAATTCTGACATTTATACCCTACTTGGGTCATTGTCTCTTTGACATATCATCAAAGTCCATTCTTGTTGTAATGTGAAAGTTTGTGGAGTACCAATTTTCAAGGTTTTCTTGGATAGACCAAGCCACAAAATTAGGTTCCCGGCGAAAAAAAAGGAGATTCCCATTGATGTGTATACTGAAAACCTAGATACCATGATTTCATGAATCCATGAAAATTGGTATCCACAAATTAAAGTACTTTCACAGTATTCAAAAGTGCTATGTACATGTAACCTTTGAAGTGTTTACGGTTGAGTGAATGTCCTCAGTGGCTTCATGGTTTCTTATTAATAAAAATAAATTACATGTTATACAAAGTGTAATCCATATAGAAATCACTAAATCACCAAACATCTAATCATTCCTTCCAATGGGTGCAGAGAAATTTCCAAATACCACACATGTAAAAATTCGAAGTTGCCCGAAACACAGGAAGTAGCTGCAAAGGTACATGTCATCACATATTAGCCATATACCAAATAAACTAAGCAATCCCTCCAGCAGAAGACAAGAAGACCAATGGACACCCCCACTTTCCAAGTGTGGGTATAAGAATTTTATAAAACCAAAAAGAAATTTGCAAAAATAGAAGAAACAATTTACCTAAGTTCCATAAAATTTGGTGTTAGTGATTTGGAATTCCTGTAATGTGCAAAGTGTAAACCAGATAGACAGACAATTAACAGTATGCATGTTCTATAATATTACTGGCATACAAAACAACAGACATCCATTCAAGTCCCTGCTCTGAACCTCAATGTGGACCAGTGTTATAATAGGCTCAAAATCTATAAATATGCAAATAGAAGTCCAAAGACAGTGATATTGGTAATTTTTCATAACTATCCCATCCTCTTTTAATTAGAAAAATATTCAAATTAAGATAATGGTGCAACACCTTCAATCTAAATCTAAAATCATTAATCCTATAGAGGACGATGAGAATAACACAAGTCATTAACAATCAATCAGTTTACCATTGAACATAAACACCATATTCAGTACTTCAACTACCAATTGGGAAATGATTTCCTATTTAGAATAATATTTCCACTATTTTTAGACAAGTTGGAAAGCTTCCAATAGATGAAACAGGCTTGTTTGAGAGGTAATTTAAGGTAAATAATGTCATAGTAAGAAATCAGATTACCCAAATGAAGTTTTTCTATATTTTAATCCACGTGTCATTTTGCAGCAGGGGACAAAAGATGGCCAATCAGAATACACAATTGAATCAGCTGACAAACTTCTTAAAGCAATACAATCAAGAGTGGATGATTTGTACATAAAGAAGTGGCATCTCTTGCTTCATGAACTTCTTCATCACTTGGTCCTTTCATTACTTTCAATGAAAAGCAAATCAAAACTTATTTTACAGTTTTATTACTGTAAAGAACGTCTGTACAAGTTTAAGAATTAGCATTAGGTCCCTTCCTTCTACCAAATGTTGAAACAACAACACCAAATCTTCTGTTGTATTGTTGTCGTCTCTTAGCACGGCCAGTCTTCTTCTTTTTGGCTTCTTGTTTTTCAACCTAAAATTTAAAGATTCATTTCAAATTCCATAGTAGACCACATCTGTATAAACTTCATTATCAAAATTATGATCTGCAAGAAGTTAACAAAAATTCGAATACCATTTGTTGACAAAAAAAGTTCAAATGTAGTTTACAGCTGTTACTTTTTGTAAATTTGAATGCAAATAATTAGAAACTGGTTGCACAACAACATGTTCAAAGAGTAAAATCAAGGATTCATTTCAGATAACTTTTATCATTTCTGTATTAAATCTTACATCTGTAAGACTACTTTTCTTACCATTTAAGCACTGATCAAGAGCTATATCACAGTAAAATTACCTTAGGGGTCTGTCCTTTGACTTTACCTGCACGAGCCAAAGATCCGTGGACTTTTCCTGATTTGAAGAAATATGATTACGTTAGTCATGAAAGAGAGAACCACTTCAGTATTTAACTATGAGCATAAAGGTACATGGGATTCTACTTGTACCCAGTTTGGCATCTACAGTGGAAATGTTAGCTGAGTGTCAGTGTAAATCTCTTAAAATGAGATACAAGTTATACACTACACTCAACGACATTTGTTTCTCTAACACTCTAGTCCGACCTGAGAGAAACTCAGTGTTACACCGACATTTTGAGTGTTTTCCAGCCAGCCAACACCGACCCTTTGTATATTGCAACAGTCGTAAAATTCAGTGAGGCATAATGGAGAATTCATTGTAAGATACGATGTATATTGTGTTTCTGTTTCTCAGGCAATTCGGAGCAGTTAAGATAAAAAAAAATAGTCGTGTCATTAAAAATTCAGCATCACCCTTTTTTATAATTTGTACATGTTTATCATTTGTTCATGTGTAGTTTTTTTCATTTACAGCTACGTCCGATGAGTGGGAGATATCATGTAGAAATACATGTATTACTTCGTGTTTTGATCAAGTAATAATGAAATCTTTTGAAATTTTAATTTTGCATTCGTTAATTGATAATTACTATTTATAAATATACATAAAACACTTTGAAAATATTGATTCGAGTGACAGAATTGTAAAAATAGCCTGGTGACACTTTTAGTTTCTGATAGTTTTAATAACCAAACAACTTTTCCAGAAATAAAAGAAACTAATTACAGGTCCCAAGATAATGCGTACATGAGAATTGTAAAGTAGAAGCCCTTAATCAGGACTGGGAACATAGTCCGTACTAATTATATAAGTTACAAGACGTTGTCCAAACGAGAACGTAATGGTGTCCTCAGCTGGTTGTTTTCCACTGCTAAAATGCTTCAAGTTAACTCTCAGAAATTTCTTATTTAAATTACATTTCAAATACAACCAACATATATTTTTATTTCAATAATAAGTTTTGTTGAACGGTTCGAATAAAAATAATCCCTTGACGAACCTCGCAAATAAATAGTTGTCTATTTTTAGAAATTTAAATGAACACATTGTTTACAATGTTTCCAATTTGTGTCTGGTCACCAGGTGGCACTGCAATTAATTATAATTACCCAATACAGGACAGTCATGGAAGTATGTATCAATGATAAATGTCTTTTTTTTTTTACATGATTTTCACATTTTATTTGTCAATCTTTCATACCACGTGCTAATCGTCTCAACCGCTGTTTTATTGTACTGTTGCCTTGGATTAAAGCTGGACAAATCAACCATATCTAGCATCCATTTCGGCGAATGGACTAAGAATTTTCATATGTCCTTTGGACTACCTTGTTGTGATTTTCTGGGGTCCAAAATGAATTTTGTGATCAGTGACCTGGGAGCTCAGGTACTAATGTCCATATTGTCGACAAAGATCAATGAGATTAACTTCACCATGCTGGGTGATATTTTGCCAAGGTCGGTGGTTCTCTGTACTCAATTAATAAGTGGAATATACAATGTCCCAGATGGGTGGGTGAAACACTCACATTTCACCATGAAAACATCTGATTGACACTGTGTTTCACTGACTAACATGGATTTAAAACTCCAACTTGAGTGTTAGAGAAACACAAGTTGCTGAGTGTAGTGTACCATAATATACCATTCTTAACAAACAAAGATAAAGAAGGTGAACTCAGTTACAAATGAGATTTTTCATTCCACCCCAAAACTTGATGGGAACATTATTAAGCTTAGCCAAATAAATCCTGATTGTAGTAGATCCATAAGCATTCATATCACAATGTGTAAATGTTTATTAAATCAATGTCAACTCAATTATCATACCTCCTAACATTCTGAGGTCTACATCCAGAGTAGCCAACTCATGAAAGCTTGACAACTGTGTTTCATCTTCCAATGGTTTTCCTCCAAACAAGATTACCTGCTCATCCAATGGAAATCCATCTTTTTCCAGAAGAAAGGCCTATAATAATTCAAATTATTTTGTGCATTTGTTGGTGAGCAACTAAGGTTCTTTTTGACATTTGGTTTGGTTCTTTGGTGTTAATTAGCAATCAGGTAATTAAGTAGTACAATTCTTTCATTGGTTATGACAATACTACATGTATCACACTTGTGGGTCAATAAATATCTCAGGACTAATCCACATAAAAGTGTGTCCTGTGGACAAAATGCCATAATATTTAGGGGTACCAACACATTAAAATTAAGATGCGATACATTTGTCTTATGAGAAAAAATCTAATTTTACACACCACAAACACATTAATAAAACTCTTTCCCAAGATAATTTTTTTTTCCGTAATAGCCCTTATATCAATTTTAATAATGAGAAATTATAAACTTCATCACGATTCTATTTGTGCATTTTACTTGCCAACTTAAAGCAAAAGATATCCATAACTAGGCAAGAAACTAACTCTCAATCAACTCATCACAAAAAACATACCTTTACATCTGAAACAGTCTCAATTCCGTTTACCTCAAAGGTATGGGTTCTACTTCCACGTACAAACAGCTGCATTTTTACCTAAAATATAAATTTATAAAACATGAAATGCTTGCCCTCTATTGTACAAGTTTTACTGAATGTTAGCAGCAGAGTAGCCAGAAAAAAACTGAATTTACTCTGAGCACTGAACACCAAAGAATGCCTCTCCTCCCCTCCTATACAACACACTTTCTTTCAAACCAAAATCTTATAAATCACATCATACAGACATTCCCCAATGAAACACTA
Organism: Perna viridis; assembly: GCA_037379345.1. Lineage (NCBI taxonomy): Eukaryota > Metazoa > Mollusca > Bivalvia > Mytilida > Mytilidae > Perna > Perna viridis. Next base: position 56,126,099 of record CM074512.1, read on the forward strand.
TGTACCACTGACATTTACATATTTGATTTAAAATAAAGAATGAAAATGTTATAGTTCAAAGTTCTATGTTTCCTACGATGTTGCAATATAGACATCAGGAAAATGCTTGTTCAGTTCACACTCAGATCATGTTTATGGACCCTTATTATGAATTTGTTTAAACCACAAAATTGTTTTTAGCCTTCTCTCAGTACGAGTCAATGGTATGATAACTTGTGGTACAATATATAAGAGATCCATTAACTTTTATAGTCAACTTATTGTCCTGACTTCAGGAAAACGCAGTCATTACAAAATGTATTTTGGACTTACAAATGTATCTGAAAGGTTGGGCCATTACCCAAAAAACCAATACCAATCTTCCTTTTGTCAACTGTGGTTTGGAACCTTGTTGTAAAATTTATAACTATCAACCAATTAAGAATTAAGTTATTGAAAGTTCATTTCATTATTGTTTTACCATGGGCAAGCCATTCATGGTGCATTGTTTTATCCCCTGCGATAGCAAATCAACGATTATTTAAAATGTTTTTCGAAAACTTGATTTTGAATTTTCAAAAGCACTGATATTAGTAACTCAAATTTCAAAGTCTGGTATATCGTTAATTGTACAATTTTATAATATTTTCTATATTAGAACACCATAATATTACAGGTACATGTATTAAATTATTCAAAGGTGTTAAATAAAATCTGCATCAGATTCTATTACTTTCTTTTTCATTCCTGACAAGATCATATCCATTCTTTGCTGGTACAGGGATTTGTGCTAGAATACAGTATGGAATTAAAACTGCAATATTTCTTTTTTTAAAAAACAATATCAAATCTTTTAAAACGTTATCCAAAGTCTCAAATTCGAACAGGAAAGTGAGAAATAGTAAATTATTAGTTTAGTACTGTAACTTCCGGTTACAAATTTTGGGATTTTTGAGAACAAGAAGTCAACCAAGTTTGAAAATCATAAATTTTTTCTACTCATTTTAACTTCAATGGATAAGCAACATCATTCAGAACCTTAGTACAAAGTTTCACTCAGTATAAAATTCCTTATAATAATGGAAAAATTGGTGATATAGTGATTTGAGTACAGAGACTACGGTACGGATAGAGGTAACACATTTCAGGGTGTACCCTAAACCATAATCTTTTTTTTTTCAAAGAGTAATCAAGGGAACCAAGATTGTAGTGGTGATCAAAAGAATGTAAACCAGGGACATACACTAGACATACATGTAGAAAACAGACAAACACAACAAAGTCCATTTTGGGATCCAGCGCCAATTCCCAAACGGGATTATGTTAGCAGTAGAAGGTAGCCACATAGCCAAATGATAGATGAGCTTGAATGTGGCTAATAAAATTTTGGGGATGGCCTATTCAAATACATTATTGGACATTAGCCACAGCATTTGTCTATGGCTTAATTTCTGAAACAGTGTGAGTACTGTGACTTTACAATTTTTCTTAACACATCGTCTGAATATAGCTGAAATATTGCTGCTCGGACGTTAAACCCCAACATTGGCAACAAACAAACAATCTAGCGCTAACACAGCATTTTTGAAGTTAGTAACAAGGCTGACAAAATTTTTAAGGGTGTTTGACTTTATTTTTCTTCGGGAGTGTTAAAGGTTTCATATTTCTCATATACATTTCAATAATTGGCTTTTCAACATCTCTAAAGACAGACAAGATCTGGCACAGTCCGGGACAGGGTTGACGACCGAGTTCAATTTTTCAACTATTACTTTAACTACACACACATACCTGTAGAACAAAAGTATATTTCCGATAGAGGATGTATATTGCGATATGAGAGCAACAAAGCAATGTATATGAGAAAGCAATACCTCGATTATATATCAAAATAATGTTCTATATCACTTACACGTGCTGGTGCAATGCAATTTTTTACTGAAAAAGGAAGTAGTTTTGTGCGCATGTGCAGAAGAAAACTCGTTTTTTGATGACGTACTTCACATCATTTACGCTCCAAGTTGAAAATGTCTCAAGCGCAGAAAACATCTGATCTTGAAACAGTAATTATACCATGTTTACACCGCATTGGCGATAATATAAAGAAAAATAAGCTTATAAGCTTCGAAAATAAAAAAGAGGTAATTAAATATGGCACCCTATATTTAAAACTGCAAGGAAAGCATGATTTTTATTAGTTGTTTCGGTTTCTCATACTCATAATTTGGCCATACACGATTTCATGTTAATCCGTTCCATTCATATTTTTCACCATCTATTCCATTACAAAAAATCTGACTATTTCAAAATAATCAAACCATGTTCCATCACTATAAATGATATATTTTACTACAAAGATGACGAACCACATTGTACTCTATCAAAATGTAGTATTAAAAAAAAATTGCAAAACATGCAACATTCTTATAGTTATAACCAACTCTTACTTCTCTAGTGCCCTTACATACAAGAAGTCACGATGACTTAAGTTGCAAATCGACAAACTTAATGTATGGATTAGAATGCAACTTGTGCGGTCTAATATATATTGGTGAAACACAAGAATGATTAAACAAAAGAATGTGTGGTCACCGTTCGGGAATAAATACCATCAAATTCCTATATCAGTTTTCAAAGACCCAGATGTAGCAAAAACATTGTCTACTATACATGACAAAATATGTTGTCGTACCAGCAGACAAAGCCCAAAACAACATTGTTTTTGTCTGCAAAATATTTTACATCCAATGTTTATTATCAGAGGTAGATATAGAAAATAATAGCAGTGGTAAGGCCTATATTGCTACCACACTCCAAAGAAGAGATTGTGGTCAATGTGGAAAACGATAAATCTCTGCTATCCTCTTTTGGTCTCTCTACCAAGGACGATGATTGTGATTTACCATCTATGTACTGGATTCCTAAAATCCACAAAAATCCATACAAACAACTTTACATACATGTAGCTGGATCTGCAAAATACATTGTGTATACCACCAAACCTCTTTCAAAACTTTTAACTTCTGTACTCAAGCTGTCAAAGAGGGTCTGCAGTCCTACCACCACAACTCCTGTAGTGGTATTAATTCAATGTGGATCCTGAAAATTTCGAAAGATCTTTTGGAGTCAATCAGTGCAAGACTAATATCAGAATATAATCAGGGGTTGCGCTGCGATTTTTTATTTTATCTGGCGACAAAAATAGCCAGTTGGCGATTTTCTTGGCGCCTAGGTTTTGTATATTGAAATTGACAGGAAGTTTATCAGCAACGGATATTCTCTCTAATTAAACAATTGTGTTGACACCTGGTCATAGTTAATTGACTATGACCAATTTACGACTGAAGGCAAGTAAAGGTAATTAGACCAGGCAACTGGACTGACAACATCCTCATGGGAGGTGTCAATCAAATGTAAATACATTATTGAGCCAATCAAAACTTTCATCATCTGGTCAAAGGTAAACACAATTAAGGCCATGTGCACGTGGCTACACACAAGTTTCACTGCCCTATTTAACCATGTAATACATTCAGAAACAGACTTTCCTAATAACAGGATAAATTAAATCCAATTAACAATGATTATCCCATCAGGAAGTGTCTAAATACTTGGAAATGAAAGAAATGATAAAAGAAAATGGATGACATTTGTTTACACTTTTGCCATTTGACTTTTTTTGGCGGGAAAATCGGTAAACAAATAGAATGGGGATTCCCAAAATCTAATTAAGGAAATGCTATTCAGATATCGCCCCGTGCAGGTCCGGGTGTTAAAAGAATAGGCCTGCAGCAGCGCTAAGCTTGTCGTATAAGGCGACTCAATAGTGCTCAGAAACCTAGCCGGGGGCTAGGCGCTCTGCCCACAGAGCAACTGGGATGTGTGCCCCAGGTGGTGGAATGGGGTACCCCTGGCGTGTTACATGCTGGGGTTGTCAGGCTATAATACGGAAAACCTGACCGCAAACCATAGTGGTGCACCGTGTTGGGAAAGAAGCCACGTTCCTCGCACGTTAAAGAACCCTGCTGTGGTATTCGATAGGAGTTGGAACCTTTGCGCTCCGCCACAGGAGGCTAAATTGCCCGACCTTACCCATCCCTCCCTTTTTCCAGTGGCAATCAAAATTTGTCGACCCTATTATCCTTGTGACCCATCCTTTCTTTTTTTCATTTCATGTTCATTTTATCATCCATTTCATGTTCATTGTCTGAATATAGCTGAAATATTGCTGCTTGGACGTTAAATCCCAACAAACAAACAAACTATTCAGATATCAAGATAATTAAACAGGGACACAATTAATGGTCCATGGTACAAACTGTAGTTTGATAGATATTTTATCACTTTAATCAAGTTTGTTAAAAATAATTATAAAAAAGTAAATTATATTGTATTAGATAAATTAGACCATAAAGGACAAAGGTGAACATGTTTTAAAATCAGGGACTGTATGAGAATAGTAATATAGTCTTTGATAGAAGTAAAATACCTGTTTCTGGAGTAGTACTTAGTATTTTATGCATATGAAAGTGACAGACTAGAGCTAAAAACCTGCTTTATACATGCATCAAGAGTGAATCTTGGGTACATGCAGGGATTGACACTAACTTTTTTATCTTGGTTGCCACCCGGGCTCCTAAGTTAAAAAATCTAGGAGCCCAGAAAAAAAGTTAGGCGCCCAGAAAATTTTTCAGAATATTAGTTTAATGTGTAATTGTTTGAAAATATATTTCTTTTCAAGAGATTTAAAAGTATTATGGAATAAACTATTTATTTCCCTGTCTTCAGTTTATTACCTAATTGGTTCTCATCTAGTACTGTAGTGAGTACTCACAAATAAACATTTCATGAAATAGTTTTTCTGCAGGAGATCATTTAGTTTGTTCCTTCGCAATCGGCTTTACCCCTTCAATATATCGCCACATTTTACCATGGTCTTTACTAACTGGTATTTATTATTTGTATTTGTACGTAAAATTCAACCAGTTGCGATTTCCGGTATGCCTAAAGACCGGAAAACAAACCCGACCACGTACCAAAATTACGGTCGCCACTCGGACAACAAACAATGGTTATTATCGTCGCCCAGCAAAAATTTAAGTCGCCACAGGCGACTGGGCGACTGTTAGTGTCAATCCCTGACATGTATGTCATAAATGGAGAGGTTATTTTGATGAATTGACAAAGATAATTCATCAGTGAACTTAATACTGTCTTTTTTTTTTTAAAGTATTTTTTTTTGGCACCCTTTGGCTCTAATTTCTGAAAACTGGTGACAAAAGATGGCAGCTGGCGATTTTTCTGGCGACAGAATTTTGGAAGCCAGAGCAGCCCCTGATAATAGCTTTAAAACCAATGATTTTTCAACACTGTATACTTCTATTCTCCATACTCAATTAAAATCCCAACTTAAAAACATTATACATCGTTGTTTTTCAAAAAAAAAAGATGGTACACCTAGATACAAATATATAGTTCTTGGTAGAGATTCCTCATACTTTGTAAGAAATATTTCCAAATCATCTTCCAAATATACAGAAGAAGATGTTTACAAAATGCTGGAATTTTTAACCTACAACATATTTGTCCAGTGTGGTGGACGCTTTTTTCAACAAACAGTCGGCATTCCAATGGGAACAAATTGTGCTCCTCTACTTGCTGACCTTTTCCTTCACTCTTACGAGGCTGATTTTATAGCTGATCTAATACGAAAGAAGGAATATCGTTTAGCTAGATCCTTTAATCTCAGTTTCCGCTATATAGATGACATATTTTCTTCAAACAATCCTAATTTTGGGGATTTAATACATGGCATCTACCCCAAAGAACATGAGAGAAAGGATACTACAGACACTGTGAAGTCAGCCTCATATCTTGACCTACACGTAAAAATCGATAGTAAAGGAAAACTCTTGACCAAACTTTACGACAAACGTGATGACTTTTCATTTGGAATTGTCAACTTTCCTTTCATTTTTGAACTGATCAGTATCGCGCTGTAATTTATCAAATAGGCTTCTGGAACAGGGTTATGTTGCTACAAGATTGAAGTCATCACTACAAAAGTTTTATGGTCATCATTATGAACTCGTGGATCGTTATGGTGTATCCATCTGCGCTATGAAAACTGATTTGTTCAACGTGTCATAGTTTTCCTTTCCTCTTTTGACTATTCCGGACTTAACTTATTATGAGCGACTCGGCAGTTGTTTCTAGAAAAGCAGAGGACGCTTACCCTACCAGTGCACCTGGTCCATGCTCCCAGTATTTAGTGGAGTCCAAGTTGCTCATTTGCTTTTGTTACTTTGTATGTATGATTTTAGTTACTTTATGCTCTTTGTTTTGTGTGTATGTTTTCCATGTCTGGTCTTTGTCCATGGATTACATTCTTTTGATTACCACTATAACCGTGGTTCCCTTGGTTTCTCTTTATATCTTAATAGTTAAAATGTTTGTTTGTGTGATCTTTATAATTTGAAAGTTTGTTAACATATACATATATAACAACCCCACCATGATGAAAAATGTCAGCTCAAGGCCACTCATGGGTCTTCAGTAAATGATGAGGAAACCCTCACTCCACAGGGCAGGCTGCAGCTGATCCCCAAACAACAGGTACAGCAAATTAGTTGCCCCCATATACATGTACTCAAGCAGTATACATGTAAAAGTTAATTGAAAGTGAAAATGAAACAATACATACAGAGATAAGAAATTTCTACATTTTGTAACTTGGGACAGGTGCACAAATGTAGCAGGATTAAAGTATTTTGGCAGAATTACAACCCTCCCCTTTTTAAATCTGACTAAATACATCTAAAATCAGTTTAAAAAGGTATGAGTCTCTTGTAAAAACAGTAATAAACTGATTGTTACACAAATGCACAAGGGATTATGTGTAGTTACCTGACATACATTTTACTTGCTCCAGACTAGTTTAGACCTGAATGAGAGTTTAGGGGTAGTCTTTTAAGTAGTCAGTCTGTTCACATCTCTGTATTGTGTTTTTAGGTGACTGTTGGAAGAGCTTCTGATGTAACAGTACTTCTGCTATCAAATATGATATCTAGATGTCATGCAATCTTCAAATGTAATGAACATGGACAATGGTCTGTCAGAGATAATAAGGTACTTGCTTGATCAATAATATAGTAACCTCACCATTACTGTGAAAGTACTTTAGTTCGTGGATAGCAATTTTCGTGGACAAGGGAAGAAATGGAAGTTTGTGGATTCTTGAATTCATGGTTTTGAAATTTTCAGTATACACATCAATGGGAATCTATTATTTGTTGAGAACCAAATTTCATGGTTTGGCCTACCCACAAAAGCCATGAAAATTGGTATCCTACGAACAATAGTACTTTCACAGTAAATGTGAAATATATTAAGTTTGATTCAGTCACTTTTAATTTTCATGTAAGATGATTTACTTTTATTAAAAGTTAAAATCTTCTTTTGATATGGTATGTAATTTTCAAAAAAAAACATTTAGTGTATGTGCTATTTTTAAATTAGTTAATAACGAATTTCATTTAGAAAAAAAGGAGGTACAATATTAATAACATATACATTGTATATGTAATAAATATTTCGTTCAACTTTTGATAATATGAGTTAGGCACAACCTACAACTTATAAATTTGAAACAAAGGACAATATATGAAAAAGGTGTCGTGAGATAGGATAGGTAAACAATTGTCCCATTAATAAAATGATAATTAAGCATACTGTATCAAGATACTGTAGTTAATTTTGTAAAAAAATTTCTGTTTATGAATCCCATATTTTAATTTTAAATCAATTTAAAGGTTACTTTCACTTTGAATTCACTTCCCTGAACCATTTCTGTGGACTTATTTGATACGTATTCCAATTTGCTTTACATACAAATGTAATTAGTTAGCATGTCATAGGATGCTTATTATAAAGTTTAAACTTTTGGTCAAATTTTGTATCTTCTTAGAGTCTGAATGGTGTATATATAAACAAGAAGAAACTTGAACCTATGAGTTTGGTCCCACTTAAAGATGGGGATGAAGTCCAGTTTGGAGTATCAAAAAGTGATGAAGAGCCACCTGAATTCCTTTACAAATTTCATACTAAGCTTAAAGTGAAACGCCCAAGACCAAAATCACTAGATGAGGTAGACAGTGCAGCAAAACGACAGAAGCTATCAATAGCTGATGAGACTAAACAGGGACCCAGCAACCAAAGGATACCAGATTGGGCTCCGTATAGAGAGTACAAGGAAAAAGTAAAACAGCAGGAGGCAGAGATGGCAAGAAAAATGAAAGAGTATGAGGAAAAACTTGCTGAGATGCAAAATGCGTTGAAAGAAAAGGAAGAAAAACAGGCTGAAATTAAAAATGAGTTAGAAGAGGAAAAAAGAAAACGTGAAGAAAAGGCAAAAGAAATGGAGGATGCTTTAAAAAAGAAACAAGTAGAAATGGAAGAGGAGATCAAAAGAAAAGAGGTATATAAATGGGGAGTCATAGGAAACAGCAAAAAATCATTTGACATTTCAGTGTCTATTAGTCTTTGCCAAATATATTCAGCTACTTGCCATAACCATGAATTTTAACATTTTTACTTTTATAACAGTAAACAAAATTCCACTGTACTTCTATTAGTCTTCATCGTTTTCCACTAGCCTTTTGCATTTGGCTAGTGGCTGTAGACAAAGACTGATCCCTCTCTCTGTCATCTTTCCTATGGAGTATGGAAGCTTGATTAAAACTTGAAAACATGAGGGATTGAATTTAAGAAGTTATTCCACTTGCTAAATTTAGCCAGCACTGACAATTTACAATCCCTAAACCTATGTTTTTTGGTTACTTCTGAACTGAATTTATGATACATATAGGGATTTCACAATCAAATTTTAGCAAGTGGAAATAATATCTATTAGCAAAATTGAATTTTAAATGGCATTTAGTAAATATTTCCCCTTAAATTAAATCACTGGATATTGCATTTTGATATGGGTAATATGGGTATAACCTTGATCTTTACCTTTTATAACGTTCTTACAGGATGATTTTTCTTGCTCTGGTCGAAGTCAATTTAGTTTCAATCACTACGTTTTAAAAGTGTTAATCTGACTATAAATGTTAAGTAGATCTATTGATCAGCTTGTTTAGAATGAATGGTTTACTTATTTCTAATTCTGGTTAAGTTTAGTGTGGACTATAGCAGATTACTATGGCTTAGCGCACCAAAATGAAGGGCAGCCACAAAAATTTAAAAAAAAAACAAAAAAAAAAAAGCCTTCATATTTTTTTCCTTTTTAATCAGACTGATAAATTAATATCACCAGAAAAAATCCACTACAAATGTGTTTGGGACTATTATTCTTCAATCTGGGCTAACAAGACCACTGCTTGGGATAGACACTCAGTCTTGTAAATGATTTCTGATTTAGGAAGAAGAAGTGAAAATGAAAGAGGAACTGGAGAACAGATTATTAGAGAAAGAGGCAACACTTTTAGAAACATTACAGGCTCAAAAGGACAAATTAATTGAAGAAAAAATAAAAGTGGAACAAAATCTGAAAGAAGCAATGGTAAAAGCCATTGAAGAAAAGAACAAAACATTAGAAGAAGAGTTAACACAACAAAAAAACAAATTAGAATCTGTGATTATTCAGAAAGAAACTGAACAGAAAATGTTAGAGGCACAACTAAGTGAAGTGAAGCAAGAAAAGGAGAAACAAACAGAAGCAGCTTTACGTGCTAAACAAGATATTTTGTCAAATTTTGCAGATCTTATGGAAACAGAGTTACAGTGTAGTATATGTAATGAACTTTTTGTACAGGTAAGTACATGTATGTGATGTATGTGGCAGCTTTACTTGTTGAAATGTTTTGATTTAATTGTTCTCTGCTATCTCAGTCACGGCAAAATTTGTCAGACATGACCGGTACTTTAGCTGCGGGTCTAGTAAATTTTGTGTGATTCCAGACCAGATGTCTGGTACATTTTTTTTTTATTAGACACGCCTTAACGAGAACTTTCGGCTTAAAGATGGCATCCGAATCAAGTAAAAAATCAATGCAAAATTCTTGTTGTTTTTTTTTGTTTTTTTTTGTTTTTTTGGTCCGGCAGATAATTGTTTGGTCCAGCAGATTTTGTTAGGTTGCTGGACCAAATATCCAACATGCTGAAAAATTATTTCGCCAGGTCTGGCTACCTCTGCTCTGTAGGTGGGGGGTATACTGTAAAACACTGTTTCTGTCATTTCTTCATTCTGTAACCTTTTTTTGTAACAATATTCGCAGCTTTTATAAATCACACTCTGTTGACATTTAAGTAGCACTCCATATAAGAATCATGCAAAATGTGATTCATAGTTGGAAACCCTACATATTTTTATGTTTGATATTTGTTTACAGGGATGATTTTTTACCACTTTTTAGCGGAATTCTGCTAACTGAAAGCCAGATTTTACTGTTACAATCTGATCTTACCAATTTCTGTTTAAAATGTTACAGTTAACAGAAATATACATTTGGCTTTTCATATAACTCTTAGGAGATAAAAATTTTATAGAATGTACTTTAGAATTCAAAATTAGGGGGAAGACTCTGTAAATGACACTAGAATACAATAGAAACTATTGGATTTTCAATGTGGATTATCTCTTAAGAGCAGGCAGATTGGAATGAATCATATAGACCCACAAAACAACTTAATAACAAAAATAAAAATGTGTAGCCTTTTATTAGGTGTATCAAATATTAGAGAATTTGCATGACTCTTACATAGACTGCTACTTAAATATACAAAGTTTCATATAGGTACACTTATTTCGTACTCCTATGACATCTACATGTATTAACTGTTTGCTTGGGGGTGTCACTAGTGAGCCGTTCCTCACAGATTTCTTTGTTTTCAATACTTCTGCACTCTTCTCATACAAAGTAATATGAAATAGTCTATTTAGCTTGATAATATACAGTTTTCATTTCTCTTTAAAATATAAACAGCATTTAATATACTATTGCTTTAGTACTTGTTCAACTTCAGTTTTAAAACTTTTCAGGCCACATCCTTGAGTTGTTCTCACTCATTTTGTGCCTTATGCATACAACAGTGGTTAAAAGTTAAGAAAGAATGTGCTGTGTGCCGTGCTCCAGTTACAACAACAATGAGAGCTATCTCACTAGACAGTTATATAGATACCATGGTCTCACATCTGAGTGATGAGTTAAAGGAAAGAAGAAAACAGTTAGTGGAGAGCCGAAAAGGTAACAAGAGAAAGTATGTCATCGTATTGCAGAAATAATTGGGTACAGGAGTAAACACAAGCATTGTTTATATCATACATGTAGCTCAATATTTCAAGATACACATCATTTTTAAAACTTAATGATATTTTTTAACACTATTACTTTTTTTTTGAAAGTTAAACATATTTTGAAATATTTTGAAAGAACACCTCATTATTGGATGATGGCGAATGTTAATTTTTCTGAAAGTTGAATATATTTTGAAATTTTGAAATATTTGAAATAACGCTATGCTATGATGGCCGTTTTAATCAAGTTCTGACCATTTTGGCCTTTTTCTTTTCCTGGATGTGGTGAAGAAAAACCCACTGAACAAACAATACTGTTTTGTTTTGTTTTTTTGTTTGTTTTTTTTTTTTTGGTTTTTTTTTGGTTTTTTTTTGGTTTTTTTTTGTCGCAATGCATCATGTCTTTACTTTACTATAGATCTTTATACACAGTCTATATATATTTTAATCTCAAAAATGCAAAAACCAAATGACAAACCTTCTGGTAAAAAAATATCTGCTTGAAATTTATTTAGCTACCATTTTTTTCTTGAAATAAAATTAGCATATTTTTTTTCTGTTATTATTTGTATGTTAAATAATTAATTCATGGTTGTCACAACAGTATAAGTTTTACCCAATTTAAATAATAAAGGATTGTTTACAACTTAATCCATCACATTAAAAAGTTCATCTGCATGCCATCTTTTGTTAAGAGTAAGGTTGCTTGTCAAACCTATTTGAAAATGGCTTGAATTAACTTCAGTTCTTGTTCAAGTGAATTAATGGAGATTTTTTAGTGTCTGACACATGCAATTTTTTTAAAGAATTTCAAGGAGCAAAACTATTGTTTTTATCCTCCGTTGAAATCTTAAATCCACATATGAACATTGTAAAACAAACAACCTTTGGGATTAGTATTTCTATTTTCACCATAGTATGGTTTTTAATATCTTTTTTTTTTAAAGCTGAACAACAAAAATTTGATGAAGAAAACAGGCCAAAGACTCCTGAAGCACCCCAGCCAGCAAGAGGTAGAAGAAGAGGAAGAGGAGGTAGAACAAGAGGTGGTGGGCGGGGTAGGAGAACAAGGGGCAGAGCCAACAATCCCATTGTTATACAAGAGGCCCCTGTTACTAATGCTGCTGGACATAGACCAGTAATTTTTGACAATACTCCTGAAGTGGTAGAGGAAATAACAATTGGTGTTGATGATGAGGTCGAAAGATTTTCATTGAGTGATTCATTTTCTGATTCTGATTCTATGAGAGATTTTGACAATTCTGATGAATCTGATTCAGACTATATAAGAGGAGATTCCGATGCTTATTATGGAGGATATGGCCATTGTTTTAGATGTGGTAAGATTTTTGTTTTAATTTATGTATAATGTTTTTTTCCTCACACAAATAAAATCAGTGGTGCTACTAGAATGGTATCAAAGTGATTTATAGAGTACATGTAAAAGACAGCATTAATTTTTAATTTGAATTCAGTAAAGTCAGAATGTTTTAGTACTGCGTGTATTTAAAGATTGATGGGAATCAAAGAAAAAAATACCACAAAATATTGTTTTATCTGATATTATTATATTTTTTTCAAATGTACACATTTGATGATTTGCAAATTAAGAATAAAGAGAAATGTTACAAGTTCTGTTGTTCCGTTGAAAAAGTTGAATTACAAAAAAAAAACAAAGTGAGTGTTAATATTAGTATGTGTACTGATAAATTAATGTTTGGTATTTTCTTATTTTGTCTAAGACTACAAATGTACTAGGTAAAAATAGACTTCTAAAATTTTACAAACCTGTACAATGTATGAAAACACTTATTAGTGTACACAACTTTCTTTCAAGTCAAATGGAAAAGTGCACAAATTTTAGTAGACAAAAACCTTTTCAATCACATAAATATTAACATCCAAATGCAGGTACATGTATAATAGGTTTAAATCTAATTTAAATTAGACCTTTCAATTGTTCCATGACTGAATAGAGCAGTTCCTAGATCTAATTTTAATTACATTGAATCCTGTTACTGCATTTAGATGTCACTATATCTAGTAATCATTTAGTTAAACTGATTTTTCGACACACTTCTAGCAAGTTACATGTACGTCAATTGAAATATTTCAAACCCTTCATTGCAATTACACTCTTTGAAACGTTCAAGATTCCCATTTTAGTGTTTGTACATCGTTTATTGTGCGTTTCCACATTGTTTTACGTTCTTTTAAATGCACGATGAACACACAATGGAAGCGTTCATTTAAACGCATCCTAGGAGCTTTCGTTTAAACACACAATACAAGCATTCATTTAAAGGCACGATAGAAGGGTTCGTTTATTTTTGTACTTTGAATATTTCCTTGATTCAAATGTTAATTTTATATTGTTTGTTTTTATTAATTTATATATTTTCAATAATTCAATTTTTTAATTTTTTTTTCGTCTTTTTTGTAAATATTATTACTTTTCATTGTTTGTCTATCATGCGTTTAATCGCATGCTGTGAGTGTTCGTCATTGTGTGTTTAAACACACGTTAGGAGCATTTGTTAATGGTGCATTTAAATGCATAGTAGGGGTGTTTGTTTAAACACACGATAGAAGTGTTCGTGGTCGCACGTTTGGTGTATGTTTAGCATGTGTATAGGTATTGTACGTGCAAGAAACCTAATTGTCTCAAGGAGTGTATCCTGTAGGGATTTCCTATATATTTCTACTAGCCAGCTTCATGTTTGTTATGTCTTTTTAGATATGTACATGTATGTATTTGCTAAGTTCTTTTTAACTTCTGCCATTTGGAATATTTTTTTCTCCTTTAATTTTATTTAATTTTTTTTATTGCAGGATCAAGAGGTCATTGGGCTAATGGCTGTCCTTACCGTTGAAAAACAAGAGACAACAACCACATTTGTGTTCAGGACTAAGATTTTTTTTAATTTAGGTGTTGAAATCCAAGAGTTGAGTTGGTCAAATTACATGTTAAGTTTTTTTTTCTTTCAAATGCCAAATATTTTTTGTCACTTTGTTTTACGTGTGTTCATATCTCAATCAATTCTTGTATTTTCTTGATGAATAAAGTGAAAGGTAATAGGTGTAAATGTGATCTACTTGTAATATGTGGTTGTGACTGTTAAAAGTGATAGTATTATATGTTCTAATATGACTTGCATCAGTAAGTTGGGTTAAAATGATTTTAAACATATGACCAGCATTATAGACTTGTGGTGGCCTTATTTCTGATGTCTTAGATAAGTTTTACCCAATTTTACTGACATTTTACATGAAACCGAACATGACTTCATAATAGTTGCCATTTAATGCATCACATAAACATGAAGAAATTAGTTCATTAGTCTTTTGTCATATTTACAGAATGCCAGCCATTTTGGCAAGTTTTTTAAAGGGACATAACCCACTAACCCATGACAATCTGGTTGGCTGTCTTATTGGGGGAAAGGGAAACAGTAAACATTTTTTTTTTAAAACTTCCACTTCCATTTTCACTTCAGCAAGTACCTGAATGGTTTGAAGTAAGTTCTTAAAAAGTAAACAAGTACTTACCACGGAACTAATAAATTGAATATTTGAATTTAAAGTCTACTGCTGTCCAGTGCTCCAATTTGGCAGTAAACGTGTCTGTCGGATTAAAAGAATGTAAAGAGTTACTTCCCTTTGCCTACAAAAACGAAGTCAAAGTCAGGAATATGGAAAAGGATTATTAGAATAGGAAAAAAAATAATACAACATAGATAGCAAATCTATGATAAAGCAATGAAAAAATTGGAAAGTTATGGACAATTTTTTTTTTCCATAGATTTTTTAAAATAAGGTTGTAAAGAGGATAATAAATTTTGTAAACTTGTATGAAATTTGATAAATAACAATACGTTCAAATGTTTCTCCATTACTGGTTATTTGGCTGACAGTACATTGTTTCTCCATTACTGGTTATTTGGCTGACAGTACAAACTTCAGGATTTTTTTTTCAAAAAGGTTTTATTAAAAATCTGATTTTAAAAAAAAAATTCTATTATGCTAAATCTTAGCAGTTTTTAGTGGAGTCCAAGTTGCTCATTTACTTTAGTTTATTTGTAAGTATTATTTTTGTTATGTTATGTTCTTTGCTGTGTGTGTAACTGTTTTCCCTGTATTGTCTTTGTCCATGGATTACATTCTTTTGATTTCTGCAAGAATCTTGGTTCCCTAGATTAATCTTTTTAGCATGGATTTACATGTACAGTTTATATTTAGGATCCATTCACAAGTTGGTCTACTTTGTGGTCTAAAATTTAGCTGTTTGGTGTATATAAGATTTATTATTTTGGGCCTTTTTTTTAGAATTAATATATGTCAGGACCAAAAGACCGGAAAATTGAATTCTGTTTGATTGCAACAGAAAACTTTATTTAAAAGAAACATTCAAGACCATTTTTTCTTGGAATTTCAATACTGCCAATTAAAGGCATAATGGTATCATTTTTTCTCCTGTCTGTATGTATTCATGTTGTGTCCGAAAGTTTTTTTTTTCAGCATAAACAAGGGAACCTTTCATAGAAATATTCAGTAGGCAGCTTCAACACCAAGATTCTTGCCCTGAATATGAATTTCATCTTCGACATAATATCTGGATATGAAGGAAACTAATTTTAAATTTGTAAACTGTTCATAATTATTCTGGAACCCTGCAGAAAAAAATTGGTATGCAGCTTCTTCCGGTCACAATATATTGGGAACTCTGCTAGAAATTACATATGCAGATTCATTTCAATTGAATACAAATGTGTATATGATTTTTGTGTTGCCCACACATCCACTTTCTGTTTTAGCTTATTATGTACACATTTATTTTAGTTTTGATAAGTTTTAGATGGCTCCCATTTATTAAGTTTGCTGGATTAATTTGGCCATTAATGTGTTCAAAATCCCATATGGTGCAAATATTTTTTTTTCTATGATATGGTTGTGTTTTCTACTATTTTGCAATATTAAGTTGAAGACATATTTTCTATAAAAATGGTCTTGTGAGGTTCCTTTCTCATAAAAAGTGTAACATCATAAACTGACAATTGCTGGAATTTCCACCATGAAGGGCGATTAGTTTCAAGCAGTCAAATATTCCAAAGAAATCATAGAGAAAAAAATTTTAAACTCATGAATCTTAAGAATTGCAAAATATCAACTCACTTAAGTGTAAATGTTTGTAAGAATCACACAAAATGTGAAAAATAAGAAACATGCATGCCGAAAACCCACTGATCTGACAATGTAAATCACAGGATACTTTCTCTATTTGAAAATTACACTATTTAATCTCTGCATCACTGGCTTTGCTCTGAAATTTTTCAATAGAACGTTGGAAAAATAAGCTTTTTGACAGAGTTATCTGCCCTTGAAATTTTTATTTTCAGTGCATTTCAATGAAATTGTAACTCAATGGGCCAACGTATGGAAAATCTTGTCTGTATTCTTTGATTCTGATGGTGCAAATAGTCAAACTACACTATCAAAATGGTGGGGTTTTTTTTTTCATACCATGTTTCACCCACTGCCTTATTCTATCGATACTGAAACACCAGTTGATATTTTGCGAAATTCAATTTTCACTTATTATGAAAGCTATAATTTAATCTTTGTAATTATCAAACATTAGATTTTGAAATGTACACACTAAGTGTAAATTGTCAGTGTGCTGTAAAACATGTTCACTATTAGTGTACTGTCGAAAAACATACAGCCTATATGTGTATAAGGCTTAGAGATGGCTAGCATTTTCAACATCTCGTACCAAATACACATACATTGTGAAGGATTTAATTTTCAATAATACCCTTGTATTGCTTTTATCCTGCAATAAGAAAGTATTATTATTGATATGAAATATTGGTAGAATTATATTTTTAAAGTATCCCTATCAAATCAAATCAATTTAAAATTTGTTTACATTGAATGCATGAGAATTCCCTGGCCTTGCAGTGATTTTTGTAAAAAGTGCTTTATACCTTATACGATACCTTCATTTTTGTAATAGAAAACAATTGCAGAATAAAAGGTAGTAAACTGTCAGTATGCTATGAATTATAAAGTTGCAGCCAATGCTTCAGTTTTAAATGACTCTTGAAAACATTCTGCAGTCTTTAAGGCAAAAAATAATGTGTCTGTTTTCTGCTACCCTACCTAACCTAAATATTGTATGGCCATTTTGGTTCAAACGCTGTTAAACTAGATTGTGACCCCATCAACTCAGTGTAAAATGTTTTTGAAAAGTAAAATAGTTTTCCTACCTACCTACCCTATTTTTTTCTTGCTGGTAGCAGGAAACAAGACTATTATTTTGTTTGGCCTAAATGGTATGGTGCTGTTCATATGACCATCAGTTGTGTCTTTTGGTTTTTGGTTTATGTGATATAACTTGAATACATGGACTGTAAAGTTAAGGATCACTATGATTTCCTGTCAAAATGTTCTTTATCATCAATGGTCAGACAGGCTCTTGGGGTCAATGAATTGAACTGTTTAGGAAACAGGTTTTAAAGAGGCCAAATATGAGCACACTTTACAACTAATTACTATGTGTATGAATCTCTTTAAAATTGTAACTTAAGTTTCTATACCACCAAAATCTGGCTGGTATAGATTTGGGGATTATGAATATAACCAGGGAGAATCAAGGGTCCAAAAACATTTTCCTGGTAGCAGGTAATCTCTTGAGATCTCAATGAGAAGTAAACATTTTCTGTTATTTTAGGTGTCAAATTGCAAATTCTTCAATCACTTTCATTCTGAACAGAATGTTATGCTGTGTGAAACATTTAACTACATTTATTATTCGGATTTTTAATAATTTGAAAAAAAAATATTTTTCCATTACTGTCCCAACTGTTCAAGGCTTGACCTCTATGGTGTATCGAGCTGCGTATCAAGGATGAAAACATTTTATAAAAGCACTTACCAGTGACAGATCCAGATGGGGTTGCAGGGGTTGGCACCTCTTTTTTAATTGGAAAACTTATTTTCATGCATAAAATTAATAAAAATGGTAAAAAAATGTCCCAGTACCCCCGTTCTCTTGAGGAACCCCAGCTGGCACGCCTCCTTTTCAAAGTGTCTAGATCCACCTCTACTTACCGGCCTGTTTTTGTAGTACATGTTGTATTTTAAGATATACTGATAAATTTTGACAGATTTTGTACTGTTACAATATTTTTATTTTAAGAAAGAAATGTTACTTTTATTTGATTTTTTATTGTTTCTGTTACTTTTTTTTAGAAATTAATGTGGATTTTTTTTTTTTTCAATACAAAGACAAGTGTTGGACAAAAATTGAATACAAGGTTCGAATATTAGTCCAAATGTGATCAAAACTGCCAATACAATACAACAGTGCGCCAGTACGGGATTTAGCCGTCCAATACGTCATATTGGACTGGTTAAAATCCATAGTGGACTAGTTAGCCAATAAAGATATGATTGAGTAAGATTTTCCATATTGGCTGAGTTATTGGTCCTCGGCAAAGCTTCAGTCCAATATGGCTAGGCTCAGACTATAATATAATTTTGGGTTATTTAATCATTGTTCCAGTAACTGATATTGTCAACGGTGGTGAAAAAGGGGGGGGGTCATTCAACATCTATTTATAAACTAATTGTTAGAATCACAGGTATATGGGGTTATGATCCTACTTTACCCTGGCCAAAAACCACGTGAGCTATGTGAGCTATTGCCATCATTTGGTGTCTGTCATCGTCCGTGGTCGTTAACAATTTTTCTAAACCTTTCTCCTCTGAAACTACCAATTAGAACTTAACTTGGTATAAATGTTCCTTAGGGTATTTTACATGGAACTTAGGTGGGGATTTTTGATATGTTGAAAGAACATGGCCGCCGTTACCAAAAAGAGAACATAGGGGTCAGACAGAAGTTTTTCGCATATATCTTCAAAAACGTTAGGTTAATCAAAATTCTGACGGTTAAAAGTGTTCAACATGATGAGGTCTATCTGTGGTCAAATTTTCGTATTAATCTGTTGAGCCATGTTGGAGTTATTGCCCTTTTTCGACGCTTTTTCCCTGTTTTTAATATTATTTCTTTCAAAAATCTTCTCTTTGAAACTACTTGACCATTCAGAATCAAACTTGGTATAAATATTCCTTAGAGTGTTTTGCATAGAACTGAAGTGTGGATTTTTTATCCCCTGAAAAGCATGGCCACCGTTACTAAAAATAGAACATAGGGGTTGGACAGAAGTTTTTGGCATATATGTGCTAGTCGACTATTTATATAAATAGTCGACTGGCACATCGATAGAAATGGTTATGGCATACTGGCTAAAAAAAAAATCAAAAACAATACCGAATTCAACTGTCGGCCTATGCGTGACAATTACGCAAAATTATTCACCTCTTATCTGTCAGAGAGAAACACGATGGTGGTCATTTTGATCTTCCTAGCTCTGCTCTGGTGTGAAACAACTCAAATCGGTAAGATCGTTTCGATGAAATGTTCCAGATAAGTAGCAACGTTTCATGTTTTCACCTGCATTAAGCCCGAAATGACGATCGACGAGGAAGGCTTCTTGAATACATACTTGCAGCGAACATTATTATGCGGTCGTATTGTGGCATGACGCCTTCGTCGTTGTTGTCATCGTTTGTAAATATTAGGCGCCCAAACAGTAGGTAAATGGACCTCTTTGTAATTGCACACGGTGTCTAAAGTTACTTTATAGGTCTATATATGATGATATATGTAATTATTCATTCAAATCTCTCTGCTCTCAGGAGATAATCCACATTAAAAATGAAACGGTTTCTATTATATTTTAGTCTCATTTACAGAGTTATCTCCCTTAATTTTGAATTCTACAGTACATTCTATATAACTTTTATCTCCTAAGAACAAGGGTTATATGAAAAGCCACATGTTAATTTCTGTTTACTATAACATTTTAAACGAAATATAAAAAATAAAAATATGTAGGCTTCTGAACTATGAATCATATTTTGCATGATTATTAACAGGAGTACTAGAAAAAAAATAATAACATTGGATGGAATTATTATCACATTTTAAAACTCCAGGAAGTGAAACATTTTTTTAAAAAGTCAAAAACAAAAAAGATTTTTAATAAAAAAAAAATGAACGAAATCTTAGAAATAAAATCTCAAAACCTCATAAAAATGTATATTATCAAACAAATATCACAAAATATCGCATATCCAGTGTAGTAATAAAAGCACTGAAACATAATTATATACGAAGTTGTTCACCTCGCTAACTCAATGTTCAAGAAAACTTCAAAGATTTTGATTCTCTTTTTGATTTGGTTTTCTTGGTTGAGTGTTTTGGGGAAGTTTTATCATGCCATCTTGATTCAATGTAGTTTTCCCTCTTTGTTGTTAAATTCGTGAACTTCTGGAAGATCGGGTTTGTTCTTTTTAAGTTTCATTTTTCGATTCCTACACAATTAGGGTATTGTTCATTGACTTGAAAGGCTTATTCTTCCAATATACTGGACCAATATCTGTTTAAGGCGTCAAGACACGTGTTTTCAGGGATTCAAGATTGTTAGTGAAATATTTTAAAAATTCTGGTATACAATTTTCAAATACTGGGGGTTGTGAATCCATCCGTAAATGGAAATTAGGGCCAAAAATGGGTTCGAAAAGATCACTATCCTGGTGTCCTGATAATAATTGAGTATAAGTGAATGAAGTTTTATTTAGTACTACAATGCGTGAAGACCCCCCCCCCACCAAAGGAAGGATTGGATTGATTTTTGGAGGTTGTGACTGGAACTCTCTAGACCTAAGAGACATGGGCCTTTCCCATTCTGGTCAAATTTCAATTATGTGTCAAATGGTTGTGCTTGAAAAATGTGCCTCTTTTTGCGGTCATGTCAAGCTACACCATGCGAAGCATTTTTGTACGTAACTGCATCAGTCGTGTCTCACTGGGCAGGTGTCGCGTGTATCTCCGTCCGTGCATGACACGAAAAGTTAGTTAAGGACATTATCCCCCAACCTTTCATTCAACTTAGTAGGTAATTACGGCGTTATATTATTATGTTAACATAGTCGGGAAATAGCATTTCAAACTGTACCACTTTTCATTATGTTTTCTGGTACTAAAAACTGTTGTACAACGTTAAAATTAAGAGATGTTCGCTGAAGTAAGGACGCTCATAAAGGCCATTCATTGTGAGTTCTGAGTGGTCATGAACGAAAGACACATGTGGTCTGTCTGTCGTTCGTAAACTTTTTTTTAACATTTTGCTGGACTACACGAAAACCACAATACTCGGCAGGAAGTATATATGGAAGAGGTCTACAATCGAAACACTTTTTTGTTACACATGACCATACAATACGGCGGCCATAGGTTATTGTAGCTTCTGATATGTCACATCAGCTTTGAAAGTACAAATGCCATTGTTGTGAAACTTTCATTATAAGATTGTTGACCACAATTCCCTGTAATAACGATTCACCTTTGTGTGCTCAGGTAAATGGATGTGGCAGCTCAAATTTTCCATCGAAACCGTATGGGGAAACACATTTCTCATAATTATCTATACTTTTGCTTAATCAAGGTTTAGCAAACTTAAGGGGAGGATGTGATGAAGGACATTCATACGTATATCCCATCTATATAAAGCCACATACCGATTTTCCAATAAATCCGTCCAAAGAGAGTCCAGAATTTTTTGTATCGAAAATTTGAACGGACGGACGGATGTGTAGAGGTGATTCCTTTTTTACCACCCATTCATTGAGTGAGAGTACAGTTTTGTAGCACAATATAATATATTTGATATTTGTCAAATCTTCACGGTCCGATTTCGATGATTGTTCAACACAGAATTTTAAGTTATCAATTAATGTTTCTAAAATAATTGCGGTCACAAGTATTCCTCCAAGTATTAAATGAATGTTTGGTAAATTTCAAACTGCCCTGGCTAAACGGATCTTGTTTTCCTCGTAGATGAATCTAACTCTGTTGGTCAATACAACCTCTTCAAGATAAAACACTTCCTATCGAGTTTACTAATTGACCTAAAAATCGGACCAAACGATACCAAGATGGGCGTCTATGGATTCGCAGAAAATCCCCATGCAATAATTGCATTGAAAAAACACACAACTAAAGTATCCTTGACGACTGCCGTTAGCAACATTCAGTTTGACTTGCACTCTGGAACACATATAGGCAGAGCACTTAGATATGTACATGATCATGTTTTTGTTCCCGAAGCCGAAGACCGTCTCGACGCTCAGGATATTTTAGTAGTGATTACAGACGGACAAACTCATAAGAAATGTCACTTATAAACAGGCAGTACGATTTGAACAAAGAAATGTCAAAATAGTCGCCTTCGGAGTTGGAAAAAATATAAATTCAGCTTCAACTTTACAAAGGATAACGTCCAATGAGTTAATTCGTGTCTTTAATGAGGTCAATGGAACTATACAAGAGATGTCCCGAGCATTACTTTCACATCTTTGTGGATATTGTATATATATAATACAAACATAAAAAAAAAAAAACGAAAAAAGCAACAACAACAAAAAACAAAATCAAAAACAAAAACAAACAACAACAGCAGCAACAAAATAATGTAATGTAAAATTATCAATTTATACATCCCCCACTTTTCACGGGGTTCAAGTGGGGGTATTTGAAAATTAGAAGTGCGATAAAAAAATTATTATTACTTTGTTGTATTAATATTTAAACCATAGTATACCAAATTTTATGCAGAGACTTCAGCAATACTGAAGTTTTTTTTGTTTTTTTGTTTTTTGTTTTGTTTTTGTTTTGCTTCTATGATGTGTATTGAGATCATTACGAACATTGCAGTCTTATAGTTTTGGGGAAAAGATGCTCTGCTTCAATTGCTCTATCTAGTCCGAGTTGCTCATTTGCTTTTGTTACTTTGTATGTGTGATTTTAGTTACTTTATGTTCTCTGTTGTGTATGTCTGTTTTCCATGTCTGGTCTTTGTCACTAGATTACATTCTTTTGATTACCGCTATAACCTTGGTTCCCTTGATTACTCATTCAGTAATTTCTGTTTTATATTTATATCTTTTTACAGCAAACACTCATGATAAACCAACAACAGATGAACTAGTGAAAGGTATATAAAATATTATAATTTTTTCAAGCTAAAAATCTCGCACAACTATGCTAAAACTTAATTAGATTACATGAATATTCAAAATACAAAAATTACCACGCATATAAATTATGCTGTACGCTTGTTCAATAAGAAACATCTCAACGGCATCATCGTATCATCAGAGCCAACTATTAGATCCAAAATTTCATATATTGTGTACATTATACACAACAAGTACTGAAAATCAAAAATATCGAAATAGCAATTAATCAACCAAATGCCTTTTCCCCCAATCTTTCAGCGTCAAGAGAAGGACCATTGTAAGAATATTGACTTAAATTATGCAACGACCATTTTATTAGCGATTACAAAAAAAAAATGTGAACTTATCCAATGCCAAAAAAAAAATGATTCTATATTTTCCCCATTACGTAAAAGGCAGATTTCAAAAAGGTTGCTGCTGAAATATAAATGCTTACTGAAAAAAAATTCTTATCCCACATCAAATCCCAGCCCCTATAAAAAATGGTCGAGCATTACAACAAACAGACATTATATAAGTATTTAAAAGAAGTTTTAATCGACAAGATAGAGTATGAGGCTTTTCCCGAGGGTATTTCATATCAAACTTGTGGTTCGTTATTTACGTCCATTTACTCTCGTTAGTCATTCTACTCGATAATGCAACCCCATCAGAATTCCTAAATAATTGTGTTTTGTAAACGATTCTTTCGTATACTAGCTCAATTCGCCAATGCAGTTGAAATTATAACAAGCTCGAATTAACTACAATAATTATCAAACTGATCATCGATCACACATCGTTCGCAAATCGAATGTCAATGGTAATCACTTGATTAGCTCTGTCAATCGAAATCTTGTCGATCAAACTCCCTTTCGATTTGTTACCGGTAAGTGAATGGTGATCGGTTTGACCGATTTGTTATATCGGAAAATAAAAGATTAAATAGATAAATTACATTAATTTTTTTTTTATTTTTTAGAGGTAACCACTGAGCTTCCTAAGTCAACGATGGGAGTTGAACCCCTTCTACCAATAATTGGATAAATGAAACAAACATAGTTAATAAAAATTAAAAGACATTTTTTTTCTACTATAAACATCATGTAAAACTGCTTTAAAGCATTATTATATCATGATTTATTATGTAGATAGCAGTGGTATACCGAATGTTCCCAGTGTAAAAAAACATAGATAATTCACACTGCGAAATAATACTTTCACTCTCGAACTTTCTCGATCTCGCCAAAACGTCACACAACGACAGGACATGAATATCAGTCCGCCATTCACAAATTTAAAATTTATGTTGAAAATTAATTGGAAAGAGTGAATAACCAAAATATGATTACTCGTGCCAAGAACGCATTAAGATTTAACTCGTGCTAAGAACAGTTCCGCACACTCGTTAAATTTAGGCGTTCTTCGGCACTTGAGATAATATTTTGGTTATTCACTCTTTCTAATTAATTATCCTATTAGTAAAATGCCTGTTCCTGTTAACCACGTGGTAGTCGATGACCATGTGTGACCAATATACTTCTGCGAAGTAGGGTCTGGGACAGAACAAAAAAAAACTTTCACCGCGGAAGAGTTTATTGAGCAAGCTCGTCGACTACCCCACAATTAGTACGAAGCGAATTGAACAAACTAGATATCCGAATAGACTCCGACAAATAATTTAGATTCGCTGTTTGTTTGTTTTTGGCTTCTTCAATATTAATGATTTGATCGTTTTTTTTACTTTTCACCGTTATAGGAATAATTTTTTTCTGACGCACTTTCCACCATTACAAAAATGCTTGTCTGTCCTATCTCTTCGCCAAAAATCTTCGGTACACTTGACCTTACACTTTTAACTCTTCGAATCTTACGTAATGGAAATTCAAATAACTTCTGTCCTCCAAGAATTATAGAGACATGTCTGGTTTAACGTTCATCTATCTTGTCGCATTTTGGTGTAGTTCCATGGCAGCAGGTAAGACATATAAGTATTGTTTCTGTTATTCTACCATATACACGTATGTGAATGTAACGGCTTTAATAAGAATATAAGCCATTGGTACCATCAATTCAACTGAGTTGGCCTGTTTGTCCTTCAATTGCTTCCATCCTTTATCATGAAACGTTCAGATTCTGTTTGGCGGGAATTTATTCTGATACAGTTGACCATGTATGGTAAATGATATTTCGTGGACTCTGTAAAAGAGTTATTTTGACACAGTTTTCATAACTGCATTTAATGCACATTGTGTTTTTGTTTGCAGATAAGCACAAAGGATACTACTCATGCCAATACTGCGAATTTCGGTTTGCTATACTTGTACAGGAAAATCTTTTGAAAAATTTTTGATTTTTTTCCTTCAGATATTTGGGCAAAAATAAGCCGATTATAAGCAGATCAACTCTATTTCCCAATGAAATTCAATAAGGAGACTTTACGGTTGCGGATATATACTATCAAATTATATATACTAGCCTTTGTTAAGGGTAATCAAGGGAACAAAATCTAGCAGAAATTAAAAGAACGCAATCCAGGGACAAAGACAAAACAAGGAAAACCGACACGCACAACAAGAAACATAAAATATAAAAAAAAGAAACAATTAAGTCACGTTGAACAAACTGTACTCAAATTGTTGCTATGATATAATAAGTTTTTTTTTTTCAGTTTGCAATGAAAAGGTTGATTTGGTCTTTTTGGTTGACATTTCGAAGTCAATTGGACATGATTACTTGTTAAAAATGAAACAGTTACTGTTAAATGTAGTACTCAATGTCAATATTGGACCAGATTACAATCTGATGAGCGTTGTCAAGTTTGCTGAGCATCCACACGCACTGTTTGCGTTAAATGATCGCACAACTAAAGCTTCTCTAGTCGAAGCTATCAATAACATTCCAGTTATACCGAAGTTTGGTACCAACATTGGTAAAGCACTTAAATTTGTCGATGAACACATATTTATCCCCTCGGCAGGAGATAGACCGGATGCACTCAATGTTTTAGTTGTGATATCTGATGGCAAATCCCATGAAAACTCGTCAGGCATTCATGAACAGGCAATGGTTCTAAAACATAGAAACGTAAAAATTGTTACGTTCGGAGTTGGAGAAAATGATATCTCTCGTACAACTTTAAATGCAATATCATCAAGCAGAAGGTCATATTTCTTCAATGACGTGGATGGACCGGCCATAAATCGAATGACAGAAATAGTGCTGGAGCGTGTTTGTAAAATCAGTAAGTAAATTTCTGGGACTTGTCCAGATATTTTGAAAAAAAAAGAGTTCAGAGGAGTTTCCAGACTAGTATTTGCATATTTGCCCGAATTTGCACGAAAAGGGGTGATAGGGGGGTTGGGGACCCTAATTTTGTTGGAAAATTTCGTGATTTCCTTTTCAAAATATTTGGGCAAAAATAAGCCTATTATAACTGGGACCCTCCCTTTTTTAATTTTCTGGATTGAAAACCCCCTTTTCGCTGTACATGTACAGGAGAGTAACGTTCAGCTCTAGCTCCCAGAGAAATTTAGTAAAAAGCCTTTATGGTAGCGGATATATACTATCAAATTATACAACACGTTGAACAAACGTTTAATTACTAGTAGTAAGAATTTCATTGGTATACCGTCCATGCATCGCAAAGAATAACAAGAGAATCTAAGTAACAAAACAAAGACAAAACAAGAACAAAAAACAAAACAAAAAGTTTTTTATATGGTTGTCAAAACTGCTTTAAAAGTATACTAGCCTTTGTTAAAACAAATTGAACAAACTGTACTCGAATTATAACTGTTGTTTTGAAAAGCTTGCAATGGAAAGATTGATTTGGTATTTTTGGTTGACATTTCGAAGTCTATAACTTTGAATTTAAAGTTTCATTGTATCTCTTTGCAGCACAAAAGACTGAAGTTCTACTTCACACAACGACAGGCGGTAAGGAATTCTTGTACTTTTTCGGTTATTGTGCCGTGTCAGATGAAGTAAAGTGTTAACACAGCATTACATATTATTTCTCTTAACAGACTGTTTAACTTAATGAAAATATGAAAAGATTAAGGATTCTAATAATTCTTTAGGACAGTTTTAAAATTTAGCACACTTTAAGAGAGGACCTGTTTCTTTTTGAGTAGTATGAAATTAATTCATACGCCAAACATGCGCCGCAGGGAATAACAAGAGAATAAAGTTACAAATCAAAGACAAAACAAAACAAAACAAAACACCAAAACAAAATACAACCCCCCCCAAAAAAAAAATAATAATAATAAACCAGTAATAATTATTGTAAGTTGAATTTGTCTTTCCATATACATATCACTTAGTTTTTTTCTAATTTTTGCTTATGTCTTTTGTTGTTTCTTGCTGAATGAATAAAGTTTGTTTATAGCAACATCAACCGAGGCTTTCTACAAACCAGTGGAACCCATTCTAATAGGATGAAAACTTCTTTGATAATAAATAATTAAGCAAGTTGACTTTTTTCACTTAACAGTTTGGTCTGTAATTCTTTTTCCAGATATCTCTTTACTGTTTATATGTTGCATAAATGACTGGTGTTCCCGGGAATTAAAGAAGAAATCATTTGGTATTTATTAAAATGCTAAACGGAGCGAAGCCTGATGACAAGACTCTCGTGTCATTTCTGAACATTGACAATCCAATACATTTAAATCGTACACTAGTCATATGTATGGGACTCAAAGTAGTTAACAGGAAACAGAAACAATAATAATTAAAAAAGTTTTCCTATTTTTTTCTGGAAAACATATTTTAGAATTTTAATGTAAAAAAATATGTCACTGACATTTCGAGATAATCAAGCCTTAAAGTCATCGCTACAGAAGTTTTATGGTCGTCATCATGAACTCGTGGATCGTTATGGTGTATCCACCTGCGCCATGAAAACTAGTCCGCAATCTATCTAAAATCTGATAAATTATTTTTTTTCTAAGTCGATAATTGACATTACTTATATTTTGAAAAAGAAAATTTGGGTCACCCCACGGTACCCTCTCGCTCTCTATGTTGTAAAGCAGTATTCGAAAGAGAGATTATTTTAATGGCGAAGTTTTGTTGTTTCAATACCTTAGTCGACAGCGTTTACATGAAAACCATTTACATCTTAACAGTAAGTGAAACCTTGTATGACAGTCACAGTAGCAATTTAAAATATGGATGAAATGTATGTACCCCTTAGAACCTACATGGTTTTGGTAAAACACGAAAACAACTGTTCTACAAATCATCTAGTTGAGTTGGTTGTCAATAAATATGTAATTTCATATTGGCCCTTTTATAGGTTTCGGTCAATTATCTTGCCCTCGACAGCCGTATTGGGCCTCAGGCCAATATGACAGACTTCAACAGGGCCGATATGAAATTACATATTTATTAACATATAATTTTAAATGAGTCTAAAAAATTAACAGGGGTGTCTATCATTTCTTACAATCAAATTGGTGGTTATAAATGTGTGTGTGTGTTTTTCTCTTCATTTCATCCTTCTCTGTAAAATAATTTAAAGTAAAGTGTTCAATGAACAGTGCAAATGCAGTTTAGATTGTTAATCATTTTAAGTCACCGGTCACCTATTTGTTAGTTTACCCTAATGATTGCCCGGGAAATTAGTGTCGCCATTGCCTAGGTAGAAGATGTTACGAAAAATTATGTAAACTATTTTATTATTCAAAATGTGTATAGTTTTACTAGAAATAAAAGTTATAAATAATATCTTTGGTAACTAGGAATAGACTATAGTCCAACAAATAGAGGTCCTTTTGTCTTTCCGATGATACATCTGATGTGAGAAACAACCATACACGCATTCGTTTTTGATGAATGAGTTATAAAGCCCAATAAACTTGAAGGCATTTGCATAAAAATAATATCTCTGGTTACTACGAATAAACTCTAGTCCAGCAAATAGAGGTCCTTTTGTTAAAAGCACACACTGCTACTGCGATTCTATGCTTCCCTTAAGGTAAAAATCGGCAAGAACGTCTCTCGCAAACCCACACCTCCGCCCATAGATATATGATTTATTAACTCCAATAAAAGACAACGTAAAATGCAAGTAGCACCCAGAGGCGGATCCAGACACTTGGAAAAGGAAGGGTGCCAGCCGTTATTCCTCAGAAAAAAAAACGGTAGTACGAAGACATTATTTGTCATTTTTTGTCAATTTTACAGATGAAAAAGATAAACTCTCCAATAAAAAGGGGATGCCAACCCCTGAATCCCCCACTTTTGATACACCACTTGCACCAATACTTGTACAAATTTCGTGCGTACTACATCTTTTTTAATGATATCATCTAGTCGCGGTACTGGGCTGGTGAGAAAATATTCATTCGTATAAACCACTTTTAGATTAGTGTTCAAACTTTGTTAGCTGCACGTCTACTGCGGGTGTTTTTATTTCTGATGCATGTCAGCTGTTCCGGTAGTTGTAAACAGAACTCGACAAAAACAAAAAGTAAATAAATATTTACATTGCCAAAGTGAGCAGCATTTCTTACTCAAGTAACGCTTCTCGTTGCCACCGTTGAAACGGAACTTCACAAATGTACGTAATTGTCACTACGGAAAAAGAATGTCGTGGTTTGTTAGCAAGCACACTCAGTTGTTTCATTAAGTTCCGAAGTTTTGGCTAGAGTGAGGAATGTTATAACAAAAAATGGATGGTTGCTATGGTGATTGATAATAGATAAATCATTTTAAATAACATTTATTCCTGTACAAACACGGGACGCCACGTGTAATTTACAAATTTTGAAGGTGGTATTAGTTTTGAACATGTAACAATCGAAAGTACTTAGCCTTTCTTATTGCACAAAAGCAAATCTGCGTATGTCCCAAGTGCATTATTTACACACCATTTGCCTTTAACTGATAGTTGTACAGGGTCGATTTTTCACATCCTGGATTTTCTTTCGTCAAAATCAGCGTGTCATGTAGCGTCGGTAGTGTAACGGTTAGCATGGTTGCTTTGGTGCAATCGGTACGGATTCGACTCCAGGTCGACGCATATAGGAAAATCCATGCATTTCTAGAAAGCATAAAGAAATGTTCAACAGTGGCGGATCGAGCGGGGGAATTTTGAGGGTTGGACCCCCACTTCATACTGAGTTTATTGTTGTTGCAAGTATGTATTGATGTAACTATAGCTTGGAACCCAACTTATCACTTTTTTCCTGGTAAATTGCTTGATCTGTCCTGTCCCAAGTTAGTACATCTAACAGTTATTTAAAAGTATACAGTTCATGTAACTTTTATTTTTTCAAGTAATGTTTCCGCGGTACCGTGTTTTCAAATGGAACAGGGTATACTGTTCAGTTTCTGTCAGTTGTACCTTTAAATCTTTAACGTATGAGTACTTCTCCGTCTAAGAATTGGGCAAAATTTATATAAGATGTGGCACATGAAAGAAAAAAAACTCTCATATTTTCATGCATTAACCAATTAATTATACCTGATAACCACCAGAAATAACCATCAAAGTGTGTGTAAAATTTGCCTTTTTAAGATATTGATACTAAGGTCAAATTCAGTTGAAATGCACTATGGAAAAATGGTGAAAAAAATTTCCCGCACTCTTTCCATACATAAGTAGTCAAAAATATCTACGTCACAAATGCTTCTGGATAAACTTAAATAGCTTTTTGGTTGTTTTCGAGATGTAATGAATATATTTTAGGCAAAAATGACTAAATTGGGGGAAATGATGTGCCACCCATTGCCAGATTCTTACACGGAATGGTACTCAATTACAATTTATTGTCGTCATGGCGATCATACAGGCATTTTAGACTATTAAGAACTACTTCGTAAGTTTCACTGTTAAAATTTTAGAGAATTTGTTTTCGGTTTTGCAGATCTTCCATAACATGACAAAAGTGGACACTAACGGAAACATCCAAGAGAAATTATTCTGTTGAGTAGGTTTTCAAATATTTTCTTCTAACATCTCCTTTTTTCTCACAAGCTAAAGCTCGAGTTGAAGGAACGACCTAAGATTAACAAAACTAATTAGTCAGCTCAATGATATATGTACACGTATTTAACACTGATTAAAAGCACGAACAATATGATCAAGCCTGATATAGTATTTAGTGCACTGCGACTGACTTTATCTATACATGATTGAAATAGAACCCCAACAAAATGAACGAAATGGTTAAAAACATAATTAAAAAAGAAACTTTTTCAGATATAAAATATATATATATATATATATATATATATATATTTTAGCTATATAAAAGAGCAAAACACCCCGTCAACCGTGATTGTTAATTTAAGTGAGACATGAGTTGTATTTATACCAGTCATGTCAGTCAGGAACAATTATCATGGTATAACCTCAAATACGAGACATAAAAACGTTTGATGTACGTACATCTTTATTGATTGGTCAATAATACCCGGGAATAGTAGAACTTATCATTGTAGTTTTGGAATCGCCTTTTTGTTGTTAACACTTGACTTCAGCTCTTTGTCTGTAATTGAAATGATTAGAGTAAATTACAATCCTTTCAGCTTAATATATCGTCAGTTTATTGTAAATGTACTTAAAAATATTTTGCAAAAGTAAAAACTTGAAAAACCTTGCAAATGTACTTTAATAAAGATATTGCCTTTCCGATGATTTATGCTATGAGAAACATGGTTGGCATTCGTTCTTAATGACTCAGCTATGATTATCAAAATAAAAAAAAATGACTCAGCTATGAAGCTCAATCACCTTGAAGGCAAAATGAATATAAACAATATCTACGAAAAGAATACTGTACAGCAAATAGAGATTCTTTCGCTCAAATAAATAGCCTAGGAGCGCAACCACACACTTAGAACTTAGATATGAATTTTGAAAGATTTAATATTCTAGTTCGTCAGTCGTGCAACATTACAGTCTCAGTGTTAGAAACGACCCAATGTTAAATTGCAAATGGTTCAAATATCAACTGGTACGTAATATTACTAACTTGAAAGATAAGAAAGGAACTTGTCCGAGATACAAAATGTTTGTACTTGGAATACTCACTGTCTGTCTTATGATTCTTCAGACGAATTCAGTCGCAACTGGTAAGTTATAATCAATTTAGACCACCCAAATAGATACTAAAACGATACATCATGCGAACAAGCAAATAGTATTTTTAACTCATGTGACACTGTTTGCTCACCTATCAACATTGGTGAGAATTCTTAGATTCATTACATCCCTTTTGTTTATTATACACTCAGTTATACCAGAACCAGTTTATATCTCAATGATTACTTTTAATATTCCACCGATCACAAATGCGGTTACTTGTTCATCAACTAGCTTCCAAACAACAATATTGTCACGTCAATCAGTGATGCGATCACCTGGTCATACTGACCCTACAGTGTCCTGAATTTAACAGACTGATAAAAGTGAACAAGATTTTATTTGTGCCGTTTTGGTTTTCCCTATCTATTCATCATTTTCTTAATGCAGAGTGGCGACAAATAGATATTTCATCTCATCTTTTTCATTCTCAGTTAACAGCGCCACCTAAAAAGGTAGCACTCAGAAAATTACAAAAATGGTCATTGGATGGTTGTAACCTTTATTCTTTATTCAAATGTGCATAGCAAAATAATGCATTGCGAATAATGGTCTAAAATGATTTTTTAAGGGGTTGCAGTTACACACAAATATGTTATTAGATACAAGTATATAAGTGAAATCGTTACAAGACTAGGCGTGAACCCTCAACCTGCCATACGAATAATAATGTCCGGCTGATATGCGCCCTATAACATATTATATCGCTTGCTTTCCTCCTATGAGAATAAATGCCTCGATGGTTTCAGGGTAGCGTGCTTACTTTGAGTTAATCGTTTTCGTCATGAACTGCACGACATATTTGCCATACATATGTAAAAAATGTAAGTCGTGTCTTTGTGGCGTAGTCTTAATCTAAGTACAAACTAATTATACTTGCAAAACTGTGAGCAAATTTTGTTCCACTTCCCAAGAAATTAAATAAGTTGTGCATAATGGCATTATGTGCTAAAAAATTGTGAAAGATTCATATAAATTCTATTTACCAGTTTCAGGGGAAAGGGGGAATAGAAGATGGACCCAATCTTATCAACCGATGACATATAGTCCATGTATTGTATCAAGAAACCCCACATAAGTCACCAAGATGGAAATACGAAATAAGATGTGAAAAATGGAATAATGTAATAACGAATTTGTGAAAGTTTTTGATCAAATTCTATTCTACCATTTTAAGGCCTTTGTTCGACCAATGGCTTAAATTATGAACGTCAAATCTATTGCCTAACAATGCAAACTTTGTTTCATGGACTATCTTAAGTTGTAAATACCATCAACTCCTTCAATAGCGTTTAACTTATATATGAGTTTGTAAATTTAAAAGGACCTACAACACAAATTTCCAGCAGAAACAACTCCAGAACTTCAAAATATAGAAATGACATCGGTGAGCGAGCATTTTTGAAAAGCTTAACACTAGTAGAAGACCTTTCTTCACTATGGTAACCACTGTCTTTTTAAATTGATATGAACCACATCGCACAAGTATTACATCTGTTGTCTTTGGTTATAAAATTACAACACGACATGAACATTACTCATGTGCATACTGCGAATATTTTATTAAAAATTACAGAAGGGTTGGGGTTTACTAGTTACGTGTAATTGATATATTATTTAACAAATGTTGGTAGAACAGTACCATTTGTTTCCCACGGGTGACAACAGTGAAACTTTTGAAAAATAACCCCTTTTAAATAATGACGGGGGTATAAATTGGCTTTTCCCCGGTCAAATCTTCATTTTCCTATCTACAATTGACAACAAAGTCATATTAACATAACCGTTTATTTTTTTT
The DNA here is from genome assembly GCA_037379345.1 of Perna viridis. Taxonomy (NCBI): domain Eukaryota; kingdom Metazoa; phylum Mollusca; class Bivalvia; order Mytilida; family Mytilidae; genus Perna; species Perna viridis. Next base: position 56,160,404 of record CM074512.1, read on the forward strand.
TCTATTTTAAGCAGATGTTTGTGGTCTCCTTTTTTTCTGCTAATGGCACAAAAATTTTAAAAATCATATTACATGTAATTATATAAAAATGTTAAAAATAGTGCAAATTTTTAAAATGTATATTAATGAAAGCGTCTGAAATTAATAAAGCATTTTGGATATCAGCCCAATTTGTTCTTGTCACAGTGTACGGAATTATTTACTAAAATTTAGTACACAAATGGTCAACCGAAATTAACGAGAAATAGTACCGTTATATCTGTTTGGTAGAACGCATGAAAACGATGTAAATCAATAGAGAACTCGTAGAATTTCTGTAGATTATTTGAATAGTCACTCACAAGGCCAGTGAAATAATGAATTTCTTCTTTTTAGATTGTAATGGGAAAGTCGACCTTGTTTTTCTTATTGATGACTCATTATCCATTGGAACAAGATATCTGACAAAAATTAAACATTTCATATCTGAAATCGTCATTAATTCTTCCATTGGAACAAATAATACTATGGTTGGCGTAGTGGCATTTTCAGGAAGTCCTAACCATTTCATAGCTCTGGATCAAAACGATAATCAACTCTCACTGTTAACAAGTATAAACAGCATCCCTACAAAACTATCTGGCGGAACGATGTTATCTAAAGCGTTGACCTACGCCAGAAACACTATCTTTACAAAAAACGGCGGTGACCGCCCTGATGCACGCAATGTTATGGTTGTTATATCCGATGGCCGTATACAACATTTAGGAGCAGTTTACCAGGAAACACTACTCCTAAATGCTACAGATATGACGATTCTGACCATTGGGACAGGAAGTCAATGTTGCTTGACAAGTACTTTGAAAGACGTTGCATCTAACCCTTCAATGGCTTTACTTTTATCTCATACTGATACAGTTAGCCGTGTACTGAACATAACCAAGTCGATATCATCACACTGCGAAACTCCAAGTTAGTGAATAATAATAATAATAAAATAATAATAATAAATAAAAAAAAAAAAAAAAAAAAAAAACCAAATTGTCAAACATATTGTGTGGGTGGTGGGTCCAACCACTGTATCCGCCAATGTGGACATCAACATTGAAAAAAAAAATTGTTCATTTAATTGCTATTACACCGAATTTGTACATGAATAACTTTAAATACCCATGTTCGATGATAATAATTGTTTTATGTACATCAAATATATCAAAAGCTTCTTCTCTTTATTTATCTAAGCTCAATAAAATAATCCTAAATTTTTAAATTCACAATAAAATGAAATCAGTATATAACATAGTGGAGACAAGAAAAGCTTTACATTTAATCTAGTATATTAATATACATGTTCTACTATCAACATGAAGAAAGACTCCACAACAAGTAAGTATACGAATGTCATGATCAATATGAAGATAATGTTGGTAACATTGGTTCATTGGTCACGAACATTTTTGATTAATCAATTTTTCCAAATAATTTGGCCATCTCTTTGTGTTCGTCGCCATTTGCAGTCGCATCCACCAATATCATTTGAGATAAAGCTTTAAGTTGAAGATAACGTTGAAAGAAAACCTTGATTAACTTCATTGCACAGTCATTAATCGAAAAATGAAATAGTAAGCAGTCTTCAATTAAACAAAAAAATGGAAAAAAAACTATGCAATTTGAACGTTTAGTTCCAAGTGCTCTTTAAATAGTGTCTGAGTCAGTACTTACTTAAATCTTTCTTTTTTTTACTTTAAGTTCCTACACTCCCTTCACTAACGAATTATACCAAAAGTAAGTACATTAAGTAGTAAAAACACAGTTACTTGTGTGTTATCACATTTATTCTCAATATTGTAACTCGTGGATCGTTAAGATGTTCCATCTGCAAGACTGAGAACCGATTCGTTCAATGTAGCTTTCCTAGTCTCTTTCGTCTACCCCGGACTTGACTTTTTATGAGCGACTCGTCCTCGTCGGATGCTTCTAGAAAAGTTTAAGTGGAGTCCAAGTTGCTTATTTAGTCTTGTTTCTTTACACGTATTATTTTGGTTATTTGATGATCTTTGATGTGTGTGTCTGTTTTTCCCGCCGGGTCTGTGCTCATGGATTACATTCTTTTTATTTCCGCTAGAATCATGATTTCCTTGAGTACTCTTTGTAAAAAAAAAGAACGAAAGCAAACCAAATCACAATGATCATACAAAAATTGCCATCAGTTTGCAAATTATCGGTGTTCTATTATGCAGAAGAAGAGTAAAATTGATAAACTTTCAGAAAGATGTAAGTTTTTTTCGTATTTGACTATTGAAACACTTAAGAAGCCTAAAATAATGACAAAGACCCAAAGACCTAACAAAAAAAAACACACACACAGAGAAAAAAAAGCACACACACACACAAAGAAAAAATAAGGAAGTCGAATTGCTTATTTTAAGAACGTTATTCTATGTAGTATACTGTACAATTCGAGGATACACCATGCGTTTTTAGAAAGAAGCTGGAGATATAACTGTTATTCATATTGATATAACATATTGGTTATATACCATATGCTCATTGGTAATAATACTAAAATTCAGTAACTAGAAACTATTTATGACAGCTTCTCCTGATACTGTGGAGACAAAATCACCAAGATGTAAGTACCTTTGATTTTTCTTATCAAAGATAATTTCTGTACCTTTATATGGACTTGAATTGGTGATGAGATGCATATAGTAAACATGCTAAACTGTCTCGTAAGGAGATACAATAATGTATAAGTATAAGTCGTGGTGTACTCACTTTCGCTATTTTCGCTGTGAACATAAAAGCACCAAAAATGTACCCGGTAAAGTGACTTAAACACTACATAACGCTTTTAAGTTTTTTTAAACCTGCGAAAATTTATACCCGCAAATTAGCAACAAAAAATGTTTACACGTTTACAGTAATGTAACACTATGTTGATGTTTTATTAATCCACAACAGCACCATAAAAGGGAAATCAAGGTGCCCAGGATTCGAACTGTAATCAAAATGGTCATGATCTAGGTATAATGACTAGACAAAGAAAACACACACACACAACCAACATTATAAAATAACCACGCAAACAGAAACAAAAACAATCAGCATAACGGACTCCAATAAAAACTGGTAGCATGGATCAGGTGTACCGGTAGGGAAAGCGTCCTAACAAACACAAAAAGAAACTTACAAAATCATAAAGTATACAGACCTATTTTTTTTTCTTTTTCAGTTTGTTACGAAAAAATCGACCTAGTATTTCTCATAGATGACACCAGATCTATTGGGACAAGAAATTTGGCTAAAATTATTGACTTTATATCTGATGTCGTTTTACAATCAATTATTGGACCAGACAATACTATGGTTGGTGTAGTTGCTATTTCAAAGAATCACAATTCTACTTTTCCCATTAACAAATATACAAATCAGAAGGTATTGCTAAATGCTATCAAGAATATTCCTACATTGGTAAGAGTTGAAACAGACATAGCAAATGCTTTGAAGTATGTCAGAGAAAATATTTACTGCGCAAATAGTGGTGATCGTCCCGAAGCCCGCAATGTCTTAGTAGTGATTACTGACGGCCATACTAATCATCTTAGAACTGTTCACAATGAAGCTTTGCTTCTAAACATAATGAATGTGACAATTTTAGCAATAGGGACGGGACAGCATGGGATATCTAAAAGCGGATTGAATAGTATAGCAACATTTCCATCTTATGTGCGTTATCTGTCTCACGTTGATTCTCTTCGTCGTGTACTGGACATTACACATTCAATATCCAACTCTTGTGGTTCAAGTAAGTCGTTATGTAAAATGGTATAAGCCACTTCTTCAATGGTATGATGTAATGGTATCGGATGTATTTCATCTGTCAAACTTTTCTTCTTCTTTCCTTAACTATGATACCAAAAACGAGGGAAAAATTTGTCGAGTGTTTGTTTATAGCAAGTAGGTTAAATCTCATCGAGACTTAGGAAAAAAACGACAAAACACACACACACACACACACACACACACACTCAATGAGGCCGAGTTGTTGCATAGATTACCAAAAAAAAAGTAAAAAAGAACACGAAGAATATTGAAAATTATATATTCCATACTTACTAATTTGAAAATGTCGGACATCATAAATACAAAGAAATAACATCAAACGGTAAATATGATTTCAGTTACTGGTTTATCTACAGTGTCAACGGGTACGTACTTAACATTAAATATTAGTAATAATCTGAAATCTCAGGCTGTACAGCTAAAGCAAGTGGCCTCGAGGAGTGTCAAACTGTTTTATTATTCTGTTTGTTTGGTTTCTGTTGTGTTTTTCGTTTTTCGTATCAGTGTCATAAAATCTAATTGTTTTGCCTTTTGAGTATTTAACAGAATTCATCATAACCATGGTATTAATTCTAGCACTATTTATTTTTTAAAACTCCTCTTGAATAATTATTTGCATTACATAAAATGTACAAAATTGATATTTCTAATAATATTTGCATTTATGTGTTATTCTTATTTTCATGGCGTATTAAAACATAATTCGTATTCAATTCGAATTATTCAAATTCGCATTGAGTCAATGCGCATTGAAAACGTTGATAACGTTGACACGTATTTCGAATTAGTTCAAATGGATTAACAAAGATATTGCGCACTTGTTTAAGACTTCGTTTTGACAAAATCTTCCATTCACACAGCATTTGAATTCAAATTGAATTCGAAATATTAATTCGCAATATCGAACACGTACCTAGAAGCGCATTATTTTGCATTGAAAATTTGTATTTGTGAACGCGTCACTGGAGTAGGATTCGAATTGAATGCGCATTATTTGACCGTGTAAACGCACCATTATAACATATCTTTATACCTCGGAATATGATTTCTTTTTATATTTTCAGTTCCTACAACGATCGAACACCTTGTCGCATTACAACCAGAGATACCATTCATTGGATGATATTTTTTTTATAATAACATTGTAATAACATTACCTCAGAAAGCCTTTTAGGGTAAAAATTGATAATAACAATTAAAGTTCAATGGAAAACCCACATAGTATCAAGTATACTGATAAATAAATCATAAAGCACGAACAGAGATACGTTTAAGTTGGCCACCGACTTCCTTGAACACAGCATCACTAACCATCTCTCATTTGCATTCTTTCGGACAAGAATTTTAGAGAGATTTACAAAGAACTGTATGTTTTTCCTCTTTATTTCACCATTCTCAAGTTTGGATAAATCTTGAATGTGGTTATTGGGCTTCTAGTATTTTACAGAAAGAAGTACCCTTTCTCTTTCAACATATTTCGAGCGATAATCAAAAGAATATATGATACAAGGATAATGATTGGACAGAGAAAAGAGACACACCCAATAAAGAACGTTGAACAAGCAAAATAACACATACAAAGAAAAAAAAGTAAAAGAGCAAACTGGACCCTATGATCGTGTTTACCCATAAATTACCTATGATCGTGTTTACCGATAAACTATTATTTTACACTGTGTACTTTTTAGTTCTTATATTATACGAATCGTCCCTGTCTCTGGCATGAATTTGTCATAGGATATTATTTCGATATTATTGTACCTTCATTGTTGCTGTTTTTTAAAGAGTCATTTAACTCAATTTACGTTTATTATTTTTTTTTATCTGGTTAACACCCCAGCATAATGGTCAGGTTTTTTTTCTAAACTAATTTCTAATTTGTGTTAATTTTTTGTGCGTATTTGATGCCTTAGATGAAAAAAAACCAAACATTATTATTATGCAATATATGAATTGATAAAGAAAACCTTTTAATCTAAGTGTTAAAAATAAGTTTAAAAAATCATAGTATATGTAAGCCATCAGATGACAAAATCTCGATCTCTTAATAAACTCTAAATTTTTTATCTGTGTCGGCGAGGTCAGATTGTTTGATTTATCTGTGTCGGCGAGGTCAGATTTATCTCTAAGTTATGAAATACATGATTTTTGATGGTCAACTTCTATTCCGTCATTGTAAGTTCTCATATAATTAATATAAATATATTTAATATAATTTTATTCAGTCGGTATATCTAATGAAAAAACACAATACAGATAAAACGAAAAGTGTTTACAGAATATTAAACTTCAAACAAATAAATAAGATGGGTAGTACATTATTCGAAAAAAGTAATTTAACTAAAAGGTAAGTACAAGTACTGATTGGCGATTTTGAATAATCCTGTCTTATGATCTTAATGTTCTGCTAAAGTCACAATCTAGGATATTGTCAAGATAATTTTAGCCAATATGTTAAGAATGCATTAAAAATGTTCCTGAAGACTTTGCTAAATGTTTTTTATACAGTTTTGTTTTGTTTGTATTGTATTTTCCCTTCCTTTTCAAAACACGGTAGTATAGCTTGCACCGAATAGTACATTTAGGAACAGAACTATATGAATTTCAGACTTGTCTTTTTGTAGATTTATTTTAAAATATTACATTTTGTTGTGAATGTTATACCAAAAGTTAAAGAACATTTTTTTTTATAAATTTGACTTGTGTCTTTCAATTGAAAAAAAATATGCTTACTAATTTTCTATTAGATGAATATTTGTTCTGTTATTTCTCTCCTGTTGATTTTTACATGCAAGTCCTGTTAAGTTCGGAAAAAACCCACATTACCTATGTTAAACATTCTGCAACGTTAATTATTGCCATTTTAAGTCGGTCGCATTTTTTTTGGTAATCATAAAAATTTTCGCAATTCATTTTAATTGGAAATAATGAGTCCTTACTTCTACACTTCAGATGAGTATATCATCCTGTTTGTCCATAGTTTTTAGCTTGTTCTGTTGTTCTACTTGGGCGTCTGGTAACGTATCATAATCATGTCAATTATAAGTTGTAGAAACGAAAAAAAATATTAAAAGCTGACCGAAGAAAAATGACATCTGAAACAATCCAGAATAAAGTAAATTAAGTCTAAGAAAAGAAAACATAAATTTTAGATCTAAAAATTAATTTTCAGTGTTTGATGAAATAAACGAGATATTGTTGGAAAAAATGATGTTTACAAAAAAAAAAAAAAAAAAAAAACAACAAAAAAAACCAAAAAACAAAAAAACAAAAAAAAAACAAAAAAAACTTTCCCATTTAAATGTTAAAAATCCTTTTGTTTATACCATAAAGTCATCTTTTTCACTTTGGTCACGTTTTTCTTCATTATACAGGCCTGCCTTGTACAAATCATGAAATATGTGACTGGTATGGACCAGCAGCGTGTACAGCAAATCTAAATTGGGCTCGGGAAAACTGTGCTCGACACTGTGGGTTTTGTCATGGTAACACACGTATTTAATGGTTTTTTTTTATTCCGGCTTCCATTCCTTCTTTTTAGTCTCTTGACATAAGATATATTATAAGTAGTATCTTTTGCTTTAACAGTAAATATTTTTTTGATTTAGCGAATTCTTTGGTTGTTGGATTGGGGTTGAGGTTGGGCGGTGTGTGTCAGATCAGATTTTGTGACCGGACTTTCTTTTTCCTAGCCTGTTTTGGAGTCTTTTAGATTCTGAATATTTTCCTACTACCTGCAATCTGCCATTATTATTCAAAATTTTATAATAGCCCCATCCCATTAAAATCAAATGATTGCTTCCTTAGTAAGAGTAATCAAGGGAACCAAGGTTATAGCGGTAATCAAAAGAATGTAATCCAGGGACAAAGACCAGACATGGAAAACCGACATACACAACAAAGAACATAAAGTAACCAAAATTATACATACAAAGTAACAAAAGCAAATAAGCAACTCGGACTCCACTAAAATACTGGCAGCATGGATCAGGTGTAACGGTAGGGTAAGCGTCCTCTGCTTTTCTAGAAACACCCGCCGAGTTGCTCATAAAAAGTCAAGTCCAGGGTAAACGAAAGAGAAAAGGAAAACTATGACACGTTGAACAAATCAGCTTTCCTGGCGCAGATGGATACGCATTCAGAGGTTTCGTAATAACAAATTTTCAGTATTTCTATCTGTCGAAGCAGTTTTCTTTTGTATTAGTACGAGTACAGTCCTGCAAAAGTTTTATGAAAATTTTATCAGTATATTTACGCAGTTCGGTAATCATGAAACTTTTGTACAATATCTGTCATTCGTCATCATGATCTTTCCTAAAGCTCTCTTTTTATTACCGTTTTAAATGTTAACAACTTGATTAAGCGATTACACATGAAACGCCGTACTTACTTGTTTAACTCACCTAAAAGTAATATTAAAACCTGTCTTTTTTTATCACCTTCAATATTTTTGTTAGGAGCTTGTTACGATACAGACCCATATTGTTACACGTATGGTATAGCAGTCTGCTACAATCGTCCTTATTGGTCATCAAACCATTGCGCTAAATTCTGTCGGTTTTGTTCAGGTAAATAATTGTACGCTTTGGAACGAATTACATTATATGTTCTGTTTGCTCTTTTTAGTATTTTTGTAATATATGTAACTTGCTTTTCGTCTTTTTGATGTTCTTGAATTTGAACGTATTTGGGATTCATTGGCAAGAACTGCCTGAGCTGTGCCAGTGATAAACCAGACAGCTTCTTTAAGCCGTACCGAATATACAACAGCGGATAGTGTTTTTCTTCAACGATTATTTTCGTTTCGACGCGTTATCAGATTAAAAGGGTATTGTTTGTACTCATACAAAGGAAAGCTTTTTTCTTGTTCAAATATATGGCTCCTCAAGTTTACTTCCGATTGCCAGATCTGTTTTCAGTAAAAAATATTGATGCTCCTAATTATATTAACTATCAGTTCTAATAGTTCAACAACGATGATTTACATTTTGAAGATACACAACCGGCTGCCACAACAAGAAGTCAAACAATTGTGCCTACGTCAACTAGACGAACAACCACAAGGCGTACAACAACGCCAAGTAAGCGTACATTTATCACTAAACTCTGTACCATGGTTTGAATAACTTTACTCTATAGCTTTGGAAAGGAAACTTAAACTCGAAATCAATAAAATAAAATAAAATAAAATAAAAATTAAAGGTGATGTTATAAACCCTCGGTGTTTCGATAACAGAGTTTAAAATCGTTTATTTTATTCTTTAAGACATGATTGTTTTAGGTTATAAATTATATTTTTATGGAGAAAACAAATGTCTAATCATTTGAATCGTTGTCGGAGACCAATAAACCGGGAAAAAGTATTTCATAATATAGAGGAAAAAATTTAAAGAACTATCATGAAATCAAGAGTAATCAAGCAAAAAACAAAAAAAACAAAAAAAAAAACAAAAAAACAAAAAAAAAACAAAAAAAAACAAAAACAGAACAAAACCAAAAAAAAAAGATATCATAAAAATGAAACAAAAAACAGCTATGCAATGCAAAGCAAACTAAACTGAAACCACGTAAAATACCAAAATGAACTTCATATGACTGAGTAACCGATCCTCTTACTTGACAGAGCGCAGCCTTTTTATTCAATTAAACTCCCGTCGGATTGAAAATTCCGTGTCGGATGATATTTTGGAATATTTTATTTCCAGGCTTATCCTTTGATGTGTTTTAAAAGTTATTGTTCCTGTTAAAATGTTGAACTGTTTCATTAAAGCCTGCATCCTTTACCTAAATTGAGATACTTGGTCTTATATTTCTCTGTGTTAACTTTTGCAGTATCGACACCCCAGTTTATTCAACCAGGTAAGGAAGCTTTTTGATATTCTATTTATGCAAAGAAAGGATCAATGTTTTTTTTTCCTACACGAAAATTCACCACGGTGAAAGTATTGAAAACACTGACTGTTATTTGATTTAACAATAAAGAAGTTGACGCTTCATATCTTAATATTCCATTCAACAATTGAAACATAGAAGTCTCATGTAGGGGACAGACATTTTAAAAAAAATTACAGTCGGAGTTTATAGCTTGTACGCGCAACTTATCGTACACGATTAATGGAATTTAAGAAAGTAAGAATTATATCAACATGTGCATGAAGCAAGATTAATATTGTAAGATTTTTGGAAAGAAAGAAGTTATGGCTACTTTCGACTAACTTTATCCTTTACTTTTTAATCTTTTTACTTTTTATAGACCATTTTCAAAGTAGTTGTAGAAGGTTTTTTTTTTGCGTATTCATTTTCGAAAGGTGATGTTTGTTTTAAAGAACTACATTAACTTTAAGGTCCATGTGTTGATAAACTTAGTAATTGTTATCAGTATGGAATAACATCGTGCAACACCTACAAATCCTGGGCTTCTATCAACTGTCCTAAGTATTGCGCCTTTTGTAGTGGTAAGACGATTATTTGTTTGTAAAAGAAGGAAATATGTGGACAAATCACATTAAGGAAATAAAAGAGAAAAAGTCGCATGCAACACGAAAAAACTACAAATGATAACTAACAAGAGCAGCGTAAATTTCTGTAAGATTTTGTCATAAACATATCGACATTTCATTTTAGGAAGCCAAGTCTTGCTTTTCTTTGTTTTTTTTCATCATTATTAAAATTGTAAGGCAGCAACCATTTTATTTGACAAGTGGTTAAACAAGTAGAGACTTGACACGAAGTGAACGACGTATTTTGGTGTGTTATTGTTGTTGGCCATGTATGTACTCGAAACTGAGGTCGTTATGATCAAACTTTATCACGGTTTAAACCCTTATTCTTTCTTTCACATGTTGTTACAGTCAATTGTGTCAAACATATACCATTAAAAATGTCATGTGTAGCTTTAAATTATTCACGTGGAGTTGAAAATATACAATTTCAGACTGAGCAAGGCAATTATGGTTTGATAAATAGAAAACTTATATAATTATATTGACAACTTTTATGCCAGGTTTACCGAAGTGAGTCTCCAATTTCAATCATAATAACAAGATATCGAACAAATGGTTGTAAGAATAGCTCAAGAATGGCACTGCCGAAAGATTCACGATAAAAAAAAATAAAACACTTATTTACTAAATTCAATTCAAAGACACATCATTGGTCTACTACGCTTGTCGTACATGTAAATGAATAACTGAACTGATAAAATCGAGACAGGAGTCAAAAAGGAATAGTCAAAAGAAAAGTACGTTTAACAAATTGCAATGTCAAGGAATAAACCCAGAAAGTTGGAAACCTCCGAAATGGTCCTGTCCATTACAGCCTTACAGGCTTTTCAAAATGAAAGGTGGGTTAACCAAGTTTAAAACGCGCTTCACCTCCCGCTTCCATTACGGTTGATTATTTTCGATATATTTCAACATAAATGGTCAATATAAAAATGCCACCAGTCAAAATCGGTAAAAGGTAAATAGAACAGAAGATATGAACAATAAAAAAGTGTAAATAAAAAAAAAAAAATAAATACAATAAAAATTATGTAAATCAATGCACAAGGTTTAAAATAAGTCTTGAACCTTGTTGGACGTCAGGTTCAAAATGAAATAAAAATATACAAGCAAAAACTAGAGAAAATTTATAGGTAGACATTATGAAAATCCATCATTTGTAACCTGTTTGTCCGAAACAGATGCACACGTCAGCATAATGCATATATTATATACCTTTTTGACTAATTAATTTACCAACATGGTAACTTACATACATAAAAAATATTTTCCTTTACTGCCAGTGCGTTTTTTATCTCATGTTTATATAATTACAGTTCATACAACAAAACCAATTCAATCTGGACCAGCAGTGCCTATCATTGGCTAACAGTTTTAATGCTGATAAATTTTGCACACATTAGATGGTTTCATTTTTGTATGTGTAATGCCAAAAACGATCACACTTTTTTTACATAGACAGCGCCCCAACGCATCCTAACTCATTTAATTGCTGTTAAATAAATCAAGGTACACAAGGAAACTTAATCTGAGCACTATTTTTACCATTACATTGCATTTAACATAATATTTTAAGTTTCCTATTAAAAATGTAAGATCGAGGGTAATCATAGAATTAGTGCAAAGAGAAATTCGAAAGGGTTCGTTTAAAATTTTATAAAAAGTCAATGGTTGTGCATTCATTATCACAGTACAAAATGTATTTATTTTCTGCTTTTTGTTCTGTGTATGACATATCGAAAATGCCAAATAAAGGGACATTAAGAGCTATATCGTGACAAGAGGAAACTAACACAATGAGAACAACTGATGAAAGTACAATTACATGTGAAAATAGAAAACAAAACAAAACAGCACAGCACATAAAAAAACTACAGCAGTTTATTAAAATATGAACTACAAAAAGAAATCTTGTGTCCTGGAAGGGACATCGAAACACGTCACATTGCAAAAGAGTAAAATGCATTGATTTCATTCTGTTTCAAACGAAAGCTTGATATGATTTGGTGAATTGAATATGATACAAACATATCACTGATTTCAGGATTGATGTCTCTTATCCTAGGTCTACTTCATTAGGCTCCCGTTACTGTTACGGTTAATTTTTTCCAATTTATTGCAATACAAACAGGCAGCAAAAAATTGCAACCGGACAAAGTTGATAAAAATCAGTAGTCGAAACAGTACAGAAGATATATAGATGGAGCTATGAAAATCAATCGTCTATAGTAAATTTTTCAGGAACAAAATGTTTATCTGTTAGGTCTTGTTTCGTTTCGGTCAATCGAATTATGATGACGACAATAGGACATCTGTAGTGATGACGTTACCAAAGGCTGAACATACCCCTGACTAAGAAAAGTTTATAGTTTGAGAGTTAGAATCGACACTGTTCTCAAGAAATTGCAATTTCAAACATCCAGGATCATCTACAGATAGCTTTAAGGTCTAGATATAAAGCAGATGAAGATGTATCAGTTGATCATTTGGGTATATCTAATGATTATTCATAATATAATGAGATAATACATGACATTGTAAAGGAAACTGAAATTCGCTTCTTACTTTTTTCTGTAGTAGACTTTGTAAAAACCAATCTTCATACGAATATAGAAACAGATCGACCAAGAGTGGTGCTCAATTTGTACCCATGGATGGCAATGATCTGCTGGAACACTTGTCTTCCAAATTAGGCAAAAAATATTACCGACCAGAAATTCAATCAGACTATTTGTTAAAATCAGTATTTTTTTTCACGTAACTTTCATTGTATTTACTAGCTTAAAATGGGTGTCTAGAAATCCACATTTACACTACACGTGTATTTGTTAAGTTGCTATAGTTCAGTTAAAGATTATAAAATTATATTTTTTACTGTTGTAAAACTGCCATGTCAACTGCAATGAGAAAAAACGACCGCCAAAAAGTGCATTCTTATTTTCGACTTCTCCAATCATTACCAACACTGAACAATAATTGATTGGGAACCTTTGTTTATCTACATGTCTTTGTCTTGAACCTTATCCCACAAAAGACAGGTAAGTTCTGACTTAATGGTATGTAAATGGTTGTATGTAATATGGTTTTAGGCTATGCCTATGATGGACGAAGCTCAATGTCGTAATTAAAAGACAAAACAGCGCAATCGTCTACTTCCGTATCGACGAATTTCGTCACTTCTATCAGAACATTTTTGCCATTCATAGTTCTGATCTTACATTCTACATATATAGGACATCGCTGATATTCCGCCCATATCATTTGGTGTATATTTTCTTTGATTGAAACGTGAATAAACTGTTCAAATAGTGATTTAATTGACAAATATGTGTTATACTTAGCACTTTTTAGAATCCACCTGTTCCATAAAAGCTGATTTGTTCAACGTGTCATAGTTTTCCTTTCCTCTTTCGTCTATCCCAGACTTGACTATTTATGAGCAACTCGGCGGGTGTTTCTAGAAAAGCAGACGACGCCTACCCTACCCATGCACCTGGTCCATGCTCCCAGTATTTTAGTGGAGTCCGAGTTGCTCACTTACTTTTGTTACTTTGTATCTATTATTTTAGTTACTTTATGTCCTTTGTTGTGTTTGTCTGTTTTCCAAGTCTGGTCTTTGTTCCTGAATAACATTCTTTTTTTCCGCTAGAATTTTGGTTCCCTTGATTACTCTTAGCAAAGCATACTGGCAGGAAAGGTTGTTAAATACGGATTGAGAAATCGTTCTCTATCCACCAAGGTGCTCATACTATGTGCATGATAAAAGACCCAAAAAACAAACAAACAAACAAACAAAAACAAAAACAAAAACAAAACAAAACAAAACATAAACCTATTCTATTAAAACCAATCTTTAGAATATTTCGAATAAAAACTATATTCTAAAATAAGAACCATTATCACAGTACGTATTTCACTCTAGAGAAATGTTGATAGTGCGTTGAAAAAAATTGGTCACGTGCGTTGTTGATTAAAAACCAAGTACTGTGCAACCTGTCTAAATCGAGCCCTGAATAAATAGAAAAAACATGTTTAAATCAGACACTTTGTAAAGTCTCTTGACATGTATTATATGTATTCTGGTAAACCGAACGTCAGTCTAAAACGAATTAATTTTAAAGGGGTTCGGTTTAGACAGATTTAACTGTACTTTGAAAACAAATACTGTTAAAATACTATTTTTCGCAGTGTTCTAATTTTCGCTTCTTTCACAGTGGATAGAAAACCGCCAAAAAATATTACCCGCGAAATTGAATTTAGTATCCCCTTTGGAATAATTCGAATGTTGCTGTTCGTGTGTTAGCTAATCTCTTACAGAAGATATATTCATACTTCTTTGTACAGACACATTGTTGTATTTTTAATTGTATTCTTTATTTTACTGTACATAGTGTATACAGTTGATAAATATCCCAACGCTGTTGTATTGATATAACAATACTGGACATGGATGTTAAAGAAAGTCTTATGATTTCTTTTCATATACAATGTACACATGTCATCATGAATTAGTTTCATGGTAACTCTGAATGCTTGTTTTGACCACAGCAAGTAACGTTGTAAATTGTCGAATGAGTCTCATGAAAATCTTTTATTCGATTTCAGATGAAGTTTGCAGCCTGTTTGGTCGTTCTACTTTGTTTTTACTGCTGTCTTACCGTAGCGTATGGTAAAACTAAAAGATACGCTAAATAATACAACCATCTATTAGATGAATTGGCGCTTTATGCAAGTCACACAAAGCACATTAAGATAACGATGTTATAATCGTGTAAAATATGACATTAGCAGAATGGCTGTTTGAAAAGATTTTAATTATTGTTGAAAAGATTATGAGAATAATTTCCACTTTCGTGTATTTGATGTTTTTACCATTTTAAATTAAATTTTCTGTCTATTTTTGCTCTGTTTTGTTCTTCCAAGTTTTCGATGTAAACGTAGTTGTTTTTTTTATTTCACTTTCAAATTTTACAGAATTTCTGCTTCGAGACATTTTTAGTTAGACACGTCTTTTCCACATCAAGAAGAAGATGTTTTTAAGGTGTAAAATATGTTATTACTATAAGATTGATTATTTTCATTCAAAAATTATACCTTTCAATAATGTCGAAAAGCACGTGATGATAATGTTCACATTTTTTTATTTTTACGGTTTTGTTATGTAATCTGGGTTGCTCATCAGTTGTTTTTTTTTCGACCTTCATTTGGCCTTCATTAACTTTTCTTCTTTATAACAATTGAGTGAATTGCAGTATTCTCATAATATCTACTTTGAAATATGTCGATTATGATAATAAATCATAACTTTGGCCGCTAGTGTGATTCTAAAAACAAAGTTATACAATTAGCAATTCGCTTTATGTGTACAAATTATAGGAAGTGTAGGAATATACACCCTCAGCTTGAATTGCTAACAAAAAAGTGGATAAAATTGTCTGATACATCAAAAGAACAACTGATATAGAACACACAGTTCAAAATAAAATTCACATAGAAACACGAATAGCACAAACTGAACTGTTCCAGAAGAGTGAGCAGTTCCAGCTTCTTGCCAGGCACCCGTTATGTTGCTTGTTTACGGTCAATTTCAAAAAGAAGGAGAAGGACTACATGTGACAGACGGAGGTCGTTTATATTATAAACATACATTCCATATCGATCAACTAGGTCATACGACAATCGTTAAAATTTTCGATTGACGACTTAAATGTATGGGCAATTGTAGATTAACTTCTTATAGTCAATCTTTTCAATAAAAGTTCAGATTACATTACTTTTTACTTGCTGATTTTTTAAAATAAAAAAGCGCTATTGTATCAACAACTAAAATATTTCAGATGATTCAAGATGAGCGATTAAGACAAAATGTTTGAATCGCTTCCGTGGAAATTAATTCTTGTCTACGAAATGAAAAATAAAATAATGCATCTTAGATCAAACCAATATGTAAATCTCGTAAAATTACGTGGTAACTACGTGTACGATTTTTAAAGTGAACATATTATCTTCTTTCAAACATTGGAAATATAAATAAACATGTTTGCCTTCTTTACAGACCTACCATGTACAAACCACGAACACTGTGTTATGTATGGACGGTCAGTATGTTTAACCAACAGACATTGGGCTCTTCATCACTGCGCTCGATACTGCGGATTCTGTCATGGTAAAGTTGTAATTCGTAAATTGCTTTGTAAACAAAAGGATAGTAGCAACGAACTGATAGATAAAACTTGAAGGAATAATCAAAGAAAAAGTCAAAAGAAGGAAAGTTCATGTACGTCATATAACAAAAGACAATATCACGGCAGTGAGCAGAAAGTTGGAACGACCACAATCGTCCTGACTTGATACAGACATTTAAAAAACGCCATTTACTAATTTACATATTTGTTAGCTATTCTAAATACTGAACGTATTTGTGTTATTTACCTCTGTGCTTGATAAATTTTTATTTATTCTATTGTTTCTAGAAAAGCAGAGGACGCTTGCCCTACCGGTGCACCTGGTTCATGCTCCCGATTTTTGGTGGCGTCCGAGTTGCTCATTTGCTTTTGTTACTTTGTATGTATGATTTTAGTTGCTCTGTGTTCTTTGTTGTGTGTGTCTGTTTTCCGTGTCGGGTCTTTGTCCCTGGATTACATTCTTTTGATTACCGCTATAACCTTGGTTCCCTTGATTATTCTTACTGTATGTTAAGACTGCAAATGAGAGTTTAAATGTTTCTCATTGTACCGGAAGTGAGATAAATATTTGTTATTCTTTTATTTGTGTTTTGAAGGAGCTGAACATATTTGCATTTTATTTGCATATACATTGGTATATGCAAATATTTATTAACATATCACATAGATAATTGTAAATATGCTACTTATCTTAGGAGGTTGTTATGACACAGACCCCCATTGCCACCACTACGGTACGCATGTGTGCCATCACCACCCAGATTGGTCTTCAAACCATTGCGCACGGTTCTGTGAATTTTGCAATGGTAAATATAGTCCTATATTTTGTAACGAAAGTTTGATAATTGTATCCTTCAAAACAAGGGTGAAGAAAGATTCTGTCACATTGACAGAAAAAAAAACAAAAAACAAAAACAAAAAACAAAAGCAAAAAGAAAAAAAGCAAAAAAACCCAAAAAGCAAAAAGCAAAATCAAATTCAAATACAAATACAAAAAACAACAACAAACAAACAAACAAACAACAGAGCAACTGGCGTACTTGTAATTGTTTTATCATGTTTAAACTACACATGTTGCTATTTAAATAGCTTCAGAGTCTTTGTTGTTTTAAATTATGTCTATTCTCAAAACATAATTGTTATTAATATAGGGTGAATTTTCCCAAAACAATGATAGATAATTTATTGTCAAAAGAGTAAATGAAAAAAAATAAATGAATAAATGTACACCTGTATATTTTAATTATGAAGTAGAATAAGTAAATCTGATAAATCATGCAGTAAACTCCTTACCAAAAGCGAAATTGCAAAATTCTCGTGAGTAATGTTACTTCACCATATTTAAAAAAATAAATATATACAATATTTGAATACATTTTAGATCAACATACAACAAAAAGTATATCAGTATCTTCAACAGTATCTTCAACAACAAACCCAACAGTGGTTACAACAAGCCAAACACCAATACAGATAACAACGCAAAGTAGGTAAAGTATCATCATATAACGTCAAAGTACCATCATATAATGAAAGTTTTTAACATAAAGCAGTTACGGCGCTCCATAGTAATTCATATATATTATCTTTGTTTTCGAATATGTACATTCAAATCCATATGACAATTGGAAGTACCAAGACAATAACCGTAAAGTTGGAAACAACAACGATGTTCCTGATTTGGTACAGGCTTTTAAGCACGCTTTAACGCCCTTTCCATCTCGCCATTTTACAATATAGAAGAAACAAAAAGCAATCGGGCAAAGTAATACCCTGCTTATCACAAAACAATGATAGAAACACTCATCATTGATGAGATTAAAAAATTATATATGTTAAACACATTTTTAACAGTTTCGTTTTGAGGGATTCTCTTTCACTTTATCATCTAACTCTGCGATGATGTGGTAATAAGTAATGCTTTTTCAATTTTTTTCAGTGGCTACCCCACATATTATTCCAGTTGGTATGAAAACTTTCCGGATATACACACTCGCTTATCGATTATTTATAGTGTTATTGATATTATTTTCTTACCCTTTTGCAAATTCGAACAAATTTGTTTCAGGTCTTACATGTTAACTACAGAGGAGAAATTATAATTCTAAAAGTATTGTAAACTTCACTTTTGTATAGAATATATATAAGCATGTGTTAATGCTTTTAAAAGATACAACTCGTACATATGGTACATATAGATCATTAAATGCAATGTGTAACGAGAAAGGAAATGGTAAATATGATAAAGAGAAAATATACCACTGGGGTGAAATGTCCGCTCAAGGCCACCTATGGGTCTTCAAAGAATGACGAGGAAACCCTCACATCGAAGGACAGGCTGCAACTTATCTTAAAGCAGCATTATACACAGGTACAGCGAATTAGTGGCGGCCCCATATACTCAAGCAACAAAAAAGTAAACTGTAAGTGAAAACTTAACAATACGTACAGAGGCCAAAAATTCCCGACCTTGTACAGGCACAAAGGATGAGGCGGGGTTAAAATATTTTGGCGTGATTACAACTCAAAAATATGAAACTTATTTTATGGAGGTCTTTATGATGTTTATTTATAGGTCCATGTGTTGACAGAGTTGATAACTGCTACTCGTATGGAGTAACCGTTTGTAATACTTACAAATCATGGGCCTCACTCACCTGTCCTCGTTATTGTAACTTTTGCACACGTAAGAAAACTTAACGATTATCAATCACGTAATTATAAGGTGCAATTAGGTTTTTGAAATTCTTTTTTATTTATTGGTAAAATAAACCATGAGCAATCACTTTGAAAGCTCGTACGTAACTAAAGCGTCAAATACTTAGAGAAACGAAAATAAAAGTTGTTCCAGCTAATTTTATATACTAATGCCAACTAATATAAAATGAGTTATCCGGGATTACTTTTTTTTTTTTAAATCAGAAACATTACAAACAAAACAAAACAAACAAATTAAACAAATCAGAACCAATGAACTAAATAGAAAAAAACTGAAATAGCAACAAACAAACAAATGATGCAAAAAGCAGAATAAAGAAATTGAGATAAACCCAACATCTAAAAAAAGATGTACTATGGATTTAAGTTCCAGATAAAACAACAAATATTTGTATGATTGCAGCACAAACGACAAAGGCAACCCATTATGGACCTGCTCAACCTATTATAGGCTGACATCCTCACGCTTGATAAATTTTCGTATATAAAACCATTCTGTTATTTGTTTTAGTTAACTTATTTCCTTGAATCAATTTACTTTTGTTACTTTGTATGCATTATTTTATGTTCTTTGATGTATGTGTCAATTTTCCATGTCTGGTCTTTGTCCCTGGATGACATTCTTTTTATTTCCGCTAAAATCGTGGTGCACTTGATTACTCTTACATAAACAGCTATTCTGAAGCTGTAGAAATATTTCTTTGTTGTTGAGAGTGGTTGTGAATTACATTAATCATATAGTTTATCCCATTCATCTTGTCAGTGTGTCCGGTACATATTTCTTTATTTGTTTTCACAGCTTGGACTTCATCACATTAGAATCAAACTTTATTCTATACCTATCCTCTCCTACACTTCCTTTACAAACAAGTCTTGACACTCCTGTTTCTGACCCCACCTCATCACTGTACAGATTTGTTGGCATCATTTTGGATATTGGTTTCCGCAGACTCTTTAAACCAATTGTGTGAAAAGTCAAGATGAAGAAAAACGATCATTTCTCCACTACCGTTTCTCAACAAAGGTATAGATGCAATTAATTTGGCTAACATCCTCCATCACAAAAACGTTACCAACAAAATTCCCCCATATTTCAAAGACAAATACATACCAATTATTTCATATTCCAATACTTCACCCATTGCATCCAAAATTTTCAATTATAAAAGGCTATTGCAGAACCTGGAGATTTAGGACTTCAAGGCTAAACTACCTGACTGTTCTTGCAAAAACTCTCCATTCAAATATGGTCCTTCCGGTCACGACGTTAGGGGGAATTTAACCATCATCGAAAACGAATATCTGCGTAATATCCTTTCTAAAGGTCCCAAGTACCGTGAACCACGCTCCATAAATTGGAATTATAACTTTAAAGTTCTTATGGATGCCGTCGAGGACTATGCAAGAAAATGGATAAAACGAGAACAAGAAGACATTGATTCTCTGTCAGAGTGGTTAAAGGCCGCGAGGTCTTTAATTTTGAAACGAATGAAAGTTTTAAGTAGGTCAATGAGTGCCAAAGCTATATCGGTTTTCAAAGATGGTTTTTCTATATGTAGCAAAAACATTGTCTAATATACATGACAAGTATGTTGTCGTACCAGCAGACAAAGTCCAAAACAACATTGTTTTTGTCTGCAAAACGTTTTACATCCAATGTTTATTATTAGAGGTAGACGTAGAAAATAATAGCAGTGATAAGACCTATACTGCTACCACACTCTCCAAAGAAGAGAATGTGGAAAACTATAAATCTGTGCTATTCTCTCATGGTCTCTCTACCAAGGATGATGATTGTGATTTACCTTCTATGTATTGGATTCCTAAACTTCACAAAAATCCATATAAACAACGTTTCATAGCTGGATCTGCAAAATGTACTACCAAACCTCTTTCAAAAATTTTAACTTCTATACTCATAAACTGTCAAAGAGGGTCTGCAGTCCAACCGCAACACTTTTTACTATCGTAGTGGTATTAATACAATGTGGATCCTGAAAATTTCGAAAGATCTTTTGGAGACAATCAGTTCAAAACTATTATCTGAATATAATAGCATTAAAACATATGATTTTTCAACACTGTATACTTCCATTCCCCATACTCAGTTAAAATCCCGACTTAAAAACATTATACATCGTTGTTTTTTCCAAAAAAGATGGTACACCTAGATACAAATATATAGTTCTTGGTAGGTAGAAATTCCTCATACTTTGTAAGAAATAATTCGAAATCATCTTCCAAATATACATAGGAAGATGTTTACAGAATGCTGGAATTTTTAATCGACAACATATTTGTCCAGTGTGGTGGACGTGTTTTTCAACAAACGGTCGGCATTCCAATAGGAACAAATTGTGCTCCTTTACTCGCTGACCTATTCCTTCACTCTTATGAGGCTGACTTTATAGCTGATCTGATCCGGAAGAAAGGATATCGTTTAGCTAGATCCTTTAATCTCAATTTCCGCTATATAGATGACGTATTATCTTTAAACAATCCAAATTTCGGGGATTTGATACACCGCATCTACCCGAAGAACTTGAGATAAAGGATACTACAGACACTGTGAAGTCAGCCTCATATCTTGACCTAAACTTAGAAATAGATGGTAAAGGAAAACTATTCACCAAACTTTACGACTTTTCATTCAAAATAGTCAACTTTCCTTTCATCTGTGGCAACATCCCTTCAGCAACTTCGTATGGAGTGTTCATATCACAACTCATACGTTATTCCAGAGCTTGCCGAAAGTACACAGACTTTTTGTGTCGCGCTAGAACTCTAACAAATAGGCTTCTGGAACAGGGTTATGTTGCTATAAGTTTGAAGTCATCACTACAGAAGTTTTACGGTCGTCATCATGAACTCGTGGATAATTATTGTGTATCCATCTGCACCATGAAAACTGATTTATTCAACGGATCATGGTTTCCCTTTCCTAGTTTGTCTACCCCGGACTTGACTTTTTATGAGCAACTCGGCGGGTGTTTCTATAAAAGCAGACGCTTACCCTACCGGTGCACCTGGTCCATGCTCCCAGTTTTTAGTGGAGTCCGAGTTGCTCGTTTGCTTTTATTACTTTGTATGTATGATTTTAGTTTATCTTCTTTGTTGTGTATGTCGAATTTCCATGTCTGATCTTTGTCCCTGGATTATACTCTTTTGATTACCGCTATAACCTTGGTTCTCTTGATTACTCTTTCTATTTGAGGGAATGCTTAGATATTTGGGATATTGCTTTTGTCTAATAATTCGTATTGTGTCTCCCCTTTCCACCTATTTACCTCATGTTACCGTACGACTTAATCAAATAAGACGCTTACCCTACCGGTGCACCTGGTCCATGCTCCCAATATTTAGTTGAAACCGAGTTGCTCATTCACTTTTTTTATATTGTAAGTACTATTTTGGTTATTTGTTGTGTGTGTCTTTTTCCATGTCTGGTCTTTGCCTCTGGATTACTTTCTTTTGATTTCCACTAGAACAATGGTTCCCTTGATTACTATTTGAATTTTATGGTTGAGTGTAGGCATTCTTAGCAAGACGTAACATGCAACATCTTAGGGGATTTTCGAGTATCTGATGTAAACTGGACCACGGGCAACCATGTCAGCCCTGCCAAAAATTTTTAAAAAATTCTAAAATGTGGCAAAAGCTTTGGAAAAGACTAATTAATGATATTATTATTGATGCAATGTTTAGAACACATTACATACACAAACTGATATCTACGGAAACATTGTTTTCTGACAACAAAAGTGAATATTTGCGAAGTGTAAGTGCGAAGAAATTCCTCAACTAATAAATTTTGATATAAATTTTGATTTCAATTGTGTTTGTTTGTTTGTTTGTTGGGGTTTAACGTCCGAGCAGCAATATTTCAGCTATATTCAGACGATGAACATGAAATTGATGATAAAATGAACATGAAATGATGAAATGAAAAAAGGATGGGACACAAGGATAATAGGGTCTACAAATTTTGATTGCCACTAGAAAAAGGTGGGTTGGGTAAGGTAGGGCAATTTAGCAGCCTGTGGCGGAGCGCAAAAGTTCCTATTCCTATCGAATACCACAGCAGGGTTCTTTAACGTGACATCTTTCCCAACACTATTTAGTCGCCTTTTATGACAAGCTTAGCGCTGCTGCAGGCCTGTTCTTTTAACACCCGGACCTGCACGGGACGATTTCAATTTTGTTCAACTACTGTAATACCTGTTTTTCCTATATAAACAGATGCTTCCGGGTTTATTTAAATAGCTTTTCGGTTGCCTTCTATATGTTTTGAATATATACGAGGCAAAACAAGATCAAATTGTGAATAGTGATTATTGGCTGATTGTTACACAGGATTGCAATAAGTAGTAATTTCATATAGAAAAAAAAACCAATTAAACAATACAAGCACCAAGTACACATTCAGGCTTTATTTTACGACAATACCCTAAGATTGCTTTTATACTGCAATTAAAAAGAGATGAAATTGATTTGAATTACGAAAAAAAGAAATTTTCTTCTTCTACCTTATCCATAATTTCCCTCGAATGCATAGGAATTATTCAGCTTTATAGTATTCTAAGGTAATCATGGGATTGGTAAAAAAAATGCAACACACCATTATGGTCCATTTGAATTTGACAACTTGCTTATATATACTGTAAAAATGATGACTGCATGGTGAAGGTTATATCTGTATAAACTTTTGCACCAAAGACACCATTGATTTACATAACTTTGACCTCTTTATGACCTTACACTGTAATGATAAAGTTAGTCCTAAATGGCACCATCAATCTTCTGTGGTATTCTCTTTCTTTATATTCACATTGGATGCGTAAATGCAAGTAAGTAACATTTATTCTATCTCGAAGGTTTCGGTGTAGAAAACGGCCATCTAATTTAGATTGATGAATTCATTGAAATGAAGGTCTATTACCAAATGTCATTTTTACAGTGTAAACTGCCTAAACCTAACCCTGAATAATCCGAAAACTTTTGTAAGCTGAACACTTTGTAATATCAATTTATATCAATTGAAATGTATTTTACAACTTGATTAACCAAACACCTGTCTTTACCATGCAAATTTTAAAGTCCAAAAGGGGTTCGGTTTAGATAGCTTTCTTTGTAAATCAAAGTCCCTACAGGCGTTAAAACTGTAATCTGTCTGTCTGATACGGTATCAAAAGTTATTTGTTCTGGATCATAAATGTGTACATGGAATATCTTTTAAGATATTAAAGATTTAACAAAAAAAAGGTAAACAGGAAGGAGGAGGTATAATACAGATTTATAAGACAAGATTAAAATATTAAAAAAGATATTTGAATTACTATTTCCCGAGCAGTTAAGCTTGTTCCAATGTCAGAACTTTGCTAACGTATATTCTAAATGGAACTTGATTTATCAATATTTGTCATTATTATATAGAAATCAGTTTTACCGAATGTTCCAAGTGTACGAATTTTCATACTGTGAAATAAATTCTATAACTTCACTATCGCACTTTCTCCCGCCAAACACGAAGATCAATCCGCCGTTCCCAAAATTTAAAATTTAGCAACGAAGAATGGAGGACATCTATGCAATAATTAGGATAATCAATTGGTAATCATGAATATCCAAAATATAATCACTCGTCCCAAGAATGTATTAAGATTAAACTCGTGCGCGGATCAAGTTCCGCACACTCGTGATCATATTTTGGTTCTTCACTCTTTCAAATTAATTATACTATCAAAATATGTGTATATTGTCTTAAATACTCGTACATTTCAACTTGATGATCGACAACCTTAAGCGTCCGCATATGGTCTGACTTTTTATGTATATGCATATGGTCTATACAAGAGAATTGTATTTTCCAGAATGTGCCATCGACGTTGTTTTTCTTGTTGATACCTCGAACTCAATAGGTGCATCAAACTTCCCAAAGATTAGGCAATTTATGACAAATTCATTGCAAAACTTCGAAATTGGGCTGAATGATGGGCGTGTGAGTATAGTGACATTTTCTGACAAAGTAAGAGAAAACCTTCATTTATCAACGTATAGCAACAAGGCGTCAATATTGTGGGCCATAAATATGTTTCACTATGACGGCGGCAGCTCAACACAACTGGGGAAAGCTTTTCAGTATATCAGGCAAAACAGTAGTCTCGCTACCGCATACAGAGACAGACCCAATGTGAGAAAAATTGTAATTGTTATAACCGATGGTCAACCGAATAATCCAGTTGGTGCTACACAAGAAGCAAATCTTTTAAAGCAGTCATTTCATGACCTAATCATTGTTGTTGTTGGTGTTGGTCAAATCTTTAGGACAAACCTAAACAATATAGCGTCAAACTCATCGATGGTATTTCTAGCGGCTAATTTTGCATCCCTATCCATCTTTAATGATACAATCCACTCGATAGCTTGTGAAGGTAAGTAAATATTTTTGTAAAAATATTTCTGAAAAAAAGTCATTCTCTAAAGGAGTACTCACATTTGATTGACTTATAACTACGCAGACTCTTTGTATCGCGCTAGAGTTCTTACAATTAAGCTTCTTGAAAAAAGTTATATTGCTACAATATCGAAGTCATCACTACAGAAGTTTTATGGGGGTCATCATAAATTCGTTGATCGTTATGGTGTATCCATCTGCACCATGAAAACTGAGTTGTTCAACATGTCGTAGTTTTCCTTGTTTATGAGCAACTAGGCGGGTGTTTCTAGAAAATCAGAGAACGCTTACCCTACAGGTGCATCTGGTCAATACTCCCAGTTTTGTGGAGTCCGAATTGCTCATTTACTTTTGTTACTAATTACGCATTATTTTGGTTATTTTATGTTTTTTTGTTGTTGTGTATTTCTGTTTTTCATGTCTGGTCTTTGCCCCTGGATTACATTCTTTAGATTTCCGCAGAATCTTTATTCTCTTGATTACTCTTATATAGTTTTTATACGTTATGCCAAAACATTTTAAAACTACGTGGACTTTTTTCACTGTGATAGACGTCTTACAATTAAGTCTCTTCTGGAACAGAGTTATGTTGCTAGAAGTTTTATTGTCGTCATCGTGAACTTATGTATCCATTTGTACAGTTGAACTAATTTGTTCATCGTGTCATAGTTTTCCTACTTCATTTACTCAGACGTCACATTTTATGAGAAACTGGGCGGGTGTTCTAGAAAACAGAGGACATATTATACCGCTCTCCACCGAGGTAACTGGTTCATACTCCCTGCCCTTTTATAGTGGATTTCATGTTGCTCGTTCACTTCTTTTATATATATATATATATATATATATATATGCGTTTTTTTGTTATTCCGTGTTCTTTGTGTGTGTTTCTATTTTCTTTAACCCGTCTTTACTCCTTGGTGATATTCTTTTATAGTACTATTGGAATACTGATTTCTTTGATTTACCTTCCTGTCTCACAGATGAGACGATACATCTCTATTTAGATTTCACGTCTCAGGAACGAATTGATAACCAACTGAACATAACGCTTTCCCTATTTCACTCACTTGAACTGTAACGATTACTTATGTCTCTGAATGTTGCTTTTGTTGTGATGCCTCGTTACATTAGGTTTTAAATTCGATAATTTGATAAGCCGATAAAAAATCCCTTTATGTTTTTTTCCCAAAGCGTGATTAAGAATCTTTAGATAATGGTAAAAAATGTATATAGTTTTTTAAGCCACAGACGAGTTTGATTATAAGGAAAAACGGTTGTTATTTTACGCTCTGAATCATCAAACTCATTACATGTAAATAATTATTTATCAGATGATTGCGCTTAACTCTCATTCAGAGTAATGATTGCTTTCCTAAAAAAAATTATTGTACACTATGATTCATTTACCACTTTCATGCATGATAATTGTAATATGCCTTTGTTATACTAGTAGAACAAGTGCATTGACTTGTCATTGACGTATTTTCGTGTGCTAAAAAAAAAATCCTTTTGAAAGATTAAAAGTCTTTTTTCAATCGTACTGTTTTTCTTTCCTAAACATACAATGAAAACTGTATGAGGGCTTAACTGGTACATCCCTTGCCCATTTTAACAAATTAAAACAAATTACTATTAAGATCTATAGCGTATGAGTTTTATGTTGATTTTTTAGGTCAATGTAAAGATGTTTTTCCTAATTGTACAGCAGCATACCAAGGTTCATCAGTATGCACCAAGTACACAACTTGGGCAGAGGTAAACTGTGCAAACTACTGTGGAACGTGTCCAGGTAAGTTAAAATGGTAATTACATTGACACCACTGTTTTGACAATAGCAAACTTTTAAAAAATGACATACATTGTTTTTTTTAGGTAGTTAATTAACTGATTTTCTCTGACAAAACAAGTAAACTCCGGGAAATTTTCAAATTTCATTTTCAAAAATGGAAATAACTTATATATCGAAATGTTAAGCTCATTTTTAAAGACGTCAAATATTTTAGAAATAAATCATGGAAACTCATTATCGTCGGGAAAAATAACGTCATACGATTATGATGTTGGTCATATGCTTGTCACCGTTATTCCACGACTGGAGTGTAAAAAGCTTTGATGCACGCCATATAAGAATTTGTTTTTGGATTGAAATTTCTAAAAAAAAAAGTTATTGTGTTAACTGTTGACAACATATCAATTTTGTATCAGGAATTATAACGTTCGATAAGTGATCTATATATAAGAAAAACAGTTTCTTAGAAACCACTACAAGTAGAAAGCAAGTTGAGATATATGTAACAGCAAAACCTGTATCAAACATCTCTTTGCAATTTATGTTCCTATAATTTGTGCAAAATTCAGAACTATAGAAAATAGTACATTGCTGATGCAAAGGAGAAAGCTCAAATACAGGGGATTAGTACACCCCACTTGAATACTGTTTACCACAACATTTTCTTACACCTTTGTATATATACTTTACTACATTGAACAACTACATTCCAAGATATATGAAATTAAATTTAAATTAAATGATTATTTACAAGCAAATTCAAAACCCATTGGTTTATATTTCCTTTAAAATAGGCATTTTAGCTACTAAAAACGGTGAAAATTAAGGAAATTGCACGGTCAAAGTAAATCCCTTGGTATATAAATAGATCATTAATCAAAATATATCATATAATGCCATTATTTTAATGTGATTTCTGTTAGATCATAACCGAGTAGACGTAGGGACAAAATTACTTTTAATTCTATACGAAAAAAAATCAAAACATAATGTCATAGGATTCCGATGTAGGAAGATACGGAAGCCTACAAATAAATTAATTCCATCGTTATAATGATATAATCATATCGATATTATATGAGGTAACAATATTGTTATACCGATATATAGAAATAAAATAATATATCGTTATTACCTTATATCCTTGAGTTGATTCATTTGTGATAACGGATTCATGTTTTGGTAGGACAATGCAAAGACGTTGCTCCAGACTGTAAGAGACGTTCACAGTTTTGTACCAATAATAAGTGGATGTCCTATAACTGTAGGAAGTTTTGTGGATATTGTCGAGGTATAACTCCATAATCATATTAAATCGAATTGTCTAATATCACAGAAATAAAAAAAACTAAATTTTGTCTTTATCATAGTTTTTTTCACTCAAATTACCACGGAAACGGTCAGAAGAAGTAAAAATGATGCTCAAACAAAGGAATCCAAGAACACAAAAACGAAAACCGTCGAATTACAAGTCACATAATACAAAGGAACTAAAATATATAGAAATGAGTAGCATGAATCCCACTATCATCAAGTCGTAAATTCATGCGATCCGGAAGTGCAATTGTTACCTGCTTCCTAGAAGACACCCACTTTGCTGTGCGCTGAAAGTCGCATTCGATGAGAAAGAAAAAAGATGGCAAATGGACAAAACAATTTATAAATACATTATATGCTCGTTCGTGCTATCATATTTCTCTGAACCATTGGTTTTTATTTATCTTTTTGGCCTTTGTCCTGTTTTAAAATATAATTTATGATAGTTCATTTGATTTGATATGCTGTTTCTTTTCTTAGACGCCACAGACCAAACTCTGCAGACAACACCCAGTAAGTACTTTCTCGTATATGAGTACAAATTTTCTTTTGAAATCATCTTGAAAGTTTGTTAGTAACATTAGCATTGCAAACCATCATGTATTTAATTCAGTAACTGTAAAGCGTCATATGATAACTACAGATCAGCGTACGTCATCCTAATTTAACCATTATTCATACACACAATGCTTAACTCATTAAATGTCCTTTCTGATTAAATGAAGTATGGAGAAGTATTCTATTTTTTTTTTATTCTAGAGTCGCTCCATACATCACCTTCAGTGAAGTTAGAGCCTTTACAACCTGTAATTGGATGATATATACGGGTATCATAGGTTAGAAAAAAATAAATGTTTTGTGATTATATATGGAGGTCACTGTTTCGAACATTACAATACAAGTAAGTGTGTATTATTTTACCATAAAACGACTTCGCAGAGAATGCCTCTCACTTCAAAAGTCTACATATTTTCTTGCAGATAGAGTTGTCGCAATAAACTCTGTCATACCTTAACACACGAGGAAGCGATAGGTAGATTTATGTAAAAAAGTCGAGAAACCTCGAGTTACGTCAAATATCAACAAAATCATACCAAATTTTCAAACATAGAACCACTCTATCTGAGACATCAAATTCCAAGTACATTACTTTAAAGTAAAAATAGAAAACAGAGATGATCTACATACAAAATGAACAAAACTGATGACAGGGAAAATAAGTCACCATACAAAAAATATTGCGCTTGCAATGTGAATTCCCACAAATAACCAACAAACAAAACAAGAAACAAACAAAACAAAACAAAAACACTCTAGAAAATTAAGTATGTCCTGGTCCGGCAATGGAACCTGTCATATTGATAGGCAGTAAACTCAGATAAGTGTTAAAATGTGATTGATCTCTTGTCCCACTTATTACGGGTATTACATCATTTGACATAGATATCAGTGTAAAAATATAAAAAAGTATATGTCTATTTTAATCAAAGTTATCCTAGAATCGGTTGTATTGGTTCCAACTTTATCTGTCTTGTGGTCGTTGGCTTTGCTAAAACGAAAAAAAAGTAGTTACAGTATGTAAAACCAAAACATTATGAGCTATTCCTATTAACTTTATACCACCTCTCCCCTATTTCAGCGTTCCTCTTTTGATTTGGATCAAAATCTAAAATATAAGGTGAACAATTGGGATATGTAATAAAGATTCTGTAAAATTTAAATTCCATTTATTGGCGTAGGGGGAGTAACGGATAAGATATTGACTCCATATTGATTAATGACAAAATCCATGATGTGCAATCTGAAACCTCCAAATTAATTGGGATCACAATCTAAAATAGAAATTGCATATTAGGAATATGTAATAAAACTTCTGTACAAATTTCATTACATTCCATTCCGTGGTGTAGAAAAAGTAAGTGATAAGAAATGGACAGTCTCTGTCCCCATATTCCTATAAAAAGAGGAAGAAATTAAAATTGGTACCCATGTGCCTTACCAAAGGAAGAAAGTGTGGACAAAAGGAAAGACGGACACCCCTATCTGTATATACCCCCAGTTTACAGGTGAGAGAGTATAAACATAAACAAATATAAATAAACAGTATTTTCTTCATTTTAATCAAAGAATTGTGGACGTATCATGCATATCTAGATGCCAATTGTCTAAATATTACTGAGTATAACTTGTATAGTAAAGAACTCATTCATAGTAAAGATAGCGTAATACGAAGAAGCATTTACTTTATTTCTGCATAAAATGAGCTTGTTATTAAGACGTTGTCCACGGAGAAACCAGACTTGAGTGGCACATGCCTAATTTTGTTTCTAAAATATATTTAATTCTATAAAGATTTCAAACTCGTGTTTTCTAAATTTACCGTTTTCTGATATGGTAAGAATGAAATATATCATAAACTGCAGGAAACTTTGAAATAATGTCCAATAACATATCTTAAAAACGTTGAGAATTTATTCTGAGATTTACTTTTGCTCTCTCTGATAACAATGAATTTAACATTACATTGGCACAAAAAAAGTGGGATTAAATTTTGTGCCTTCCATACCATAGGATCTACTCATTTTCTACATGAACAGTTATTTAATATTTATATGATGCTTAAACTTGACTTCAAATGCACTGACATGAGTCTTTCCTTATGTACACATACAGACAGGTACAATCAAGTATTGCAGATATTTGATTTTTGTAACTATTAGAAATACATGCTAATTTGAAGCAAGAAATGGAATTCAGTATACAAGTACTTTTTTTATATTAAAACATACCAGTCGTAGTAGTAGTCGTTGTGGGTTCTGAAAACGAAGAAAAAATGATTTTTAAAAAGTATTTTAGATTGTTCAATGTCAAATCTGATTTTATTTTCTACGAAAGGAAAAAAAATAAGTGGCTTTATCCAACTTATCTGCACAATTTAAAGGATGTTGGATGACCAATCTGTGTACATTCGAGCAGGCGCGCCGGTAGAATAAGAAGTGTCGTCTGCTTTTCTCGAAGCACCATTAAATATCACGTCCGCCGGAGTAGACGAAAGTTGAAAGAGAAACTATGACACGGTGAACAAGAAGGTTCATTGTTATGAAATTAGAAATAATAATAATAACAATCAAGTTTGTCCATGAAATACAGCTTACTGGTTGTGGTCGTTGGTCTTGCTGTTTTCGCCTCTGAAATAGATGCACCAAAGATATATCAAAACATTTAGCAGGCGCTCTTTTCACTTAACGAACGTCAGCATAACATAAGAAACGAATATAATAGTTAAACTCTTTTCGAAAATTTACTGAAGAATGGTAATTTTACAGTTATCTGAATATGTGTAAGGAGTAAGGATTTCATAACATGATTGAATGTCTCCACATGTATGCTGTCATTAAATGTTAGTAATAAAATAACCGAAGAATGGTTGTCTCAGATTTATCTGAATGTTTATTAGGGATAATGATTACAATGTATATGTTGTCGTTGAGTGTTTGCAGTTAAATGTGTTCATGCTGAAACGAATAAGATTCCTTAAAGTCAGTTTCATACACTAAAATGAGTAAAACGTTCAAAATATGTCTAAAACCATGTTTGGTTACCATGATGACAAAATCCACAGAATTCCCTACAGTTGAACGGCATGAATGCAGGGTCTCTTGTGCATGCCCATGACCCACGTTGTCTGCAGTCTGGTGCTATGTCTTTACATCCAGCTGATTTACAAAACAACAAGTAATGTCAATCGATAAGATTTTACTATGTTCTAAATACAATATGGTATACATGTACACACTGTTTATAATTTACTGAAGCTGTAAACAAGGTGAAAATTTGGGTTAGATTTTACTTAGAACAACAACATGACGACAAACGGAAAACAAAATAAATAGATAAATACAACCACATAAACGGACACCCAATAAAAGTCGGGAGTGATCTCATGCTTCGAAAGGGCAAACATTTGTTGCATCACGACAAACGATAAAAGTCAAATCCGGTTAAAAAATAAAGACATATATAAAAATTGAAAGTCACTAATCAAATCTACAGCAAACAAACCATACATGTCAGTCAGGTCATGTTGTTGGTCGTAGAACTTTAAAAATGACGACTTTAGTCTATGGACAACTTGTTAGTTCATATGGGAAGTGCTCCTATTTTTATCTGTGCTGGTTTTTATCGATGGATTTGATATGTAATTATAGTTAAAAAGATATTTTATCATGTTGTCTATATTGTGTATTTAGAATGTGTAGGATTTTGTTTTAATGTTATAACCGTGAACTTTGATTTTGATGTTTCTGCATTATCCATATGTTTTGATGCTTCAGTATTTTTTCACTATTCATTGCACATTTCTGACTCACAGGACCAATCTATAAAAAATGTAACATAAAATGTGCTATACGTAGCCAAAACATTACCTGGACACATTCTACAATAACGAGCACAATTTACTTTCGACCAATCTCTAAAGACCGTGCAAACTGCTGGACCAAAGTGAACAGCATAGCATTGTGGATGGTAATCTGTGCATGTTGCTGTCAAGTGATGAAAAAAATAATCATGTGATTTGAGTATGAGACAAAAAGAGAAAATACATTAAGAAAAAAGAAACAGATGCAGTGTGAATACCGTGCAAAAAAGTACATTTTCTGCTCTATATTTTTTATGGAGAGCTTGAATGAACCGTCAAGATAAGTGATTTTAACTGATTGAGTGAGTTACCGTTAGTTTTGTTCTGTTTAATTTGATGTTAAATGTTTCCATAACTTACCAGCATTTACGAACTCTCCGTTAAAGGAGGCCAAAAGTATTCCAAGTATGATAACAATCATGACCTTTACAAATTTTATATAAAAGTATTTCTGAACTGAGCGGTCATCTACATATATTTATATACATGTATATACTCCGTGCCGTATATCACATGATTCCGTTAGATGAAGATAAGAGATAGTAGCGCATAAAACACCACTCATACTTTCAAGATATTTATATACCTTTATATAAGATCAAAGAAAAGAATATAACAGGATTGAAACCAAAAAACAAAAAAAAACCAAAAAAAAACCAAATAAACAAAAAAAAAACAAAAACAAAAACAAAACAAAAAACAAAACAAAACAAAATCTTCATTTTTTTCTATTTCGTGTCATCTCTATATATCTTGTTTGTGATAAGATTTTTTAAAATATTCAAACATCTTCTTTCTACAGAACGAAGTACATTAACATATATAAGTATAGGACCAGGTATACCCAAGTCGCAGTTTTCAAGCGATACGAAGAAAGTTTCGGTCAAGAACAATGTTCGATTTAAATAACAAACGAGTACTCTACATCTCCGAGAAACAGCATGAATTGGAAGACATTACGATAAAAAACTACCAGAGTGTTTATGATACAGAAAGACATGTGTATTTAGTATATGCCTTTAAGTAAGATCATAATTGATTATAAGGTTATAGCGGTAATCAAAAGAACGAAATCCAGGGACAAAGACCAGACATAGAAAACAGACATGAAATGGAAATGAATTAACTTGAAATGTGTACCAACAGTACTTGTATCAGCATGGCTTTATATATTTAGTGTTGTTGTTGGTTAGTTTGTTGAAATTTTGATTAAAGACGTTCATGTTAAGTTTCATTAAGAAGTATCCAGAGTTTTTGTCACATCTAACAAAAATATATACTTGAGCATCATATATCATATGATTTATGAGTTAATTATTAGACAATTTCATCTTGTACACGATGTTGACGTATTAATATGCTGTATGGCAAGCCAAAGTGGACAAAAATCAATATTTTGTAATATCAAAAAATGAATTTCTAATATTACAAAATAATTTTTTTTTAATATTAGAAAAGATTTTTTAATATTGGAAAAGATTTTTTAATATTGGAAAAGATTTTTTAATATTGGAAAAGATTTTTTAATATTGGAAAAGATTTTATAATATTAGAAATTCAATTTGTAATATTAAAAATTCATTTTCTATTATTTAAAAATTCATTTTCTTATATTACAAATTCCTGATTTAGTAATGTTATAAAATATCACACATTTTGAAATATTAGAAAATGAATTTGTAATATTAAAAATCATTTTTGTAATATTAGAAAATGCTCATTTTTGTCCACTTTGGTTTGCCATATGCTTGCTCGTATATAATAATGATATGTAAAATTATTTGAAAAACATATGTCGATTAAAACATATGCTTTTCTTATTATCGTGTCCGATTTATCTATACTTTTGATTTTCATTATTTGAATTTCTAGTTGTGTACACACATATTTTTCTATGTACAAGTGTTCCAAATAAACCGAACTATCACTATACGCGATTTGACCTCTCTCCTTATTTGACCTCGTTATGATTATGACAGCTTATGTTCACTAGAACAATGTTGTCTAGGATATTTGGTATTGTCTTACTTTATCCCATGGGTTGTGTGATCGCAGGTTAGTTGCTGTTACGATTTCATACAAATAATTTGTCAAGACCAAGATCTTATAGTCTTTTTTGTAATTTAGGTGTTTTGTTATGAGGAGTGCTGTGCTGGTTTATCTGCCATGAATAGATGATTCCATCTTTGATTTTATCGAATTACATTGCAGTGTTAATGTAGTGCTGATGCATCATTTAATATGTAGACTCAGGGGACAAGCATTTGATTCTGAGGGGTGACTGAGAAGTTTGTGGGGTCAATATTTATTTTTATATTTAGGGTCAGAAATTATTTTCAAACACATTTGGGCGAGATAATTGATTACCATTTCACCGCATGAAGTATCTGGACTGAGAAAATTCATTTCTTTTCTTTGACCTGCAGGCCTTCATATTTATTTTCAATTTATAAGAACCAGAATATTGAAAAAAAGCGGCAAGCCC
This sequence comes from Perna viridis, assembly GCA_037379345.1. Taxonomy (NCBI): domain Eukaryota; kingdom Metazoa; phylum Mollusca; class Bivalvia; order Mytilida; family Mytilidae; genus Perna; species Perna viridis. The sequence goes on from CM074512.1 coordinate 56,196,103, forward strand.
CATCTAAGAATCTCATATCTGTGAATATTTTGAATCAAACAATGTTTATATTATTCATGTAGGTGTTTAAATCAAATTGTATTAAAAAATAAATTGATTGTGATTTTTTGCTAAAATCTTTTGATTGTGATTATATTAACAGGTTTATATTTGATCATTTATTACTTGATTGGTGCTACTGAAATTGAATAGTTCTAACTTACAAAAGATGTTATGTCTGAATGAAAAAGATCGTTGCAGACGACGTTATAATCAATAGTAATTGGAATAGTATTTTGATTTTGGTGTCTGTCATATTTTGTTTTCCAAAATTGAATTTACAAATCGAACTCGCCTTTATATAGTGAAACCTTTTTAAACCGAAAAGGAAACCTGTATATGTAATCCGACACTTTTATAGTCCCCTAATTTTTATTCAAATTTATTTTGAACCGTAAACGTTCTGACATGCCAGATATTATGTGACATCCGGGAATCAATCTAATAAAAGATGTTTTAAGCGTTTAACAATAAGTTTCTAAGACTTTTTGTCAAAACCAGGTCCGAATTGGGTTTGATTTAGACATGTTTCACTGTGCTACCTGATAAGACATAGATTAGAAAGAATAGGTAAGACACAAAAGCACTTAGCTAATGTATGTCGTCTAAAAATTAACAAAAACCTCGACTTTCTCAAAAAATAATATTTCCACAATTTGGCCAAATTTATTGTATTATCTTGTAACATACATTTTTAATATAATACCTTTTTCAATAAAGTCTGATCAAAAGGAATAAAAACGCAAATGACCATTTGGAGGAATGCATTAACACTGATGACTAGAAGTGTGATCTGTTTTTCAACGTAGCGGTTACATTGAAGGCTGTCTAAACTGGACCATCAAATAAATTGTCTGGGGTGGGCAGGTGTTTGTTCACAAGGATTCAAAACGTATAGAAAGAGTAATCAAAGGAACCAAGGTTCTAGGGTAATCAAAAGAATGTAATCCAGGGACAAAAATCCGACATGGAAAACAGACATACACAACAAAGAACATGAATAAACTAAAATTTTACATACAAAGTAACAATGCAAATGAGCAACTCGGATTCCACTATAAACTGGGAGCATTGACCAGGTGCACTGGTAGGGTAAACACCCGCCGAGATGCTCATAAAAAGTCAAGTCTGGGGTATATTTAACTGATATTTAAGGACTTACAAATATGTCCACTTTACATACGTTTCTGGATTTTCCAGAGTTCGTTTTAGACAGGTTTCACTGTAATTATTTGTTTTATTTCTAGTATGTAATGTTGACATCGTTTATCTTGTTGATACCTCTGGCTCAATTGGGACATCAAACTTTCTCAAGGTAAAAGAATTCATTGCAAATTCACTTAACAATTTTCAAATTGGCCTTGATGGTACACGTGTAAGCGTAGTGACGTTTTCAACAAATATTCATGACGTTTTCCACCTGTCAACATATGATGGCAAAGCGTCATTACTGAGAGGTATAAACAAGATTCCTTATGACGGATATCAATCTTTCACGGGTAAAGGCCTTCAATATGTAAGAGAAAAAAGCTTTACGAGTGCATACGGAGACCGACAGGACGTAAAAAACGTACTAGTACTTATAACCGACGGTCACCCAACAGATCCAAGTATAACCGCCGAAGAGTTCAAGTTGCTGGCGCAAACTTTTCCAGACATGACTGTAGTTGCCATTGCGATAGGAAGATTTTCATTTGGTACACGTTTCATCAACATACCATTAATTTCATCTGTAACAATTCCAATTTCTGGTTTTGATTTACTTTCAAACTTCGGAAACAGAATCCATACCATTGCATGCGGTGGTGAGTATTATTAGATCATTTTCTTTTCAAAATGATTACTTTTGATTAACAAAATGGTTGAAAAGTTAAGCAGTTTATATGGCAAGCCAAAGTGGACAAAAATAAGCATTTTCCAATATTAAAAATGATTTTTTAATATTACAAATTCATTTTCTAATATTACAAATTAGATTTCTTATATCACAATCATTTTTAATATTAAAATTCAAATGAATTTCTAATATTAAAGAACTATATTTGAGTATTAGAAAATGGATTTGTCGTATTCATTGACGACTTCTCAATATTAGAAAATCATTTTGTATTATTAAAAAATGTGACTGATTTTCTAATATTACAAATTCATTTTCTATTTTCTAATATTAAAAATTAAATTTGTAATATAACAAAATGTGTGATATTTTATAATATTATTAAATTAGGAATTTGTAATATTAGAAAATGAATTTGTAATATTAGAAAATATAAGTGTGTTGTAATATTAAAAAAATGATTTTTTTAATATTACAAATTTATTTTCTAATATTACAAATTAGATTTCTAATATCACAAATCACTTTTTCAATATTAAAAATTCAATTGAATATCTAAAATTAAAAAACGATTTTGTAATATAAGAAATTGATTTTCTAATATTAGAAAATGGATTTGTCGTATTCAGTTGCGATTTTTTAATATTAGAAAATCATTTTGTAATAAATGTGACTGATTTTGCAATATTGCAAAGGGCTTCTTTAATATTTCAAATTCAATTTCTAATATTACACATTCATTTTCTAATATTACAAAATGTGTGATATTTTATAATATATCTTAATCAGGAATTTGTAATTAAAAAATCTTTTCTAATATTGAAAAAAACAATGATTTTGTAATATTAAAAAAATCATTTTCTAATATTACAAAATATTGATTTTTGGCCACCTTGGCTTGCCCTAAGTTTAGCTGTTTCAGATAATAAGAGTATAAAAGATGTACTGAGGTAGTTGTATGCTCCAATTGCCAATCTCTTAAAGGCGAACAATTATTCAGTGTTACATTGTCAAGCTACATGATTAATAAAATGAAAAAAGGACAAACGAAAACAAAAAAACAAAAAACAAAAAAACAAACAAAACAAAAAAATAAAATGAACGCGTTACTTCCATCCAATTTTTGCCTGTTTTGTCAACTGATTCAAAACTTGTTAGACATCACTGTTCTTTCCACTATAGTGTCTTTTTATGAAATGTATTGTCCAGAACTGCTCTTTTATCGCAAAAATACATTTTGTTTTGTTTAAAGACAAATGCACGGATATATTTCCTACATGTCAGAATGCCAACCATGGTAAAGTGGTGTGTACAAGCCATAGTGCGTGGTCCGCTGTTAACTGCGCAAGCTACTGTGGAATTTGCCCGGGTAAGGTCTATATAACAACGATTTGTATCCTTATTTGACTTTTTAGTTTATATTGAAGGTGTGTTATCATTCTGTTACCGTGAATTTTATTCCATTTGTTATCGGGGCCTTTCAGAGCTTACTTGAAGGTGTGTTTACAATTATTGAAGACCTTTTGATGATGTAAATATTTTCATAAGGTTTCATCATACCTGTTCCCTTTTCTATGTCCGAATCAATCAACTAGAGAAATATTTTTCAACCTGTTCACACGTAAAATATAAGGAAATTTTAACTACCTTGCAATTAAAATAAGCATTATGTGATTAGATGGAGATGTAAGCATTATATTTTTACTGATAACTTTTCGTGACAATTGAAACCAAATTTTACCGTCTACTTTTCTGACCGCTGTTGCAAATGATATATTTGACTTTGTACAACATGTATATCAGACACTGTACACCCTTCCGAAGCACCACGGTTTTTTTACGATACATTTCATATCGCAATTCATACGTTATGCCAGAGCTTGTCGTAACTACGCAGACTTTTGGTATTGCGCTAGACTTCTTACAATTAGGCTTCTGGGACAGGGTTGTGTTGCTACAAGATTAAAGTCATAAAAACAGAAGCTTCATGGTCGTCATCATGAACTCGTGGGTCGTTACGGTATATCCATCTGCTCCATGAGAACCGATTTGTTCAACGTGTCATAGTTTTCATTTCCTCTTTCGTCTACCATGGACTTGACTTTTTATGAGCAACTTGGTGTTTTTTTCTATAAAAGCAGAGGACGCTGACCTTACCGGTGCACCCGATCCTTGCTACCATTTTTTAATTGAGTTCGCGGTTCTCATTAACTTTTGTTGCTTTGTCAGTATTATTTTGGATATTATGTTCTTTGTTGTGTGTGTCTATTCCGTCTGGTTTTTGTTCCTTGGCTACATTCTTTTGAATTCTGCTAAAATCTTGGTTCCGCTGATTACTCATTTAATAAAATCATAATAATTTCAAAGATTAGTCCTAGAAATTATCTAATTCTTATGTAACATTTGATGACTTTATAAAGACCTGCTCCCAGTTTTTAGTGGAGTCCGAGTTGCTGATTTGTTTTTTTACTGTGTATGTATGATTTTAGTTACTTTATGTTCTTTGTTGTGTATGTCTATTTTCAATGTCTGGTCTTTGTCCCTGGATTACATTCTTTTGATTACCGTTATAACCTTGGTTCCCTTGATTACTCTTTTATTCATTGCTTTTCAAAACACTAATATCATATAGAAATAAATATTTGAAAGATGCTTTGCATTTATTAATGAACTCAACGCTCTGTAAATTTCAAATTTTCATGCATTTAGATGGTCGATTGGAATAAATTCTTGAGAAATTAAGGATTACTTAAAAAGAGTCGCATACCCTTTAGTTTGTAAATTACGCCTAAACTAGGGTAATAATTTCCGAACAATAATCTGATCCATAATCAATTCAAGTCCAACACAAATCTGGCAAAAATATATATTATACCATCGGAGCAGCTGGTACGGCAGTATTCCTGAAATAGTCCTAAATCAAGGAGAATAATTTGCAGGTAAATGTGAAGATGTGGCTACTGATTGTAGGCGACGTGGCTTACGTTATTGTTCCCCCAACAGTAACTACATGGCTTACAACTGCAGGAAGTTTTGTGGATATTGTAATGGTAAATATGATTTATCAAAATCTTAAAGTATTTATAATGAGATGACTGCAAACTAAAAATGATATACCGTCCACTTATGGAGTTTACTACAGAAGCATTTGGTTGTATCCATCGTTCCTGTGATGGTTAAAAAATATTGTCCAAAAAACAAAAACCAATAACAAAACAAAAACAAAAAACTACAGTAATATCAACTGAAAAGAAAGGAAATGCTTCACAAAAAGGGAAATTGAAAATTTAAGTAATTTATTTAAACTGTTTGTTTATATTTTCTAAAGAAAGGTAAATATTAGAAGGAAAACTATTGACCAAACTTTACGACAAACGCGATGACTTTATATTCAGAATTGTGAACTTTCCTTTCATTTGTGGCAACATTCCTTCGGCTCCTGTGTATGGAGTGTTCATATCACAACTCATACGTTATGCCATACCTTGCCGAAACTACGCAGAATTTTTGTATCGCGCTAGAGCTCTGACAAGTAGGCTTCTGGAACAGTGTTATGTTGCTACAAGATTGAAGTCATCACTTCAGAAGTTTTATGGTCGTCATCATGAACTCGTGGATCGTTATTATGTATCCATCAGCACCATGAAAACTGATTTATTCAACGGGTCATAGTTTTCCTTTCCTCGTTTGTCTACCCCGGACATGACTTTTTATGAGCAACTCGGCGGGTGTTTCTAGAAAAGCAGACGCTTACCCTACCGTTGCACCTGGTCCATGCTCCCAGTTTTTAGCGGAGTCCGAGTTGCTCATTTACTTGTGTTACTTTGTATGTATGATTTTAGTTACTTTATGTTTTTTGTTGTGTATGTCAGTTTTCCATGTCTGTTTTTTTTGTACCTGGATTACATTCTTTTGATTACCGCTATAACCTTGGTTCCCTTGATTACTCTTTAAAATCGATTTTATACCCTTAACCATGTTTTATTTCCTTTTTTATATTAGAAACCACAACTTCAACTTCTCCCCCAACTACAGCAACAACAACGCCTGCTAGTAAGTACATTCTTGATAGGCAAGTAAAACTACCAAAACATAAATAAATAAATAAATAAATAAATAAAATAAAACACAAGAACAGGAGCGCATCAAGAAGTGATCCTAATAGTAATGCCAAAATTATTATAAAAAAATCTATCCAAACTTGTATAATAAAACTTTCAAATTAAATCATTTACAATTCTAGTAAACGGAGTCTGATTGTCTGTATATCTTTATTTTCAATTATTTAAGGATTATTTTTAATGTTTGACCAAGTAATTCGAAATAAACAACTTAGGGGCGGTTTATGAAAAGGCGGAAACCGTCCCAAAAATGGGTTATGGAAGCAATACGTGGTCAAAAAAAAAATTCTTATAATTTAATTTCTAATTGATTCCAGTCAAAATAAGGATTTGTCCCTTCATCGTCAAAGTCTCTTTTAGGTTTGTTTTATTTGTACTGCGAATTATGGACCGATCGACATCAATGACGTCACAGTACCAAGTTTGTCTATGGAACCCTGAAGAGAAATAAACAATCAAATTCAAGTTATCTCTTTAACACTGAACAAACCCCTTTATTGTTTCTGATTCTTTATAATTTGTTTTTGCAGATGTAACACCTCACATCATTCCTGCAGGTAGGGTTAGTGCACTCCTAATAAATACATAGTTCGTTGGAATTGCTGCGTGTGATCCGAATTTAATAAAAAACAAATAGTACATAATTTACCCCAGGATCCACAAAGCTGGCTGCGTTCGAATACGAATTGGCAGCTTATATAGTATATTTTTTACTTAGTGCTCTTGGTAGTAGGGTCCTTATACACTAACAAAAAGGTTAAATTCCAAACAATTATGACTAGAAATGCCAGGACCTGTTAGCAATTAATTCGAAATTTTAAAATGTTTACTATTTTATTTACAAAAACTTTGCTCCTGTCGATCTCTGCATGCCTAGTTGTTATTAAACACTTACTAAAGATGAAGTTTAAAATGTCGTAATAAATAAATACAGCATATTTTTCCGACGCGGTCAGTATGGTTTCGCTTTTTACCCTTTGACCTTAAGGGCGCTCTTCTATGGAAATACAAGTCACCTGATCGCAATTCTGTTTCTCGATTGGCCAAATACTGATAACTTAGTGGCGTCCGAAAAAAACTGTATCGAAAATTAACATTGCGTGGCATGTCTTATTTTCTTGACTGAAATGTAGAAACTTATAAGTAAAAAAGACATTTTAAAGACATTACTTGCTTCTTCATAATATCAGTCAAGATTAGTGAAGGGAAACTGATAATGTTTAGGACAGAGAACGATATATGTGGTTTCTGTGTGTGTTTTAAAACTAATTTTTACTTAGAACTAAGCTTTCCGTGTTCATTACTGTAGATTGGTCATTGTTACATTCAATTACAGGTGGATGCACGGACAGACTGACAAACTGTTACCAATATGGTTCAACAATGTGCAATGTATATAAACAATGGTCGATCCAAAACTGTGCAAACTTTTGCCGCTATTGTCACGGTAATATAATATAAATTTTATCATTCGCTTGATGTTTACAATATCAATGCTATCGCGACTTTTACGCGATAATCAAGGTGAAGTTTTACCATACCAAAAATTGAAACAGGTTTGCGTTTCTAGCAATTTTCTGTTACTTGAAAATCTATAGATCTCTATCAAGAAATGCCTATGAATAAATTCTGTCAATCACTTCAACGAATATGATTTTCATAGTTTGCCTTTTTTTTTGGTATTGCAAAGGCGTGATGTGAGAAAAAGAAAAGCAATTGATATTTACGCTGTTGGTTTCCTTGGTACCAGTCTTTTCATAATTTTTGAGATTTTGACATAAGATTAATGCAGTAAATTAATGAAGTGCTATCCTCTTAGAAAAATAGATTTGTTTTATACTTAAAATTTACATGTTCTTTGATTATTATGTTTGGTAATGTATATTTTTGTTTTTTTTTTTCTGGTGTTTTTGTAGAAGTAAAGACAACCACACATTCGACACTGTTAGAGCCACTTCAGCCAATTATTGGGTGATTGTATGATGCGTATTAGTGTTATTGAATACAAAACAGAAAAATATCACTTGTTGGCATGTCAATAATTAAGTCCCAATTTTTAATCATAACTCGTACGAATGTTTTAACGTCCGTGCGAGACCCGACAGGGTAGTCAAGGACGTTAAAAAAAGCCTCAGTCAAAATGATTTAATCACTTTCACTCAATGATATTAATAGGAAGTTCTTTTCGACACGAGTGATTTTTTTTGGTATTCACAAAAGCCAAATATCGTCAAAAAATACCGAAGCGTAAACAATGTGACATTTCAAAAACACTGTACGTCAAAATCCAAATACATGGCCAGAACGTAAAAACAGTCAACAATCTATATACAGAATATATGGAAAGGAATAAAAGAGTAATCAAGGGAACCAAGATTCTAGCGGATATCAAAAGAATGTAATCCAGGGACAAAAACCCGATCTGGAAAACAGACACACACAACAAAGAACATAAAATAGGCAAAATAATAATACAAAGTAACAAAAGTAAATGAGCAACTCGGGTTTTAACTAAAAACTGGGAGCGTGGATCGGGTGCACCAGTAGGGTAAGCGTCCTCTGCTTTTCTAGAAACACCCACCGAGTCGCTCATAAAAGGTCAAATCCGGGATAGATGAAAGAGGGTAGGAAAACTATGATTCATTGAACAAATCAGTTTTCATGGTGCAGTTGGATACAGGAATGTAGAAAATGTGGGAATCTCAACCAATTTGAAGGCAAGTGTAAATCAAGAAAGAGCTCTTTGCACGTTTAAAATTGGATATGATAAAAGGCATTCAGTCTTTTAATATAGGAATAGGCGGCAGAGTATGTAGAGCATGCGAAAGTGGCCCGTGATAAACCCACAAAAGAATATTTTTATTTAAAAATGTGAGATATGTCGTACGCACGAAAGGAAATAACAGTAGAACATTATTTTCTCCCATTCATAGGCTTTATTCACACCGCACAAGCGAGTGATTAAAAATTTGTAATTTCCCGCCACGTGCCGACTCCAACGCTTACTACGATTACCATGTTTACCGTGTTTACAGTTGTTATTCATAATGTTGATCAATTAAATACTTGTTGATTTACGAATGTTATTCATATTTTAAAAGATTAGTTGGAGAAAAAATTCGAGTTGCTCATTTGCTTCTGTTACTTTGTATATATGATTTTAGTTACTTTATTTTCCTTGTTGTGTATGTCTGTTTTCCATGTCTGGTCTTTGTCCCTGTATTACATTCTTTTGATTACCGCTATAACATTGGTTTCCTTGTTTACTCTTGGTAGTGTATCAAGTTATCATAATGGTAGTGATATCGATGACGCAATGTCTTGATGACTGGAGATGTAGTTGATGTTGGGAGAATTTAGGGTGTTGTTTAATTTATTTTTTATGGTTTTATTATGGGAGAAACTGATTTTCCCTCATTTCTCTCAGGGATTAAAGAATTTCTCCACTCTCGACAGTTAAATTTTAGATTTTAACTATCTCGAGTAGAGAAATCTTGTAATCCCCACGAGACTGAAGGAGAATCTATATATATATAACGATGTACCAAGTCCCCATCATCAAAAGGTGGAATAGACCCTATAAAATTTCGGGATAGGGATAACTTAGTCAGAGTGGACTAATATTCAAACTTTTGTGTAATCGATTATGTATAAAACACGATATCTAGTACCATCACCATCAAGCTACGATAGCATTTCTTGCACAATGGAATACAAGATATTGTCTTCAGCGACAACAGTCCAACATTTGACTGTTCCGAATTCAGAAATTGCAATTTTGTGGGAATTCAAACTCGAAAAATCACTGTGATCACAATTATATCTACAAAGAAATGAGAAAGTCGAAAATGCAATAAAAACCACAAATCAACTAATATGGAATGCAAGAGTTGGTCAGAAAGATCCATATTTAGTTATTCTTTATTTTGAAAACTCTCCAACACTAAATTTGCAAACCGGTGCAAGTCAACGTGTAATGAAAAGCAGAACAAAACACGTAGCTACTTACAAAACAAAGTTTATGACAACCAAAGGCGTGTTACAAAATTATGTTTGCAAAGAAATTCAATAAAAACAACAGAAACAACAAATCTACTACTTATATAATCATGGAGCGAACCATTGAAAAAAAAGAGATGTCCGAGGACACAGAACACCAAAGAATGTAGAAAAGGAATCATAAAGAAAAAATTGAATATGAGATCATATGATGTGGAAATTGGACAAAGGATTTATCGCAGGAATAGTCACATCAACAATACTTACGAAGACTCAGAACAATTATTTCATAGCCGGAGTAGATCTAATGAAATTTCGGGGTAAGGATTACTTAGTCACAATTGACTATTATTCGAACTTTTGGGAAATCGATTATAAAAAAACACGATATCTACTACCATTACGCAGAAGCTGCGATCACATTTCTCGCGGCATGGAATACCGGATATTGTCTTCAGCCACAATTTTCAAACATTTGGCTTGTCAGAAGTCAGAAGATTTGTAACTTTGTAGGAACTCTAACTCGAAACATCATCGTGATAAATTAAAACCAGTAAAGTAATGGAAAAGCGGAAGGCATGACTTCATCAGCAAGATAAATATTTAGCTATTGATGATTTTCGAAACACTCCACTACAAAGGTTCGAAACAAGTCCAATTCAACGTTTAATGAATAGAAAACAAATAAGCAACTACAAACGAAAGAAAGTTTATTACAACAAAACACGTGTCACAAGATTATGTTAGCAAAGAAATTAAGTAAAAGGAAGTGAAACAACAGTTCTAATATAAAGGAGCAAAGAACTTACGGCCAATGAAAACGGAACAAAGATATCGTTCTAATTCAACCGACGACACGAAACAACATTGCGTATCTAACAGGCGATAAAAATTGATAATGAAAATTAAACGTGCATCGACTTCCCCTAAAAATAATTGCTTTGGTAGCGAAATAGCAACTATTGAAGTAAAAGAGCCTGATAGTAGGACAAAAACAAGTTTTAAATGCATTTATAGAGCAAAAACATATTTTGTCACCGGTGACAAAATTCATGTTAAGTCAGTTTGCATCGAAATCATAAATATTTCACGGCTTCCAAGAGATCGTATGATCTTGAAATATTGCAAAGAAAGCATTCATTAATATCTACACGAGAACGCGCTAATTGAACAAAAAGTTTTTTGTCCTGAATCGCCATCAACTCCCAACTCTTAAAATGAAGAGATTATCATGTCATTGCACTTAAGGAATGTCGTCAACGCATCAACTCTTATAAACTGTTTCGATTAAGTTTTAAGCTGGGTTTTCCTATCAATGTCATCTTGCATCAGAATCAAGTTTAATCATTTCTTTGTAACAAGCAAGTACTATGGTTTTCATCCAATATAGCTATGACATTTTGAATAAAAGGTTCCTGATATGCACGTACTAGCGCAAGATTCCGTGGCTAACGGAATGCGTTCTTTAATCCTGGCTTGAATTCCACGGTGTGTTACCGTCATATTTGTGGCACCATCGTATCCATGTCCACACATCTTAATAATTTCGATTCCACACCACTAATATCTGGATGAGTGTCTCCTCAGGTTCTATACTTATATCTCCATTCGAGGAATTCCTTACAAAGCCTTTTTCTCACAACCAAAGAAGCGCACAAGATGGAGATTTGCTCATATGATACACAATACGTCGTCTCGTCGGCAATAAACCCAAAACAACAAAATAAGTTACAAGCTATCTATAACTACTCTCTTCTTTATTTTTCACACATTAGCTCATTTTCTTTGGAAGGTGGCATCTATTTCCGGTAAACCTAAAGCTGTATATTGGGCCTGGAGGTTTATGAGAGCAACGAGGTTGCTCTTTTACTCTGTATATCCCGTGATCGCATTTTTTGTCTAACATAAATACGATTTCCTTGATAATAAGCCGTTTGTTTTCTCAGTATCTTTATGGTGATGTGTTGATAACAGGGCAAGTACTTCGGTTTAGTTCCCCTTACCCCCGCTGGTCGTTACACTCGTTTGTCATATGATGAATTGAGAATTCAACAACATATCTTTATGTACCACACATGTAACTCAGATTTGTTCATTCACTCACAGATGTGGATACCCAAAAGAGCGCTTATTGTCGTACAGAATAAACATTCGCTACATTTGCGTGTACCGCATCCAGTGGTGTACCAAAAAAAAACAAGCACTTTAGAATCATTCTAGTTTTCCATTGAAACTTCTGCAAATGGACCAAGTGTTTCGCAATAAAACCTAAATCTGAATGCGAAAATCTGAGGATAAAGTGACCTGAAACATAGTCGACTGACGGACGTACCGGTACCTAACATCTAACCGAATACAAAACTAAAAAAATTCAAAACTTTTTTACTTTGGCTAAGCGCAAAACTTTTGCAAACCTTTCGGACAATTTGTGAAGGCCAAGTTTATATATTTATATTGGCAGACGCGCAAAAAAGGAAAGCTGAAACAGGAAATTTGTAACAACTCTTCCTAACATAGAAACAAACAACCACAATAAGTCTACAGGTCTTCAATGACCATTGGGAAATTCCAAAATCTGGAGTTTTTAATAGTACGCATGCATGTGCAATGTGTTTTTTTGTTATATGTGTGCACGTTGTTTGGCTTTTCAAAGTTGTGTTTGTCTTAAGTGTTTAATGTTGTGTATTTGTATGTATGATAATTTTATTGTTTCCATGTATTGTTTTTTTTTCTGTTTTGTTGGTCAAGTGATCGTCAGAAGTTATTGTTACCTTGTTAAATTGAATACCAGTATTTTTTTTCTATTAACTGTTTCAAATGATCCTAAGAGTTTATTGTTACCTTGTTGAATTGAATACAGAATCAGACTCATGTGTTGCTCCAGTGACATTCTTAAGAGCCCAAATCTTGGATCAATCCATGTGTAAAAGGTATCTTGAATGGTAAGGTATATTTTCACATGTGATTTGAATTGTTCACCTATAATATACAATAAAGTCAACTTGCCAACTTCCAGTTTAACACATGGTATAGTCCAACATTTTCACGTCTGTAGATCGTCACTAAAGCAATATTACTGACTTAAATGCAACAGCTACAGGTAGATCGAAATATCCATGGTCCAAATCACAGTAACCATCACTCTTGATAACTATGGCAAGCCAAAGTGGACAAAAATGAGCATTTTCTAATATAGCACAGTTCGCCAATCTCATTAGTGATGTCATATTCACTAATTTGCATATCATTAAATGTCAAATTGGTTGGCAAATAAACAACTAAATAAACAATTGACAATTTCATGATTAGAATCCCAATTTTCAACAATTTCATGATTAGAATCCCAATTTTCAGAACTTTATTACTTTGTAATTTTATATCCAATTTTGGTTCTGTAAAATGCTTCATTTAGATAAAATAATTCATATTATGTATGTAAATTTATAACTGTTTTACTTGAAAAAATAATTTGTAGTGATATTTATATGTAAACCTCTATTTTTGTATAAAATTATAATTAAAATCTTTTTACATATAGTCTAATTACTGAATATTTATTTAAAAATTCCATGGATAAAAAGAATTTTATTTATAATGTTGGGAACTAAAAGATGATGGAAATTTTCAATTATCTTTAAAAATGACAAAGTTATGATGATTTAAAGTTGATACCCTATGCAACTCAATGGATTTTTTGCAAACCAAAACCAAATCGCAGGTAAGTGATGACATCACAAAGAACTCTCCAAAAAATGATTTTTTAATATTACAAATTAGATTTCTTACATCACAAAACGCTTTTTTAATATTAAAAATTCAATAGAATTTCTAATATTAAAAAACTATTTTTGAATATTAGAAATTCATTTCCTAATATTACAAATTCAATTTGTAATATTACAAATTGTGTGATATTTCATAATATTACTAAATCAGGAATTTGTAATATTAGAAAATGAATTTTTAATATTACAAAACGAATTTCTATTACTAAAAAAAATGATTTTGTAATATTAAAAATTCATTTTCTAATATTACAAAATATTGATTTTTGTCCACTTTGGCTTACCATAGATATCTGTCATTATAACAATGTGTCCAACTAAACTACCAACAATGTGTCCAACTTAAGTACCAATGAACAACTTTGTGATATCTTTAACACAGTAGCTATCAATCATGATGACTTAAATTAACCTCTAACCTTTGATCCACCCACCAGTATGTTAGTGTAGCCTTTGAGAAATTGACCAATTTAGAAGAGATCATATTAAATGTTTTAATATAGTTTCAGCAGTATATTTGAAATAAAATGAATTGACATACATACAAAGGTCTTAATGCTGCTGAATTTAGATAACAAAAATAATGATGCACAATTCAGCAGTACACTTAAAATTAGAAAACAATTGACAATAAAAAAATCTTAATGCTATCATATAAAGACAAAAATCTGAAATTATCTATAGAGTATATTTTACATACAATCATTATTTCTTCTTGAATTAGAAGTGTAATTTTACATTTGTAGGTCTCTTTTTCATCAAATGTTGATATTTAAACGAATTGGAAGGAAATTTTTTTTAGGCAACTATGGAATCATGGGGTTTGGCTAGCCATAAAACCTGATTTAACCTAACATTTCACTTTAAAATGCCTATACTAAGTCATGAATTAAGGGACTAATTTAATTTTTTTTGGGTTAATCCTTGGTTTTGTCAATTAATGTACAAAAATGTCTCCCTTCTCAATATATGATAATGAGTTCAATACTTTATAACCTTTATTTAGTAGATCAAGCAAAAATACATGTACTTTCATTTTCAAGCAATAAGATACAAAAATATTTTTTTTCTTCAAATTTGTATTTGTACTGTTAATGCTCAATAACATTTATACAAAAATTAGTACATCCATATCAAATTTATATCAAAGCTATAAAAGGTATAAGGTAATCAAACTAAACATACAAAAACCCTGGGTAATGAAAAAATTCTGTACAAGTCATATTCTTTGTCATTATTTAGATTAGCTTTTTAAACTAAAATGAAAAAGTCACATATATATATATATCACATCCAAAGTTACATTTCATGTATGCATGCATTTTTTATGATAAAAAAATCCTTAAAATGTTATGGAGAGCTCATGAAAGTGGGATTAAATGTGAGATCTCTCATTCATAGCTTTTACTACAAGTTTCACAAAACATTACTAAATTATTCTCATATATGATAAAAAGATTTGAAACAAAATCTGTGTTAGACTATAAAAACTATTACACACTAACAATAATTTCACACTGAACTTCAAAAGGCAAAAAAACATTATATTTAAATGTGAAACACTAATTTTTATCAGGACTTTCTTGTACAAACTCCCAAAAAATAGATTAGCTCAACAAAAATTTGTATCAATGATAATAAAAACAAAAATCAAAGAAAACAAGGATTAACCATAAATTTACTAAAATATATTTAAGTACTTCTCTGTCTACGAATCAGGCAAAATGTGTATAAGGTGTGGCACATAAGGAAAAAATACAGAGATTTTATTGTATTATCCAAGTATTTATACTTCATAACCTCAAGAGATTACTGTTAAAGTGTTTGTAAAGTTTGCCTTTTTAAGATATTGATCGGTCAAATTTAGTTGAAATGCACTATGGAAAAATGGTGGGAAAATTTCCAAACTTTTTCCTTATATTAGCAGTAAAAAAAAACTCTACATCACAAATGCTTCAGGATAAATTTAAATAGCTTTTCAGTTGTTTTCTTGATGTATCTGAATATACTTGAGGCAAAAAAGACCAAATTGAGAAAAATGATGTGCTATTCATTGCCTGATTCTTACACAGAATGGTATTTAAGTACAACCCTTGTCAAAGTACCTGGTAACAACAGACAACAAAATAAAATGATCTAAAGAGCTTGTCATGGGGTGATAAAAGGGAAATCAAGGAAACCAGGATTTGAATTGTTATCAAAAAGGGCATAATGAAAGAATAACAAATAAACAGGAAATAAAAGGAACACACAACAAAAACCTGAAATAACCAAAATAACACATACAAAAAAAAACAATAGTAAATAAGCTATTCAGCATTTCAGCATTGAAAGAATTTGGCTAAACCAAATGGCTTTGGAGATATATGAGAACAATTTCTGACTGACCCCTTCGTTCTATTTTTAGTAAGAGCAGCCATGCTTTTTGAGGGATCAAAAATACCAAAATCAGTTCTATATAAAATATCCTAACAAGTTGATTCCAATTGGTCTGGTTGTTTCAGAAGAGAAGATTTTTGAAAGAAATAACATAATAAGATAGGGAAAAAACATTGAAAAATGGCAATAACTCCAACATGGCTTAAAATATTAAAACAGAAAATTGATCAGAGATAGATCTCATCATGCTGAACACTTTTACTCTCAAAATTTGGCATAACCAAATGGTTCTGGAGGTACATGGCAAAAAAGTTATGTCTGACCCCTTTGTTCAACTTTTAGTAATGGAGGTCATGTTCTTTGACAGATCAAACTTTCCACTTCAGTTCTATGCAGAACATTCATATCAAGTTTGGTTTTGATTGATCAATTAGTTTCAGAGTAGATAAATTTTGAAAAAATTGTTGAAGGCAATGATGACGGAATACATGTGATGGCAATAGCTCACATGGCCCTTTTAGCAAGGTGAGCTAAAAATGGCAGGTTTTATGAGTCTGTGTCTCCCTTACAACAAAACTTGACTATGTCCACAAAATATTTGTGTGTCAGAAGTACAGACAGATGGTGACCAAGGCAGACAGACAGGTGGACAAAATACAAAAATATTGAAGAAAAAGAATGGAAATGGTGAAACATTACAAATGCACTAGCCTATAACCTAAATACAAAAATAGTAAATACTTTAGAGAACACCAAAACGCCTTCAACAAGTGTAAACACTGCTTTAAATAAGCTCAGACAATCACACAAAAATTGGTTTAAATAAAAATTACAAAATGTTCCAAGTTTAAAAGTAGTCATAAATGTAATATTTCAATACCACTACATGTACTTACAAGTACAGTGAAAACTGTCTGAACCAAACTCATTTTGAACTGAAAAATTTCTTTGGTTTAAAACTTGTGCCAAAAGTATCAAAACTCAGATGAAGGGACTTCAGTAGATGTTTGGTCCAGACAGGTTACCCTTTTGTCAAGAGTTTGGTTTACACAGGTTACTGTTTTATCAAGAATCTGGTTTACAAAGGTTGTTGTTTTATCAAGAGTGGTTTACACAGGTTACCATTTTATCAAGAGATTGGTTTACACAGATTATACTTTAATTATTGAAGAGGATGGTTTAGACATGTTCCTGTTATATCAAGAGTTTGGTTTGGACAGGTTACTGTTTTATCAAGAGTTTGGTTTAGACTGGTTACTGTTTTATCAAGAGACTGGTTCAGACACATTACTGTTTTATCAAGAGTTTGGTTTAGACAGGTCATTGTTTTATCAAAAGTTTGGTTTAGGCAGGTCACTGTTTTATCAAGAGTTTGGTTTAGGCATGTCACTGTTTTATCAAGTGTTTGGTTTGGACAGATTACTGATTTATCAAGAGACTGATTCAGACAGGTTACTGTTTTATCAAGAGTTTGGTTTAGACAGGTTACTGTTTTATCATGAGTTTGGGTTAGACAGGTTACTGTTTTATCATGAGACTGGTTCAGACAGGTTACTGTTTCATCAAGTTTGGTTTAGACAGGTCACTGTTTTATCCAGAGATTGGTTTACACAGGTTTCTGTTTTATCATGAATCTGGTTTACACAGATTACTGTTTTATCAAGTCTGGTTTACATAGGTTATCATTTTATCCAGATTTAAGTTTAGACAGGTTGCTGTCTTATCAAGAGTTTGGTTTAGACAGGTTTCTCTGTATGATGAATTTTTGATTTACAAACTGAAGACTTTCAGTGATTTTGACCTTTAGTTTCTAAAAAGGATTTTTTCGTATTATTGCTATTAATCCATCCACCTAACTTCACAGTACATTAGCTTATGTTGTATGGTTCCAACTAACAACCCATTCTTGTATGAAGATGCTACAGTAGACGCTGATAAGAAGTCTCCATCAACACTTAACACCTCTGTAATTTTTGTGACTTTTCCTTTATCCATATGAAGTTTAATTACCTGAAAAAGTTAAAGAAACTTGAAATAATTTGATGTTACACAACTTAACAGTTTTATTAAAAGCTGGGAAAGGTAGGAACATTACAAGTTATCATGCAAAAGCAATATACCAAATATCTAAGCATCCCCTGAAATAGATGCTTCAAAATCTGTACAGAAAATTTCCATTATGTATTACCTGAAATATTACTAAGTCTGTGTGTAAACCGAAAGTAGATGAGCCAGAAGCCTGAAAAGGGGAGACACAGTACAAATCATTTTGCAAAAGCAAAATATCAAATATCTAAGCATTCATTCAAATAGAAGCTGAGATATGTTACGAAAAGTGCAATAGAGGGCCAGACAGACAGACAAGGTGATTGCTATACAACAATAAATATAATAATTGCACTCAACTAAAATAATTTTTCAAATGTAAAATTCAATAAAAAATTTAACTAAATCTGAATGCATAAATATTTAAACAAATCTTGTATCAAAGAATAAAAAAAAATATTAATGGTTTGAATAGTACAGAGGATTCAACTTACAACTCAAAGAACAAAAGAACAAAAACTTTTCCCATCTTACCCATATAAAAAAATCCTCTTATTTGCATAACATAAGGCCAAAAATGAGAAAATTCCTCTTAACTGCAAAAATATTTTTCAAAATTTACCTAAAAATGCACCTAAACAGATAAAACAACAATACATCTTTAGTGAAATACCCAAGATTTCTTAAGAAATTTGTTTTTACAACAATATTTTCTTTTTCTTTTGACTAGACACTAAATCAGGAATCTAATTAGACACGAGGAAAAAATATACCCCACTTGAACAATGAAAACTATCAGGTATTTTCCCTTAAAATGACCATTCCTGTTTATTGCATATTTTTTCAGACAAATAGATGATGCGATTAACAGGAATCCACTGTATTACAGAAAACACCACTCAAATCACAACTAGTCAGATGAAGCACAACATACTGGTAATAACTCTCACTTAGTTATAAAATTTCGGTGGTTTGATTATTACTGAATTTGATCAAATTAGTGGAAATTACAAAATAACTGAACAAAAACGGTCAATCATTTCATAGTAATTTAAGTCTGTGTCTGTGCCTATAAGTCTTTGTCAATAGTCCAATTAAATACCTAAGGAAGTTCATCATGTGACTATCTATTCCTGAAGTTAATTATATTGCTGGCTGTAAATTTTCTGGGTAGATACCTAAGGAAGTTCATCAGGTAATGGTCATTTAATCAAAGGAAGACCAACTGTATTCCTGAAGTTTACTATGCTACAAACAGTGATGTAGTTAAAAAATATATCACACGAACTCCATTTTATCCTCGTTTTTTTTTACATGTTGGACATTTATGTCTCATTATATTACTCTCACAGTATCAACATAAATGTTAAGCCAGTGCTATAACAATGATAAAATGGAGTTTCCATGATATATTTTGTTTCTAAAAGAACTAGTTTCTTCATATCTTCTTAAAAGAAGCAGTCTACATGTTGCATGAAATGGCAACGTCATGGAGCAAAATTCTATTGTGACCTTGGTAAAATTTGGTAAAAACTGGAAATAAGATTGTCATATGCCTATGATGTTGGTGATATGCTTATCAAAGTTTTACCATGAGTGTAGTCTAAAGACCTATAAGCACATCATTTTAGAATATGTAATTCTAAACAACAAACCTGTGATGGAGAAGGATACTCTGGATCATCAAGCTGCATGGCAACTTTCCAAGTAATAGGATGTGCCCCAAATAGAACATTGCCATCTTTGTCTATGGTAGGATTATCTGCTCCTGTACTCAGTTGTACTGACTACAAATAATGCAGTTGCAGAAACATAAAACATTGCCTTGACATAATAACAGTGTAAGTTAAAGGATTCAGAGATTTCAAAAGGGAGGTGTCAGGTAGGGGGCAGAAAAAAAGAGGATTCCAGGCTACCGTGTTTAAAAAATCCATTTTTATGCCAAAAAATAAAAGTAAAATGGGTCATCAGTGTGTCTCAAAATAATAGTTTTATCTGAATGAATATAAATAACAACTAAAAACATTTTATTTTATTTTCATTGTAAATTAAATGCTTTGCAGCGCACACCTTGTTATGACTGCAAAGCTAAAACCCCGAATAGTTTGGTTTGGTATGGTTTAATACATTTTAATTATTCTTATTAAATGTTTGACAAGATTCTGACCAGAGTGATCAATTAAGAACCTAAACATTTGTAGTTAGCCATAAGAAATAAGCAATTCATACAAAGTTGAAGAAAATGCTTATTTCTGACCCTATTCCCTGATTGTTAACTAAATTCTTGCTGTAAATGCTGTCTGAAACAATAAGAACCATACCTGATACCTAGTAAGTGTTCCATTGCTCTGCCTCTTGTATACATAAAATAAGTTACAAACAGACTGCATCATATAGACAAATCTGGAAATTAAATCAATGTACCATTACAGAAATAACATTACATTGGATACAGCAGGAAACTCACTCAAATTCTAGCCAGTCCTGCATACAATTTTTCAATATATTACCTACATGGCTGTATAGATTTTTGCTAGAATTAGCCAGCCCACCAAAAAATAGCCAGTCTCGGTTTGGTGGGCAGGCACAAAATTTTAAATTTAAATAATAATTTTCAAAATCAGACCAAATATAAAATAGTTTGTTATCTCATGTTTGGCCCCTTTGATCCAATATAACCAACAAAAAAAAAAACAGGAAGAGATACATGAAATCTGATTGAAAAGTGCAGGCAGGGATTTTTATGATGAATTCAGTAGAAAACAAATTGAAATCAGCAAATAAAAAAAAAAGTAGAATTTTTTCGGGGGTGGCCCCTTTGACTCCTTATAATTTGAAAACCGTAAGAAATGTCTGAAATCTGATTAATAAACGCAGCAATGGATTTATATGAGAAATCCAACAAAAAATTTGAAATTGGACCAAAAGTAAAAAAGTTTGTCTTTCCAGATGTGGACCCTTTGACCCCTTATAACTCAAAAACATTTCAAAATCTGATTGAAAAATGCAGGCAGAGATTTTTGTGGAGAATCCAATAAAAAATTGAAATTGGACCAAAAAACAAAAAAAGTTGAATTTCTAGAGCATAGCCAAACTTTGACCCCTATAACTTGAAAATGGTCCACAGCACATAAGATCTCTTTTGATACATTTGTTTACAAGAATTAAATAAGGAACACAATAAAAAAAGAATAATTGAAATTGGAAAAAAAAACAAACATTCTACATGGGTTTTAATAAAACCCATATTTTTACCCTATTTTACCCCTTTTTCTAAACGGTAGGGGCCACAAAGTCCTAATTAAATAGGAACCTTCCTTTTGTGGTTTGTAAAATCCTATAATAATTTCAGCACAATTGATCATTGACAACTAAATTTATTGCACAGGAACAAAAAGTCCCCAGATGCTGCTGCTGCAGCCGTAAACTCCTCCATACCATTATGCAAAAATTTTGAGTCAGATAAAAAACTGCTAAGTCAAACAATAAACAGAAAGTAGATGAGCAATGAACCTGAAAAAGGGAAGACATGGTACAAGTCATCACGAGAGCAATATATATACCAAATATCTAAGCTTTCCGTCCAATAGAAGCTGAAATTTCTGTTACAAAAAAAAGTGTAATGAATAAGGTGTATAATAACATCATTGTTGGTGATGTATTACCATGATGGCATATGTAATGTCATTATCAATGGAATATGTGAGACTTACTTGAACACCATTATTACACATGTGTTATAAGTACAAACAATTACTTCTCAATTATGTACATCAATTTCAAACAGAATGACTTAACCACTATATTTCAGATCTCCACTACTTACACAGGACATCGCTGACAACCCATATCTATAAACTTACTGTGAGTCTGGTGACACTATCAGCCCATTAGGAAGCTGCAACCCATTGTCCTGTTCAATATACTTGTTTCCATCAAAGTAGATCAATGATCCATAGCGAAGGGGAAGAAAGATTTCAAGTGTGGCCATAATAGTAGGACCTCTGTAGAATTGATAGTTAGTAAAATAAAAGCTGCTGTCACTGTCCATAGTTACATCATTAATGCTGAAATAAAAACAAACATAAAGTTGCACACATTGTTGTGCTAGTTATGCCCTCACTTGCACAGGAAGTTCACATCAGACGGCACCAAAATCGCTTCCAAGGTATGCCCATGTAAAGCAACACACCAAATTTGAAATCAATCTACCGATTTGGAACTTAGATCATTCCATATAGTGAAAAATGACAAAGTCCCATGAAACAGATACTAGTAATTGATATTGAACAGCAACCTCAATCACTTAACACCAAATTTAGAGTCAATCCATCCATCGTGATCTGAGATAATTGGGACAAAATTTAGACAGACGAATGGGCAGAAGGACAGGGTGATTCCATTATACGACCCACACGTTGAGTGGGGGTATAAAAATCTAATGGGACATTCAATGATTCCTAACTGTGTTATTCAACAGCACACCCTGCATATGATAAAAATCAAAGTCATTAAAAGGGGAATAGCAAATCCTTCAATTCATTTTCATGTTAATATATAAACATCACAAAGGTGGGAATTGGCTAAGTAAAAAATGCATGTTTTGAGATGTACAAATTGGATTGTGCTGAACATGAATGTTGATCTGTATCTTTTAGTACTGTGCTAATCAATTAGGCATTTTTTTTTAATCTGAAGACCCATCCTCGATTGCCATTGTACTTATATTTCAGTTAAATGAGATAATTTTGGTGTTTTCTTACCTCAAATAAGAATTATGAAGGGACTCGGGAAGATTTGCAGTGAAAAAATCTTCTGGTTTCTTTTGTTTGTAATGTTTGCATTTGTGTGACATCAACATGTTTCCTACCAACCAGAATCATAACGTTTCACGTGCTTTTCATTTTTGGGTATTTTTGACGTTTTCAGGACATTAGAGAAACAGAACATACACTCAAAGCTTGTTGATTATGAATTTCTCACATCGAGTGAAATAAATTTGATAGTTTGAATAGCTCAGCAAGCCTCGCGATCAAAACTATAAAATTTATTTCACTCAATGTGAGAAATTCCATAATCAACTCGTTATCGTTGTAGATTCTATATTTCCACTCTGAAAGTAATTATCACTATTGTCCCATTACTCACAAGTTTATAGCTAGATCTTTATATGTATGTAGATGTTTCAGCTGTCTTTTCTTTAAATCAAATTCAAATTTTTCTATGGTATCTTCATTTTTCCTATGGTTTACCACCAAAACCAAAACGGTTCCTAATATACAATAAACAAATAAATAAAAAAGTCCAAATATGGATTACAATAAATTCTGCAGTGATTGGGATTAGATAAAGCCATGATGCCATTTATCACATTCCAGTGGTTTATGTCTCGTTATAAAAATCAGAAATTTTTACAAAGAATGTTTAAGAATAATAGCACATTAAAATTCTCTTTGCATTAGAAATCGGCACATTCTCAAAGTTTTAACCCCAATCACTGAGAAATTATTACATGTTTTATAATGTAGGAAAAACTGTGATTGGATTGAAATATCTGGCATTACAGAAAATCAAAACAATTCTTTGGATACAGGATTATTCTTAATCTTGCTAACATTAAAATAACATTTCAGTCTAAAAAGACAAAATTACAATAAATTTGCATGATTATTCCTGAATGTACAGTAATCTGTCCATGGTGTCTTATATGTACTTCTCTGAAAATTATTTCTTAAGTAGCACTCCAGCTAAGAATCATGCAAAATGTGATTCAATGGTGAAAAGCCTACATATTTTTATTTTTGATATTTTGTTTGAAATGGCATAGTTAACAGAACTTATCATTCAGTTTTTCATATAAACCGTGTTCTTAGGAGATAAAATTATATAGAATGCACTGTAGATTCAAAATTAAGAGAGACAACTCTGTAAATGACACTCAAATACAATAGAACCTATTGGATATTCAATGTTGATTATCTCCTAAGAGCAGGCAGATTTGAATGAATAGTTACACATTTCAAAATATAGACCCAAAAACAACTTGATTACAAAAAAAAATATGTAGCCTTTTTTGGGGTGTATCACATTTTTCAGATTTTGCATGATTCTTAGAAAGACAGCTACTTAAATAAATTCAACTATGAGAAAAAATGAAAAGAACAGTAAAAGAATTTGAAAACACTGAAAAAATAAACAATAGATACCTGTTTTACTGGTCCTCACACTAATACCATGAGGAGCAAAGTCTGATGGGTCAAAGGTTTCTCCAATGAATTGTAGTTCTTCTATATTTTTTTCTGGATTATTAAAATCAAATAAATATATCCTTCCTCTTCCTCTCTTCTTCTCTATATAGGCACGTACTTTCGGTGATGCATTTGGCATTATAAGACCCTACAGAAAATAATTTAACACATTCCACTGGTTATACCATATAATAACAACATGACCTAAATTATAGCGAGTAATATAGTTTACTTCACAGAATTTAAAGAGTTTGTCTTCCCTTGATCAGTGACAATTATCTGTTGAACTTCCTTAGAACAATTGACATTTAAAGTTTTGAACTTTCAGTTAACTACTTAAGATATTTCTTCAGGTAATGTTCATTCAATAAATGGAGACCAACTTACAAATGAAACTACATTACTCACTAAAAATGTGTAATGAATTAGAACAATAATAGAAAATGTCAAACACAAAAACTAATGTCTGCCATATGGCCACAGTCTCTTGTACTTAAAATATTGATTAATAATTATGACCTGATCATCATATAGGTTCAAAACCAAACTTTATTGAGACTTCAGAAAATGTTAAGTATTCAAAGAAAGATAACTCAAATTAATCAAAAACATTTTGACAACTGAAAATAACTGAAAATGAAATTTTATCCAGACTTCCTAATTCATTTTTTTTTTATATTCCAAGAAAAATAACTCTCAATCATTGAAAAAAGTGGGGTAAAAATAATTTAAATTGTTGCTAATCTACAGTAATCAAGGTAAATTACAAACATACAAAAAGATTAGTTCAATATTTATGTACAAGTACGCAAGAATTAAGCAAAACCTAGAAAACTCTGATGTATTTAGGAACAGAAAAACAGAATGGTGGATATACCATAACCATTTTATGGCAGGGCATAAAAATTACTTACAGATGTAATTAGGGTCAATCCATTGGGTAGTGTTTCCATATCTTCATATCCAATACCTATAAAAAAGAAAAGAATGATAATTAACCCCTATTTCTTTCTTCATTTTTTTCCAAATTTAGGTATTTAGTTGAATTACAGCAAGTAAAATAGTTAACTTCAGGGAATTAAATGACTGACTTGATGAAATGTTTTAGTTAACTAGGAATTAACAAAGAGATTCAAACTTTCTAACATTTTTGTCAAGGAAGACTATTTATAGCCTGAACTTGACTTAAAGATCGTCAGCAAGTGGGATTCAACCGGAAGTGGATATTGCCACATGGAACTGCCTAAATATTCTGCGGTCTGTTCTCTTTACCCTTCCCCTTTTTCACCTTGCAAATTTACGTTAGTATATCGCTCCGCCGCCGATCAATATGTGATGCTTTATTTTTCGTAAGAGATGGAAGTGTTATGACATCAAAGCTTTTGTAATATTTGTTGAATTGCAATATTTCTATGATTATGTGCTTATCTTAAACTATTTGAATCTTGTCTTAGCGAGCAGGACTATTTTTTCTAATTGACCTGACCCAGGTCAAACACGGTACCTCCAATAACCGAAAACAATATGGTGTCGGAAGGACAAGTGACTAATTTCAAAGTACTGACACCATATAGACTATTACAGACTTTTGTTAGGTATCTAGAAAGTGCTGGAATACTAATAAAAAAACTTATTTGAAAGTGTGTTTAAATAACACAGTGAGCAATTGTACCACCCAAAAACGTGTTTATTGAGGTTTTCAGATTTTCGATCTGGTTTTCAGTTAACACTGAGCTTTTTGGTTATTCAAGCAACCTGGTCAAACATTCATGATAAGATATCAGAAGTTTTTAAATGACAGATTTTCTTTACCTGCAATGTGCACTCTTTGAGTTGTTAGTATATTGTTAATATCTACCATTACAAGATGGGTCCAGTAGGTTTGAAAGTGTTAATTGTTTGTCAATCTTACCAAGGAGTTAAATACAGACTACTATCATGACTGTAAAGATCTATTGCCAATGTCGGGAGCTTCTAATAACGGATTTTTAGAGCTGCAATGTATAATTTTTGTGATGTACAAAAAACGTAAGTATAGTTTTAATGTTTATGATTACAGTGATGGTGTGGGGGAACCCAAGCTGCCACCCCTCATTTTCAAAGTGTGTGGATCTGCCTCTCCTAGATGGGTTCTGAAGGTTTGAGAAAGTGTTCTAGTGCGTGTAAATTACTGGTGAACAATTTTGATAAAAAATATTTTTACAAATGCTAAGAGTTTTCAAGTTGTTCTATATTTTATACACATTGTACTGTTAAATACATGTAAATCCTATATATATATATCATGTGTGTTTGATTTGATTCCAGGAATTTAAAATGCAAGCAATGTGTACATGTACATGAATAAACATACAAATGTACATGTAGCAAACAATATGATATATTAAAACTAGAAAATAAACATTTGAATCATGGAATTGTTAAATTGATATGATTTCGAAAGCAGAAACATTAACAATGTCTGTTTCAAAGGTAAGAATGAAAGGCAACGTAATTAAAATTAGATCTAAATTGCTCCCCCTTTTTTCTATGTCATATGAAGTCATGCGACAAAGGAATAAGAAGGAGCAAGTAAAAATCTAATCAGAATTAGATTTTGGGATGAAATGAAGCCATGTGGCATATTTATCATACTCAGTAGTTGATCTTGACCTATCAAAAAGAGAGATATCTAGTAAAAATTAGGTATTTATATGTAGCCAAACAAACTTTTAGAGCATAAAGAGTCCCCGCTTATGACATTACTGCTGAAAATTTTCCTAAATACGTAAAAAACGATTTGATTACATTTTTATTGTATTAGAAATTGCCCCATTCTCAAATTTTCAATCATTATCATTGTGACTGACCTGTGATTTAAATACCCTATATCACACCCCTACACTTATATTGCATACCTAAATCACAAGCCTAGACCTACAGTATTTCACGTACCCCTAGACATATATTGCATACTGTACAAATGTATATCACACCCCTAGACCTATATGGCATACTGTATATCACATCCTTACACCTACATGTATATCGCATACCCTGTATCACACCACTAGACTATATTGCACCCTTAGTCATACATAATATGTACATCATATACTGCATATCACTCCCCTAGACCTATATGGCATACCATATATCACACCCTTAGACCTACCAGGTATATGGCATACCATATACCACACCTTTAGACCTACCGGGTATATGGCATACCATATATCACACCCTTAGACCTACCGGGTATATGGCATACCATATATCACACCCCTAGACCTATATGGCATACCATATACCACACCCTTAGACCTACCGGGTATATGGCATACCATATATCACACCCCTAGACCTATATGGCATACCATATACCACACCCTTAGACCTACCGGGTATATGGCATACCATATATCACACCCGTAGACCTATATGGCATACCATATATCACACCCCTAGACCTATATTGCATACCCAATATCACATCTCTAGACCTACATTGCATACCCTATATCACACCCTAGACCTATACTGCATACCTTATATCACACCCTACACAGAACACACTTGAAGTATAATTAAAATATATGTTTTGATGAACATGACATGCCAAAATCTGTATCTGATGGGGTATCAATCCTCGACCTATATCACCCGCGACCAATAGCCCTAAGTGGGTTGATATAGGAGTCTTGTGTTGATACCGCATGTGATACAGATTTTGGCATGTAATATTCCGTATGGAATGTGTATTATATCCATATACATGTAAGTCATAATTGATTATCAATATGGTTCTTTTTAGTGCATTGTCAAGATATACATTTAGAATGCAGATCTTTAAGTTAGATACAGGATTTTCATGACATATGAAGGACACAGTCAATTAGGTTAGAAATTCTATGTCCATGAAAGTGGATTGAAAATATGATGGATATCAAGGCACCCAAAAGTAGACCTTTCCTAAGAGCTGATTTTCAGGGACATTCATACATGTACAATGTATTAGGTAAGTGAAGGTATACATAAATTTGTTCATATACTTCCAATGTACACAATGATTTAAAATTTTCAGAACTGGTGATAGGTCTACTGTAAACATTGCTAGTGTAGAACAGTTGTCATATGTCTTAGCAAAATTTGCAGTTTACATTTGTATGTCTGTGAACAGGAAATTTATACTGAAAACTTCAAAAATACATGTGCATGTACTCTAACTATGGTTACTGGCATATGCAGTACAGTATTAATTAAAGATTTCATACATGAAATTATGATATTTGTAATATAATAATACATGTATCAAATTTGTTATTTACTTTACAGTGTGACATTAATTGCTCATAAATAAATCAACATACAGGGATGGATCCAGATATTTTGAAATGGGGGGTCCAAACATCATTATAAATCATCAGGTAACTAGAAACCATACATGGGAGAAGCCCTAAAGGTTACAGACCACCAATTCAACCAATGAGCATTTGGAACGTACGCAAAAATAGTCCTACGCAGAAATTACCCCTGTTCCTCATAGTGCTGTGAAAAAAGTTCTCATCTTATTTAAAAAATTTAAACAGTTTCTGAAAGGAAAAACATTTCTGTACATTTTATAGGTGCATTTTGCTTCTTGTGATGTGAAGCCTAATCTCCATAATGATTTTTAAATATACCCCTATCTTGTGAAAACACTGGGATTTCCCATGCTATTTATAGACCCTTCACTTCCGGTGACCAGTACTGCACTGCAAGTCTGCTAACCCCACATGCCATTCTGAGGATTGTGAGCTGACATATGTAGAATCATGCTGATATATAGTCCTCTGTAGGTTAAAGTTAAGGTAAAGTCCAGAGAAGCCATTGAATATTTTGAAATTAGCATAGAAGTCTATGGAAAGTGGAATTAGTGGTTTTTAGCCTAAAGCAATATCATTAGTAAACTTTCCAGTTTCTGTATTTAGAAGTTTTGTCTAATACATGAAATGGCTTTAATTTATTGTTTTAAACTCACCACTTCAAACCACTTTAATGATCTTCCTGGTTATGAGGGGATGTTGTTTTAACAATGACCACCTGTCAGTCAGGTGAAAAGTGACCTATTCTACTCTTACCTATGTTACCTGTTATTAACAGTTATTGAAACAAAGATGTTCTCATGAAGTACACTGTACTACATTTTGGTAAAATCTGTTAGGTTTTATTTAAGATAAATTTGAATTATTTTAGAGAAAGAAGTGTTTATTTTTTCTCAATTAAGACAGCTGATAGAGATATTTTAAGAATAACATTTCAGAACACTAAAATATAATATGTATTTATTGTATTAACTTTTTATAATGTAGGACAGAAATTACAATGCTACAGAAATACTGTTTGCAAAATTTAAATCAACCAGTACTGACTAGGTGGCTTAAAAACCAGTAAAAACCTGGGACAATGATAACACCCAACCTCTATTTTTGCCTGATTTTGCACACAATTATATGTACATGTAAGAATATCTCTCATTAAGAGGAGGTTTCAACTCAGGGCCTAATCTAGACAACAATGACAAGGATAAGCTTTAGTAAATTCTGTTTGAAAACTAACAATATAGACATATTTGTTCATTTAATCTATTACAAAACACTGTCAATGAGAGCACAAACAAGGAGAAGTTTCTTTTTTTGCTCATTTCTTTAGATAAGGTCCTTAGTCAACCTAGCTCCCCTAGTCCACAGGATTCATTCCTACTTCATGCATCTCCAACCCGAAATTTCAAAGTGTGGATTTTTTCTAACTTTGAAAATCCATATAATATTGATAGTCAGTGATTCACAGTGGAGATCATATTTTTTAAGAAATGCTGGTTTAGGTATAAAGTATCAAGAAATTTGAGGACATAAACATACACAGCCAGAAATACCAAAAACAATAAAAGAGATGAAGATCCATAATTGCATTAATAAACAAGCAGTACTGATATGCATTTCATTAAAACAGATGGTTCTCTTTAAAATGACTAAGTTTTTTATTGTTTTTTTTTTAGCTTGCAAGTTTGTTACATGAATATTTGAGGTCTTCCTTGACTCAGTGCCTCAGCACTTTGATTATAGGTCTTTTATTCAAAATTTGATAAAAAATATACTTCACTGTAATTCGTTCAATTAACCTCCTATATAAAAGATCATCAGGTGATTATCATTCGATCAAGGGGAGACAAATTCTTTTCCCTGAAGTTAACTATTTTACTCAATATAAGATAACTATTCAGCGAAGCTTAATTGAACATGACTAACTTCAGTTTTACTTGCTACATAGATTTCAGATATTGTTAAATATTTTTACACAATATGATACAGATAACTGATTTTGTTAATCTTGAAGTTACATTTCATGGTGTTTGACGTTAAAACATTCAGTAGCAGTCTCTATAAATATTGAACAGGAAGTGATTCATGTTTATCAAGAAACCCACATCATTTATCATTTATTTTCATTTCTGATTAAGAAACAGTTACAAACAATATAAGCTGATAATAATTATTAGTTTTTCATTTGGTTGTTGCACTTTCGAGATAAAAATTATACTGACTGTGTATGAAATTTGCACTTTGTAAGAGTTATTGTTTTTGATTTGGTAGATTGAAGATGACAATAACTGTTTGGTTAACTCCAAAATATAGCTCTGTATACTATAGTTATGTAAAAATATGATGTATATGGGCCAGAAAGTAAAGTGTTTCAGTGGGTTTCTCTACATCTTGCATTATCTCTACCAGTTGTATGAATAACTTAAATGAGTTTTTGATCACAATTTACCTTCTCCTGGTACAATTCTACAAGGCCCTGGAGTGTGTGTTAACAAATCTTGCTTGTAGATTTCAAGGTTAATCCTGAAAACAAAATGTACCAAGAAATCATAACAGGTAGCTAAATCATTTAAGGAAAAGCATAAAATACAAAAATACTAATGTACCAGTAATAGTAGTGGTATTATTAGGAGAACGGATATGGTGAATATGTCAAAGAGACAACAATCCCACCATGATGAAAAAGGTCAGCTTAAGGCCACCCATGGGTCTTCAATGAATGACGAGGAAACCCTCACACCACTGGGCAGGCTGCAGCTGGCCCCTTTGTTTGCTTAAAATTACTACCAAAACAAAGTTTCACTGAGTAGCATTGAACAGTCAAGGTGGAAAACAGATTGTGTAATGGTTTCTACAGACTGCAGTAGCTTTTGGAGATATCAGTAAGCAGTATGTTCTCTACACAATCATTGGAACACATGGTCACACTTCATACCAGTAACCTTCAGTGCTTAGTTTTGGTTGAGGAAAACCCAGCTCTTACCAATAGAAAAAAGAACAGATATGGTGAAATGCAACAAAACCTGAAAAGGGGAGACACAGTAGAAGTCATTGTGATTGTGAGGAAGCAACATACCAAATACATGTATCTAAGCATTCCCTCCAGTAGAAGCTGACAAATCTGTTGTTTGTAAAAACTTACATTTAGCACAACCTAAGAATTACAAAATCTATCGGTAAACAGGAAGTGGATGAGCAACTAACTTGAAAAGGGGGGACATGGTACAAGTCATCATGAGAAAGCAATATACCATATATCTAAACATTCCCTTCAGTAAAATCTGGAAAATCTGTTACAAAAAAGTGTAATGACCAGAAGGATGAAATGAGGGAAGACAAGGTGATTGCAATAGAAATGTATATAGTAACAGAACAATGACACCTCTTCAAAATAAACTTAGAAGTCAAATAACAACACATTAATGACCAACATCTCCTGACTGTCTACAGTGACATGTCTGCAGTGGGGTTAATCTAGCTTAATAAAGCTGTAACCATGGAGTAGTAAAGTTAAGTACAATTAGGCAAGATTTGATGTAGTGCAATACAAACAAATGGCTTAGTTTTTACATAGGGATGCAATCTCAATTTATGAAAACAAGGTTTAAAGAATAGACAATAATTTGAAAATCATATCCTTTGAATAAATCTATTACGGGCAGTTGATAAATCCAAACTGTACCTTATGTACATTTTGTACAATCCCTGGATAATCCAACAACCATAAAACACAACTGCAATTTTTTCATATCACTAGTTCATATCACATTGCACCGCCGTCCAAGAAGTAGATAAATTGATTTTAAAGTACCAAATCATAATTTTAAATTCTGATCTATGTCATTGAAATGAATACAGTTTAAAGATAAAAAATATCATAAAATCTTACAGTAAGTTAACGATGACACGCCCGACCAACAGCAGAATTACAAACACTATCGCTTTTATCAGCATGATTGGTTCCACAAATTTGCAATCCACCTATTTTGCTTCATCTGCAACCTGTCCAAAGAGCAAAGAGCACCTGCTAATCCGGAACTGTCCGAGTTTGAGATGGAAGTTAGTCTTGTCACCTGAAAAAAGTTGATAAAAGTATCCGACCACAGTACCTGTAAGATCAGGTAGGAATTCTAAAGATCACGTCATTGTAAATGACACGATTATAAATTTACACAAGCTTTAAAAAATTTTGATATCGGGTGTCGCATCAACCCGTCATTAAAAATCACTGCCTTACCCATGGTCTCAGTATCGTATTAATTTTCCCATAGACTTCTATAGTGAAGTGCATATTTTTAGGATTTTTTAAAAAATATGTAAATTGATTCAATAAAACTTTCACTTATGTAGCATTTCTAAGGACATGTGAAAAAATAATTTCCCGCAAAGAAAATAGGGTGAGTCCACGAAGATTGGACAGAAAAGTTGTCTTGAACTATAAATAGCCATTTTCCCTACTTTCACTTTCGTTTTGCACTCACCAAACCGACCTTTTCAGTGGAACATTTTTATGATATTATGTTAGATTTTCTTTTAAAAAAGTTCTTCATCTTACAGTGTGATGTTTGCTCTATTTTTTAAGTCATTGTTCATGTCTTTTGACAAAACATTAGTTTGTAGAGAGGCAAAAAGAAAATGCACTATATTTTTATGGCATCCATGTTTTGACGTACACCCGCTCAGGGATATGCAATACGATACTGGTACCTATTACTAATAAACATTTCAATATAATCCTAAAAGTTGTTGTTTTTCTGCTAGAGTATTCATTTCCTTACTGAAAATTCAGAATATCATTGCCCTGCTACAAACATGAGTTTTCTATTAAAATTCTTATATAGGTACCCTATTCCAGGCATAAGACTAATATCTCAATGTTAGCCAGAAAATATTACTTTTGATAAAAAGCTGCTGCATTAATCAAACTAAGCAACTTTGTGGTTTATTCTGACATGGTAGATACATGAGCTGTACTATGAGTTCCAAATCATTATTTAATCCCCACTTGTGAGTTCCATATATGGAAATATTAATATCCGAACCTCCTTTTTTGTCTTTAACTCAAGGGAGCCTCTTGTTTAAAGTAAAGTATGATGACCGGTACAACCAACTGTTTTAAACTATAGATATGGTCATTTCAATTATAATAAATCCAGAAAAAATTATACCAATATCATAGTTTTAAAAAAATATAGCTTTTCATATGCAGAAAATACAGATTTTAAGCCATCTTGGTACCCCAGGCAGATACAAATGGACCTCAATGTGACAGGGAAAAGACTTTTTCTTTAAAACAGATAGCTATGATGCAAGAAATATAGTTTACTGGTATAAATATTATAATAACAATTGTCTGCTTTAGATACTTTTTGAAAAAATTCAGTTTTTATATGAAAAAACACCATTATTTTTCTTGCCGCATTAGAATCTGTCCATTTGAACCACTAAAAAAAGTCCACTAAAAAATTGGCTGATGACTTTTGTGACATTTCTGTGTTTAAATCAACCACACAGTTATATGGCAACTCATTTTAGCTATTTATTTGAAAGAAAAACAAAAAATAAAAAAAATATTCATTTTTTCATATATAAGAGGCAATGTATGGAAAATGACTATTTTCAAGTCCTAACCACATACTTAAAATGTGTTGTAACTTGAAAACTATCCTTTATGCAGGAGTATTACTTGCTTTAGGTTACCTGAATATAGATATGCTCATCATAAATAGTCAAGATAATAATTTTATTGAACTGATATCCTACAAATTCATGAAAACAAAATGCATTTCCAAATTTGGTAAAGATTAACCATAAATGCAAAAAACCTGAGCTACCATAAAAAATCAGGTTCAAAAGTTGGCTAATTCATCTTAAAAGTGTTACCTGTATTGGGGTACTACTTTTTCAGCTGGTAAAGACCACTTGCTGAATATCCAACTTTACTTGAAAAACTGGCTTACTAGGTCTCAGTATCGTATTAATTTTCCCATAGACTTCTATAGTGAAGTGCATATTTTTAGGATTTTTTAAAAAATATGTAAATTGATTCAATAAAACTTTCACTTATGTAGCATTTCTAAGGACATGTGAAAAAATAATTTCCCGCAAAGAAAATAGGGTGAGTCCACGAAGATTGGACAGAAAAGTTGTCTTGAACTATAAATAGCCATTTTCCCTACTTTCACTTTCGTTTTGCACTCACCAAACCGACCTTTTCAGTGGAACATTTTTATGATATTATGTTAGATTTTCTTTTAAAAAAGTTCTTCATCTTACAGTGTGATGTTTGCTCTATTTTTTAAGTCATTGTTCATGTCTTTTGACAAAACATTAGTTTGTAGAGAGGCAAAAAGAAAATGCACTATATTTTTATGGCATCCATGTTTTGACGTACACCCGCTCAGGGATATGCAATACGATACTGGTACCCCATAGTGTGTATCGATCATGCAGTTGCTTCCCTTCGCCCCAAAATTTTGGTAGGTTTCTTACTTAAAAACTTTTCACGTTTCCATCTTCTAAGTCTTTGACCAAAAAAAAAATTTCAGTGTTTAGTACGATATAGAATTGTATAACAAAAGGTATTTAATACAACTGCAACCAACAACTTACACTGCAAACCAATTGTAGCACAAGTATATTCCCCTTTAAACTTGATAGGGATCTGGTAAAGTTCATTATACTACACTGAACTACAGGTGTAAAATAAAAGACCGGTGACTTATTGAATTCAGGCATTTAGTTCTATATGGTTTTTACCTGTGAATAGAGGTAGTCAGTTTTTTGTTGTTGTTAGATTTTGACAAAATAATAAGATGAACAATTATTGTAATACATTGTTTCCTTTCTATGTTGATAATTTGTACGAAAGTAGTGTTAAGACAGGTACATTTGGTTTCTTTTTTTGTTATCTATACAGAATAAAAGTGTTTGTACAAAAGCATAAAAGTTTTATAAATTGTTGGTGATGCATATACAAATGGTATGAGCTAGCTCTGTAGAGCGTAATAGCCAACTTTACAAGAAGTTTGTCAATTAATTACATTTTTTTTAGTAATTGAGGGTCCAGATGCAGGATTTTATGAGGGAGGGCAATCAGGAATACACATATATAGAATTAAAGGCCAAGCATAGAGAGTCAAAGATATTTTTTGGATAGACTTTGTGAAAAACCCAGATTTCTTGGAAACAAAAAATTTTTCACAGAGCAAAAACAGGACTGATAAATGTAGGTTAGAATTTAAAAAATTTCTTTAATTTTTAGTTCACAAGTTGTAGTTTTCATTACCTATACTGCCTTTAACCTCATTATGAACTCTTTTGCTGTGCTTCAAAACCTCAGTCTTCCTGTTACCAAGGTGACTGAACCAAGTACATGTACATGTAATGGAAAAAATAGCTCTGAGCTTTGAAAAAAAAAAAACAGAAATGAATAGAAAATTGTGTATCGGTTGTTTTTATTTTATTTATTTTTTTTTATTTTGGCAAAAAAAAGTCTTAAGAGTTGGCAGTAAAAACTATGGTGAGCAGGATCATTCATATTTTTTTATTTGGCCTAGCACATGTATAATGCCTACACACAGGTGTTAATCTTAAAAAATTCTATTGTGGGAGATCTCCCTCTAAAAATTTCTTAAAAGCATGAGAATTGCCAAGGTTTTGTTTTCACTATATGTTTTATGTTGAGCAATATTTTGAACTTAGATTAATTTTCACTGCAACAATTTCCCTTAAAAGATGACGTGCAATGTTTCCCGATATTGCAATCAATTTCTATAGAAATATAATGGTCTTTATCACAGGCTGGACATCAGTTTGTTTTGACAAGAATTGAAGTAGTTTATTAGAATTTTAAGCTGAAAATTCAAGTAAAAGGGGAGAAATTTCTGAATGGCACTAAATCTCCTGTTAGAACACAAACAGGTAAGCAAGGTATTGTTGAATTTTGTGAAATAGCGGGAGGACTCTATAGAGATATCTTACTCATAATCTTTTATGATGGTTATTGCTGAATACAGGTGGCCACTAAGACAAGATTGACTGTACATGAAACTCTTAGATTACTTTAATATTCATTTACTGTATGCCTGTTTTATGTACAACTTGTACTATGTACATTAATCTATTTTTTTTTAAGGAGGTAGGCTCAGGGTAAGGGACATAACTCATAAAATCAGTGATATGTTGGTGTTATATTCAATTTCACAAAAGCCTCTCAAGCCTTTGTTTGAAGCAGAATAAAATGAATCCAAGTTAATTAGATGCTTACATAAGATTGATGTAAAATACTGAATGCAAACGTTCCAATGATTTTTAAGAGTTGTGTCCCTTACCCTAGGTATATCTCCTTAAATCTACATTCACATGCTACATGGTGCTCATGATGCTCATAAGGATACATGCTTGTGGTATATTAAAATTTTAAAATTGCAAATTTAATAGTTAACCCATATTCATTTTGTCTACATAGAAACAAAAGCAAAATGATCTCCAGGTAATAAAATTACAATAACTAAAGTTAAATAAAGCTATTACCTTTCCTACATATACATTTGTTGTATATGTGCTCTGGCATAGTTTTATCAAATGATTTTCACCTGAATTTTACATGAATTAAGCTAATGAAATTTATGACAGAGTGAACATGAAATTCTTGTGAACAAAACATTCATGAAAATTTGTAAACTTTTTATGAGAAACTCATTTTGTGGAACTTCACATGAATTTTATGTGAAAATTTGCTAATGTTTGTTTAAAGCTTTTACAAACTGACTTTTATACGTGTACATGAACATCAAATTTGTTAAGTTATTTTGCACAGATTTTAGTTTTAAATTGTGTAAGCACAGTACCGTCTTTATTTCAAATGAATAATAAAGTTACTGCAAATTGTTATATCGTGTTTGAAATTCCTTAAAAAATTGTAAGGAAACAAGTACGGACATTGAAATTGTTTACAATGTAAAGCTCAAAGCCCAAACCAATATTTTCAAATCACAGACATATACATGTACAATGTATGGCGACTGGTTTTTGTCTCAGACTGCACATGTACATGTAAATGGTAGATGTTTTCTAGATAAGAGATTACACTTCTATCATTAGTGCTTCTTTTCAGACTGTTATCATTTTTGATGCAAAGGTGATCAAAGATTGTTCAAAAATAATTAGACACATGTTAAACTCTGATTATTGTATCAACAGAAGTGTACTCCATACATTTCTCATTAAACCTGCTTACTGTCTCTTTTATGAGTTTTTAATTGCTAGATGCTACAAGAGTTTCTAAACATCAGAGGATGGTAGACATGCATTTATATGATGTATGGCTAAATTGCCTTCATGTATTAAAAATAACAACAGGTTTGTTTATTTCATTGCAAGACAGCATTAGATAATTTTCTTTAAAAACACTAGGAAAAAAGATGTTCATCAGCTGAATTAAATTATTGCATAATGGGATATTTGTTTGGGTCAATTTTGACATTCCTTCTGTCAAAGTCAACTGTTCATTTTTTATGGTATAACTATAACCGGAATTTTTTAAGAGGATTGGGAGAGGTGGAGGGTAATTTAATGAAGAAGTTTTCTGGACTTATATAAATGCTTACAACAAATTTGGAGCTTGATTTTAGCAGTTCTTTTTTTCTTCCGGGAGTGGGGGTTGGTGATGATAATGTTGTAACCCTCCAAACCCCTGCCTATGGGCTTTTAAATGCAAGTTTTAAATTGTTAGTTAATTTCCACCGTTGAACAATTGATCATGTCGGGCGTTTCATTAACAGTAAAGTCCACATGGTAAAGTCATACATGTACATGTCCATCATATTACCGAATAGGTCCTTCACTATCAACAAAGTTTGTTTGTTTGTTGGGGTTTAATGTCCAAGCAGCAATATTTCAGCTATATTCAGACAATGAACATGAAATGGATGATAAAATGAACATGAAATAATAAAAAAAGGATGGGTCACAAGGACAACAGGGTCGACAAATTTTGATTGCCACTAGAAAAAGGGGGAATGGGTAAGGTCGGGCAATTTAGCCTCCTGTGGCGGAGCGCAAAGGTTCCTACTCCTATCGAATACCACAGCAGGGTTCCTTAACATGTGAGGAACGTGGCATCTTTCCCAGCACGGTGCACCACTATGGTTTGCGGTCAGGTTTTCCGTATTATAGCCTGACAACCCCAGCATGTAACATGCCAGGGGTACCCCATTCCACCACCTGGGGCACACATCCCAGTTGCTCTGTGGGCAGAGCGCCTAACCCCCGGCTAGGTTTCTGAGCACTATTTAGTCGCCTTTTACGACAAGCTTAGCGCTGCTGCAGGCCTATTCTTTTTAAACACCCGGACCTGCACGGGGACTATCAACAAAGGAATTCTAGTTAATTTTGTACCAGTCCATATTAAGTTCAGACAGTGCCAATGGTGAAGTGATTCATGGTGAAGAAAAACCCATCAAACAAACGATTTTCATGCTTTTTCAGTCTACTTATGCTATACTTTTACATAACAACAATCTTTTCTGCATCCAAATCTGCGCTTTTAAGAAGATAATACATTCATCTCCCACTGAAATCAACCAAATGAAGCCGAATCAAGAACGATAAGTCTTTCAAAGTGTAAATTTCATATGATTTTTATCTCAAAAGTGCTACAACCAAAAGAAAATGTAAGACTGGTTATGTGATCAGTAACTGTTTCTGAAAAAGAAATAAGACTGAATTTTATGGGGGTTTTCGACATGCATGAATCACCTTATGTCTGATACTTATAATATATTGATTGCTCAGCAGTTTTTTTTTTTTATAATAAGAACATGTATGGAACAAATATGAACTCCAACATTCTTAACAGAAACTAAAGAGCCTTCAGTATAATCCATCACTCTATTATTTCCAAGAGAACAAAGGGATTACCTGTATAGCAAGTCTATCTGCACTGACCTTACCAGAGATATGGGTGACCTTATCCAGTACCTTATCATCTTAGTCAGTCACTTGTAAACTACTGAAGCAATTGTCAAATAGTATGTTGCATTATTATACCTAGGCATTGATAAGTTTACAGCATGTGTAGATATTTTGACCTTGGTTTGGTAATGATACTCTTTTTACTGTGTTAGCAGTAGAAAATTTCCATTAGCCACATTATAATTTTTAGAAATAAAGGCATAGACATTGTTGTTACCGCTGTCGATTGTATTTGAATCAGCCATGCATAAAAATTTAATAAGCCATGTTCAAGCTCAACTAGCATTTGGCTAAGTGGCTACCTTCTACTGCTAACATAGATATGTGATAAAAAGAGGGGCAAAAAGGAAATTGAGATTGTGTCAAGTTGAAACACCCTTCCAAGCAATAAATATCTAGTGTCATTAGTATCATGATATTGGAAATCTGGGATGTGTTATTTTCTCTCTCAGACCTTCTTTATATTTGCTGATCACAATTCCTCAGCCTCAACTTACATAAGGACCCTTAGTCTTAGCTTAATATTTTAGCCTTTACTTAATTATGATTTCACAGGCTCTATTTAAAGCCTTGATTATCACCAAAGTCTTTATTTATCACAAGACCAAACTCTTTACATCACTAGACCAAAGTCTTCACTTATCACAAGACCAAGGCCTTCGCTTACATGTATCACAAGACAAAAGGCTTCACTTATCACAAGACTGAAGTCTTTAATAATCACAAAAAGTTTCTCTTAAT
Organism: Perna viridis; assembly: GCA_037379345.1. NCBI lineage: Eukaryota > Metazoa > Mollusca > Bivalvia > Mytilida > Mytilidae > Perna > Perna viridis. Next base: position 56,236,615 of record CM074512.1, read on the forward strand.
TTAGTTACAATTTACAGTACCCACCACATGAACTATGCCTAAAAGGTAATATAAAACCTACACAAAATAATTTCCAGTGAACCAAAAGATTTTTGCATATTTTTTATCATACTTTTGTGTAAAAATTGAGAGGGATTCTTGTTTATTTCTCTGAGAAAAAACATTTTTTAAAAATTTTCTTCCAGCTAATATACAAAACATATACAATGACCTGATATTTAAACTTATTTTGAATATTATGTGCATGTAGTACTTGACAAACTATTTTAAAAATGGAAGTCAATGACTCTGGAGTTAATCCACTAGTTGCACTGGAATTAATGAGTTGAAACATGTTCTATAAATGATTGTTTTGTTTATCATACAGCAATCATAAGATAAACATTAAGTAAAGTTTATTATTTCCTATTTTCACTGTAAACGAGATCTAAATACCGAGTTTGCACCTTTACAGGAGTGGATCCAAGTTTTATTAAGGGGAGGCATAATTACGAGAATCAGTGTATAAGGAAACCAGATTATGACTTGTTGAATGAATATGATAAATGGCCATATTCAATGCAGTATTTAGCAGATTATGATAGATTTTTGTTTGTTTTTTTCTTTGAAAAGAAAAGGGGGCATATGCCCATTACACCCTCACCGGGACCCGCCCCTGTATGTTAAACATTTCTACTTTTTTATTATGAAATGTTTTTGAACAAAATACAGCCTAAAGACTCTAGTACTCAAAAGTTATTTCACTTATCATAGGAATTTAGTTTTAGTCATAGTTTTCCTTTCCTCGTTTGTCTACCCCGGACTTGACTTTTTATGAGCAACTCAGCGGGTGTTTCTAGAAAAGCAGAGGATGCTTACCCTACCGGTGCACCTGGTCCATGCTCCCAGTTTTTAGTGGAGTCCAAGTTGCTCATTTACTTTTGTTACTTTGTATGTATGATTTTAGTTACTTTATGTTCTTTGTTGTGTATGTCTGTTTTCCATGTCTGGTCTTTGTCCCTGGATTACATTCTTTTGATTACCGCTATAACCTTGGTTCCCTTGATTACTCTTTAGCCTTAACTTACCAATACATTATTTATCAAAAGCCTTATAGTATGTCACAGACCTGATGGCCAGGGCAGATCTCAAGTAATTTCTTAAAGGGGGCATCCAATACAGAAATTCAAGCATAGAGGGGTTCCAAGGCTGTCATTTGCTCAAATTTGCCCAGATTTTGCGCAAAATTAACTTTTCAACTTAAGGGTGAAGGTTCCTTTTCCAAGAACCAACCCCCTGGGTCCACCACTGCTGACCTTAGCCTTTATTTTTCTGCTTTTCACAAGTGAAGCACTGTATCAGTAACCATATAAATTTGGACATACCCTGATACAATGTTTTAGTGATGTCAGCCCATCACTTCTCTACCAGATGTAAATACTATTTTCTTACTGATTTCATTACACGCTCAACTTAACCTAGGTCTGTATTTCTGACAGTTCATCAGTGTTAAAACCTCAGGAATAGATAGTTGTCTGCAGGTAAATACTTGTTTTATTTTTCTTATTTTGTTTTATCAATAATTTTCACATTTATTGTTATTAAGGTTGCTGTTTTACTCTAATTAACTTCATTTTACAATTAGATTTTAAATTAGTTTTTCCTTTTAAATGTTTGTGTATTGCATGAAGCATTTGTATTTATTTTCTTTGATGTCTGTTTTTTTGTTGTAAGTACAATTTTTACAATTATAGACTCATTTATTTAGTATTAGAAATGTTCCGATGAATAATTAAGGGATGTCAAGGGATTTAGATATGTAAGAATTTAAGCATGTATGAGCTCTTGTTTGGTTTATTAACATTGTATAGCCAATTCTATTCTTGATGTTATGTATTCAGACATAGAATTTCATTCAAAAGTGTTCAAAATTTTAATCAATTTGTGGCAGGAAATTGTTTTCAGTTTATTGATCATCTTTATCAATTCTTGGTCAGAACAATACTTGTATGAAAGTGTCCTGAATCATGATACTAAAATTTGGCTTATTTTCTTTATATTCTGTCTCCAATTTAGTTTTCTGTCTTACTTGTGCCATAAAGCTGAAAGTGATTACATGCACAAAAGAGAGGTTATACAAATTTAGGATGCTCTTCAACATTTTAATCAAAATTTAGAGGACTTTTGGCTTCCTAAATAATGACTAAATATAAACTGCTGATGATGATACATTTACATATGATCAATTTGCATCACTTTGAAGTGTTATATATAGTTTCATACACTCTCAACATGATACTCAGCTCTATTCTCAGTAAAGTTCAGGTACTTCATATCTAAGATTAAAAGGGGTATAAATTACAGTATTTCACTTTTAAACTGAAACTGGGGCTTCAAGAGAAAAATAATAATAAGCATTTCCTCACCATAGGAGTAAAGTATCTAAGTTTGAATTATATATTTACCATGCCAGGAATCCTAACATAAAAAACCAGAGCAACACATCGAGCACAGAGCTGTTTGGGATGTCATAATAAATGCAGGACTGTACAGCCAATGATAATCTAAATCAACACAAGGAACTGTGGGTATATCAAAATACACGAGTTGTTGTGTACAGATAAACATTACTTCTATAGTGTCACATTCATTGTGTCTTCCCAAATAGCTCTGCACTCGTTGTGTCACTCTTGTTTGTGTTAGGATACCAGGCAGAATTTTCTAGTTACATAAGGACAGAAATGTGTAATCTATCCCTTGAATAGATCTTCAGATTATCAAACATTTATTCTAAAACCTGTACAATTCAGGGATGAATTTTGGGTGGAAATCTTAAATAAGATTCACGTTAAAGGACATTGAACTACATGTAGCTCACTTGAGTGAAGCCTGATATGACTTAAAATGTATGAATTCAATGTAAGTGATGTTTGTGGAATATAAGTGAGAAGTTGGAGTTGCAAAATGTACTTATTATTTCCGTTGCAAATGTCAGTCCGTTGGGATAATTCTCTTTGTACCCTTGCAACACTATTTCTTTTTGACCTTTGACTGAATTAGTGATCATCAATATTAGCTTGGAGCAGCTGTTCTTGATTGAAATTCTGTAACCCTATACAAACAAATTAAGAAACAATTTTAGAAACAAACACAAAATAAATAGAATTAGTACAGTACTTGAAGTCCGGTTTAGCACCCGAAATCCCAGTATCGTTGGTAAAAAATCAAGCAGACAAGTTGATGAAGGTCAGTGATAGAAAGGCAGTAGACTGGATAATTTCTCTATAATAAACCTATTGTGAAAATATTTACATATCAGACTGAGATTTGTTTGTACATATGTTTTTTTCTTCATTAACTTCTTGCTATTTGCGTAGATAATTAAATCCGTCTTAAGATCTATGTAGAAACGCATTGAAAAATGAGTCTGGTCATGGTAATATGTACAAAAACATTAAGTTCAGTTCCCCCTCTCCTTCTCAGAATTTATGGATCCATCTCTGTTGAATTTTCATTCATGGAAGCTGTGGGGTATGGTTCAGCCTTAGAAAAATTATCTGATTAAGTTTATCCTACCTACCCTTGCACATTTTATTGTTCTTTTTTTATGAGTTGCTGCTAGACTACCATTTTTTATTTGAGCACTCACTATTTAAGTCAAGAAATTCTCCCATAAGTTCCTGTATTCGGGTAAAATGATTTTGATAACTAAAAAAATGATTTTACCTAGATTTTTTCATCCAATGTAACCTCAAACAGACATATTTTTTTCCTTGACCTTATTGCATGTAATGTGGAGGAAACCACTACCCTTATGCACTTTCAAATATAGGCTTTCAGGGAAGGAAATATTTTTCCTTTACACCTTCAAATGTTTTAAACTCATGTTAAGTTGGGTCACTCAAATCACCATGCTGAGAATAGATCCAGGGGAACTAACTCTGATTTCCTCACACCAGTTTGTACAAATTGGTTTATATTGCCTTGTCTTTTCCAAATTTGGTCACACACATTCTTTGAGAGTCTGTTGGTTATTGTGGTAGATGAGTTGTTAAGGAATAGTTGTTAATGTTATTTTTAGAACAAATTTCATAAGCATGAGAAAAATAGAAAAGAAAATGGATCTTTCTTCTTCAGATTCAAGAGCTCTGCAAAGCTGTATGATAGTTCCTTAAAGGGTTTAGTGACCATGACAATTGTTTGAAAACCATTACAAATAGAAAGAATTAACATGTTGATATCCTTTTGACCCAAAAACTATTTAGGAATTGTAGACCAAAAAGGGGCTATTGTTTTTACCCCAATAGAGTAAAATCAATATTGCAATCACACAGATATTTAGTCTGCGGCTTTCTGCTTCAGCCTCTCCATATTTCATGAAAGTTTAGTCAGTCTCCTGCTTTCATTCCCAGATCAAACTGGGAGATTAAGCCACATTCTTGGAAATTTGTCATGTTTTTTTTTAATTTTCAGTTTAAAATTGTAATGAATTATTTCAATTCTTTTCAAAACATGTCTCAAAAGTAAAACTTGCCAAATCTCCCACTTTGAGAAAAATTTTGAGAGGGAGATTTCCCACATTAGAACTTTCAAAAGTTTACACCTATGCAATCATCTCATCCATCTGACTATCCATTACACATTTTTGTAACAGATTTTTTACCTTCTAATGGAGCAAATGCTTAGATATTTTTGAAACTGGTGTTACTGCACTAGACACACCATAATGAAGGGTAAATCATTAAAGCAGTTTATCTGTCTGTATCAGTTACTACCTACCCATCATCAAAGTGCCATGATATTTTCAGTGTTTATAATCAGAGAAGTTTTCCTGTTGTAACTGTCCAAATGTCAGAATTTCCTGTACTTCATTGAAAGAAAGCAGTGATCAGGGACAGATCCAGGATTTCAGAGTTTGGGGGCATAGGTAGAATCAAAGGTCGAGCACAGCAAGGCAAGAATATTTTTGGGGTAGAATTTTGAAAAATCAAGATTTCAAGCTAAAAAATATTTCTTTTTTTCACAATTGAAGACAAGCATTATTATGTATAGATTTTTACAAGAAGTCAGGTTTTTATACCCATGCAAGCACAACCCCTCCTAAACCCCTGAAGGTATTTTGATGAAATTTTAAATGGAGGTTTGAGCATTATATGTAGGTAAAGTAACTGTTGGGGAACTCTGAAGAGATATAATCCAACTTAAGGATTTTACATGTGGAAAGCTCGTAACTCATCCTAAACTGCTCAAGGGATTTTGATGAAACTTTTTAGGAAAATTGGGCATCATATATAGTTACAGATAGGGGAATCCAAAGTAAGATAATCCAAATTAAGGGTTTTATATGTTAAAATCTCTTAAGTGCAACTCTTCTTAAAGCTTTCTATTAAGTACCTATTAATAGGTTTGTTGATTGCTCCACTTTCAGATAACAAAAAGTAAATATATCTTAACCACAAGTCCCAATGTGGTTTTCTATAATGCTGGGTAGATCTTCAAAAATAGATGAGTTGCGCTAGGAAAAAATAGTATTAATGACATCAGTGATAAATCAGTGGAGGATTCAGCAGTTTCAAAAATGAGGTGCAGTGATAACCACATTTTTCCTCAGGCCTAAATTGGGGAAGGGCAGGCTCCCTGAAGCCCTTTTAATCTACCTTTGTAAATGATATGAAAAAGTATTTCACATTACCCTGGATTTGAAATTTTATGAGCAACTCGACTAGTGTTTCTAGAAAAGTAGAGGACACTTACCCTACAGGTGCACCTTGACCATACTCCCAGTTTTTAGTTGAGTTGGGGTTGCTCGTTTATTTTTGTTTCTTAGTACAATTTTGGTAATTTCATGCTCTTTTATTATTATTTTTTTTTTTTGTGTCCATTATCCCTTTTTTGTCTTTAACCTCTAATATATTCAATTGTTACTGCTCGAATCTTGATTCTCTTGATCATTACTCTTACCTTTAGAATTATTTATCTGGTCGACATTTACTCTAATCAGTAATAACTGAGCAGGGCTATCAGTGTTCTAGGATTCCCCTGTCCCTGTTACCAGAGGCAAGTGAAATTTGGGTCAGTGAAAGTTATTTTCAACTGCTACATACCCTTAGAAAGTAGAAATATAAGAATTTTATATAAGATATTTTAAGCTAGAAAAGCAGATTTTGCTAAATGGAAAGCTGATTTTCATGTGGAACTTTCCCGTAGAAAGTTTAGAATTTTCAAAATTATTAGAACTGGCTATAGTCAGGTGAATAATAATCTATTTTGCACATGGCTACTTTAAATTCTCAACTAATTTTATAACCTTAAAAGAAATTTCAATTTCTGTATCATCATCACAAATTTGAATTATTATGCAATACAAGTGCAACTGTTGGAATCTTATCTAGCTCAAATATCTGCCTCAGTGAACAGGATTTTTATGAAAGACTGTAACTTACTTTTTAGGGTTTTATTTTTTTGTTTAAAGATGAATTTACCGCAAGTTAAAACAGGAAATAAAGTTTTTTCCATAAATGTACGATAGATTTCAATGAAGTCCGAGACTTAGGAATATCTCACTTCAGTGAGAACAAAAGGAATAGACAGGTGGGACTCAGGAAGATATCCGGTATACTTGATATATAATCTTAGTCTTTATTGTGTAACATGCAAGTAATGTCATTAGCTATTGTTATATGCAATGAAGTTTACGAGATGGATCTAGTTTCTGTCTTCATACAGAGGGTATATTTATCAATGAAACAATTGCTCTGTTTTTTCCCATTTGCATGCAGTGTTGAATGTAAGATAAATAGTTTTGACTAGATATCCTTATTTGCATGTTTATGGTACTACGGTGGAAGTATTAATGTTCATGGGCTACCAATTTTCATAGTTTTTGTGGGTAGACAAAACCACGAAATTTGGTTCCCAAAAAAAATGAGATTTCAACTGATGTGTTCATTGAAAACCTCAAAACCACGAATTTATGAAGCCATGTGTTTCTTCCCTAATCCACAAAAATTGGTGTCCACGAATTAAAGTTCTTTCACAGTACTTTGAAACCATATGTGGATCTATGATAAGGCAGGAGGCCTGAACTTCCTTATGTTAAAAAAGTTTGATTGAAAGTCTCTGGAGGTGCTGCCTCCTCCAAACCAGGCCAGTTAGCTGGCCCCATTTTCAGGGTTTCTGGATCTGTCACTGACTTATTCTTAAGGTGGTTGGCCCATTTGAAAAAAAGTTTTTTTATATTGAAATTTCTTGATCAATCAATTTTAATTTTGCATATATTGTCCCCTTAGGAAAGATTTTCTGATGCATCAAGTTTAAGTATTTTGAACTTGAACTAAAGAGTTTGGTAACTAAACCACAGGTACATGCAGAATGGATACTATACCCCTCTTTTCTCTACACTAAATATGGCAAAATCTTGAATCATTTGCTGTATCATCTCAAGAAATCTACATGTTTGTCAACATGAGAGCCTCTGGCCCAAGGGTTGATATTAAGCAAGGGTGATTCTGCATGTGATACAGATTTTGCCATGTGATATACACTTTACCTTATATTTAAATAGGTTTGGTTTGCAGTATATAAAATGTATAAGAGTCCTTGCAAATGAATGCTAGTGAATTCAAAGTAGGGCTGTAATAAAAGTTTGGCATGTGATACAACGGTGTGAAGACACAGTTTTTGATGCTGTTCAAACCTTTTCGATTTTATTGAAAATTTAAAACTGTATGTGAATAATAAGATAATTAATTGGTAAGAGTGAATAACCAAAATAAGATTACGAGCATCTAAGAATGCCTAGATTTAAGGAGTGTGTGGAACTTGTTCCACGCATGAATTAAATCTTATTCGTTCTTGGCCTGTATGATCATATATTGGTCATTCTCAATAACCAACTGATTATCCTATTTATTATATAGATTTCCTTCATTATTCGTTGCTTTTTTTCAATATAAATTTTAAATTTTGTGAATGGCAGATTCATATTCATGTTGTGACATTTTGGCAGTAGGATGTCTGAGAGTGAAATTACTAAATTTATTACATAGTGTGAATAATTGAAATTTATTACACTCGAAACATTTGATAAAACACTGCTATCTATATAAGAAGAATAGATATGTTTCTGTTGATTTGATATTTATTGTAGTTAATGGAATAAGTTTATTTAAAAAGTTATAAATATAATTTATAAATAATGTTAAAATTATATCAAGATGTCATATGGAAGGGTTGTTCAGTGAATTAAGTGTGCTTGTTGATAGTAACAAGAATGGATATGGTGAGTATGTCTAAGAGACAACAACCCCACCAGGATGAAAAATGTCATATCAAGGCCATCCATGGGTCTTCAATGAATGAAAAGGAAACATTTACATCTCAGGACAGATTGCAGTTGGCCCTAAAACATACAGAGGTACAGCTAAATAGTTGCCCCAGTATACTCCAGCAACATGGAAGTAAACTGAAAGTGAGAATGAAACATTACATGCATAGGCTAGAAAATCCTGACTTGAAAGAGGTGCAAAAAATGTGGCAGGGTTAAATTACTTTGGCATGTATAATTAGGACAAGCATCTCGCATACATTGATACAACTTTGTAAAGATTTGATACCAACTCAGTAAGATGACCACTTGATAGGTGATAAGTGTAAAGCAGGCAATATTAAATATTGAATATCAGTACTTGAGTCTTGTAGTTGTCATTTCCAATGGTGTTTTGCTGATAACTTTAAAATGGCATACTGTGAAGGCACTTTAATTCATGGATAGAAATTTTCATGGTTTAGGAAAAAAAATATCATTGGTGGATTCTTGAAATGTGGATTTGACAACTCTATCAAACAAACCAACAGGAAATTTCCTTTCCGTTGGGTACCAAATTTCATGGTTTACCGAACCCTCGAAAACTGCGAAAATTGGTGCCCCACAAACAATAGTATTTTCACAGTAGTTAATGTAGAATGAAAAAATGACTTGAGATTAAGGGTATAGCAAGAGATCCAGAGGTTTTCAAAATGGACAAGTTCATGTCATTATTAAATAAATTATATTCCTCTCTAAATTTAATTTTATTTTGAAAGGGAAGAATAGGAGTGTCAGTAAATGCTCTCTTGAACTGTATTATATGGAATGATTTATATTTCAGTCACTGATTTATTTTCAGAAGTAGTACACTTTTTGATTGCAAAAAAAAAAAATTTTTTAAATTAATGATCTCATGGACAAAATTTTGTAATTTTTATGATCTTCATGTTAAATTTTGATACTAAAATTGAATTAAAAAGGATTACATTTTTTCTGTCTATTTAAATAACCTCAATGCCTTTGATGCTTTAAAATAACCTCTGAAAAGTTGACCTTCAAATGATGAATGTGAATTTAATAAGCTTACATGTACATGTATCCTTATTTTACATCTTATCTTTTTTTTCATGGTTCCTAGTGACATTTTATCATTGTGAATCTAAACCTTGTTGATTAACTTATCAGGAGTGGAACAGTCTGTGGTTTTGATTTTTATTTGTGTTGTGGTCTTTCTGGTTTTCATATTGCTATACTTAGTCGTTTGGCTATTTGTAATACAAGTGCTACAATTACATGTATTTTTTTAATTTTCTTCTTCTGCATTTGATACATTTATATTTGTTGTTTTATGAAGTTTGCTTCAGCTTTTTTTTTATCTTCAAAGTTTGATCCTATATGGTTGTATTGAGCTTTGTTGCTGGGCAATTGACATGAATTTTCTGTTAAGGCTGTATATCTGAGTTGTTCATTAATCAAACGTGACATTTAAGGTTAGGATCTGCATCTTTAAAGTGCAATGAAAAATAGGATGGTCTTAGATATAGTGCTAATGATGTAAGGAGTAAGTGATAAATGTCTAATTTACCAACTCTAAAGTTCAAATATAATTCTGGCTTCAGTTGTATTTAAAATGGTGTAGGTTCAATGATAACAAAGAGAAATTGGGGGAAAACCATAATTAGTTTAAGAAAATTAATTGCTGAAATCTGAGCATCAAAGAAAGCTAGCTTGATGTCTCAAAAATAACGTATACTGTACAAGTAGAAAGAGTTTATACTCAGATTGCATCAGGATGTAAAATATGATAAGCACCTGTAATGACAGAATTTCTCTTATTTTATCCACAGTTTGTTTTTTGTTGGTTAGCAGATTTCCACAAAAAGTATTGACCATTTATACCTTCAACATGATTGTCATGTCTGTGAAAGGAAGGGCACTCATTTCTGTATCATTTGGGGTAGGCCAGCACCTATTGGGTAGGATGGTTATTCAATTTTCTCTTTTTGGGAGCCAGCACTTATGGGGTAGGACAATCAAGTCTGTATTACTTTTTGGGAGCCAGCACTTTTGGGATAGAACAATCAAGTCTGTATTACTTTTTGGGAGCCAGTACTTTTGGGGTAGAACAATCAAGTCTGTATCACTTTTTGGAAGCCTGCACTTATGGGGTGTAACAATCAAGTCTGTATCTTTTTTTGGAAGTCAGCACTTGTGGGATAGAATGTTCAAGTCTGTATTACTTTTGCAGAGGAATGATCAAGTCTCCCTCAAGAATGCAGTATTTTGGTGATAGACTGGTTGGCTTCGAGTCAGAATTTTTTGTTCGATTGATTTCTGAACATGCCTTCCTGGTTGTTGTTTTTTCTAAGCTAGCACAACAAATACAGGGTTTGACACTATCTTCATTTACTTGGTGGTCTAAAGGACTACTTCAGAGGTAAAACAGGTAGTCCCTAGAGGGTAATGATGTTTCTGTTCTTAGATCTCATGAAAAATAAGACAAAATTTAGCTAGCCCATAGGATTACCATGAAAATGTTTCTAGTAGTCCTCTCCAAAATTATGGGGGCACATGGCTACAAGTCCCTCTCTTTATATTAAAGAATATATGAAAAAGTTTATTGATTGCATGTATCCCTCTGATAGCAAATCTACTAATTATTACGGGAGAGAGGAAATTAGTGGTGTTATTAGAGAGGGTAAGTACATAGATTTTCTGTGTCATATATATAATAAAGAGGGACATGTAGCAAGTCTAAAGGCTACCAGACTACTGTTAGTGTCAATCCCTGAAAGATTTGGCTCAGGGTCTGTTCACTTTGTCTAACATTCTTGTCATGATATGTATGAAATATCTGCAGTAGGACATTAAGCTATAATCAATCAATCAATCAATCAATCATTTTCTTGTATAATACTTGGCTTCATGCAAGCAAACTTCTTTTTGTTTTTAATTGTTTTCCTGCTTATGGGAATTCTAAAATTGAAAAAGGGGTCGGGCATATTATGTGCTTTTGTTCTGTTTATTTTTAAGATTCTGTAATTGGAGTTATATGCCATCTATGTCCAAATTTGCATACAAATCAAGCTGTAGTGCAATTGACATACAAGTACATATATAATCAACAATAATGTATGTAAAACGAATGAAGGTTCAGATTTATAATATATCAATCCTTATTTACGACATGACTGATTTTCATGTGGTAGTTTTCCTTATAAAGGTATGAGAGACACACTACTTTGTGGTGTTATTCATGTGACTTGAAACCTAATTTTTTTTTTGAAGTTAGAGGTACCATTATGCCCCTTTATTTTGAATAACAGAGATTGCCTCTGTTAAGACTTATGGCAATGCTTGGTTCATTTCCTGGTTCCTAAGCCCTCACTCATCCCTTTTGTGGAGTGCTTCATGGCCACTTTTTATTTTTACATCAATAAATTGACAACAAAAATTCACCATCCTCATCCCCTCGTGTGGTTTTGTACAAAGTAAAAAACTACCTCCTCACATTTTGGGACAATACAAAAGTACAAAAAAAATTCTTCCTCCCTTATCATTTAAAAAAAAACAAACCTAAGAACCAGAGAATTAACTTTGTGTGGCCTAACATCAACCTATAAATATACATGTACAGTATGCATCTAAGGAAAAAAGAAAGATGCTTATCCAGATTATTTTATTTAGCTTTTTACAATTTAATTGACAATGTATATGAGCCATTTTGTCTGTTTATCTATTTTTATTTCAAATCTTTAGGTGGCCATTTTATTAAGTTATATCTGTTGCAGAATAGATATAAACAAATACAATGTACATCAATGTGCATGGCTGGACATTTAGTTATGTCATAATTTTTGCTAGAATTTTATTTTACCAAGCAGAATAATTGAATTCTTTCACAGTAAAACCTGTCTAAACTAAAACCTGAATAACCTGACCACCTATTTTAACTGGACACTTTCAAAAGTCCCTGTTTATCAATTTTAATGTATTTTTCACCTTGGTAAACCAAACACCTGTCGTAACCAAACATTTTTTTTAAGTCTTGAAAGGGTTTGGATTAGACAGTTTTCACTGTACTGCAAACAATCAGCTGTCAATTCAATGGAAAGTGTTATGTACAGAACTAAACATAAAATAGCAGTGCATGTCATGTGAGGATTGAATACATTGTTACAGTAGTGATTTTTAGGGATAAATCTTCTAAATAACAATTGATTAGTCCTACTAGTGTAGGAAAGAGGTGATAAAGAGGCCTGCAGGTACAAATGACAAATCAGATGATCTCTGAAGATGATCAATAAATGATGAATGTTATTGTTTTGTAGAAGGTGTTAATGACCCAAACCTAGGTGTGCCATGAAAGATAATAGCTCGTTAAAGGTAACAGGTAAGACAAAGTTTTGTAATTTTATAGTTTCTTTTTTGTTTTTTTTTTGGTTTTTTTTCTCTGCTTTGTTATCTTTTTTTTCTGTCATTCTTGATTATGTAATCCATACATGAAAGATTACTTACATGGAAGCTGTTATATTTTTGTAAAAGGGGTTTTTGAGATGCCTGAAGATCAGACTACTGTATATTTTTTAATTCATTTAGATTTAATCACGTAATTAGGAAGTACTAACTAAAATATTTACCCCCTGAAAATAAATACTTTGTACTTTTGAAAGTTATTCAAATGAATCTCCTGAAAATAAATTCTTTGTACTTTTGAAAGTACTTACTCACATGTATCTCCTGAAAATAAAGTCTTTTTACTTTCTAAAGTACTTACTCACATGAATCTCCTGAAAATAAAGTCTTTGTACTTTTGAAAGTACTTACTCAAATGAATCTTCTGAAAATAAATTCTTTGTACTTTTGAAAGTACTTACTCAAATAAATCTTCTGAAAATAAATTCTTTGTACTTTTGAAAGTACTTACTCACATGAATCTCCTGAAAATAAATTCTTTGTATTTTATTATAGCACAGTTTACACCATGTAAGTCTCATATTCTTAGTGTCTTGAAATAATAGATGATAGATTTTATGAAGTAATGAAAGTTTTATTATTTTATTTTTTTCTGTTTTAGCTATGCTTTTGCTCATTTATTTCTGTGCATGTTGTAGAAATGCATTATTTAGATCTTAATCGCACAGGTTTTCACATGTCAGCAGTCTGATTTAATCTCTATCAAATGTGTCACTCTTGCTTTCTACTGTCTCATGACATAACATGTGCCAGTGGGTAAATTCATAGGTTGGCCTCTCTCCCCCCACACCCCCCACCCCCCACCAAAAAAAAATAAATCAGGGAAGTGTACTAATGTATTCTTGAAATTTTAATAATTCACAAATACACTCAGAAAGAAATGTCATGCCTTGCTTCGATTGGGTGTTTAACCACAACCAATCAATCAAGTGGCAACTTATTCTATTTATCATAACACTTGCCCCCTCTAAAATCAACCTGATATCTTGGATCCCACTCTGTGTATAAATAAGTAATAGTTACATCTGAAATTCTGTTATTGTGCATTTTTAAGATAAATAGTGGTTTGTGTGCATTTTTCATGTAAAGATGTGAAGTTTATGACAAGAAAAGTTAAATGTAGATAAATTTGTTATTACCTTTCTCCTGTCTTGATAGCAAGATGTAAGAAAGTACACCCCCATTATTATACTTGAAAAATGTATTTTTAAAATTGAAATTTGTTTGGTTTAAAACTTGATTTCACTCAAATAACAAAAGTAATAAAAAAATTTAAACAAATTTTCACCTTGTTTCAATTGGCAATTGTTCACCCTTTTACCCCACATCCACCTAATGAAATCTTGCATTAACCCTGTATGTAAATTAGTAATAGTTAGATAGTTACATCTGAAATTCTTTACCAGTGGTTTCTGTAAATATGTGTAGTTTATGACAAGATATAGGTTAGATAGACCTGATTGTCTGATAGAGAAGATCTAAGGTTGTCAGTTTTATGGCTGATATGTCAGGGTGGCTGAAAGTGATAGGAACCATTAAATTAACTGTATATAAACTGATATATCTTCCTACTTGAAAGTTGAAGAGTTAGTTAATGGGCAAATTTACCAATATGATTAATGGATTTCTCAAGGTAGAAATAACCTTTAGTTTTCACTGTACTTTCTGTAAAATAACACTTCCATCAAATGTAATTGGATACTGATGTATGTATTCTGTAGTAGTATTACATGTATGTACTATATTGTAAAATGACATTTTTGTCAGGAAGTATTTTCAATCAGGAGCATCTAAGAAAGTATATATACATTTTCTGACTTTGGCAAAAAGAAAACCGAGAAAAAGGAGAATTCTCTATCATTATGTATATTTTATTCAGCTACCTTTATCCATAGTAACATTTATTCATGATTATTCTTCCCAGACTTATCCTTGAAAATCGAAGGACTTTTTTGTAACATGCTTACCTCAAGTGTAGAAAGTCATGATTTGTTCTCTTACCACTTTAAAATTAGTAGCAAAGAACATGGCATTAAAGAGATACAGTGACAACTGGTAGGCATTGAGTCAGAATTATGTGTTTGATTGGGATAACATGCCTACCTGCAGTCTTGTTTCTGTAGGCTAGCATTTTAAAAGTTAGGTTCAGGTGTTTGGACTAGTACAAAGCAGGGTCTGTTTGATAAAATCTCATCCTGAGATGCATGAAATATCTACCACAGCCATAAGATGTTAAACTTCAATCAATTCTTTTCTATCCCTTATAGACTACCAAGTAATGTACAGTATATAAAAGCAGTTAAGTGTAAGTATTTGTAAGAATCAGGCAAAATGGGAAAAATCAGAAACATGTATGTCAAAACCCCACTGATCTGACAACATAGTTTCACTCAAGGATGCTTTGATTATTGAATTTGCTCGTAAATTTTTCAATAGAATGTTAGAAAAATAAAGTTTTTGACAGAGTTATCTGCCCTTTAAATGTTCAGATGTTCATTTACAGCGCATTTCAATGAAATTATATCTCAATGCAGCTACATGATATGGAAAATCTTGTTTTTTCCCTTGATTCTGATCTTGTAAATAGTCAAATTACACTATCAAAATAATGTTTTTTTTTCATACCATGTTTCAGCAATTGCCTGATTCTTACAAAGACTGACACTTAAGTGTCAAACCCTGTTTAGTTAGTTTTGAAGGCCTTATCTACCATACAACTTTTTCTTTTTTGTTCCAGTTGTTTTTAAGTGAGTAAGGGTTCCATCGTTTGTTCTATCAATTCTATGTACAGTACTTCACAGATACTGATAGAACCCACTTGAGATGTTTACCAGAACAATTCTATCATAATGTCTTTGATTTTCTGTAGAAAGTAAACAAAAGATTCCTTTCTTGATGTATGGGAAAGATTTGATTAATTTAGATTGAGTTTTTTGTTTGTTCTGTTGTGGAAAAATAGATTTAATTCTTCTAGAGTGTGAAAGATACATTGTTGATAGAATGTAGGAATTCTTTCCCTCATTTTTAGAGCTTGTTCATTAATTCTTTGGATACAGTGTCTGCCAGAGGTAATTGTTGTACACTATGTTCTTAGACATTAGATTTGTTTTTTGTGTCATTCATTAACTTTCCTTATTAAAATTCCTTTGGTAAGTGATGTTAATAGGAAAATATTGGAAAGGAAGGCAATAGCAAATTAATGGGTTCTGAAATCATAAGTCACAATAGAACTTATAGAAGATTTGGTAGAATTTTTTAAGTGTCAGTCTCTGTAAGAATAAGGCAGTGGGTGAAACATGGTGTGAAAAAACCACCATTTTGATAATGTAATTTGACTATTTGCACCATCAGAATCAAGGAAAACAGACAAGATTTCCCATATCATGCTTGACCATTGAGTTACAATTTCATTGAAATGCACTGAACATGAACATTTCAAGGGCAGTTAACTCTGTCAAAAACATTATTTTTCTAAGATTCTGTTGAAAAATTTCCGAGCAAATTTAATTCAATGATACAGAGATCAAATAATGGTCTTTTCAAATGAAGAAAGCATCCTTGAGTGATATTTAATTGTCAGATCAGTGAAGTTTTGACATCATGCTTCTGATTATTCCCATTTTGCCTGATTCTTACAAACACTTACACTTAAAAGCATATCAACTGTCCTAAGAGAATTTTTTTGTAAAACATGATTTAATAAATTTTAAGAATTCTCCATTGATTAGCTTGATTTTTTGTCTTGGAAAATGAAGAATTATCCAGGGTTCAAATTAGCCCCAGTTCAAGGTCTGGAATGCTCAATTTCTGATGTAGGATCATTGAAATGTCATTTTCCCTGTACCTACCATACTTTTAATTTATTCTTATTGAGGACTTTTTTCTCTTTCATCCAGTGGACCTTTCATTAAGGATACAAGAAATGTCCAGGACCTTCCACCCTTGTACAAATGTATATTTGAACCCGTTGACTCACTTTAAAATAAGAAGCAAGGGATGTTATGATCTAATTACAGTTAACATATTAATTTTTGTGTTCGCCATTTTTCATTTATTCTGTCAAGTGAACATATTCGCGGGTATCAATTTTCTCGGTTTCAAAAAAATGATTAGTGTTTTAAAGTGTTAAAAATCAATTTCGTGTGTACAATTTTTCAGTTTTCTGTTCACTGCAAAAATAGCAAAAATTAGTACACTACGCAAATTTGTATGTTTATAGTTCTGTTTTCTTTTGTTTTAAGGTTATAAAATATGCATAAAAGAAAAAAGTGATACTTCATAGAAAATGTAAAATAAAAGGTAAGATTTTCCTTATTGTTTGTTCAAGAAGAAAAAATCTTCTGTCCATGAAGTAAAAATCTTTTTCAAACCATTACATTGTATTTCCATAGTAAATGCTTGTACTTAGTCAGGACAATTGTGGGTGTTTCATACTCTCCAGTTTTTGCTTTGATATTGCCTTTAGATAGTTGGTTTCCCTTTTTTGACTATTACCTGGGGCTTTTGCCTATTAGTTATATAATTTTGTTATTACCATGGATCACACGTAGGTTATTTTGTGTCACAATTTATGTTAGACTTTGTGTTTCATAACAAGATGACTATTTAAGGAGGTAGACCTAGGGTAAGGGACATAACTCTTAAAAATCATTGGAACGTTTGTATTCAGCATTTTACATCAATTTTATGTAAGCATCTAATTAACTTGGATTCATTTTATTCTGCTCCAAAGGAAACCTTGAGAGGCTTCCGTTAAATTGAGTATGATGCAAATATATCACTGATTTCATGAGTTATGTCCCTTACCCTAGGTCTACCTCCTTAAAGCTAGAAAAAAAACTGTTTTGGAATATCTAACATACAGGGGTCCCAATTGACTTCCAAGACTTTTAATTTTGGCCTAAAGGATGGTATGTGCAAAATGAAAAAACCTTAAAGTTGTTTATAGGGACTAAATGTGTGCAATAAGTGAATAACTCATTATAGAAGTAATGACCCTTTTAAATGCAAATAGATGATTTTTCACACTGTTTGGACTTCTACTTAAAATGTTAGAAGATGAAAAGAATCTGTTGATGAGTTAATTGGGTGAAATTATAGGGCTACTATTTGATCACAATTGATCCATAATTTTAGAAGGTTTTCTTTCTGTTAATCCAGATAAACCATTTGAGATCAAAGTGAACCTTGAAAAGAAAAGAAAAAAATTTTAAACATGAAACCTTATTATGATTTCATGCATTAACCATAACTGTTGCCTGCCTCAGCTGAACAAAGAATCAGCTCCTAAGTTCAAGTATATTTAAAAAGGTTTTTTTTTTCTATGTTCAATTCAGATTAAAACAACGATTTTGTCCCTAAGACTTTATCAATATAGGACATCAGACTCCCTGGGGCACACAAAACATAATCATATTAAATTCATTCAATAATTTGTCATTTTAACAATACTTAGCCCTGGTGGTATTAAATTGTACAGCATTTACCATCTTATGTTGTAAGATCTTGATTAAGTAGAACCTGTAAGCAGATAAAAGGAAGTATGCATTGATAGTATTTTTATTTATTTTGCAATATATTATACCTGCATTTATGCTGCACATTTGAAAAAAAATGCAGATAAACTTATGTTAAGAAGCTAAAAAGGGTTATGATTGAAGAATTTGGACAAGAATTTAAAGTTACTGTTAACTTAAATAGATAGGTTGAAAATTATTGATTATGAGTCATTGTAGGTTCCCTTCTTATTTTGTAACAATACAGGTAGTCGACCGGTTGTTGAGACAAATTATACCCCCTTAGCTACCCTCATTCTATACTTAAGTATTAGTATTGTAAATTTAATTCTTTGCTGTTTGTTTTTATTAGAAGTTTATGAATGAATGGATTTATTCAGCCAAGTTTAACCGAAACACTTAGACTGACCTGGAGCGAAGGGGAAGTTCATTAGGATTATGTCATTAAGGAGATTAGTGGATAATAATTGGATATGATTAACAAAATGGAACATAAAACTGGTGTTGGAGTTGGTCAAAGACAGGCATGTCGGGAGTCGACTTATCATAAGGTAGTGTATTGATTTCTTCGTTTGTTGACATTATATGCACCTAGAAGTTTGATGTCTGTTCTTTAGGTAGAAATAAATGTAGTTATATTTACATTGTGTAATTTTTAAATGCTTTTGTTAGCTGCAATTTAATCTATAATTTATTTTTTTCAATACATGTAAGCGTTTTGATCAATGCAACCTGTTAGTGTTATCCTGATATTGCATGATATTTAATCTGTCTTACAACTGTTGAATCGTGGCATGTGAAACGCAAAGCAAAACATGTATAATAGCAGTATCAAATTTATTGTTAAAATTAACCCAAATTCTATAAAAAAAATTTATACAGTATTCTGTTTATCTTAGTTAACTTAAGCCATTCTGAAAGATAATGCAACAATATGTAACATACAAGGGCCCAATTTAACTTTCAAGAGTGGAAGGTCGTAGACTTTTTCTTGTTTCAAATCAAAGGTCCTCAATAAAGTGTCAATAAATATAATTGAAGGTCCAGGACCTAAGTAATGAAATTTTAAAGATCAGAAATTGAGGATCCCAGACCTCAATTCACCACTTTTTTTAACAATCTCATTATTCGTTTCTTTAACTAGGGTTTTGCAACTAGTATAATTTTAACACTGTCTAAACCAAACCACTTTCAGGCTAGAAACACTGTCTAAACCAAACCACTCTAAAGCTAGAAACACTGTCTAAACCAAACCATTTTCTTTGTTTTGATACAGTACCTGAACTGATCGCAACAAAAATTGCGATCGGTCATCAGTCACCAATAAGTTTCCAAACAGTCATCAATACATCAAACCGATCCAGAAAACAATATATGGATTTAAAATGTTTAAATTAGGGTAAATTCAATATGATAGTATATTGGATTCGTTTCAGTGGAGATTCTGAAATTTACATGAACCGATCATCCGTTTTACATAACAAAACTGCGGTTAGACTGGTCACCGGTAATTGATTATCAATCCGTCATGGATCCGTCAAATAGTTGCACGGATCGGTTCAGGGACTGTATGTGTTTGGTTTAGACAGGTGTTTTGATTAACCTAGGTTACAACTTATTTAAATCTATATAAAGGGACTTTAAAAAGTGTCTGGTTTGTACAGGTTTCTGGTTTGGTTCAGTTTAGAATGGTTTTTATTTAAATGCAATTTAGCAATCCTGTAAGAAAAACTTCCATACTTTTTTTCTTAGCCGAAACAATATGTTTCTTCTCCAATTTGAATCCTTTTTGATAAGTCAAGGAACTTAATGTGAAATGATTTGAATGTAAGGTATGCTAGAACATTTTGTTCCATTTCTTGCCCTTCAATGCATTATCACCGAATTAATTTCAATACAATTTTATCTTGGAATTTATGTTTAATAAACAGTATGTTAGCAATGTTAAAAATCTGCTTCTTGTGCAAGTCTTATGTTTTCTTTGGCATTGAATACAAAATATCAAAAGATTTTAAGTACAATTCTTTGTAAGAATCAGGCAATGGGTGGCACATCATTTTCCCCAATTTTGTAATTTTTGCCTAAGTTATATTCAGTACATCTAGAAAACAACCAAAAAGCTATTTAAGTTTATACTGAAGCACCTGTGACGTAGATATTTTTTGACTGCTTATATAGGGAAAGAGTGCAGGAAAATTCCCCCACCCCCATTTTTCCATAGTGCATTTCAACTAAATTTGACCTATCAATATCTTGAAAAGACAAATTTTACAAACACTTTGATGGTTATTTCCAGTGGTTATCAGGTATAATCAAAGGTTAATACAATAAAATCTCTGCGTTTTTTTCCCTTCATGTGCCACATCTTATATACATTTTGCCGGATTCTTAGACAGAGAAGTACTTAATTGCATTTTAGAGTTAAGAGGTTACTGATAAAGCAGTCTTGTAAGTGAAAGAAAATTGTGCAAGACATCAACAATATTAAGCAGTAAAAGCAGGAAGACATTAAGGAGGTAGACCTAGGGTAAGGGACACAACTCTTAAAAATCATTGGAACGTTTGTTTTCAGCATTTTACATCAATCTTATGTAAGCATCTAATTAACTTGAATTCATTTTATTCTGCTTCAAACAGAAGCTTGAGAGGCGTTGGTGAAATTGAATATAATACAAACATATCACTGACTTCAAGAGTTATGTCCCTTACCCTAGGTCTACCTCCTTAAGTGTTTAAACACCTAGGCCAAATAAAGATTAGATTGTTTGTCACTGTTCCAACTGACCTGTCAGACACCCCCTTTTCCCTACCATAAATGAAAAGTTTGTATTGGTGGAATATTGTCAAATTATCAATCTTTTTTTCTCATTTTTGTTTCTGATTTTCTGATTTTTTATTAGTATTTTTTTCTACACTTCAAGAGCTGTTTTGATCTTATTGATGGATTTTACAACATAAATGCCGAAAAATATTAGTGATTGAAATGTTAGTATGATTTACATAATTGAAAATTAAAAGTTCAGACTTGAAATGATTTTGGAGAGAAAAAAAAATTAACAAAAGTATTTACCTGTCAACAGACCTTATCTTTTTAATTCTGGCTCTATGGTTGGAAATATATAAGATGTACATCCCTTAAATTGAATGAGAGAGAACATAATTTTTTATTTTGCTGGTCTTTGAAATAAATCAACTGTTTCTGTCAGGTCTTGATTTTTGTCCATTTGTGTCTCCATGAAACACACCATGTGAAATTTATATAACAGGCAAAAACTCCTTCAAGCAGTAAGACCATTTTAAGCTTGAGGGATGCTGTACATGTACAGTGAAACTCTGTCTAAATAGAAACCCTTTTTTTAAATTGGTTCGGTTTAAACATGTGTTTGGTTTACCAAGGTTCAAAATACATTTAAGGAGGTAGACCTAGGATAAGGGACACAACTCTTGAAATAAGTGATATGTTTGTGTCATATTCAATTTCACCAAAGCCTTTCAAGCTTTCATTTTAAACAGAATGAAATCAATCCAAGTTACTTTGATGCTTACTTGAGGTTGGTGTAAAATGCTGAATATAAACGTTCCAATGATTTGTAAGAGTTGTGTCCCTTACCCTAGATCTACCTCCTTAATTGAAATAAACTAAATGCTACTTTACAAAAGTGTCTGGTTTAGACAGGTTTTGTATTATTCAGTGTTTTAGACATATTTCATTGTTATAGCATGGAACTACAGATTAAGAAGCAGGGATGGAAAGATGAATCATTATGAGTGCTTTGTTTCAACAAGCATGTCTCAATAATGATTGATTTTAGTTTTTGACAAAGATATACAATTCAACTAACATTTGTGTCTCCATACCTAAATGCCAAGTGTCACTATTTGTAGGGGATTTGCCCCAGGATACCCCCAATTTTGATTTTCAAAGAGAAATATTGACCACAATTTACAGCCGTTTATTAAAGAAGTGGTGCATTAGATTTGTGTTGTCGTAAAAAAAAGCCAGAAAACAGTACTTTGATAAATTTGAAGGCCCCTGTTATGAGTTTCTTCGGTGCTCAGGACAATATCATGTGTAAAACCCCCATGGACATTTCCAAATGTTGGCAGTGTGTATCTCATTAAGGATAGTTTTTAATTTTTTATCAAGTTATACAATTTAACAACATTTTCAGTTTACGCTTCATGAACTGGGTGAATTGTAAACTTGGTCAAAAATTCAAAACCATTGTTACAATTTCATTTCTACTTGATTCTAGTCCAAATTAAGTTATGGTCTTTAATTAAGACATTATTTATTTCGCTTTTATTTGAATCACAGATTGTGGACCCGCCATCATTTATGTAGTTACAATACCTAAGTAGTACATGTATACAGCAAATATCTTATGTTGCCCAAGGATAACTAACCAATCAGAAGGCTCATTACAAATCAAAATGTATACAGCAAACATCCTATCTTGCCCAGGGAGTACCAACCAATCAGAAGCCTTATTACAATTCAAATGAATACAGCAAACATCCTATGTTCCCCAAGAAGTACCAAACAATCAGAAGCCGTATTACAAATCAAATTTAAATATTAAAATGTTACCAGTCTACCTTTTCATTTATTGCTTTTTCATGTCACATTTTAGTATCTAGGTTGCCAAATGTAGTACATTTACCAAATCTAAACTTGATAATTAGTGTATAGCAGATAATTTTGGCCTATTTTAACGGTTTGAAAACGCCTAAATAAATTCCACAAAATATTTCCTGTGCATTTAAATACTTAGCATCACTTAGCATCTGCCAAAATTAGAATCAGCAAAATTTTTCGCATACTTTTTTGCCAAAAAATCACAAAATTTTACACCCTACAATATAACCTGCCATGTAGTACAACATGAAAGTCAATAACTTGTCATGCATTGAAATATGACCTTTCTATGTTTGAAAATTTCAACTCATATACAGAACAAGTTCAGATCTAGTCTTCAGAGCACTATAAACATTCTCTCAAAGCTTGAAAATGTTTTACATTGACAAATTCAGCCCAACATGATAACAAGTTGAGGACAAGTACCGTCCTTGGTCACTTTTATCATTGTAGAGTTAGGAGATAAAACCAAGTCTGAAGTAGTCCTATTCACTTAACGCTTGTCATCTTAAAATCAAAGGAGGATTAGACATTTAAAATTTTTAAATTACTGTAATCAAAATATAAAAACAGACAAAATTACCTGACTTTGTCATTCACGCAGGGGATCGAAAGCTTAAGGCCTTCAATGTTGTGTAAGCTGTAAAGACTCAGCTGGGGTCTTTTAAAATATTTGAATTAATTTTTTTCATACAATTACCACCTAGAATTGACATTTCACATGCATTTATATATATTTGTGATTGAAAGATGCAAGGAAATCTGCCCAGCAAATACCCTGATTTGGCAGTTAACTCTTAGCCCAGTATGTTGGGTTCTAATACATTTTCCCACATGACATAATCTTACTGACATCGATTAAATCAGCTGTTATGATTCAAACAAATACCTTATTGTAATTGTGTACTGCAGTATGATGGAGAACTTTTTTGGAGTTCTGAACTGTAGCCTTTCTGCATCTTTCAATCTTATACACAGGATGCTCAAGAACATTTCTTTGTGGAAAATTTATCAGTTAAAGTCATAATTTGTTTTTTTTTTTTTTTTATTGAGGGACTAAGTTTGTTTTTGGGTGATATCAGAATAAAGAAATGATGAAGGTATGAAAATGAAAATGTAAATCAAAATAAGATTATTTTCCCAAAAGTTGGTGAAGGCCCATTTCCCCAATAAACATACAATATCCTTTTATCTAGTAAAGTTGTTAGAGTAAAATTGCTGATGAAGGGTTTTTTTTCAAGGACCATTGACAGTAAATATTATCATTATGACAATATTAATGACCCAAGATAGACAAACTTTGTCAAATAAAACTACCTGTACCAATAAAGCAGTTCAGAGATATGTCTTCAAACCTTCCTTTGACATATTTAATGCTGCTTATTTACAGAAATTTAATTGTGCAGATTACGTATTAAGTAGAAGTCCTTGTAAGAATCATGCAAATTCAGGACTATGTGATACAACCCAAAAAAAGGCTACACATTTTTATTTTTGTTACTAAGTTGCTCTATAGGCATTTATGATGAAATGTATAATTATTCATTCCAGTCTGTCTGCTTTTGGGAATCCACATTGAAAATCCAACAGTTTCTATTGCATATTAGTGTCATTTTCAGAAGTATCTCCCTTAATTTTGAATTCTACAGTATATTCTATGTAATTTTCATCTCCTAAGAACAAGGATTATATGAAAAGCCACTTGTTAATTTCTGTTAATTTATGCATTTTAAACAAAATATCAAAAATAAAGATATGTAGGCATTTCAACCATGTATCTTATTTTGCATGATTCTTAGCTGGAGTACTACTTAATTACTAATATAGTATTATATTGTCTATTTTGTGCTTGTATAGATTGTACAGTGAAACCTGTCTAAACACAACCCTAAGTAAACCCAAAACCTGTCTAAACCAGACACTTTTTGAAGGCCTTTCATACCAGATTCAATGTATTTTGAACATAGATAACCCAAACACCTGTCTAAACCAAACACACCGAAAAGAATTTCAGTTTAGACAGATTACACTGTAATGCCTTGTATTTATGTATTGTCAATTTATACGTTTCTCCATTCTTTTCAAAGCCAAACATGCGTAGAATGGAGTTTGCACTGGTAAGATTTTTATTTATATTTTTTCAGCTTTCTTGTTATATTTTACTTCACCAGACCAGTTTCATTTTGTTCATTTCATCATTCAGATGGTTTGTTTGTTGTTCCATTTGAATATTGATACTGTTGTGTTACGTTTTAGTTTAACCTCAGCTGTTTAGGGGGTCAGACTGAACATTTGTAGCGTATATGTTCATGCCTGGTCAATTTTAATTTCAGGCAAGCCTAATTCTCCATCATCTGGCTAAATGTGCAAAATAGTGTTAAGCATCAGTCTCAGTAAGAATCAGGCAGTAGGTGAAACATGGTATGGAATAGCCCACCATTAATTTGATTAAGTTGTATTTTCATTAATATGCTATTTTTCATCATATGAATGAACATTTTTGATGCAGTTATCAAATAGTAGTATTTTCCAATATAGAAGACTACATTGTTTGAAAATATGTAGTCAGATCAGTGGGTTTTTTGGGTGCATACATGTTTCAGATTTTTCCTGTTTTGCCTGATTTTTACAAAGACTTGTATTTAAATACTACAAAGGACTTGTACAAATTTTGCTTTTCTGACTAGGTTACACAATGTTTTCAGCAAAAAATTATTGATTAAGTGTATAAGATAAATATCCTTTAAAGCTGTTCATTGTGAATGCTATGGCTATTGTATTGCACATTGGACAAAATATATGCGTCGTTTACATCAAATCAAAGTTTGAAAATGGATAGGAAAAGGGTCCAAATTTATTTTCAAGTGTGGATGGTCTCAGATTTGTTCAAGTTTCAAATCAATTGTCCACTTAAGAAAAACCAAAAGTCCTCAATATAGTGTCAATAAATATACATTATAGTTGACGGTCCTGAACCTGGGTAGGAAGAAATTTCCGAGACCCAAGGTAAGAAATTTATGGACCCCAGAACCTGGACCACTGCTGATTTGATCCCCTGTTGTAAGAATGTCATTCACACTCTCTCTCACACACACACACACACACATACACATACAACAACAAACATTGAAACAATCACTATGTCTTGCAGTTTGGATAATTTTTCCAAACAAAGAATGGTCTCTAAATCGCTTTAGACCTTTTTGTTTTAACTGCAGGTTAGTCTTTGTACATTCAAAAGTGCAATCTAATTAAAATTAGATCTTAATAGCTCCGCCTTTTTTCTATGTCACATGAAGGGGAGCAATTGTACACACCTATGAGGAAATTTCTTTTGTTCTACTCTCCAAGCCTTACCTCACAGAAGTGTGTGTGAGGCATGCTCATTGACTTACCTGCAGTTGAGACTTAAGGAGGTAGACCTAGGGTAAGGGACATAACTCATGAAATCAGTGATATGTTTGTATCATACTTAATTTCACTAAATCCTTTCAATCTTTCCATTGAAATGGAATGAAATCAGTTCAAGTTACTTTGATGCTTTCATTAAATTGATGTAAAATTGTAAATCAAACATTCAAATGATTTGTAAGGGTTGTGTCCCTTACCCTAGGTCTACCTCCTTGAGAGTCTGTTGACAATTCTTTAAAAGTTGTAGTTCAACCATTATATTTTAGGTAATTTTTACAACTTTTTAAAGTTAAAGTTGAAAAATTATTATGTTAAATTTAGGCATAAGTGTTCTGAGAAGCAATGTTTCTTGAATAAAATTGCAATATTTTGTTGAAATACTGTGGACATTTTAATGTAAATATGACTTATTCCTGTGTGTTGAAAAAAGTTTCTTGTCAGTATGGATCTGAGATTTTGAAAAGAGAGTTTCCAGAAAAAGGTGCTATTATTTCCTTGCATTTTTGCATGAAATTAAACAAAAAAAGTTTTCACAAAAGGAGGGGTTCCAACACCAGAATTCCATGGATCTACCACTGCTTGCAATGAATACTTAGACTCTGATATCTATGTCCCATTCTAACATCATTGTGCACAGTTCAGTTACTGTCAAGTGTTTTCCAAACTTTGATCTGGCTAGTTTGTTGGTAACTTGTAATTTTTGTCTGATTAATTGGACTTTAATTTGTGTTTGTGCTGACTTGTTATCTACTTGTTTATTTCATTGTTTCTATAGGATACATTAGTTCTCGAAAACAAAGCCATTGGTTTATGTCAAACATAAAATGAAATATAAATTATTTTATCGTGGCTTGTGACCCAGGTGATGTCCTCCGGTTAATAGATATATCCTTGAATTGTTAGAATCATTGTTGGATCCAGAAATTAAATCAATTTTGTTTGTGGCTCATAAAAACAAAGTAACAAAGAATTTAAACATTGACAAATAATAATTTGTTACAAAGGGGGACAAAACATGAAATTGTTTAGAGTAATCAAGGGAACCAAGGTTATAGCCGTAATAAAAAAGAATGTAATCCAGGGACAAAGACCAGACATGGAAAACAGACATGCACAACAAAGAACATAAAGTAACTAAAATCATACATACAAAGTAACAAAAGCAAATGAGCAACTTGGACTCCACTAAAAACTGGGAGCATGGACCAGGTGCACCGGTAGGGTAAGCGTTCATCAACTGTTGTGCTGCAGCTTTTATTAGGCATAAAAAATATTTAATTTCCATTCCCCTGCAAATTTTTTAGGGTGTTGAAGAGGAAAAAGATTTGTATTTTGTACACATATTTGAAACATACAATAATTAATTTACAACTTGTGTGTTTGTGTTGGAGGGGGGGGGAGGCCCCCTTACGATTGTAAAGTTTATTTGATTACTTAGAATATAGAGAAAATTGGAAATCACTGCCCCCCCTTTTTCAGAAGTTCTGGATCCTCCACTGTACTTATTAGCCTTAATTTTGAAATAAGAATGGAACATGATATTTAGAGGGGAGGGGGTGGTTACCATATAAATTTTGTTGCGGACCATTCTTATAATTTCAATTTACCACAGAGCCTACATGTATAATACTAATATGTATAAGGTCTAAAATATTCGGTTGGTTCTACTTAGTTGGCACTAGTTATCAAGATTACATCCTTATTATTGTGTTGTGGTTTGTAACTCTTTTAAGGGTCTGTATTTAATGACTGTATTATTGTTAGTAATTTTAAAAGACTTAAAATTAAAAAAGCCGAGGGTTTCAGGTAAAACCAGTCACTGTTAGAAGATTACTCAAATCCAATTCTTAGTAGTATTTTTTTCCAGAGACGGTATAATTATTTATCTATATTTGATTAAGAAAATGGATAGAACCATCCCATTTATAAGGTGGGGTACATTTCAATTGATATTAGATATTTGTGGTAAAACAAAATTCAGAACTTTTTAAAGCTGTAGAGAAGAATCGTTAAATTGTTTGGGTTCCTTTTAACGGTTGACCAAGTCTGTGTAAATACCCAGACGAGAAAGGTTATCTGTCGAATTAGGCATTTTAACAGAATTTGCAAGTGAATTATGACGGCTTTTGACTACGGAATGAACACCAGGTGTATGTAACACTTAACTAGGACATTACTATTAGGGGACAATATATTAACGAACGAATTGTAGTGACAATTGGTTATTTTACCTCTGGGCTACCTAAGGTCAACGACGGAGGATTATTTTCACAGGTAAAGTTTCTTTTTGTGATTAAGTCTAAAATAAATATTATATGATGCTGTTAATAGAATATTACTCTCTTATTAAGGTATTATGATATCTTTAAAAGCACGACCATAGGCAGGTGTTAATTTAATTTGATTTGACCATCTGAAGTTTAAGGATAGACAATGTTTAAACTTTTGGAGATGAAAGACTATTATAACGATTGTAATAAGGTTGGTTACAGGATTTGGGCTTGTTATACATAGAAATAAGTCATGTTTTAGTTGACATTTATAATCATCACCTCCTACACATTATCATTTATTATATTTATGATGATTTAGAAAGATTTAAAAAAAAAAATGATATTTAAAATGAAAGGTGTATCATGTACTAATACTAAAACTTTTTACTCCTTGAAGGGATGGACTAGCTGTAGAATCGATTAGCTAGTTTGTGGGTAGACAATACAAATTGATCTTCCTATTTTTATAATACTGTACTGACATGTCTATTCACTTAGATAAAATTTTGAAAAGATGATTTGTGTAAAAGTTAGTACCGATAGCGAACCCCTCTATTTATCTTTCGGTAATCTGTCTTTGTCAACATTTGCCAGCGGAAATACCTGGCAAAGGTAAACAAGCTGAACAACCTGTTATTAATTGCAATATTGTCTCTTTACGTAATGGATTTACATGGTGTATTATATAGTAAACAAAAGGATTCATTTAAACTTTTCTTATATATGGGTAAGATAGTAGTATGTGTGAGTTATGTGATTCAATTACACCTTGAAAATTTAAATTTAATATATGGATATATTAATTTGACAACACAGTGTCAAAGTGAGCATAGTTTATTTCAAACTTTTTAGACACCTTGTAAAAACAAATGTGAAAGCATAAATTACTTAAATAGGTACAAATTTAGTAAATTAGTAAAAATGTTCTTAGGAACAAAATTGACAGCTGTTCTTTTTTTTTTTTTTTTTTGGCATTTTGTCATGTACTCTGTCAAAATTCTTGGAAGTCAAATATTCTACACTTTTTATGTATACTGGTTTTGTTTGTATGTTATGACAAGTTAATGGCTTAGCAAAAATAATCCTTAACTTGGCAACTTTAAAAGTGTAAGTGGAAAATGTTATTTGGGAAAAAAAACATGTTCAATCCATACCACAAATCCAATTTGAAAAAGTATTTTTTTCTTGTGCTAAATACTTATGAGATATTTTAATAATATAGATTAATACATGTAAATTCCAAGTTAGTTTTTTATAGTATAGGAAATAGGGCTGTAATAAAAATTAAATTGAATATAAAACTAATAGCAGGATAAAGATTTTAATTTTTATATAGAACAAACAATTAATCTCAACTTCTTTTTTTAAATTTGTTATACACTTGTCTGTCTAGATGGACTTTATGGTATATCAGTGTCCAGTGTCTGTCTGTCCATTTCTACTTTGTCATCTTGTGTTTTGGGTCAGTAAATTATATCTAGGCCTGTTATTGCTAAAATTTGTCTTGTTCAATGATGCATAAATATCACCTGTCTAGGACCTCAGGGTTAAAACTTGTATAAAACATTACTTGGGGTCAGGGTGGCCTTAGATGAAACTTCATTGATAATTTGCTTGTATTTGATATCATGGTTAATGATGTTTCGCTTTGACAAATTATTTTCATGTTTCAATTCAATTCTTTATATACTCTATGCAAAGTTTGATGACAACTTTAGATTCAAGTTATTGATGAGTAATTTTTATATGTATATCAGAAATTGAAAAAAACCTGTATTTTGAACATGACTATTTATAACTTTACAGCAGGTTTACCACTGCCTGGGTTGTTTCATAATAATGGGCTTGCATGCACCTATAGAGTGTGGAAGGTCATAGGTTTAAATCACACCAGACATTCATCAAGAAAAGGGCATATACAAAATAGAGTAAAAACTGTTTGACTCCCAGTCAGAATAAAGTTTCCAATTGGGACAACTGTGCCTACATATGGGTAGTTGGTTCTCTGAGCTAAATCTGTCTCATGGTGTTGGACTAGTGTAGAACATGTAAGACCACAATCAATCAATCCAGGTTAACCATAAA
This sequence comes from Perna viridis, assembly GCA_037379345.1. Classification (NCBI taxonomy): domain Eukaryota; kingdom Metazoa; phylum Mollusca; class Bivalvia; order Mytilida; family Mytilidae; genus Perna; species Perna viridis. Next base: position 56,267,302 of record CM074512.1, read on the forward strand.
TAAGGCAGTTTATTTACAATGGCAGGTCAAGTAATTCTGTAAGGAAGCCCACTGACTGGCCTAAAAAGTGAAGGGGGGCACTCCAATGAATTCCATTCAACCTTACTTTTTAACAACAAAAAAGGGGGAAGCTCCCTGCTTTTGCCAATAGTCCTGTATAGTTAGAGCAGGGGCGGATTCAGGCGGGGGTATGGTGGGTGTGCGCCCCCTAAAATTTGCAAAGCATGGGTTGTCGGGGTAGATTTAACTTAAAAAAAAATGTTCGCCTCACTCCACTCAGCAAAATTTTAGCTGTGCACCCCCTAATATACTTTGGGACATATATGTATTTTAGGTTTATGAACCTGTTGACATCAAAATTTACTGTTATTATCCAAGATGACACCTGCCATAACATCATTATTCCTAATTTCATGTTGTTTAATGAACTAATGTAACTTGCTGGAAGAATAAATATCAACAGCCACTGAAGCAAAAGAAAGTGTTTGTCACTTTCAGTGCATTTCAATCTTCAGTAACTTTATTGTGTGTTGGGTTTTAACAGATGCTGTATGTGACTGCACTTACTTCATCCCTTTATTCAGTTCACAAATATCTACCCTTTATTGAGTGTACCAACTTCATCCTTCAATAAAGTTCACAAATTTCTGCCCTTTATTGAGTGTACCAACTTCTTCCTTTAATTAACTTCACAAGTTTCTGCCCTTTATTGAGTGTACCAACTTCATCCTTCAATAAAGTTCACAAATTTCTGCCCTTTATTGAGTGTACCAACTTCTTCCTTTAATTAACTTCACAAATTTCTGCCCTTTATTGAGTGTACCAACTTCATCCTTCAATAAAATTCACAAATTGCTGCCCTTTATTGAGTGTACCAACTTCTTCCTTTAATAAAGTTCACAAATTTCTGCCCTTTATTGAATGTACCAACTTCTTCCTTTAATAAAGTTCACAAATTTCTGCCCTTTGTGTAGTGAACCCTTTCAAAACCATTATTTGTCTTTTGTGCCATTTGCTCTATACCACATTTACTTACTTATATATTTTACAGACTTGTTGCATTCTCATTGAAAATAATACATCTTCTGTCTGTAATTGATTTTACAGAGCCTTTTTCATACTCCTACTTACATGTAGGTTTAGCATGCTATAAAACCTGGTTTATCCATCTTATCCATTGGAAATACCTTTGTCAAGTCAGGACCGTTAAGGTTGTTTCCAAACTTGATAATATCATTAGTGGTACATTTGTGTATTGACTTTCCATCTTTTAACTCTACCTTTTGACTTTTGCCTATCAGTTTGGTAATTTTGTTATTACCCTTTATTTGAAAAAGGGGATTGACTGCATTACCTTGGCTCTCTGTTGGATCATCTGTCTGTCATCCAGGAATATAAATCTTGCAAATTATTGGTAGTAATAAGATAATTGACCAGTCTTTCTGGGTTTGTTGTAGTCCTAAAGCACATACTAAAGTGTTGGTTATAAAATTGCCAAAAGGAATTTTTTTATAATGAAATTGCTGCATAAATCTATGTGCTGAAAGTGTCTTGTACTTTTTTTTCTCCCACTGATATTAAAGTTTCATTTTCATTAGCCTAAATGACTGTCAAACAAATTACATCGAGTAACATAGTTAACTTCAAATAATAGAGTTGGTCTTCCCTTGATTGAATGACCATTACCTGATAAAATATCAAAGATAGTTAACTGGACAGTTGACAAGGAGGTTTAAAGTTTCTATCAGAACCAATGAAATAATAGAAAGTTTAAATCTCCTTGTCAATTGTTAAGTTAACTATCTTAGGAAGTTCATCAGGTAATGGTCATTTAATCAAAGGTACCTAAATTAACTATATACCTGGCTGTAATTAGTCATGACATTCAATATCGTCCTTTAATATGAATATTTATTAGGCATCAATTATTTTATACTAAGGGGGGCCTTGGATAATTTTGAGAAAAAAATTAAATTATTCCAAATTTGAGCAAATAATTTTTTTCACTCAGCCATGGACAGAAAAAAAGTTATGATTCAATATTTTCCCCATCACTTTACAATGTAGAATTTTCAAATAAAATATGTTAATTCGGCCTGCTGCTGAAAATTGTTAATTCAACATAAAATCACAGCCCCCCTCCTTTCATGACTTTTATACTAGGATGTTATTCACTACTTGTAATGAAAACGTATTTAAGTACTTCTCTGTCTAAGAATCTGGCAAAATGTATATAAGATTTGGCACATGAAGGATAAAAATGCAGAGATTTTATTGCATTAATTTTACCTGATAACCACCAGAAATAACGATCAAAGTGTTTGTAAAATTTGCCTTTTTTAGTTGAAATGCACTATGGAAAAATGGTGGGGGGGGGAATTTTCCTGCACTCTTTCCCTAGTCAAACAATATCTACGTCACAGGTGCTACAGGATAAACTTAAATAGCATTTTGGTTGTTTTCTAGATGTACTGAATATATTTTAGGCAAAAGTGACTAAATTGGGGAAAATGATGTGCCACCCATTGCCTGATTCTTACACAGAATGGTACTTAAGTACAATATGACATGCTCATATGAACTGCTTTCATATGATTATCTTATCATCACATACATAAAATTCATTTAATGTTGATTACAATTATCTTACCTACTCCACTTGTGACTTGACATATAAGGATTTTTGAAGTTCGTTGTCCTGACTTAGTCATTGTCAGAAGGAAATATGCACTTCTGTATTATATAAAAAGTGTTCAACCTAGCACAATTACCCAATTTATTTTATGGAAGTTACTTGATGAGGCATAAAATTCATTTAAACACCCATTAGCAGGTAGGTCCTTTCATCTTTACCCCAATACACATTTTGGCTCTTTGTCATCAGTATTTATTGATTGATCGTTTATCAGTTTTATTTTAACTGAATCATATTTGTCCTGTTACAGTGCATATTATCGGGGTCATTTAGTCTTATATAAATTATTTGGTGCACTGTTGTGAGATAGTGTTCTTTGGTGTATTTTTTGTACCTTGACATTGGATTGTATATATCCACTAGCATACTGAGCAGTGGCAATTCCAGGGGGCTTCAAATGTTGAAAACCCTTTTTTTAATTTTAGTAATTTTAGCAAAATTCAGGCAGAATGAACAAAAATGAGCCAGAAACTCTCTTCAGCCTTTCTGTCAATTTGTGGATCAGAAACCCCTATCTCCTTTTTATACAGTTCTGGATCCTCCCTGCTGAATTTCTGCAAAGCAGTGTAACCAGTAAAGCCAGGACAGAGTGATGTTTATTTTCACTCAGCTCTTGTGTGCAGTAAACCAAGTAATTTTGTAACAACACCAATAGGAAGAGTTCTCATTAATGCCAGACTTTTCTAAATCTGACTACTCAGTGCAATATTCTTGGTTGGGGGACATGGAATCCCCCCTTTTGTAGGAAAGTCTTGTTAATTTTGTTTCAAATTTGGACAAAAATGATCAAATGTTATTATATATTGGCTTGAATCCCCCTTTTTTTTTGCCCTCCCTCTTTTTCAAAATCTCTGGTTCCATCCCTGCTATTTTACAAGAATTGCTATTAGATAGAATTCTTCCAACTACACACATAGTATTGTCTTTAAAAAAAAGTTTATTGAAAGTATGAATCATTGGCATTTTTTCATAAAATGTCCACAGTGAATTGATGTACTGATTAGGTACTTGATGACCCTCTCACGTCAGTCTGTCTGTCCCAGAGGAGACTAAGAATATTTTGTGGTTTTGCATATTATCTAATTTATCGGATTGCCTAAAGGTGTGAATTCATTATGACATACATGTATAGAGTTGTGTATTGAATGTTTTATGTGCTCTTTTCCAAGTAACAATATTGACAGTGATGATAATTTTATTTGTTGTTATCAAGTCCAAATGTTTGATAGTCATAATCTGTATTTTCATTTGTCTCAGTCAATCTACTCCGTCATTACTCAAGATTAGTAACTATTTATTTTATTCTTTGGAGCTGTTTACGATTGATCTAACGGCAATTATGTACTAATTGATGTATACTGTATCCAGGAAATGACTTCTGCTCTTTTTTTTCTGTTTGTACAATACTGGTGATATGTTGTTTTTTTTTTCAGAAATATGATATTATGTTTTTTTTATTTTTAATCATATACATAAGATTACATAAGACACTAAAACTACATCTTTGTTAAAGGTTTCAGACTTTTTAGGTTAAACTATTTTAAATGTAGAGCAGATATTTATAACTTCTTGTACATATGTTGACATTTTACAAACTTTAACTTGAATCTCCATGTTAAATGTAAATTTTTACAAAGACTTCACAATTTTTGAATTTATAAAACTTGAGAGTTGTTTATTCTGTACCGCAGATGAAGAGTGAATGAAATATTTGGTAATTTTTTAAGAAGAATATTTTACAGAGAGACTAGTAGTAAATTGAAGATGAGACATACAATTGAATATTTTTCTCTCTCTTTATTCCAGATGTTGAATAATATTGCAAGTGACCTTGACCTCCTGTTGAACGATTTATGCCATATTTATCCGTATCCTGTAACGGAGAAGAAGTTTACAACGTTTGGGTACGTATAGGGTGTGGGGACAGTATCCAAGGGAGAAGAAACACCTGTATGGTAATATATATCAGTATTCATCAGTTAAGATACGGAAATAAATTTAATTCTTGAAGCGCAAGAGATAAGCTCGTCTAGTTTTTTTAATTGTTTCATGACAAAGAACAGGTAGTAAATACAAAATCCTTTTAACAGACTGAAACTTCATCTCTAAAAGTCAATTACTTAATTTTAAATATTATGACAAAATTTTTTTTTAAATGTTTACTATTGTCTTTAAACTACTTTTATTACATTGAGTTTTTGTCCCTTGATTTTATTTTAAGTACAGTGAAACCTTTGTAAAAGAAACATAATGTGGACTGTAGAATTGTTTGGTTTGGACAATTGTTTTGTTTACCCAAGTTCAAAATTTTTTAAAATTGATATAAAGGGACTTCAAAAAAGTGCCTGGTTCAGACAGGTTTTCTGTGTATTCATGATTTGGTCTTGACAGGTTTTACTGTACCAAGTATGTGAACAGAACATATATCCTTAGGAAGATATGTTAACAAATGAAGATAATACCTTTTAGGGACAGACATCAAGAGGACATTTTTCAGGATGTCTATAAGAAATTGGGTCTAGACATGTACTTTCTATGGTTATTTAAACTGAACCCAGAATAAACCTGAATCCTGTCTAAACTGAACCCTGAATAAACCTGAAAGCTGTCTAAACCAGAAACTTTTGAAAGACCTGTCATAGTAGTTTAAATTATTTTGAACCTATCAAAATCAGACAGGTTTTAGGATGTCTAAAAAATTGGATGTAGACATGTACTTTCAATATCTATACACTGAAACCTGTCTAAACCAAGCATATCAGTTTACTGAGAAAACACTTTAATTCGTCGATACCAATTATCATGGATAAGGAAAGAAACACGGGTTCGTGGGTTCTTGAATCCATCAGTGTGAATCTCCTTTTCTTTGGGGACCAAATTTTGTGGTTTCATACCCCTCGAATAATAGTACTTTCACAGTAAATTGTTTTGAATCTGTGTTAACTGAACACCTTTTTAAACAGAACAAATTCTACAGTGTAAAAAAGGGGGTGGTATAGAACAGGTTTCACTTTATTTTGAATATTAAAAAAAAATAATAATAAAAGACTCAAATTCTTTTCAGTTAATAGCTCAGTCCTTCAGAGATACTTACACAAATTTTTTTCGAACAATTTAACAGGTGTTATTGTGTAACTGTCAAGCTCAATTGTTTCTGTTGAATTAAGGTGTCAGTTTTAGTAAATTAGAGTCATTATTACAACAGCCATGACCCTTTAAACCTGGTCAGATTTAGAATTTTATGAATGGAATATTTTCCCACTGAGATATCTACATATTTGTCTACCTAGAGACAATAGAAATGCCTGAATAGCATGAATACTAATTATTGTTCTGAGTTTCATGGGCTGATTTTCAAATGTTCGAGATTTTTTTTTTTAATTTTAATTTGTTCTGACGTTTATACAAAAGTTTTTTAGAATGAATAATGAATTGTGATGATTATGTGCGTTATATGTATTGGATTATAGACTGATTTTTAGATGTCTGAATTTTTTTAAATTATATGTGTTAATGGGTGTTTAAAAGGGACTTATATATAAATATTTTGTAAATATCTTTCTAATGAGTTATTTTTGTATTTTCAATTGATAACACAGTTGCGGATCAAGAAATTCTGAAAAGGGAAGACTTGCTTCAGTGATTTCCATTTTTTTCTGTATACTCAACCAAATTTTTCAAACATAATGGGAAGAGGGGTCCCCTTGCCCCTCTCTCCATTGACCCGTCTTTGTAAGGCTTTCTGTAACAGAAAGGTAGTTTTAAATTGAGTTTGTAAACAAATTGGTTTAATGTTATAATTGTTTTGATATTATAATATGTAAGATTAATGTAAGAGCAATGCTTACAGTACCCAAAGGTTTCAATTTCTTACCTAAACTACAAAATAGCAGAGGCATATAGTTTTACCCTTGTCCAGTATTCCACAACAAAAATAATTTTCTGACATTTTTTCTATAACCTTGTTTTGTTTTTGTCCCTTCAAATTTATATGGAATATATCTGATTAATCATGGAAGGATTTCGTTGGTTAACCTCTTTATTGCCTTTACTGTCATGACTTTGGTTAAAGGCACATAGTTGTCACATAACAGGACGTAAACATAGGTGTCAGTGTGTGCAAAATGGTTACGGTCCTACCACAGAAATTGTCAGATGTTTTTACCTAATTCACTGAATATTTTACTGTGATGGGCAGGTAAAGCATTAATTACTTACTCATCTTTTAATTGGGACTAATTGTTTTTGTTTTTAATTTGAATTTTTTATTTGCTTCACAGTTGTATACAGTCAAAATTATTTCACATGATTTTCACACTGATTTTATATGATTTTCATCTGAATTGAGCAATTAAATTTTGTGACAGAGTTCACATGAAATTCAGGTGAATCGAGCCTTCACGTGAATTGTTCACATGAAATTGTGTTATGTGAATTTCTTGTGAAAATCATGTTAATTTCATGTCAACTTCACATGAATTTCATGTGAAGCTCAATTAACATGAATTTGACATGAAAAATATTTGCCTGTGTATATATATGGATTACAAGAATGTAAATAAATACAATGAGACCTGTCGTAACTGAACCTCTTTTGAACTAATATTTGTACAGTTTAAGCAACTGTTGGACTTAAATAATAATCATTTTATGTTGTGTTTCAGAAAGGGACAGACATTAACAGATACAAATCCAGGATTAGGAGAGGACAGTGCATTCGGAACTCTGGCCTCGACAGACAGTTACAGTGTTGAACAAAAGCCTCGTAGTGATTCTGTTCAATCAGGGCATTTAGATGTGTTTAGTCTGGATCAGTCACCAAAAGTAAGGAAACATGGTAGATAAAGTGTGTTAAAAGGGGGAGGTGTAGTTATAAGCCTAGATGGTATTGAAGGGTTTGACTAATAGTGGTCATGATCAGTCATCTAAAGTTAAGAAATGTGGCATTGTAGGGGTCTTGAAATTACTGTGTTTTAAGATAACCCAGTTATAGACTTTTATAATTCCAGGGTTATGGGAAGGAGGGGCTAATTCAATTAAAGCACAAAAAAGTAATAGATGTTTCTTTGTTTGTTGGTCTGGGTCACTAAGTACATTGAAACCTGTCTAAACCAAACCCTGTATAAACTGGTAACTATATTATAGTGTTAACCATGCCTCTTCTGAAGTCCTCTCATTTCCATTTTAAAGCATTACGAACCTTTGTAAAAAGAACACCTGCCTTATCCAAACAAATCGTTTAGTCTAAAAAAAGGTTCATTTAAGACAGGTTTTGCTGTATTTAAAACAGGTTAGTCCTACTGCAAGGAACACCTAACTATCGTAGCATTTGTCATTGTATCAGAACCATATTCATGACTGTTATACATCAAATATAAAGACAAAAATCAGTGTTGTGTGACTAGTCTGTAGTTGATTTTAAAGTAATTATTTATGCCTGTTGCACAGTTTGATAGGAATAAAAATATTTCCTCATACTTGTAAGTTGGAGAGTAAGACGACCCTCCCTTCCTCCCCCCTCCGAAAAAATAAATGTGTTAAAGAAACTGTTAGAAATGAGGTTACAATTGATAAATCACTATTCAAGTCAGGGAATAACCCTTTCCAAACCTGCTAGAAAAAGTTCTGTATGTTTTATTTACAATTAATGCTTTGATTGTAGTGTATGCAATTGTGAAAGCTACATCTCCATCCAGAACACATTTATCTTATCTTTATTTCAAAGTATTTTTATGTATCATTATACAAAAAATATAAATTTTATTAAAAAAAATGCACATATTTAGCCTCAGGGCAATGTCAGGAGTACAATACAAATAATATAGTCATAAAAATATAATTGACTTTGAGATACAACAAAAACATATGTTTCAATGTTACGATGGTATCCATTTATGAATGTAATTTTTGTCTCATTAAAGTTTTTAGACATTTTTGACATTTATAGTACAAAATCTTGCCAGACAAACAATAGAGACTATTTAATGGACAAAGTGTATACTGATCTCATTTTCTTTTGTTACTTTGTATGTATGATTTTAGTTATTTCATGTTCTTTGTTGTGTATGTCTGTTTTCCATGTCTGGTCTTTGTCCCTGGATTACATTCTTTTGATTACCACTATAACTTTGGTTTCCTTAATCATATCTCCACTTTTCAATGATGTTAGATAACTTGAAAACATTTTGAGGGAATTCAATAATTTTTCATTAGGCTAATTGTTTTCATTGGAGCTACTCTCTTCTATTTTTCATTGTTTTCTGATACGGTATAGTGGATAATTTTCATGGATAGCTAACTTTGGAATTTTTTTGGATTAAAAAACATCAAAATACATTCCACAAAATATTTTCACCGGGCTTAAGTACTTGATGCAATACTTATCATCGGCCAAAATTTTAGTATACATTTTTTGTTTCAAAATAGCCAAATTTTACACTGCCATACAGTATTTTTACAAATTATACACTGAAAATAGCATGGTGTTTACTGAAAACATTAGTCTGCAGATTGTCAATCATAACAGTCAAATTGATGATGAAAATAGAACAAATAAGAACTTGTGTTATTTTTCATGTGTATAATTTTGGTAAAGTAAACCAAAAAGAAAGATGACATCTTTGTGTATAGGAAAACTGTCTTTCAATATTGAAACATAGTAAGATTCAAGTTTATTCTTCCTTTGTTTCTACTGCCTGACATTTTCTTTCTCCGGCTACTGCTGTGATACTAACAAATATTGGCAATTTCCAATGACGCTTTGTCGAATAGACTGTGGCATCACTAATAAGCAGAAAAAAAAACATCAATTTTTAATGTCTTGACAGAACACCACATCTCCCTTCATCAGGCTTACTGTATATTTTCTGTCTTCACTTCAAAACTGCTGGTATTCTGTATTGATATCAGGCACAGATCCAAAGATGGGCGTGCTGGGCAAAAGCCCTCCTAAAATTGGGGAAAAAGATTTTTTCATAAAATCTTAATTTTTCAAAGGTTCTAACCCAAAAATTTTCTTGCCTCACCATTTCATTATGTTTACGCCCCTTAGCCTGAAATCCTGGATCAGCCCTTAACATACATGTATTTCAGTATCTTTATAGACTCTGAAGTTCAGCTGTTATCATTTGATTCTATTTATATGAGTGATAAAAATAAATTATGTTTTTTATTTCAGAACTTAGAAATCCCAAGCTATCCAGACAATGGGAGTGATCCCTTGTCAGATTCTGATCATCGACCAATCAATTTCTTAGAAAGATTGTCAAAAACACATCCAATATGGTTCCTGCCAGAGATTGGCAGGTCAGGGGCAGTTCATCTCCTGAAAGACAGAGAAATTGGCGTAAGTTTGGGTATCAGTAATCTTTAATGATCACCATGTACAAAGTAGAGACTTAAATTTAAGCATAAGTATTACAGTCAAATTTGTCTTTATAACCGCCTGTATTCAACAAAACATGCCTTAAAAGACTATGATTGAAATACCCCTATTTAGAGTAATCTATGCAAAATTGAATGGTATATTCAGACTACCTGTTTTATGTGATCTGTATTTCTCCTTTCGAATATCATTTAAGGAAGTAGACCTATAGTAAGGGACATAACTTCTGAAATCATGTTTGTATCATATTCAATTTCACCAAAGCCTGTCAAGCTTTCATTTGAAACAGAATGAAATCAATCCTAGATACTTTGATGCTTACATGAGATTGATATAATATGCTGAATACAAACGTTCCTATGATTTGCAAGAGTTATTTCCCTTACCCTAGGTCTACCTCCTTAAGACAGTTTTGACCGTAGATTAGAATAATATATATAATATAATTTAAATTTGAATTTGTAAGAGTTATTGTTCTTGAATTAGTTTGATTTGTTTTAATTTTGTGGGAGATGAATGTATGGTTTTCTTAAAAATACAGATCTGTATACAAAATGGACTATCATTATGTGAAAATATAACGTTATAGGTAGAGCAAAAATACATTGTTTGTTTGGTAGGTTTTTCTACTCCATGAATCACCCTTACCATTAGCAGTGTCTGAACTTTATATGGACTGATACTTTAAAAACATATATATAAAGAAATGAACTTCTTGAGCATTGAATAATTATACTGTGTACCTAATTCTTCATACGCTTATGATAAAATGTCTTTGGAATTTTTAGTTAGTTGTTGACTTATCATTCTAATGAGTAGCTACTTGATAACACTTAAATTTAGTGTTCTCATATTTGAATAATTTTCTAAGTGTTGCTTGTAAATGTTAGTACAATGTTGAATTTGTCATGACAAAATGTTTTCTGTCAAAAATGAATAGTTAAGCTCGTAAAAAGATTTTTTGCAATATAAAATGAATACACAAAGTCAATAACAAGAAATCCTATTTATAAAACTTATGAATGTTATATGTTTTTTTCTTTCTGAAATGGATGTAGACCATTTTACAGCAAATGATATAGTAAAATTGAGAAAAAAGAGTTGGTCTTCCCTTAATTGAATGACTATTACCTGATGAATTTCCTTACATAGTTAACTGGACAATGGAAAACAGGATTTAAACTTCCTATCAAAGTTTGATTTAAATATCTATGAAAACATAGAAAGCTAAAGTATCCTTTAATTGTCCAGTTGACTACCTTAGACTTAAGGTAATGGTCATTCAATAAACTTGATTTCCTGAAGTTTACTATATTACTTGCTGTAATAATAACCATTAACTTGATATATGTAAAATCTAAAACATTTCTCTTCTTACAGACTTTTATAATACGGAACTCCAGCCAACCTGAAACCTATGCATTGTCAGTGCAGTTTCCAACAAGGAATGGTGCTAATGTAGATCACTATCTGATAGAAAAAACAAAAGATGGCCACAAAGTTCAAGGGTCAAACCACAGGTTCTCTGATATCACAAAACTGGTGGCTTTCTATCATGAAAATTTGTGAGTGAATGGTCTTAAAATGGTCTTAAACTTACTTAGTAAAACCCATAATTGTTTATCTTTATGTTTTCATGAACTTGACTGTGAAATGGACTTTATGGGTTGTGAATCTCTACATAGTACCTGTGAAGCACCCCACAAAGTTCTTTACTTTTTACTGATCATTTTGTAAAATATGGCCATAAAATATTGTTTGCCTGCCCTAAAAGTCACATAAACAGGTCTGAAATACAGAGTAATAGATTGAGGAGTGGAACAACTAGTATACTAAACACTGAAAACCTCAAAATATATAGATCACTTCAGATTTCTTCAATACACTTTATTATGAATGAATGATATTGTGAACACACAGTAAAATAAAGTATAGTATAAAATTAGGAGATGTAGTATGATTGCCAATGAGACAGTCACCCATTTTTTTTTATTTTTTTTTTTGTTACTGGTAAGTTTTTTAGCCTTTGTTTATTTGATAAGCATAGAAACTTATGGTTCGGGTTCAGTGTTGGAAAAAAAATTGCACTATGAAGGGTAGGTCTCATTGTTTGATTATATATAAAACATAAGTGGCACCAATTTTCTTTAATGCTAAGACTAGATTTTGTTTCATCTATTTTAAATCCTTTTGTTTTGCCTCCATTTGACTGATAATCAGAAACAAGCTACAAACGTGTCTAAACCATACCTTAAATAATCCTAAAATCTGTCTAAACCACACCTTGAATAATTCAAAAACATGTCTAAACCACACCTTAAATAATCCTAAAATCTGTCTAAACCACACCTTGAATAATTCAAAAATGTGTCTAAACCACACCTTAAATAATCCTAAAATCTGTCTAAACCACACCTTGACTAAATCAAAAACATGTCTAAACAACACCTTCAATAATTTAAAAACCTGTCTAAACCAGACACCTTTTTTAAAGTCCCTTAATATCTATTTAAATGTATGTTGAACCTTTATAAACGGAACATTTGTGTAAGCAAACCAATTTTAAAGCCCATGAGGGACTCAATTATTTCATGTATAGAACTTTAATTCTAGGTTATTTTAAGACAGAGATGATAATTGGTTTAGTTCTATTGTTTTGAGCATTTTTTTTCTTTTTCAGGGAAGAGTTGCCTCATAGACTAGTCCTGCCCCCTACCATCAGAAGAGCTAAAACTCTGCAGGAACTAACCTCTTTATCCCTTTTAGGTCAAGGTAGGTATAATATGTGTTTAAAAAAAACCAACAATATGGAAAAATTGGAATATGAATTGAAATTTCAAAAATTTTACTATTGGAATCACTTTGGTCACCTGGCTGTCCTTCATCCAAATTTCGTTGCAGTTTTCTTGACTCAAAGAGATTGATTGATTTAAAATTTGGTATGGGGCATGCATTGTAAGCAATTTTGGTTGCTGTCTGATATCAACTTCCTGTACTGGTGAGGGTATACCTAACATGACAATTTTGCTTTTGAAATAAAATCAACACTTTATCGCGTACAATTTTATTTTCCCTTACACTCACACTTCTTTTAACTGAAATACTATTCTTGCTTGGTATTGTGATGTAGATACGTTCATATTCTTTCATGTAAAAATACTTTAATGGGTTGTGCAATTTATTTCTTTATTTTCAGATTTCTGGACATCGTACAGATTTGACAAAGGATCTAATTTATCCCTATCATTCCAAGGATCTAACAATTCACTATGTTCTCCACAAAGGAATGAATCTTTACATAAATCAAAAAGTGAACCTATCAATATTACTAGTGCTAAACATTTCAAAAAACAAAGACTCGGATCTTCAAAATCATTTCAGTGCTTTAAGGAGCCTATCTCAAGTCATTCTGAAGAGAGCTTGTCTGAGACTGGAAGTAATCCAAATCTACATGATAAATCATCACCTATTTCATTTCATTTGAATCGGGATGGAGAAGTTGTGTCAGTTCCAAATATTTATCCATCTTCACAAGAAAAACTTTCCAGGAAGGGTAGTCTTTGTGAAATGTGTCAATCAAACTTGAGCAATAGAGACTCTGATGACAACTGGTCCTCTGGGGGGAGTTCTGGTGGTGCTTACAGGTCTAGAACTCACCCACGTCCAGTGACGAAGCAAAAATCAAATTTATATTTCACAACTTCATTGGATCTCTTTAACATTCCTGATAATCAGTATTTCAAAAGTAACTTATCAGACAAGATGAGTGACTATGAAGATGTTTGGCGATCTTCCTCTTGTGCTACTCCAATTTCATCAGTCACTGGAAAAACAAAAAGACACAAATGTAAAAGGAAATGTCCATATAAGAAGACTGATGAAAAAGCAACAGTGACTTCTCCCAATACTACAGAAAAAGCAACAGTAACCTCTCCCAATACTACAGAAAAAGCCACTGTGACCTCGCCTACTCTTTTGAATAATGCAATTAGTGTACTGAAATCAGATAACAAAATTCAAACATCGATACAAAACAATTTACATACAGATGCAAGTTGTCAGACAAATCAGTCTATTAGACAATTACGGAAATCAGTGTCATTAGATATACAAAATACTCAAGCTAGACTAAGTGAATCATTTAGATCAGATAAGGTAGGAACAACGATATCTACTCAAACAAGCCCCGTCAAAGTGATATCTAAGCCTAAGCCGTTAGCAAAAGTAGATGACAAGGCATCTTCAGCTTCAGGAAGTACTAAATCTGGTGTCAAAAGCCCTGTCTATGCAGAGCCTTTTGATGCTTTAGATGGAGATGAAAGTGAGCATGTGAATCTTGTTCGTATTCGAAGAAGATCAGCTCCGTCAATGGGAGTTACTGGGAAAAAGCTGAAAGGTGTTTTGCCACAGTTAGAGACAATTGTCTCACCAGGACATGACAATCACGAAAGTTATAACTTTGATTCAAGCAATGAAGGTGCTATTGATCCTGATTCTATCAATAGAAATCGTCCAATGAGGCGATCTCAAAGCATGAAGGAAAGGTCAAGTCAAAATGGCAGTGACCTTTCTGTACTTGATAAGGACAGTATTAGACATGTAGCAAGTGAATTAGAAAAATTAAAAATTGCAAAGAATACAAATGTTGACAAACAACAAAGACATTTTCATAAATATCAACATGATTCTATTGTTGAGGATTGTGAGGAGCGGCATGAACAGGAGCAGATAACTCCTACCCTTAGAAGGTTTCCAGTTGATAAACCTTCTAAACGTTTCAATGATTCTCGGCATTCTATGTTCTCAGAACTGTCGACGGTAGAAGACTTGATCTCAAGTGTAAATCCACAACTGACAGTCAGACCCATGCCCCAGGTTCCAGATATTATATACAGCGGTGCTATGTCAGAATATGACAACCTGACAAATCATTATGCACCACCATCAGTAAGATCAAATGCTGAAACAGAATTCTGTACTCCTTGGGATAATACTTTTTATGGAAATCTGTTGAATGGAGATCCAAAAGCAATGCCTCAAATGGACATCCATTCACGAATCCTTGCTTGGCAAAAAGAGACCTTTCATCTTGGTAGAAAAGAGCCAGGTGATCGTAGTAGTTATAATTCAGATTCTACGTTAGTTGGAGATTCAGATGAGGATTTTATAGAGCATCCGGAACTAGTGCTGCAACCTTCCTCTTCAGGAAGTAGTGTGGAAAATTTGACTGAGAATGCAGAACATTTTCCAAAATTCCCCTTGCCTATAGACTTACCATCTCAGATTGATCATACTACTGTGAAGTGTGTTCAAGAATCACAACAGACAAATATATCTCATCAGCAAAAAGGTTTGTATTCCTTATCATTACCTTTTTTATACACCTTAGATTTAAGTATCAGTCCATATAAAATTTAGGCACTGCCAGTTGTAGAGGTGATTCATTGAGTAGATAAACCCTGGGAACACACGTTTTTTTGGGTTTGTTTTTTTTTTTTTTTTCTTAGTCTACATATGTTATATTTGTACAAAATGATAGTCCTTCATTCAAACTTGCATTTTTGAGAAAACCTTACATTCATTTCCCACTGAAATCAACCAAATCAAGAAAAATAACTCTTGTAAATTGCCAATTTCAAATATGATCTATATAATTTTAATCTCTGAAATTTAACAACCGAACATCAAACTAGGACTGGTTATGTGGTCTGTAATTGTTTCTGAATTAGAAATAAAAGTGAATATGGTTGGGATTGACATGCATGAATTACCTGTCTGATGCTACTTAAAGGAGCTACTTTATGCTGATAAATGTCTAGTCTTTAAGTGAACAAATAATCAGCTATCAAAAATATGCATTTCTTAGTAGGTATAACCCATAGTAATATATTCACAAAATGTGTGTACTTCAGTCGAAAATACTATCCTTTAACCATACATACTACCAAGGAAACTAAAATTAATTTTACCTTCACTCAATGAGTTTGTGGTATATTGTAATCACCTAGTCTATCTGTCCATCTGTTTAAATTTTATTGCAATTATCTCAGCTTTTGGTGGATGGATTGATTTCAAAATTGGTATGTGGCCTTATGTATGTAGAACATATTTTGTAAGCGATTTTTGTTGCTGTCCAGTATCAACTTCCTGTACAATTGGGGTATACCTAGCACAACAAGGCGTGCAAATTTATGTTCTGACAACAGTTAAAGCCATTTGTAAAACACTTTTATTACAACATGCTGCTGACTCTGTACAAATTAAAAGCCTGCACTTCTAAACTATTTAAAATTTATGTCTATGCGTGTTGTAGTGTAAGTTGTAAATCTAAAGTAATGTCACATCGTACACAGTCCCACTATAGTGTGAAATGTACGAGATGGGTGGGTAGAAATACTACTGCTTATAAAATACAGTCCTAACAAAGGCCAGGATACATGAAAAGTTAGGGTTCATTGTCACTGTATATCCATGTGACGTTGCTATAAATAACCCCATCTCAATTTAAATGCAAATTTTATGGAAAAAAATTATCTTTATAGCTCTATTTTAAATTATGTTCAACTCCGATCAGTAACTCCAGTTACCCTTCAGCTAGGGTGCTTTTACTGAAAATAATATAGTATAGGTAAAAAATAGTGCCCTGGTTCACCATTGACATCTTATTAAACCATTAATCACGATGCATCACAATGAATAATAGAGGCTCAGAATTTTAAATCTTAAATTTAACGGTTAATCTCCACCTGTTTATTTTATGATGGGAGTTTAATGACATTTTGAGATGATAGATAATTGATGAGGCTCATTGTTGAAGGATCAATGCTTAAGTTACATGTATCTTACAGTCAACGATTTGTTTGTACTTATCTAACATCCCAGTTTTCATTATCATCCCTCGGTGAAAAGCCGTGGTTTTCTATCAGACAAGTTGGCTGTAGTTGTATAAAGGATTTTTGTTTGCTTTGTTTAGGAGATTATGGTGTTAGAATTTTGTTAACTCATTATTGTGATAATTGATTTGTTAAATGTCTTATTATATTATAAATTTATGGAGTTTATCTTGAACTTTTGTACCCTTATTTATGGTAGGAGTGTTCGACGTAAGATGTACATATGTAAAAGTATTCTTTTTAAATTTGTTGTATTTCTTCAAAACATTACCATGGCTTTGCTACCCCGATGATGTAATATCTATTATATCAGATTTATTATGGACTTGACTTGATTATGGATTGGATTAGTGTTCTGTAATTTTGTTGTTAATCGGTAATTTGTCATAAAAATTCTTCACGCAATGTATTCATACATTTATGTATTAGAAAAAATCTATTTGATATACTGTCCTTCTGAAAAAAAAATTCAAGCAAAATGTCAAAGGTCAACTTTGTTTGAATACATTAAATATGAAATTGGTTCTGGTACCGCCAGATCAAACTTCTTATATATTACTCTTTTCTCCAATATGACAAAACAAAAAAATTTTGTTTTTCATGCTGGATTGAAAGCATGTCTGTTGGTCTTGTATTATTTCATTTTTTTGCATGAATATAATTTTTTTTTTATATATATATATCATTCTTTTCAATTATTTTTTCTCATGAAAATTAGCATTTCTGGCTTTGTACAATACATGTACATGTATTTAGATATATTTAATTTTAATACCTCTGGAAGGATCGCAACAGATTTTTTAAAACTGAACCTTGTACCTTGTCATAGTACATCTACTAAAGGACACCTATGTACCGTAACATAAATTTCTTATAGTCCTTAATTTCAAATTATAAATAAACTTTACTAACAAGTAATTTTTCTTCCTCACTCCCTGGCAAATAAACATTTTTAATACATGTGTAGTGTTTCTCTGTTAGATAATTAACATCAAAGCTTTGTGTACATAATGTGAATAACAAAAATTTGTAATCTCACTTCAATTATAAAATCAGAATGTCAAGGGGACAAGCATGGATTCATAGGGGATGCACCTGGTGCACCACCTCACCCCCCCCCCAAAAAAAAAAATATCCTTAAACTGGGAAAAAAAATTGTTTTACATGAAATTTTCTTATTTCATAAATTCTACTCCCAAAAGGTTTTTGTATGGCTTCACTCTGCCTATAATTCTATTTACGCTTCCACTCCCAAACCTGAAATTCTAGATTTGCCCTTAAGAGATTGTCTGTTATAGTGTTGGAGTTGAAAATCAGATACCTCCAATGTGTCTCCTGTTGCAGGAAATTTGCTTAGGTTTCTATTGTTAAGTATCAAGATGCTGTTAACACATGAATTATCTATTTTAGGCCATGATGAAAGTCATTTTAATTCTACATTTTGCGATTTACTAATTTGTATACATTTCGGAAACTTTTATTTGCTTACATGATTTATAGGGAGTGTAGAATTTATTATTTCCCAGTTATTAGTGTATGACAAATACAGTTTTCTTGAGTAAATACATTTGGCTTTATAAATGATGACATACCAGAAGGATATTTTTTACAATCCTCATATAATATCTCATTCTGCGTTATCCACTTGTACTTTCTTAACAAAAAAGTATGATTAAATAGTGCCTCTGTCATATCGTAAGATCTGGTGATGAAGCAATTTTAGAGCTTTGCTTTATATTACATAATAGTGATTTTGAAGCTATATTTATGTTTACAGAGAGAAAGAAAGAAGACTGTCCTGAATACAAGATTAGAGAATATATTTGCAGGTGATTGCTATGATTTTTTTCTCAAGCATTCTTCATTAAAAAAATGATATTCATCTAATGAAGATGATAACATACTGTAAACTGTTCGTACAGTGCTATTTTCACTGCAAGAACCACTACACAAAAATAAAACTGTCGTGAATATTTTGTTTGATGGACATTATACTGTAAGTTTGGGAAGATCACAAATTTAACACTGCAAGAAAAAAGATTGATTACAGAAAACTGCAACAAAAAAGAGGGAGCAAAAATTTCACAGTTTACAATGCTCTTTACTGTCAACTGTCTGTTTAATCAGGTGCTATATAGTTACCTCCCTTTGATTATGGTTACACCATCAATGTTTTTAATACATATGTTAAGTATTTATTGAAATAATCATGTTAGATAAGCATTGACTTGAAACAATGTTATAATAATAATAGGAAAACTTTAATTCATTATAATTTTTTTCATAAATTTTTCAACAGTTTCACCCAGGATCTTTAGAGTTACTTCCCTTTAAATATAGTTACAACTGCATGTGCATTTTATAGGAAGGTAAACTTCATTTATCATTTTTTACACCAATTTCAGGTTATCACAGGACAGAAAGACAACATTTGGTTGTACTATAGAAAACTTTATTCAGTGTACATTAGAAAGCCAGGAGACAAATCCACACACAGTAACAAGGAATGTGCGACAGTTTATGACAGGGATTAAGAATTACCTTGTTAAACACGGGGAAGGAGAGCTGGATAACATCATACAGAAAGAAAGAACTAATGTAGGTTTATAACAATGGGAAAATCTGAAAAATAATTTATTCACCAAAATGTGTCCTAAGTTTTAAGTAGCACTCCATCTAAGGATCATGCAAAATGTGATTCATGGGTAAAAAGCCTACATATTTTTATTTTTGATATTTTGCTTGAAATGTCATTGTAAACAGAAATAAACATGCGGTTTTTCATATAACCCGTGCTCTTAGGAGATAAAAATTATATAGAATGCACTGTAGATTTAAAAATTAAGGGAGATAACTCAGTAAATGGTGCTCAAATACAATAGAATCTACTGTATTTTCAATATCGATTATCTCCTAAGAGCAGGCAGATTTGTATGAATAATTACACATTTCATAGTATAGACCCATAAAACAACTTAATTACAAAAATAAAAATATGTAGACTTTTTTAGGGTGTGTCACATTTTTCAGATTTTGCATGATTCTTACAAAGACTACTACTTAAAAAATTAGGACAATTTTTTTTAAGATTAATTTGTAAAAGTAAGTACACCATATAAAGTAATATCAAAACAATTTAGATTTAATTTATACTAAGAACTTCACTGTCTATTTATAAATTAATTTGAGATAAATACTGTAATCTGATTGGTGTAAATAATTTATATCTCAATGGAAAAAAAAATATTGACACGTCCCTATTCAGTTAAATTCAGAGCTACTTTTCTGATGTTTAAAAATAAAAGTATGTTTTAAAATTAATTTATAGGAATTGGCAATGATAAAAAAATTGTCTATTGAAAAATAACATAAATTTTCCATGTGCATATTTTGTTTATCGCACTTCACGCAATAAACAATATGCACATGGAAAATTTATGTTATTTTTCAATAGACAAAATTTTTATCATTGCCAATTATTAAATGACCCTACAACTTTGAAATATTTCTTCATCCATAATATTTTGTGGACCCTCTAGAATTTGTATTGTCCAAAATTAAACTTTGGTCTTCAGATGCATTTCTAGATCCCTTAGTATTTTCAAAGCCGAAAGGTCTTTGGACCAAAAAAGTCAAAATTTCACATAGCACAGGAATGTTCTCATTTTTTTATACTCTTTGAATAGTGTTGTTTTTTTGGGGTTTTTTTTGTGTTTTTTTGGGTTTTTAATTAGAATGAATAGATCTATTGAGTTTTGAACTTTTTCAGCTTCATGCCAATGAGATTTTGAACATTGATGGCATCATAGAAAAGGCTCTACATGTATGTGTTTTGAGACCACTGAAACATCACATGTACAGATTGTTTGTAGAGGAATACACCAAGTAAGATATAATAACTTACTATAATACTTGTACTTAAAAGAATGGTATCTTATATAAAAGTATGTGTTCTGGATCTAATACTAATGCAAAAGGATGGGATCAATAAGGCTTTCATTTGGCCCAAATGATTTATTGAAAATGAAACATGATAAGCCAACTACAGTCCTTGTACCAATCCGTGCAACGATTTGACGGATCAATGACCGTTGACTGATTGATCGCTGACGTATCGATGACCAGTGACCAATCTGATCGCAGTTTTGTTATGTACAATGACATAACATATGTTTTAAATAAAAGTAAAAATTGATGTTTAAATGTATTGCGTTATGTAAATGTGTGCAAAATTGACAAAGAAAACAACAAAAACCCTATAATACATTGACCGCTCTGTGGTCACGTGATGCGATCACCAATTTAATGGATCGGTTTGACAGATCGATGACTGACCGGAAACTGATCGGTGATCGATGACCGATCGCAATTTTTGTTGCACGGATCAGTTCAGGTACTGTACATTATTACTGAAGCTATCCAAATATAAATCACTCAAATCATATTTTCTAAAATATACACTGTCCCACAACCTACAAAAAAGTAATAAGGGTAATTTTGCTTTATTTTAGCCCATATATTTCTTAATTTTCTTTTTGGTTGTATGCAAACAACAGAAAGACAATTTAAGAAGCAAAAGAAAGTAGCAAGATAGTCAATTTGACAAAATTCTTTTGTATAGTTTGGATGAGGTTACTATTATTTGATACAAAGTTTGCCGTGATCCCATTCTATGAGTACTCTGACATTTGCATGCGTACATTTTGAAAGGACTTGTGTTTTATCTTTGTAGAAATGAAAGTTTACCTTCACTGTCTAGAAATATTAAATACGCAAGAAGTAAAACTCCAGTAGAGATAGGGTTGAGGGTGAGTAATCTGATCTTACAAATGTATACCAAAAGTAGGATGTTACTTTTGGATGTATGTTCTTACTGAACATGAAAGGCCTGATTTTGCCTAGCACCATTTTGATGTATGTTCAGGGGTTCAAATTAATGTGGGTCCAAGTCCTGTTGACTCAGTTTGTGACCTAGGAACTTCTTAATTATGTGTGCATAGGTTCTGTACCTTCAGTCCTTTTCAGTGACATTTTAGACAAGACTTTCCACCTTCATCAATGGGCCATAACTTGAAAAGGTCCATCAATGGCCCATAACTTGAAAAGGTCCAGCACCTTTCACTCTTGAAAAATAATTGACCCCCCAGATATCTTTCACTGTACAGTCAGAACGTTTTGTATTTATATTTCTCTTTCCCTCTGTAAGATTTTTATACGTTCAAAGTAGTGTTTTATGTATCACCATCTAGTTACATAAAAGTTAGCATTTATATTTTTATTAGTCTTAGCAGTGACTAAAATAGAGTTATCTCCCATTTTATTTGTGTTTAAAGTTTTTAATTGTGTATTAAACTATTCTTCAAGTAAGAATAATTAATAAGTGAACAAAAGCCATGTTTAAATGTAAATGATAATAGCAATAATAATAAACTTTATTTCAAGATTGTAAGTAACACAGTTAGTTTACATGAACTAATCTTCCCTGAGGCCCTCATGCAGCACAAATGGAGTCAGAAATTATAAACACCTAAGTCTGTTTACAAACATGACAAAATAATACAAAAAAAAACAAACAAACAAAACAAAACAAAAGTAACTAATACAAATATGTATTATTGTTAAAAAGGAATTCCGGTACATACAAATAAAACGTAAAATATATAAAGAATATTTTCAGTTTCATGTACTTGAAATTTATAATTATCCTGTTTAAATAATGATTGTAAATGTTATAATATTTTATAGAGCAATACTTCAGTGCCATCAAGCTCACAGATGGAGACCATTAGATTCCATCTCAATAAGATGCAGAAAGCTTACTCTCCATTGAAGAAACTAGAACATCTCTTGAAAGCTACACAGTTCATTTATCAGTGTGTAAGTAAAACTCAGAGTTTAACTTAAATTAAGTTTTTAAAAATTTGAAAAGGAAGAAGATGTTCTGAGGACATTTCTGTTCAAATTTGTTTGGGGGAAATTTTTGTATATTCATATTAAATATTTATTTCATTGCTTCAAACTCTTCCTTATATGGAGTTTCTGTGACACTTACTAGTATAAGACGTTAAACTTAAGCTTACTTAAGTCTGGGCCATCTGCAGATTTTGGCAAAGGGGTTTCAGGGGAGGGTCTTGGAGGGGCAACCCCCTCCTAGATGTTAGATGATTTTTTTTTAAAATGGAACAGCTTTGTGCACTTTTAGTGCTCTCTGAACCAGTTTTATTTTCAGCTTGATATTTTGTAAATTACAAAAAGAAGGGGGGTGTCTCCACACCTAATACAAACAACCCTCTTTTACAGCTATGAAAGTACATGTATTTACTAATTTCATTAATGTATATTACAGTTGAATGGTAACAATGAAGATACTGGACAAGTGCCTATTCCTGTTGGTGCTGATGGTAGGTGATAAATATCCTTTTGAATATAATAATACAGGGTTATTGCATTTATAGTTTTTATAACCTAGCTTGGTACTATGACTTTGTTAATGTAGATTGGTCCGTACTCTGGGATTCAAATAATTCCAAAATAAATAACATTTTGAATACCAATCAATTTTTGATATTTTGACTACCAACCCTTGGTAATTTAATTATAAGGAAAGTTTCTAATTTTTGAACAGGAAATATTTGGACCAGATTACACTTTTTAACAACCACTTCTCGATTTAGAAGTGTAAACTGCAGCAAACCAGGTTATTTCATATAACCTGTTAAACAATTAGAATCTTTCTAAAATACTGGTGAATATTGTCCGAAGCAGATGTTCTATTGCATTTAAGCTTGCAAGTGCAATATTATATTTACGATGGACAATATTCACCAATATAAATACAATAATCCTTTTGTTATATAGAAGGAATACTTCAGACATCTTAATGTGCTTATGAAGATACAATGCCTTCCTTAACAAAACTATTTAATGTTATGGACCAAAACTTAATGATTGAAGTACTTCAATATACATCTCATTTGCAATTTATTCCCATCCAATATTCATTTCAAAATTACCATTAATTGACATACACCTCATGTATTCGATATCCATCAGGCAGTTTCAACAACAAATAAAATGCATTTTGTGTCAACACTTGACAACAATGCTATATTATCAGAGTTATTTTCGAAGCAGTTGTTACAATTGTAGATCTAGGGTAAGGGACATAACTCTTGAAATCAAAGATATGCTTGTGTCAAATTCAACTTCACCAAAGCCTATCAAGCTTCCATTTGAAACAAAATGATTAGTTCTTGTAAACCAATTGTGTTACCCTCTCAAAATAAAGTCTATTATTATTATTATTATTATTATTATTATTATTATTAATGAAATCAGTCCAAGTTACTTTGATGCTTACATGACATTGATGTAAAATGCTGAATACGAATGAATACATTCCAATGATTTGTTAGAGTTGTGTCCCTTATCTTAGGCCTACTTAAATTGCTAATATATTTGTAGTTTTTTTTTTGTTTTTTTTTTTGTTTAAAAGTTTATATTTATCATTTCAGACTTCCTACCGATGTTAATTTATGTAGTGGTGCATTGTGGTATAGTAGCAGCTGAGATAGAGGCAGATTACATGTGGGACCTGATTAACCCAGCTGTGATGAACACAGAAGGGGGTTATTACCTTACATCCCTAAATAGTGCTGTCCTTGTTCTCAAAAACTTCAAAGATATGCAAGAGGCTAAGACTACACAACATGAGGTATGATTAAAACTTCTCAGTAGATCAGGGCTTGTACTAAAGTATTCCACTTGTTTTAGAATGGCAGAACAGAAATGTTTTAAGGACAAGTTTAAGTATGCTGTGGTAGAACAAAATTCATAATTTATTTTTCAACTTCAAAAACTTAAACTTTTCAGATGGCACAACAATAATAATTGTATTTGTAAACTTGACCACCCATGCCATAGTGAAAAAAAAATGCTAGGCTCTCTAGTAATAAAATTTGGAAAATATTCTTTTATGAGCTCCCCTCATTTTAATGTTGTGTAGGGTTTTTTTATACTTTAAGCGTTCATTCAGTGTTATTGCAATGCTTACCAGTATTAATTATTCTTTAGAGTCGTCTGCCTAGTATAAGTGACATGCAAGGTTTCCTGAAGATTGCCATACCAGATGAGCTCAGAGATTCTATTATATGGAAGACACTTCCAGTCAGACCTAATATGAACACAAAAGATGTCTGTAAGTTTTGGAATTTTTTTTTAAAGCAAGTCAAAATCAACATTTTTATGTGATACCATTTTATAAGTTGTGTCTGACCATCCCCCAACAGTTTTTAGATGAGAACAAAACAATGATTTTTTTTAACTATGCAGTACAGGTTTAGATCA
The DNA here is from genome assembly GCA_037379345.1 of Perna viridis. Classification (NCBI taxonomy): domain Eukaryota; kingdom Metazoa; phylum Mollusca; class Bivalvia; order Mytilida; family Mytilidae; genus Perna; species Perna viridis. The sequence continues at coordinate 56,292,620 of CM074512.1, forward strand.
ATTTTCAGCAAAATCCAAAGTGTAGTTTTTGAGTCAGACCAATTTTAACATTTTGCATACTCCTTTTTAATTATTACATGGCTTGACATCACTTGTTGTTCCATTAATGCCCTGTTATTTTGTCTTTTGTCAAGTATCCATAAAATGTTTGATTACTGAAAATTGTCAAGAGTTGTTCCCCTTGATCAGTAAATGTTTACTCCTGTTTTGTATATTTCTAGGTTCCATGATTGCTCACAAGTTCAAGATTACAAATCCCCAAGATTATGGACTATATTATTTAGTCAAAGGAAAGGGTATGTATTGCATAAAATAACCATTTTTCACAAATTGGTACACATATACATCTAAAATGATTGATTGAAAATTTATAAACAAAATGACAATGAATTTATTTATTACATGTCTGTCTTTTGGACTGTCTTACAATGGTATAAGACAGTCTGTCTGTCTGTCTGGCTGTCTGGCTGTCTGTCTGTAGGCAAGTGTTGTTTGCAAATTCTTTATTTCTATTGGTTGTACTACAGAATCAGGGATGTGATACATTTATTTGTACATAAATAATTTACATTTTCTTTGACAGAATCAAAATTGAATGACACTGATCGCCCACAAGTAGTAAAGGCAAGAGTTATCACCGGTAATCAGGACTGTATATTTGCCTATAAGAGAACAGCTGCCAACATTGCCTGGCCATTATCCATGAAAAGATGAATATAAGAGAAGGGCTGTCATGTTACCTGGCCTTTATCAATGAAAGATGAATGGAAGAGAACATCTGTCACATTGCCTGGCCTTTATCAAAGAAAGATGAATGGAAGAGAACATCTGTCACATTGCCTGTCCTTTATCAAAGAAAGATGAATGGAAGAGAACATCTGTCACATTGCCTGGCCTTTATCAAAGAAAGATGAATGATTGACAAATTACACAGAAACTGGATGAATTTGATACAGCAGTATTGAACATTACAACAATTAGGGGGTTATACTCATATTTTTGTCAACGATGTAAACACCTTTTGATTTACATCAAAACTTAAATTTTACACAACGATTGGGGACCCAGGTTGGGTTTCCAGGGTTTGGAAAATTTTGAGAAAAATCAGCCTTGAAAATCTCTTGATCGGACTCTGCACAAGGCAGTATTTATTTGTCTATATACTTGTTAATTGTATTTGTAAAATATGAATTTTTTAATTTGATACAAATTAAGGGTTGTTTTGTTAAAGGATGCAATTCATTTTTATTTGTGAATTGACACAATGTTGTTGACATTCAATTTAAAATATTTTACATTCAGTGACAATTTTTTTTATTAAAATTTTGGTTGTGTAAAAAGTCAGCATTTTTTTTTAAACTTCATAGAAAGTTGTAAAATTTTACTCATGACATTTAATCAAGTTTCCAGCAGGCACTCAAGGTTTAATCAAAGTTGAATCAACGTTGAATTAAGGTTGAGACGTTGATCAACAATGATTCAATGTTGAAAGTCAACATTGATTCAACATTGAATCAACGTTGATGGCTGCTGGGTTGGCATTGCAATTTGTAGATTGTTGTGTTTAGTAATGGTTTCCTACATTTTGATGCTGCTATGATGGTATTTTAACAATCAGCATTACTTTGGTGCTTACGATGATCATGTGATTTGTCATGTTATCCATTATTGTACAGAAGTTTTTTTGATGAGTCAGCATTGTTGTGCCATGTTAATGTGCCATAAAGTATTTGGACAGAAATTCCAATTGCAGTTAGTATTGTCACTGATGTGTTGACAGTGTGAACTACACATATGCAATTCATACGATTTTCATGTGAAATTTATTCACATGATTTTTATGTGAAAACTTCATGTGAAGGCTCAGTTCACACAAAATTTCATGTGAAGTTTTTCACAAAATTTATTCACATGATTTTGATGTGAAAACTTTGTGTGAAATTCCTGTGAAGGCTCATTCACATAAAATTTCATGTGAAGTCTTTCACAAAATTTCTTTGCTTGATTCAGGTGAAAATCATGTGAGGATATTTTTGCCTTGTAACGTTGTCCATTTACTTCATTCTTGTTCATTGGATTGTTCTGTTGACCCCCATTTAATTATAAATTTACTGAAACTCTGCCAAGTAATGGCAATTGATGTCCATTTATAGTTCTTTGTTGAAGTTTTTTAGTATAAGTAATTCTGAAAGTACTTTTAGACTTATTCCCTAGGTGCCTTTGAATTTTAAGACTTTAGATTCAATGTTATTTGTTTTTTTTCATACCTGGTGAAAGAATCATTACAAAGAAAAGTGCAATGTTTGTAATATCTATAAGAAATGAAAAAGATAGTCAACTGAAGAAATATGGCAGTATTGGTTATTGTGAATGAAAAAAAAATTTCTACTGGAACTGAGATTTTTTAGTATCACTAGAATTGAAATGACATTTATTTGTACATCATAAAATGTTTAAACTAATATTAGAAATGCAGTACATGTTAAGACTTAGCAATATTTTGTTTGTAACAGTGTAACTGTGCTAATTCTCACCATGATCAAAATGAGAGAGATATCTTTTGTATTATGGATTAAGATTTGTGTCTTTTAGGACATTTGGTGAATGATTTGAAGTTGCATATAAAAAAGCTTAGTGTGAAAGATGCTTCTGGTTTGTTACAGTTCATTCTACTTATGATTAGACTCAGTAGACACAGTATGTTTATTATTTTAATCATGACTATCAGTACTAATCATGATTACACTCATTAGTTACATTAGGTTTAGTTTTTAATCATGATTAGACTGTCAGTAGTTACAGTATGTTTATTTTAATCATAATTAGACTCAGCAGTTACATTATGTTTAGTTTTTAATCATGTTTAGACTGCCAGTAGTCACAGTATGTTTAGTTTTTAATCATGATTAGACTGTCATGAGAACAGTATAAAAAATAAGTTTTAAGCCTGAAAGAATTCTGCTTGTTATGTTAGCTGATTTAGCTTAATGGAAATGATATACTTTTCCACATTACAATCAAACTATTAGTTAATAATTGTGATTATGCTTTTTGCAAGAATAAATGTGCTTTTATGGTAGTTTGGTTGGGAGTTTGAATGCATTAAACTAATTCTATATCCTAGTTTAAATCTATTTGATTCAGAGAATTTGTTTATTACTTTGAAGTTATTATCTAAAGTTTTTCTGTAAGTTGTGGTGCTGAGTGCTACATGTCATTATCTTCTCTAATAGATCGTTTTAAGCTAACTAAACCATGAAAGTTACTTTGGTTTTTTTTTGGTACTGAAGAAGTACAGGTTACCCACATGAATAAAATATCTTATGTATCTGTTTCATTTGAACTTAAGAAATAAGCATCTTCTTTAATTAGTGTATACTGTAAATTCAAAAATTATTGCAAGCTTTTTATTATTGCAAAAATATGATTGAATAAAAAAATTGCAATAATTAAGTTCAAATTCAGGAAATTGTAATAGTAATACAACAAATGTAAAAAATTTTCTCAAAATGATGAAATTGCTATAGTTAATGCATGCATGCAATGATTTCTGAATTTGCAATAATGCCGTCAGCAGCATTGTACTCCCAGCCATACTAGTGTTTGAGTGAGTTAAGCAGTAATGTGATTTTGTTGTATGTGATGTTATGATAAGGTTGTGTTGTTCTATTCCATCAATTTTATGTTTAAGATAATTTGTTATGGCACAGTTGATGCTAAATAAAATTATGAGCTGAAAATGTTCTCTTGTATTTTATATCCCAACTCAGTGAGTGGCTGGTATTATTTGAATCACCTTGCCTGTCTGTCCATCTGATTCTTCATAATTGTCTTAAGGAGGTAGACCTAGGGTAAGGGCCATAACTCTTGAAATCAGTGATATGTTTGTGTCATATTCAATTTCACCAAAGGCCTATCAAGTTTCAATTTGAAACAAATGAAATCAATCCAAGTTACATTAATGCTTACATGAAATTGATATAAAATGGTGAATACAAAAGTCCCAGTGATTTGTGAGAGTTGTGTCCCTTACCCTAGGTCTACTTCCTTAATTCCCAATGGATGGATTCATTTCAAATTGTATAGATGAAACATACTTTGTTAGCCATTTCAATTGCTGTCCAATATCAACTTCCTTTTAAGATAAAGGTATATTTGGCACAACTATGTATGCAACTTTGTGCTAACTTTACTCAGCTAGATTGTGCCTGTCATGCTTGTTTTTGAGGATTTAAATTAAGCCTTTATGGTGTAAAATCACAATTTCAAGTAACCTTTGCTTAAAGTTTTGTTCCAAAAGTGGTCATTTTCTGATTTTTTCAATAAAACAATTGGCATACCTTTAATGCCTTCAAAACTAAATGGTTAGGTGGAAGTAGATAGGTGCTTAGTATAGTAAAACCTTGTGACTTTCCAAGGGAGAGCAAAATGATGGTCACATACAACATGTGATCTTTATATACAGGTTAATTTTACTTTGGAGCACTAAATAGGGATACTTTAATCATAGTCTTTATTTTAAGACAAGTTATTTAGATTGTATATTTATTCTGAAAAGTAGGCATATTTTTGGCCTTCAGTTCTAGCCTCTAAAATTTGAGTCTATATCTTTTCCTAGGTGTTCAATATTACCTCTGGTAATACACACGTTTAGACAAGACCAAGTTTGCCCATACTATCTAAACCATAAAAAAAGCATCTTCAGGACTATTATGTTTGTCTGAACTTCATAGGTAGATCCAAGGAGGGCCCCCTTATCGGTTTGCAAAAATGAAAATCGCGTATTTCTTTTGTAAATGTTTGCATTAAAATGTGTTTATCAAGGATTTTTTGGGCCCCGTAAGTGATTCTCTGGATCTTCCACTGTTATTCTTGTATATGCAGTTGTGATTGGTCCTAGAAATACTGTTTGTAATAATTTACCTGAAGGTGTTAATGGACATCTGCCCAAAAAAAGTTTAAAACAAGCACAGTGAACCCTCTCTAAACCAAACCTCTTCTTAAAATAGGCTTCAAAATTGGTTCAGTTAGGACACGTGCGGTAATTGAAGGTTAAACATTCATTTATATTGATTTAAACACTTTAAAAAGTGTCTGCTTTTTGGACAGGCTTCCGGATTAGACAGGTTTCAGTGTATTATGTTTTTAACCTTTTTCCTCATGTGGGCAGACAATAGCAGTGTTTAAATTCCAGGATTTATCTACATGTATGTCAATGTAAAATGGTATATATATATATAAGTTCTAACTTCGTTGGGAATTTTTCAGCTTACGTTATCTTTCCTGTATCAATTTGATCCGATGGAGCAGTATAGCGAATAGGGTCTTCACATTCTGAGACGTTTATATATAAATGGCATAATATCCTATTGAAACCGGTGTGGTTAATGGTTTCAAGTAGCAGTCTCTAAAAAAATCATGCAAGTCAAAAACCCACCCAATTCACGTTATTTCTAATCCAGAACAGTTACAGACCACATAACCAGTCTTGTTGCATTATTGGATTGTTGCAATTGTATACAAATGTAGATTCATTTGTTCAAGGAGTTAAATACATTTATCTCCTTGATTTTTTTTTAAAGAGTTATCGTTCTTGATGTGGTGATTTATTAAAAAAAAATACATATATATCTGGATACAAAGATAATGATTACATAAAAATACATTGTTTATTGGGTCGGTTTTTCTACACTATGAATCTACGACAGGCAGTGTCTAAATTTTATATGGATTGGTACTTAAAATTTTGATCTCTTGATAGAATTTCAAAGAAGAATTTGACTTCATTGTTGACTAATGCTTATTATTTGATTTATCTTCACATTCTATAATATGCCCTAATGTTGTCAGAGATATAACTCCTTTGAAGCAATACATTGTTCTTTTATGGTTAAAATCATAGCTATTATCATTACATCTTAATGTTGGTAATTTTGTACAGGAAGGTAACAATTGATGTTTATAGTATTGAATTGCTGCACTTACATGTAAGATTTTCCCGGTCACCTTGGTGATTGGTTTCCAAGCAGTAATGAGGGGGGTAAGAGGGTGTCCCTAGGTACACTGTACAATGATTATAAATTTTAATATATTGCCATATTAGTTTTATTTGAAATTTAAATAAACATAATAAAAAACATTATATTACACGAATATCCTTGTTTAATTCAAACGAATTGTGGACAACTGAATAACGTCGTTGCTTTAAAAAGAGACACAAATGACAAAGGCGGTTTCTGCAGGAGACATCTTATGCTGAAAAAGTTTGGGTGATTATATAGAAATAAAACTTGAAATCACTACAGCGGCTCACTTATACCATTCCTCCCTTTTTCAGAACTTCTGGATCCACCACTGAATGATGATAAAATTATAAAATTATGTTTATAACTAATATTGTAGACACACCGTAAGACAGATACACAAAATAGCCGCAGCCGATATTCAACATTTTAATTTTTGTTCACCTTGGACACAATGGCAATTAAACTATTGACTTTCTGTATTTACTTCGTTAGTAGTCCATTTAAGGTAACTAATGTTTACCCCTCTAACTACTTCTCCTTGTAGATGGACAAAATTATCAATAGTTCAATAGAACCTGCAGGCATTAAATTTCTGCAGCCAATAAAAACCCTCTTCTCGATCAATATCACCCATATTTTAGCACCTTAGGAGATAAACATCTGTATACTAAACCTTCGGATTCTGTGTTTATAATGTCTTTGTTTGGTAAACAGTAGAAAATATTTGGCCGTGGTTTGAAAACGGCTTAATCTTCGACTTAAAAATAGACGAGCTATTATAGTTTGCGTTATTACATAGTCATATCTGAGGGATGATCGGCAAGTTATTTGAGTGTATCAATTCAACACCTGTATTTAAAATCAATGGTGGAACCGCTAGCTGATGCGTTGAACAAAGAAGTTATATTGGAGCTGAGCCTGGGAAACCTTGGTAAAACACTGAAAAGTTTCGATATTTCGCTTTGTGAGGAATAATTCACGAATGTGGCATCGATGGCGATTGATACACTAAGGATATGGAAGGTGATGCTTCAATTCATCGTGCAAACTCAGGAGGTTGCATCCTATGATTCAGTCTTGTTCTGGTCATCTCTTTCCAGATGATTCAATGGTTTATACTAAGTAAGTCACTGCTTTCATGAAAATGTTGACCAGAGAATATGACCTTTAGTACCTAGATTTCTCACAAGATTCAATTATCGTATGAGTGCTGATAAAGCCGTATGGAAAATCAAATTACAATCTAATCGACAAATAAGATAGTTACTTCAAACAAATGCGGTTTGAAATAGTAATAAAACATAAATAATATGACGGTTATTTAAAACTTGAAAACAAACTACAGCATTGTGTTATATACATATTTACTGGAGTGAAGCCATATATTGTAACTAAACATTTTACTACCTTACTACGTTAACCCGCCTTTCATACCAATCGGAAAGGAGGATTAAAAGCCGGGGTGATTTTAACGATAAAATATGATAATATTTACATTCTTGCTCGAAGATTATTTAGCATAATTTGTTTATTAAATATGATATATGAGGGGAACATGGTTGTAAGAATAGAGACCGTGGTTTAATTATGAATTTTCTATATGTGAAAACGCAATTTTTCAAAGTATGGCAGGTATGTGAATGAAGCGGATTATTTTTCTTTCCAATGGTAATCCTTGTTTTTACAGAATATTTGTGGTTAAAAGGCAGGATTAATTGGTATATATGTAATTAATATAATTATGGCATTTTGTGATGGACCATTGTGTTCGTTTGTGGATGTATGCGCCAATAAAGCCAACTTAAAATTAATTGTTATAGATAGATATGTATGTACAAATGCAATCATTTGAACCCAGTTGCGTGATTTGAATTTTTTGTTGATAAAAACCTGTGGAAAAGGATACATTTAATTAAAGGATAGTAGAAACGAAGAAGCATGGACTGGATTGAATAATAACGACATGCCAAGCATTATAAAAAAGCTCTCTGGTAGAGGTGCATCCTCAAACAAACCAATTGAGCTGTTGTCTCCAAAACCATTCGTGCCTCCACGTCCTTTGACTAATGGGAACATTAACCACGAGATTCACAAAGAACTTGAAGCTGCCGCATCAAAGGACAATTTATCTCCAAAATGGAAGGTATTTAGAACGGCTAATAAGCAACAGAAAACGGTCCGAGCGCCTCGTCTTCGATATAACAGAACTCCAGTGAGACAGACAGTTGGAGGAGAATGGGCACTCCGACAATGCGAGGTAAGCACACGCGTTCAAATTAACAAATCCATTGAAAACGTTGCAAGACACAATGAAACGCTGAATTCAATGCGTATAAAAAAATGTTTTCGACTTGGACCTGTAAATACAAAGATCAAGACATTATGCACACTTTATATATATTGATAAAATGGGGAGGTTCCAGGCTATCACTTTCCTAATTTTGCCCCAATGCCCCAAAACATTGCCAACAAATAATTGCACAAAATTAACAAAAAGTTCTAACGAAAGGGGGGTATTGCAAACCCTGGCCCTCCCTAATCCGCAACTGAGCCTGTCTTCGTCCATGAAAATTTACAGGAATTTTATTTCCGACTAGAGTGTCAATTCATTTTTGCGCTACTTTTTAAAAAGTCTTTAATGCGAAATTCTGCTCTGAATTAAAGAAATACTTTAACACCTGCTCTTTAAATAAGTCAGTCAATCAAGAAATCCGTAAGGCAGAAAGTCAAACACAATTTCAAGCTCTATGAGCAAAAGTTCATATTCAGTGATCGGAATGATATGATAAATAGATAATATAGATAAGGCTTTTCAATAATCCCACACCGTGACTACAACATATTTTAATTTCATAAGCCTTGGAATGGAAATAGTTATAGACAAAAGAGTGGAAGACAATCTACATTCTTTTAACCCATCTGATCTTTGGTTTAGTTCTTCAAAATTAAAAACACATAGGACTGTCTAAATACTCGAGATCTTAGTACAGGTAAAACAACGGCAAGTCCAAAAGTTGCAGATTACTGAAAGTTGTAGCGCCTACCTTTCCGCCCATCCTACAAGTTTTGCAACATATTACAGTACTGAAGTTAGAATTGAATTTCAGTGGCGGATCCAAAGTGGGTGCTGGGGGTTGGCACCCCTTTTTATTGGAAACTTGTCATTTTCATGAGTGAAAATGACAAAAAAGGCAAAAAAATGTCCTAGCACCCCTTTCTGAGGAACCCCAGCTGGCATCCCCAACCCACCCCCTTTTCAAAGTGTCTGGATCCACCCTTGAATTTGTTAATTAATCTATGGCTTTAAATATGTTTCCTCGAGTTCCTATTAAAAAAGAGTTGTCACCGTCTTCTTTATTTGAAATTGCCTCTTAATTTTGAAACAGAAATGAGTTTTAAACGATTCAAATTTTATTTTCTCAAGACCCCTAACCAAAGGTATTTGAACAATTACAACTGAACATAAATCAACATAATATAACAAAATAGATTATGCAATGATACATGAAGATACTTTACGTTTAAACCTCAGTCATTTTATGTTACCGTCCCATTCCGTAACAATCCTCTTTTGCATATTTCAATATATTTCCATTCCCTCTCCGATTAACCATCATAGCTATAGGTGAACACAAAATTTTCAGAAAATGGGTTTGCCACAACATTTAACACGGCAAGGCAACTGGGCTGTTTCTGATATTAAAACGGTTGATGGTCATTACGATGTACATGCCTAGTACTTTTATGTTACCATCCCCTACCGTAACAATTCTCTGCACATTTCAGTCGGTTTCCATCCCCTTTCCTAAACCTCCCCGGTTTTACTATTTATTTCCGAAACTCTGTTGGATGGGTTTGCCACAACAATTAACGCGGAAAGTCAACAGAACTTTTTTTGATAGTATTGAAATGCGGGTATTTATCCATTTGAACACCAGTCCAGGTAATCATTACGAAAGTCTTGCAATTAGGGGTAACATTAACCGCCCCCATGTTTGGGTGAATACTACCCCTATTTTTGTAAGGGGTGGGGGTACAGATTTTTGAAAATGGAATGTTTGGTACATGTTAAATTTTAGTTTCAAGTTCGAGCATTTTCATTGTACCTTTATTTTTCCTTCATTTTCAAAAAGTTACAGACCTTGAAATATTTGTTTGAGTCTATTATTAAGAAAGGGAATCATTTGGTTTTCATTTTTTGCAAAACTTTTCTAATTTACATAAATATGATGATTGTATAAATTTTCAAAAGTAATGGGGAAATGACTCACTAACTGATGGGTATTAACTCAAATGAGGAGTTACCCCTCTTTCTATGACATTAAATTTTTTTCCCAGCCTGTTTTGCCGCAATAGAAGAGGGAGGTTTAGTACACAGTAAAACCTAGATTTAACCCACCATTTCATTTGGATTGCCTGTACGCCCGGTACGTCAGTCCTTGGATCCGCGCCTGGGAAAAATGATGATGCTGGCTCATGTAAGGGTCTAATCACATGGTTTTGGTTACTATGCAAGACATCCTTCTCTCCTGTTTAAGCATGATGTGTCATGAGATTTTTTTTTAATAAAATGGAGGTTTAACTCCCCCTCCCCCAAACTCCCCCCTTGAATCCCCAACTGAATATAAAATGGTTAGTCTGATGTATAAATACTCATAATGATGTTTATCTCACTTTCACAAATTAAATTTTGATTAGAATGATTAGGCATAATCATCATATAATCATATTACAGCAGGGACATCAATTAATTAAAAAATATTAAACAAAAAATACAATAATAAACCAAGTGCCACTTAATAGAATATAAGTGCCATTTTGACTATATTAGGAGCCACTTTAACCATGTGCCATTTTAACTATTTACATAGGTGCCATTTTGACCAAGTGCCATTCTAACTAGCACCCTTTTGGTGTACTGTTAAACGAACAACTACTAAACAAAACTTTCAATAAAAGATGAATAAAATAAAGTTTTCATTCAAATGAAAAGAGTATCACTAATGGTTAAAAAGTAAAAATATATAAAACCATACATGTATGTCATATGATTATATGAAGAATACATTGTAATTTAATGTTTTGGTTCATCACATGACCACCTCTATGGTCACAGTGTGCTGTGCTCTACTTGAATGCAGAAGGTCATGGTGGAGTCACACCAAAGACTTAAGCACAATGAAATTTGAGGGGATGGAATAGATCTGGTTGGTTTGGAGTAAGAATAATGTGGCCGGGTTGGGTGGCATGCCTACCTGCGAGCTGTTGCTTCTGTGAGATTAGTTAGCACAATAAAGTTTTGGCTCAATGTGTCAGACTAGTACAAAGCAGGATTTGCCAAGCATTCTAGTCCAGAAATGCTTGAAATACCTGCTCTAGGACAGTAAACCATAATCAATCTATCAATCAGATGGATTGCATTTGTCAGAATTTTGATTTTTTTCCCTACCAGAAACAATTAAGGGGATATAGAGAAACCAGGCATTTGTCCTATATTGTATGCACTCTAGCAATTCCATTTATTTGCGGATTTTGATCAAACTGATATGGATTTTGTGGTTTTGTGGCCTCTGGCTGAGAATGAATTTTAGTGCCATACCACCATTTTTGGTAGAGTAATTGCCCTTTGTTAATGAGATTGGAATATTGGAATGCTGTACTGTTATTATTTTTTTACAATACTATTTGATATTTATTATAACTAATTGAAAACGTAATTGAAAAAAAAACAATCTGCACTCCTTTAATTATGGTAGATTGATCGCATTATATCTAATCATATTTGGCTGAATTCATTTATTGAATTTGGCTTTATGTTTTCAAAATATGATATCACTTTGTAGGATTAGTTTTTGCTTTCTTTGATTGTTCCAAGAATTGTTTCATCAAGCATGCATTATGAATATGAAATTTTAAAGCTTGGTATAAAAAAAAGTTAAAAGGGGAAAGCCTTGAATGCATGCTTTTGTGTGCATTTGAAAACAAAATTTTTAATTTAACTTTACAAAGGAGAGGACTTGCAAGCATGCATTTATGAATGTATTTTTTCTAATTTGGATATAAAAATGTTCAAAGGGAAAGCCTTGAATGGACGTTATTTTGAGCATATGAAAATAAAATTTTCTATTAGACTGTACAAAGGAGAGGAATTGACTTTGCATCCTTGCAAAAGATTATGTATTTTAAACCTCAATATTATAAGTATTCTGTAGTAGATTGTACAACCCAATTACACTTCGATAAGTTTATACATTCTAAGAATAGGGCAGTGTGTGAAACATGGTATCAGGAAAAAAAACACCAATTGGAAAGTTTAATTAGACTATTTGCACCATCAGAATCAGTAAAAAAAACAGATTTTCCATATCGCTTTGGTAAATTGAGTTATAATTATATTGAAATAAACTGAAAATGAAAATTTCAAGGGCAGATAACTCTGTCAAAAACCAGATTTTTATAACATTTTGTTGAAAAATTTCTGAGCCAGTCCAGTGATTCAGATATCAAATAATTGTCTTCTGAAATAAAGCCATAGAGGAAGCATACTTGAGTGAAATTATATTGTCAGATCGGTGTGATTTGACATGCATGTTTCAAATTCTTCCCATTTTGCCTGATTCTTACAAAAACATATACTTAATCATGTGAATGAAACCTAGTACTATAAAACCTATTTACATGCACCATTTAAAACCCTCCCTTTGTAAAACTGTTGAAGAGATTAGTAGGCACGCTTAAATCTTTTAAGCCCTTTTTCAACAAACCCAACTCGTTCAGCATTTAAAATCACCCTAGAAGATTTTAAACAATAGGAATTTGGAAACTGATCCTTTGGTATAATAAGGTTCCGTTTTTTGTCTGCCGTCAAAGTATACACCAAGTAAATTGTCTATGGAGGTCCCGTTTGAACCTGCAAATGAATATCAGGTTACCTGTAAATTGAGTGATTTTTGAATGGAAAGGAGATAGATTCATGATATTTGTATTGGTTTAAATTTAAAGGTGATTTTTACATACCAAGCTGTTAGGAGTGTAGTTCAGGATTTTTAATTCCTGATGTGTTATATTAAAATATTGGTGTATAGTATAGTACTGTGATATATTTTAATTGAAAAGGATTGAATAATTTTATAGGAGAATACAACGTGGGTGAATGGTATTTTGAAACTGAAAAATTTGCCAGCAATCGGAGATTTACGAAAAAGTATTGGGGATGGAACAACACTAGTGATTCTTACTGAAGTTGTCTGTAAGTAAACTTTAACACTTAATGATACAGATATAGAAACCCTTTGTCACATCAAAGTAATAACATCAAAGTTGAAAAAAATATTGAATTACAATGTACCGTGTACATGTACCTCCCCTAGAGGGGGCTTTACCTGATATATATATCTTTGACAGTCACAACAGAAACATTTTTTGCTACCTATTTTACAGTATAGTTCCAAAAATAGTAAAAGCTAATTACAAAGAAGAGGAGAATAATGTACACTTGTCAGTGGCAGATCAGAAGGGGGTGAAAGGGTCAAAACCCCCTTATTACTTGGAAAGCTTTGTTCATTTTGGGCAAATATGAGTAAATAGAAGCCTGAAACCCTTTTTTTCTGGTATTCTCTTGACCCCCCCCCCTTTTGCTTGTTGTTATTCTTTCTTAGACTAAACATTGTAACTGTACAGCACTAAGATTAAGGATTAAGTATATAGTATCAGTAAATCAACTTGAGTTGAAACACAAATTAATAATGTACATTTTATGTCATGTTTTATAACACACAGCATATACTGTCTAGGCAGATTTTCCACAAAATTCCCCTTCATCAAATGTTGGCTTTTAGTTTGATTTTTAAGTGTATTTGTGCATATATTCTAGTGATTTACTTGATTTCAAACTGTGGTTAGATTTATAGCTATTGATTAACTGCGTTATTACATGTAGGGGTACTTCTTTAGTGTTTACTTTGTCAACGTAATTCTACACTCTAAAATTTGTATTGCTGTGCTTTAAACTCCTGATCTTATTTTCCTGATTTCTTTAATGATTAAAATTTATTGGACTACTCGTATATTAGATAATTTAAAAAAAAAAGATGAAGGACATCTAAAGGATTATTTGACTTTTGTGTGGCTGCCTTTCAGTTTGGTATGCTACAAAGGGGAATAGCCGGACATTTTGAAAAGGGGGTGGTTCTAGAGGGGTTCGAGGCTGTTATTTACTCACTTTTTGTCCAAATTTTGAACAAACTTATCAAAATATTTTACAACAAAAGGGGAGGTTCTAACCCCAGGACCCCCTGGATCAACCACTGTCATTCCATGTTTTTCTACTATGGAATTATCATAATCATCTAATGGTCCACGCAAAACTTACTTAATGTCAGACATTATCAGATTTTCAAGCAATAATTACATGTATATGAATTTTAAACCAAATTATGGAACCACTTGTCGTACTATTGTCTGAAAACACAGCTGATTGGACAAACAAGCCAAACAATACGTCTACTTGACACTTTTACAGGAACAACATTGTGAAATTGTAATGATATTGATTTAAGCTATATTGACTTAGTAAAAATTACATTTGTACTCCAGAAAGTTTCCTCCCTGTAAATAATGAAATTGATTTTCTTTTTTCAATCTGTTCATGATTTAATGGTGTCAACCTTTTACAAATCAAATTGTACTCCAATCCATTGTGAAAACATTCAATTATGCTTGGATGTTTAGTGAAAACTATCTAAACTGAGCCCTGAATAATCAAAAAACCCATCTAAGGCCAAAAAAATAATAATCTTGTTTCCTGTTACCTGCAAGAAAAAAAAATAAGGTAGGTAGGTAGGGAAGTTTTTTAATTTTTCAAAAGTATTTTACATTGAGTTAATGGGGAAACAATTCACTGTGCTTGAGCCAAAATGGCCATAAAAAGTTTTGGGTAGACACAAAAAAGTAGGGTAGGAAGGGTAGTGGAAGGAAGCAGATATTTTTTTTTTACCTAAACCAAACCCTGAATAATTCATAAGCCTGTCTGAACTGAACCTGGAATAATCCCAAAGTCTGTCTAAACTATACTGTTTTTTTACGGGTAAGTCCCTTTATATCAATTTCAATGTATTTGGAACCTTGGTATACCAAACACCTGTCTAAATCAAGCCAGTTTTAAAGTCTAAGAGGGGTTCAGTTGATATAGGTTTCACTGTATTATCCTATACCCTATTGGTATAGTACATAAGATGCTCATTTGCCAAGTAATTGACCAATGCATGAAAAGGATCCCATGATATTTTAACGAGTTTGTAATGATGGGGCGTGTACATCATATTGTTTAACCTATTGTTAAACTTTGTGAGCCTGATTTCATAATGACGTGGTAGAATTGAAAATTGTATTTTTACTGAGTTGTATACTTGCAGTCTTCTTGCTAAGCTTTCTTATCCTCAGGCCCAAACCATATTTTTTTTTATGTATACATTGAAACCTGTCAATACTAAACCTCTTTTTGATTGTATTCAGGGTTTGACACCTACTTTATTTGTTTGACTACTTCAGAGTTTAAACAGGTAGTCAGCTGACGGTAAAGACGGTTCTGTTCTTAGATCTTATGTAAATTAAGGCCAAATTTAGGTAGCCCATATGACTACAATGAAAATTTTCAAATAGTCCTGTTCAAAATTAAGGTGGCACAGGACTACCAGACTACTGTTAGTATCGATCCTTGAGTATTTTATAATTTATCTGGTTAAAATAGGTGTTCTGTTCATCCAGATTCAAATACATTTAAACTGATATGAAAGGACTAAGTGTTTGGTATAGAAAGAATTTTCTTTTATTCAGGGTTTGGATGAGAACGGTTTCACTGTAGATTATTACTGGCCTGTAAGTGAAATTTAGAAATGTTTATGTGCAACTTGGTGGATGTTTCTAGAAATGCAGAGGAGGCTTACCCTACCAGTACACCTGGTCCATGCTCCCAGTTTTTAGTGGAGTCTGAGTTGCTCATTTACTTTTGTTTCTTTGTATGTATGATTTTAGTTACTTTATGTTTTGTTGTGTTCGTCTGTTTTCCATGTCTGGTCTTTGTCCCTGGATTACATTCTTTTGATTACCGCTAGAATTTTGGTTCTGTTGATTACTCTTTGAAGGCACACCAGCATTTTTACCAACCTCAGTCTTTATACTACTTGTTTACTATGAAGACTATACTGGGATATGACACAGAATTTCCATGTAAAGCTCTCGAGTATAACATTAGGGATATTGATACATGTATAATCACTTGAAGCCATTGATTCTATAGTAATAAACTCCTGTAAACCTATTGTTATTTTACTGGAGGCTGATTTGATGATGACACTGACACAATAAAAAATTAGGAGGTAACTGCATGGTATTAGAAGATTTGGAAATGTTGCCAATCCTTTAATTGATTGTCACAAATTGAACTTTTTGGTGATGTGTAACCATTCAATGATTATTCACAACTGTCAAATAAAGATTTATTGCAACACATTTTCTAATACAGTTATCTCTTTTCTAATGCAACTGTCAAATAACAAGAAAATTGCGGAAGAAAGTTGGAAAAATTTTGTCCTAACCTCCTTAAAAATTTTCTAGCTATGGGCCTGGTTATGCATGCATTTCTTTTGTTACAGCTATAAATCAAAACATTATTTCAGCAACCTGCATCTTCCTGTTGGTAAACTAGTTTAATTCTGGACTTAATTGACTAGCCATTCTGTACTGAATTGTCGATTACATTTATAAATGCTACGGTCATATATTTTGTTAGTTTAGCCACATACCTTAAGCATACTTTGTTATTCTACATTGAAAATGTTTTGTAGAAACATTATATTATATGTCAATTTGAAATGACATTTTAATATGTGATGTCTTGTTTGACATTAATTGATTTTTCTGATTAATTTTATTATAAATAAACTATAATACATAGTTAGATGGTTTTCATAGAATTAATAATAATGATTTTTGACTTTTTATTTTCTAAAGGTTTGATTTATAAATGGCTATTTAATACATGAGGTCATATTAAGTTCAGTATTGTGTAATGTTTGCTCTTTGGTATTTTGTAGGTATGAAAGTAGCGATTGTATTAGAATAATGTATTATTTCAGTATTTTCTATATATTAGTAGTTCAGTGGCGGATTCAGAGATTTTGAAAAGGGAAAGGGGTGTATGGGGGGGGGGGGATGTACTCGAGCTGGGTACAAGAATAGGGAAGGTGTGTTGGAGGCTCTTATTTGCTAATTTTTGCCCATTTTGCATGAAATTAACAAAACTTTTCGACAGAAGGGGGATTGTAACACCCACAAACCCTGAGATCTACCACTTAATCCTCTGCTTAGTATACAATGGCAATAATTTGGTGTAAAGTTCAGTGTAGGAAGAGAAAAGCCTAGGAAGAAAAGGCTACATGAGTATGATTTATTCATTTTTAGTTGATTGCCTTTTATTTCACTTTTGTTTTTTTGACTTGATGTTCAAATTTTGGATAAAGCATTGATATTAAATATCTTCATATAACTTTCACCCTAATTTCTTCTTTGCGACCCATAATGATATGAAGTTGAACTGTTATACCCCCACGTATACAATAGTTGTTTTCAGACAGCAACCAAAATCTCTTACATTCTGCACCATCTTATATAAAGCCACATTCCACATTTTAAATCAATCGGTCCGGTTGGGCCAAGATTTTTGTGACGGAAAATGTTCTCTATGATTCAATATAGTTAAAAATAGGAAAGTCCCAAGATAAAGTTCAGTATAGCAACCAAAAGTGCTAACTAAGGTATGCTCGACTTATAGTGTATACACCACATAAGTGTATATACCACATACCAAATTTCAAATAATCAATCTGTTGGGAGTCAGGATAATTATGATGAAATTTGGACTGGTGAACAGATGGGCAAGGTGATTGCAATTTATACCACCCTTTCATTGAGTTGGGTATTATATGTAAATGACCTATAAGGGTATATCAAACTTTTCTCATTAAATTGATAGTCCTCTTGAGATAGGTATTAATAATTGAATTTTTATATTGTCCCCCATTTGAAGTACTTTTATGTGATTGATGTCTTCAACAGACAGATTGAGGCATGTTTAATAAGGGATTACACTCTATATATACACTGTTATGATCTTGTACAAATATTTAATTTTTAAATCTTGGTTGATCATGGTTGACTATTGAAGTGTTTGTTTTTGTTGTCCAATATTATGAAATTAGATTTTGTGACGTGATCTACATTCTACTAAAAAATTTACTATATGCATGTACTTACTTGACATAGCAGTGAGGGGTATAAATAGTAGTGAATTATTGAATGTTCCCTGTGTAAAATTTGTGAATAAAAATTTTGTAATAATACCCCCACTACGAAGGAGGGGGCTATACTGTTTTACCCTTGTCTGTGTGTCCATAACAGTTTTTCCGTCATAGTTTTCTCAGTAAATGCTCATCATAGCAACTTGAAATTTTAGCACCTTCTTTATGTAGGTATACCATATGGTGGGATTTATAATTGGAAAAATTCAACAATTTTTGACTTTATATTTTTGACAGTTGAAATTTTCGTCACACTTTTCTCAGCAACTACTTCATGTAGGTAGCCATGTGGTGGGATTCATTTTTGAAAAAAAAATGACAATTTTCTGTTCTGACTTTATTTTCCTGATCTCCTGATTGAAAATGGGGATATTACTAGTGAACCATCACTGACATATTTCTTGTTTCATTCTCTGACATTCTCTTGCCAAAATGTCACAACTCTTTTCTGTTGTGATTGGAACTTTATTTGACACAGATCCCAAAATTTAAAACTTATTTGAAAATAGCATAAAATTATTGAGAAAATCTATATAATCAGTTTGTTATCATAATTAACCAAAATATAATCACAAACGCTAAGAACAGTTGGAGATTAAACTTGTGCAGGTAACAAGTCATGCCAACTCTTTAAATCTTGGTGTTTTTTCTGCACTAATGATCATATTTTTGTTATTCACTTATCCTATAATTACATTGTACAGGTACTTGTATCATATAGAGAATGTAGTGTATCCCCGTATTATTACAAGACATGTACCGTGTAGCTTTAAGTAGTGATACAAATGTACTGTGAAAGTACTATTGTTTGTGGGGTACCAGTTTTCGTGGTTTTTGTGGGTAGGCCGAACCACAATATTTGGTTCACAACAAAAAGGAGATTTCCATTAGTGTGTATACTGGAAAACTCAGAACCATGAATTCATGAATCTTTGAACTTGAGTTTCTTTCCTATTCCACAAAAATTGGTATCCATCAATTTAAGAACTTCCACAGTATGCAACTGTTGGGTGTGAACTGTATGTACATGTATATAGTTGTTCCTTCATTTAACAAATTCTTAAATTTAACTTTCACTAAAATGCACAGTCATAAAAATTTCTAATGTTTATATCTCATTACAGGTAGTTTGAGAAGTAATCCAAACATCACATGAATGTAATGTCATATTACATACAACGGAAGGGACCGGCCTATTGAATATTTCATATTTAATTTTATTCATTTTGACATCATGAAAGGTGATTGCATTACATGAAAAGATACTCAACATTTTGTAATCACCTAGTTTGTTTAAAGTAGCTGTCTTTTTAAAAATCAGACAGGAGGTGATTCCGCCATTCTTGCATGTCAAAACCCACAATATTAACTTTTATTCCTTAGAAACAGTTACAGACCACATTATAAATAACCTTAGTTTGTCATTCAGTGGCTGCACTTTTGGGATATTGATTGATTGATTGTTTGTGGATTACTGTCCCACTTTTAAGAAAAACCCATTATACATTGTCTATGGAATTGGCACTTTGCATGAGTTATGGTTCTTGATTTGGTTGATTTAAGTTGGAGATGATTTTCTCCAAAATGAGTTCTGTATAAAGAAAAGACTACATATGTAGTTTCATTAAAATACAGTGTATGTAGATAGAAAAAGCATTCTTTGTTTGGTGGGATTTTTTCTCCATCACGAATAGCCTCTACAATTGGTAGTGTCTGTTTTACTTAAGGAGGTAGACCTACGGTAAGGACATAACTCTTACAAATCATTGGAACGTTTGCATTTACCATTTTACATTAATCTCATGTAAGCAACACAGTAACTTGCACTGATTTCATTCTGTTTCAAATGAAAGCTTGAAAGACATTAGTGAAATTTAATGTGATACAAACATGTCACTGATTTCATGAGTTATGTCCCTTACCCTAGGTCTACCTCCTTAAATAGCAAAAACTATGTATTTTACAGGTTTCAACCAATTAAAGGCTATGTTTTATATGATATGATGTACATACATGTTAAATATTTGACATTAAAAAAAAATTGGTTGATAAATGAAGTATTACATGTGATAAAAAATTGAAAAGTAAACTTCTAGCATGCTGTCTCCAAGTTGAAGTTTTAATGCATGTAAGGTTTAATACATGTACATATATTTATAACCCCACTGAAGGAGTAGTTGGAACATTTTTTTTAGTGTATATTGGAATTGCTTTGTCAGTCGATCATGCTGTCTGCCCATTAGTCCAAATTTCATCACTATTAGCTGGGCTCCTAATGGATGGATTAATTTCAAAATTAGTATCTGGCTTTATATGTATCAGGCATAATCTGTAAGTGATTTTGGTTGCTGTCCCACATCAACTTCCTTTACAAGTGGGGGTATACAACCTAATATTTGTTTTCCTTTGTATATTTTTTTGTTTCTCTACACTTTCATCATTGGTCCACAATGTAGTAACATAACCTTTCTCCATTTAGTAATAACACAATAGGAACAAAATGTATGTACAAAAATTACTACAAAGGACCTCTTGTTGTTCTTGCCTTGAAGTCTGTTTTTTTACACTGACAGACTTGGAATGTTTAAAAATCATTTTTATGCCTTAATCCTTTGACTTGGATTTCCCCTTTCACAAGCAAAGCATTTAAGTTCAAAAGAACTTTCTGTCAACATTTTGTCATATATTTCCAATCCTCTTTCAACACATAACATATTCTTTAGTAAATAAAAATTTAAACTGACAACTTTTAGGTTCAGTGATTTCTGATAGATTATTGATTTAACACATGGCTTTTTAAATGTGTACTGAAAATATTTGTTGTATTACATCATAAGGGTAGTTTAGATGTTAATTTATGATGCAAATAATCAGATATAATGACTTGTTCTGTTCCATGAAGGACGGTTGTGATCTTTATTGAATATTGAATACCTGACTTAGTGGACATGATTTTCTAAGACAGATACCATTTTTAATCACAATTATATAAATCCTGTTTTTACAATTATGACTTAAGGAATGCGATGGCAGATACAAAGAGGGAGAAGTTTCAAGGTTTGGAACATCTCTATGTTGGAAATTTGGTTCATTTCTTGAAAAGTTTTTGCTATAGTGAGCAAATAGTAGGCTTGAACCCTTTTATTTTCTAGACTCCTCTTTTCTCTGGGTCTGCCCCAGAGATGTGTTTAACATAGGTTTATCTGATGTAAATGTAAAGTGATTTGTAAACAATTGACCTTTCAAATGTAAAATCTTCCAAACCATGATTTCACTTTATTTGTAACAGTAGATTATGATGCATGTGACATCGAAATTCACAAAAATGCTGATATATTCAGAGATATACATGTTTTCTAATTGTTGTACATGTAGTTGATTTATTGCCATTAAGGGTAGTAACATTATGTACAAAAAACTCCAGGCAAAAGTCAAAAAGAAGAAAAGTCTATATGAATAATGACAATATCACAGGCAATTGGAAACAACCACAATGGTCCTGATGGAAATGGTGCATTAAAACAGGTTTTATAGCATGCTTTATATACAGGAAATTGGTACTTTGCCAGAGTTATTGTTCTTGATTTTGTTGATTTTAGTGGGACATAAATGTATGATTTTCTCAAAAATACAGATCTGAATACAGAGAGAATTATTGTTATGTAAAAATGTAGCTTATGTCCACCTAAAAAGCATTATTCATTTGATGGGATTTCTAACACAATGAATCACCTCTACCATTGGCAGTGTCTGAATCTTATATGGACTGGTACTTTTAAATCACTAAGCTTAGGTTTTCTGGGACAACATGCATTGTAGTTGGATGAATACATGAACTAAGTTTAGAACTTTACACTCACCGATTTTTCCCATCATCTAACAACTATTTTCATGCATGGATGTCGATCATTCTTATATTGATGCTCATGGACTGGAATGAGTTATCTGATCTTGTCAGATGATTAGTTTAATGTGGGTGTGTTGCTCCCCCAGGAGCTGAAGTCATGCTATACAGATACATTCCATTAGTTTTGAAATGAAAGTATGTTAAGTTTATGTAAATTGTGCAATGATATGCCATCTTTTGTTAAAACAAAATTCAATGCCATCTTTTAGTATACTATTGGAAACATGTTGACATTTTTGCCAAATGTTTTGAATTTTTTGGTGATTTGGCATCTTTGTTTTGATTGTTAGTTTTGAGTACTCCTTGTATACAATTTATTTTTTGATCTTGAACTCCCTAAAAATTTGATTCTAATGCTGTTGATAAGAGGTTACTTCTTGAAGCATGTGTATAGCATACTGAAAATGGCTAAAACCAACTTTAAAAATCAGATCTTGACTACATTTGTACAGTTGTTGTAATATCTTTGGATTACATAATTTTTTTTTCTGAAAGCTTTAAAAGAACCCTGAGTAATGATGTACTAGGATATTGGTTTTGTGGTTTTTATTTCACAACTCTTTTTTGTTGTTTGTTCTTGATGTTCTGTCATAACTAGCTCTGGTTTAGCTTCTTTTGTCATTTGATATACTGGTATATATTATCAGTAGGTTTGATATGACAAATCTATATATATTATTGATTCATTTGATCAGATAAAAGTTTCTATAAATAAATTGTTAATTAATTAAAGCCATTTTATCCTACAGGTTCATTTAAATGAACTAATATAATAATTTTTCTTGGTGGGGACAGAAAATCAATGTGGTTGGTATTTAGGTAGCAACAGATTATAATTAATAGAAGAAAGATATGACAAGGGATTTTAGTATATCGCTGATAATTATCCCTGCTGGTGACAATAACCTTGGTTATCAGATTTATATATATGTATGCCTATTTATACTAATCAAAGAAAAATAGGCATATGAAAGGGTGGACCCAGAGTTTCAGGATAGGGATCATGAATAGAATTAAAGCCTATATAAGTGAAGTGAGGCAAGAACAAATTAATGGGTAGAATTAATATGAAAAATCTGGATTTCATGGTGATGCAGAAGTTTTGTTTCCCAGTTTTAGGAAAGCGTATGTGTGTGTGTGTTACGCAGTGTCTGTTTATGAATGCAGGCCTGATATTGCATGAAATATGGTCATAAGGTCATGTCCCAAATTTGATTTTACCATATGTTAAAGTTGAATTTAGAATTTACTGAAAAAGGTAATAGTAATTCTGACCCTGTTATAGCACTGTACAACCGCGATAAAAAATCTGAATTGAAATCATAGGAGACCCAGGTCAGTGGGGTAAAGGAAGAGACCTTTATTCTTAGAAAATTTGTGCTTTTTAACAGTTTCCAGCCCTAAGTTATTTAGATATATATAGTGTACTGAAATTGTAAGGGTACAGTAATTACTTTGTTTTTTACTGTGTTATAATATTTAAATAGCACAGAATTGTGGATTTTATCGAGCATGTGATTCTTACAGTGACTTGCTTTTGTTTCCTGTTTTAAAGAAAAGGTGAATAGGAATGTTTACAATTCAATTTAGTTAGCCTGTGATTAAAATTTGACATGATAATGAAATTATAAAGAAAATTGAAACTGAAACTTTAAAATAAACTTAGTTTTGAAAGGACTGAAGTGTTATAGACAAGTTGGAAGACAAGTACACAATACAATTGTGCATGCAGTATTAGACCTCAAAGCATGCAAACATGAAATTTTACTTTTGAGGGTATAAAATGATGCATTATTATGTGGAATGCACATTATCGTGCTTTGAATAATCCATGTCATTCAAATTCTTTACTAATTATTGGGTGATAATAGCGATAGTCAGGCAACCAATTATCAATTCAATATAGCATGTTCAATGCCACTCTCAGTACAACAATAAAATGACAATAGATAGTCCTGTATGGGTTTTAATGATGTTCAGTATAGCAACGGAACGTCTATTGTAAAGTCTCTTTATTGACTTTATATAGATCCAAAATGTTAATATGCTATTCGATTCATGAATTAGAATGAGTTTACAACCACATTGTACCATAAACTTGCCCAGTGATTTTATCATTTGGACATATTGTATAAAAGATGTATGTACATGCAAGTTTTATTTTTTAATTTGCTGAAACTTCACAAAATTTGATCATAATGAGGTAGGGAGATTATGTTTTATATTTGTTTTAACTTAGTTAGTAATTGGTATATGAATATTTCATCAGCTCATTTAATTTTACTAAAAGGAATGCATTCAATAATAGATTCTGGTTCTTTTGAATTTTTCCCATCTTGATCACATGCTTATTGTTCGTGACTACGAATATTTATATTTGTCGGAGGAAGGAAGATGGCATAAGTAAAAAATAAAGGTAAATATTTATTAAATTTCGCTATGTATTTATGGGATATACTAATTACGGTAAAGATAAGTAGAAATAATTAAAAGAATGGTATGTATACTGACTTGACCAAAAATGTCATTCACTGTTATGACTGTACTGAAATATTCTTTAACCTGGCAACACCGATTATTTCCAGAACAGGCATTATCATGCCTCTACTCTGGACTCCAAACTCTGTGTGACTCCACATCTTCCGATTGTCCCTAAATGTCAGGGCCAGATCCAGGATTCGAGTTTGGGGGGGTGTTATAGAATTAAATGCTGTGCAAAGCAAGACAAAAAATATAATGGTGGTGAACTTGTGGTGAAAATTTTTATTCTTACCGATTTAGGGGGGCGTGTGCCTGGTACGCCAGTCCTTGGATCCACGCCTGAATGTATCCAATCTGTTTTTGAAACTAATCAGTGCTTCATTTGCAGATTCTGGCAATTTGTTCCATAGTTTAGCTGTTCTAATTGCTAAGACGTTTCTATCAGTTTCCTTCTATGCTTGTTAAGCTATTGGTTTTTTTTATAACTAAGAACTTTGAGTCATGTTTACAGGGAAAATTTGTTTTTCAACAAAGTCCATGTGAAATTAGAAATTTTCCTTATAGGGGACAAAGTCTTTTTTCTCATACAGTATTTAATGGGCCTGATTTCTAAATGCAGTATACAGTGAAACCTGTCTAAAGGGAACCTTTTTTGGTTTGATGGAATTGTGTGGTTTATACAGGTTCTAAATGTATTGGCAGTGGAAGATCCAGAGAATCACCTAAGGGGGGCCATGAGGGGGCACACAAAAAAGTCTTAGATATGCGCATTTAAATGCATGCATTTACACACAATAATACGCTATTTTCATAAATTTTGTAATTGACCGCCCCCCCCCCCTAATTATGGATCCGCCTATGATTTGAATTGATATGAAGGTACTTCAGATGAAATCTGATTGTTACAGGTCATCTGTTTATATTCAGAGTTTGGTTTAGGCAAGTTTTACTGTGATTTTTTTAATGCATTAAAACTTTTCCCTGTTGGTAATGAACAGCTACATTTCAATTCTCTCTGTTTACAATTAGTTGTTTTAATACAGCCAAAGACCCATGTCTATTTAGATTCTATCATACTGTATATTATTTTCATTTTTCAAAGAAATGGAATTTAAGGTTTAGATTTAATCTTCAATAATGTTTACATTTTTCAAATGAGTCTTTGTTTAACAGTATAGGGGGGCCACTCTTGTTTGAATATTAAAATAGATAGAATAGATTTTTCTTGAATGAAGAATTAAATAGTTTGTTCTCTAGGCATGTTCTGTCTGATAAGGAATGTGTGAACGCACATGGTTTAAAATACTGTGTTTGAAAAATGTAAACATAAATCTAAACTTGTCAATCTGGTTGCCTTTATGGGCTCTCATTTCTGTGTATAAAAGTGTGAGTTTGTTTGTAAAGCATGTTTGCATATCATGCAGGTATAGAAGAGATTATATTGACAAATAATGGGAATGGAAACGGCAATATTACCTTTTTATGCCAAACTAATATTATATTGTTGCATCTTGTGGCTATGTATGACTGTTTAGATTGCATGGTCACATATACTGAATAAGATTGACTTTTTTTAGTGGTAAATTTAGATTCTCCTTCAGAAATGAGTGGTTTACTGTGAATGTACTTTTATTTGTGGGTACTAAATTTTCATTGTTTAGGGAAAAATTATCAGGTCATAAATTCTTGAATTCGTGGATTTGACAACTCTACCATACAAACAAATTGGAAATTTCCTTTTCACTGGGAACCATATTTCATGGTTTACCCAGCCCACAAAACCACGAAAAAAAATCTTCATTTTACTATAGAGAGTTTAGAAACAGTGTAAATACAAACTGAAGGAGAATCAGTTTCTCCCTTAAAATCTGTAAAAAAAGTTGGAAAATGTAAAATGATGGAAAACCGGTGACAGAAATTTAATCACCACCCTTTGTTAAAAAGTCATGTGCATTTTAAATCACCAGCTTAGAATTGAAGAAAGTGATTTTTTTATCTTTGTCAAGGTATAATTGTTAAAACTGGATGGTCACATATACTGAATATTATTTCTCAATTTTTATTTTTTATTAATCATTTTTCTTTGTTATTTTTTCAAATTGAATTCAAGTTAATTAAAGTTCAACTGTAAGTTCTGTTATCATTGGGAATACATTCATCGGAAAATTATTTATACTTGATTTGTAAAATATTTGACAATTAAATTGATTTCTTTGTGATCATGTTTATACATTAAATTAACAGTTTGGACCATTAAATAGACCAAAACATGCTTTGAATTGATTTGAACAAGTCAGCCTTTATTAAGTAAGTGAATTTAGAGGACACCCCATGAGCTAGATGATTAGTAATTAGTATATTCAGTTTAAGGTAAGGAAGGTGTCAAGTGGATAGTGGTAGCTAATTTGGTTTCTTTGATGTATTTGTACTTAGATAATCAAGGGAGCTAATTTGTACTTAGGTAATCAGGGGAAGATAATTAGAAACTAAGGTGTCAAGATTATATTAAAATAAAGTTGTAAATGTTAATACTTATTTTTAAAATGGTTCTATTTCAAGTAATAGGTTCTGAATATGAGTCTTTAGATCTCTTTAAAGGTAGGATATCTATAGTTCTATTGTGTAACTGTGGTTTCTAAAAAAATATATTTTTTTAAAAAGATGAAATGTTAGCCTAGTTTTGTTCAGTATGGAGATTATTGTGTACTTATTTTTTAGATTACCAACAATTACATTGATCAGAAGTTTTTTTTTATTATGTTCCGATAATGTTGTTACTCGATCCATGCTTTTTTTACACTGATGTGCATGTGTTATCACACATATTCAAGTTTCTAAATAAGTTGCTGTAAACCAATTTATTTTCATGGAAACTTATTTGTACTATTTAGTATGTCAATCCAATTTAGCAAATATTTAATTTTGTGTCTAACACTATCTCAATAATTTCTACTTTCTAAAAGAGACTTGTTTGCAGTATTCATTTTTTCACATTTTTTTCTTGTGTGCAAATTAAATTTGTGACAATAAATGGCTCAAAAAAACATGCTGGATTACAGTTTCATATCAAATGGCAGTTGGTTTTATACAGTTTTGTTTTATAATTTTCCCATGTTATAAGTTTGAATTTATTGGGTATGACTTGATAGTACCCACTAGTTTTAATTGTTGTGGTGTGGTTTATTTTATTATTTATTATTTCAACTGTTGTTTCAATCATCTTCCTTCATATTATGACTTCAACTTTGGATTTAAGGAGGTAGAACTAGGGTAGGGGACACTACTCTTACAAATCATTCAAATGTTTGTATTCAGTGTTTTACTGCAATCTCATGTAAGCCTCAAAGTAACTTGGACTGATTTCATTCTGTTTCAAATGAAAGCTTGATAGGCTTTGGTGAAATTGAATATGATACAAACATATCACTGATTTCAAGAGTTATTTCCCTTACCCTAGGCCTATCTTGTTAAGCTGGTTTAGTTCAGAAATGTCGTTTCAATGTTTGATAACATGTAGAGCCATTTTCCATCCACCCATTTGTAGTACTTACTGCATGTTATCAATACAAAGAAATCTGTATGGAGGATAATTATGCTATAGAAAATTTTAAAGGCTAAAATGGTGCAACATTATATAACATACTTTTTGCATTATTTGAGATTGTATTTTTAGGCTATAAAGATTTTCAAGATAAAGTTACCATTATAGGAAACACTAAAGTCATTCTTTACTCAAAACAAACAAAAAATAAAGCAAAAATAACACATTATGAGTTATGATCTTGCAAGATTTACTTAGACAAGTTTTATGTCCGACTTATTTCAATTTTTTTCTTTCTCTTTGTGTTAATGCCATTTTGTTTAATGCCTGATTTCTTCAGAACTATGTCTTATTATTTTTTATGGAGAGAATATTATTTTAAATGATTTAAAGCCAGTGTTTTCAAGCATGTTATTAGCAAACTGTATAATTTCACTTGTTCTGTATGGTTACATTTTTTATTTACTATTGGAATATGATTTATTTTAGAAAGTTGTCTTGACATGATACCAGAGAACTGATTCAGCAGCTTCCTAAATTTTTCTTTCGCCATATTATAAGACTATCACATGATTTACAAATTTTTCAATGGTTTTGGATTATTGCCATGTTCTTAAGCATGTACAACAGTCTCAAAAACTAAAAAGAAATGTCTTGTGTATTTCTTTAGTTTTTACATGTATACAAAGTGTATTTATGACTGCTTGCTACTTTTTCCTGCATATGTTGTGTATTCCAAGTGTTTGAATTAAATGAATTCAAAGTGTTATTGGGACTGCATGCAGTAGTTGATCCAGAAATTGTGAAAGGGTCCTACTGACTGGCCTAAAATGAGGCCTGCTTCAGTGATTTCAACTAATTTTCTATAGAATTTAACAGAATTTTCATGCATAAGGCTCCCCTTGAAATTTTTACTTGTAGTCCAAATTTATTTTGGATTGCATGCTAAGCTTTTCTACAGTTTATGTATATTTTTAAAATTGTTATTGAGACTGCATCTTAAGTTTTGCTGCAGTTTTTTTTTTTTTTGTATTTGAAGTGTTATTGAAGCTGCTTGCAAAGTTTCTGAATATTATTTGGCAATATAAAGTAGACTTTAACAGGCATTATTCAGATTTCCAATTCAAAGTTAAAACTCAAAATTAGCCACAGGAAAGATGAGAGATTTAAGATATACACAAGCATGAAATCCAGTCATTATCAATCTATAAATAGTATATATTGTTCTTCGCCAGTCTTTTGAAATTTTAATTTATAACTCAAAATCTTCAGAATAAAACCTGCAAGAAATTCATTATTTATTTTGCACCTGCCCCTTGATTCACATCAGTTCTTTTGATCTAGTCTGGTGACACTTAATTAACACTCAGGTGAGACAGAATTAAGTTTCATGCATGTATTGATTGCTCATCTTACTGCTTATAAATATAGCAAGTAATATAGTTAACTTCATGGAATATTGATTGAATGATAATCACCCAATGAACTTTCATAGGTAGTTAACTGGACAGTGGACAATTAGATTTTACTTTCTATCAAAGTAAGGTTAAAGTACCTATGAAATGATAGAAAGTTTAAATCTCTTTGTTCAATGTCCAGTTAACTTCTTCAAACATTTTATCAGGTAATGGACATTTGATCAAGACCAAGTATATTTGCTGAAGTTAACTATTTTACTCGCTGTAAAATTATGGCAGGTTTAGGTTTACAGTAATTCAATTTGCGTATGCAGAGTCATCTCAAGTTTTTTTTATGTTGAATAATTCAATATTTACCTTTAAAATGTGGAAATGATGCATTAAACACATTTTGTGATGATTGTTATGTAATTTTAATAGTTTTACTTGGTAGGATGGTTGTAAATTTCACATGTAGCTTATGTTTTTGCAGTTATAAAACAGATTCATGTTTTATCTACAACTATTATACATGTGATGCTGTAATATCAAGGTACATGTAATGTTCTTAAATTTATATCACATGTTATTTTGCTCGAATCTTTTGTCTAGAACAGATCCAGAAATGTGGTGATTTCCACTGTATATTATGTATTTCTTTCTCTTTTATGAGTTCATTATTTTTACATTTTTTATTTAGACGAAAAAGTGAGATCTTGTAACTTCCACCAGATTGGAACCATTCTAGAAGTTAAGGAGTTGTTTATTTTATACTTTTACCCAGTGACAAGTTTTATTTGTAGCTGTTTCAAAGTTGATGTCATTTTTACATGTTTATGTAGATGAAAATGGGAAAAATTGAAATTTACACCAGATTCGTACTGTTCTAAAAGTTACAGAGTTGTTTATTCTGTACTTTTACCAAGTAACAAGTTTTATTGTAGCTGTTTCAGTGTTGTGATGCTTAAGGAATTCATATAGGAATTTAATTACTTCAGACTTAAATATCAAGTTATTTCCTCATTCCGTTTTATTTTCAATATTGACGTTAATTGGACATTAATTTCTTGGTTTCAGGTTTTATACCTATTTATGGTGAGCTTAATGTGCTTTTGATGGATTGTGTAATGGTAAATTCTTATCATTAAGCAGATGCTATGAATTAAATATCTTTTTAGTAGATGAATTAAACTCGGCCCTCCAGCTTGGCATGTTCAATGCTAAAATGAAATGAAGATAGGAAAATTTACACAACCTTACGGAAGAGGCCAGTGGAGGCAAATTTGATGCTAGGAAAGACTGCAAATTAGAATAGGAACTTTGATTTTCTCGTTTGGAAGAGAAACTTTGTGAATGAAAACGTAAATTGAAACAATGATACTTTTGTATATGGAGGAGAAGTTCATTCAATTGCCTTGCCCATTTAAATTCTTAATATTATGCATAAAGCTATATGGAAATGAAATTCAACTAGTTGCCCTGATGGTTTGCTATTAAACATTTAGCATTGTAGCTAGACTCTTATTGGATCTTACTCACCTGCAATATGATGGGTGCCATTGGCAGAACAGGACATGCTTACACTTCCAGAGCACCTGATATCACTCCTGATTTTTTGTGGGAGTTCATATTGCTAGTCTTTTAGTTTTTTGTGTGACGTCTTTTTTTTTTATCTTCTGTTTTTATTTGTAATTGTATTTTATTCTGTTTACTACATGATGTATGTAGATCATCTCTGTTTACTGTTTTATTTTTAGGCCATGTATTTGGATTTTTAGGGTATCTGAATTGGCCCCATTATTGACACTTTGGTATTTTTTGCTGATAGTTAATGCTAATTTTCTGATTCAGGTAAAAGACCAGTACCAAGTGTTCACTCTGAGATCATCAGTAAAGAAACAAGACTAGATAACATCACCAAGTGTTTAGAAGTTTTATCATCAGCTGGGGTAGATCTTACGGCAATAGATGGGGAAGGTAGGTTGTCATGGTTACATGGTTACTGTCAGGTTTTCAAAGCCAATGGGTTTTTATGGTTACATGGTTTCTGGTAGTTCTGGTAGATTTTCAAAGCCAATAGAAATAGTTTTTTTAAAAAAAGTCATAGTTTCTCTCAGGATTTTCATGTTGATGTTTTTAAACTCAATAGACCAATTAACAAATTGGCAAATGATTTTGTTCACAAAATGTTTTATGATTACTGACAATTCCATCACACTATCTTGAAGGTGTGGGCTACATTCTTCATTTACCTCATTAAATTAAAAAAAAAACCAAAACTACATAATTTTTAAAGTGCATAATACTTATAATACTCATTTCAGATCTGGCTGATGGGAATTTGAAGTCTACCTTGATGTTAGTCGGTAACATCAGACAACATTTTGAGGTAATAAACATAAATGCAACAGCCTTTAATTGAAAACATAGATTTTACAGGATTTTGATTGCTTTTCACTTCTTCAACTGTCCTTTTTATTGTTACACTAATGGAATGAATAATATTTGACAAGTATCTTAAGCAAGTTTTGAAAAATAATGTAATAAAATGTGCAGGTGTGGTTATAGGGTTTGTAAGTCTCATTCTGATTATTATTTCCCTTTCTTGAATTTCCGATGTAAACAGTTTTGAAATTTGAAGACCGATCTGCATTTTATTGTTTACTTCCAGGATCTCAAAATGCTGCATCACAATACAAAATCACTATTTTATGCTTATCATAGCATTTTTATGATGTAGAATTAGGTATTTGTTATTTTTTATTGGTATTTTTACATGAAAAAGTGTTTTTCTTTTAATACTGAATTCAACACTTCATGTGTATCCTCATGCATTTGAATGGTAGAGGAAGACCCATGAAATCACAGAGACACATGACGAGACTTACATACCCTATGGTAGAACCATATTGTGGCTAAGATTTGTTACCCACAACACCAGCAGTTAGGGCAGGTCTAGTATGTCTGTGTGTCACACTTTTAAAAGGGTTACTTACTTAGTGTAATCTTGAACTCTAAATAATTGTATCTGAAGTTTGCACAGTGTCCATTTACATACTGAGGCAGTACACCCTATTTTGAAGAACATTGATAGATATCTTCCTACATTTCAAGCATGTTGAACTGAATTTTTTGCCACTGTATGTTGTGGATAGTACGTACGTGTGTAATCTGCAAGTCAAAAAGTATAGAACAAATATTAATCAAACTTTGCACAGTGTTAATTCTCAAATGAAACTCGTTTTCCAGTTTTGGCTTTCTTGATTGTTTGAAAGGGTAGACTCACTCAGTCTAGTAATTTTATTATGTGGCTGTATAAACAGTAACCAACTATCAATAACATGCAGATAGGAAACATTAACTGCCTGAATTCAGATGCTCATTATTTGTTCAAATATTAATTGCATCATTTCTTAATATAATGCATTATCTCTATTGTAATTAATGAAACTGATTTACCAGGTTTCACATTACATTAAGCAGTATTGAATTTTTCCTTCAGACTGGATCTGTTACATAATAAATACATTGATATTTTATCCAAAGTGGCCCATTGATTCAATATTGTAGTCTGGCTTTTGATTTAGTCTGGTTATACAGAAAATTAACATCAATAGGACTCTTGTTGCAACTACTTATGGGAGACTATAGTGTGAAGAAGAAAAGGGGTTTCAGAAATACAATACACATTTCAATTATTCATAAGCTGGGTAATTGCTCTAGTGCATCATGATGGTACATCAGTTAGACTATCTTTGGCATCCTTTCAATAAATAAATGTTACCGGTAATTGTGGTAAATTTAATATCTTAAAGTGTTACACTAATGTGTAACTTTTATTTGAATTTTGTTCTAGTCTTTCTGGCAGGTAAAAAATCACTTTTTACCTTGAAAATGACCTATAAAGATATTTTCTAGCTCAGAGGTAACAGCATCCATTTGCCCATTTCATCCTTAAACCCAGTGGAGCTTGTGCTTTTACTTTATATATGAAATGTATTTGTGATATACATACTGTACTTATTTCACAGGTCCCTTACCCTACCGGTGCACCTTGTCCATGCTGCCAGTTTTTAGTGGTTTCTGAGTTGCTCATTTGCTTCTGTTTCTTTATACATGTTATTTTGGTTATTTCACGTTCTTTGTTTTGCCTGTCTAGTCTTTATCTTTGGATTATATTCTTTAAATTTCTGCTCAAATCTTGGTCCTCTTGACTACTTTTTCAGAATGTCAAAATAGTTCTGCTACTACATGTATTAATTTTAACTGACTCTGCTAATAACATGTATTTCATAATGGAGGGACAATATTGGCAGGGGAGGGGGTTCTTGAATTTTTCATGCTCATAAAATTAGCAAAATAAATTGCTTGTACTGATGAAAATAAGTTAATAAAGGAATGGAAATGACACAAACAATGACAATTTTATGTGAAAACTGAAGTCTTAGGTGAAAGGTCAAATCATTCTGTCAAACAGATTTTCTTTTTATTTTTGATACAAACTAGAATTATTAAAATTTCCCAATAAAATTAAGTTGATGTTTAGCCTCTAGTGCGACTCAAGACTGTGTCTTTTGTTATTTCAGAAAGAACAGAATTATGCTCCTGTGAACCAAACTAATAACAAAGACAGTAAAATGCCAGGGGCAATAACTCTGCCAGGTAATAGTAGTGTGCGGGAACTACCATTGGGTGTCACAGGTGTGTGTTTACTTACCAACTAACAAATGTATTATTTGATAATATGTATATAACTTACTCATAAGTTCTGTCTTAAAATCTACATAATGTGGTTTAGGTGGATTGCACGTAATAACAAATATTTGTAAGAATCAAGCAAAATGGGTACAATCTGGTACAGCAAGTCAAAACTGATCTGACGATATACTTTCACTAAAGGGAATCTTCCTTATTTGAATGACCAATATTTAATCTCTGCATCAGATGTATTGGGTGATTTTTATAAGATTGATAGAAAGTTGGAGTTTTTGACAGAGTTATCTGCCCCTTAAATGTTCATATGCATACTTTGAATCTGATGGTACAAATAGTCAAAGCACACTGTAGAATTGGTTGATTATCTCATACCATGTTTCACCTGTTGCCTGATTCTTAGAAGGATTTAATAACATACATATCTGGAGTGGATCAAAATTTTGCTCTAAGTTAAACTACATCAATTGATAGCAAAGAATCCTTTAAGTAACAATTTTGACCTACCTACTGTCATAGGGGTTTAGGTGTCTAGCTGCTTTTTGTATTATTTCCATATAACAAGACTGCAGTTCTTGTTGTGATTTCAGAATTTGTGTGTTCATGTGTTGTTAATTAACAATTAATTGTACATATTTCTTATGCTTCTTTGTCAAACATCAGTTATTCTTAAATGTTTTGACAAAATGTTTTACAATTTCATATTGAAGATATATATAACAAAGTTCTCATGTTTGCTTGGAAAAACAGATTTGACTTAAATTTATGAAAGGTCAAAAATGTTTTTTTTTTTTTAAGTTTTTTCCAAATATATAATAAAATTTAAACAATTTGGGATTGAGCATCAATTTAAGATATTTCAAAATGTTAGTATTCTGACTGATTTTCAGATGAGAAGGCTACCTACCAGAGGAGAATCATTATACCAGCAGAGGATCTTCTCCCAGGAACTATGGGTAAAGAGGAAGTCAGGCCTACAACTCCTGGGATACCTGGAATGTTAACTGTAAGTCTTTGTAACATAGCTTTGATTTAATGTACGGAGATAGTGACTTTATACTGAAAATGATGTTAATGTTTTCTGTAAACTGGACAAGGAAAATTTCTAGGCATTTTATTTTCACAGTACAACCTGTAGCATAAAAAATAAATCTTCAAAAATATTTTTTTCAAAAATATTCTGTAAATCATAGTTATCTCCCTTTCCATTGACAGTCAACGACAGAAATCAGTATGAATGGTGTATCTCAGGTGGGAGTAGAAGAACGAAGACAACAACAGCATCAGCAAGTACGATTCCCTCCCCGACCACAGAGTGCTAAACCTGTACCCTCCCCTAAACCTGTAGTTAGGGGTCAGGGTGTGACTAATGCATGGGCTGAGGGCCAGAATCAGCCACCAGCAGCCATGGTAAATAGGTTTCAGAATATTATATATGAATGGTTGGTGGGTAATTTCTGGAAAAAATACTTGTTCAAAAAGGTTCTGGTTTGGTAAAATCTTTTTAGCTTGTAAAATAATTTCTTTTTTTTTTTCATTGCCAATTGTTTTATTAACTTCCTTTTGCCAAAATTTGCATGGTTTTAGACCCTTAACATTCATTTTCACTTTCAATATTATTTTCCCTTGTTTTAGTTAAGCATGCATTATCACTACCAGTAAATCTTAACAAATTGTAAGTTCTTAATTGTATCTTTTTACAAAGAGGTACCTATAGTTTTAAGCTCATAGAAAAATTCTCAACTGTTGGAAAATATAATAAGTACATTTATTTTTAGCCTTTGAGTGTGGAAGATCGTTTGAAGTCCCTGATTTCGGGACCATCCACACCAAGAGCTGGCAATGTAAGTCCAGTGTGCTCATGCTTTTGACCATTTTATATTAATCAGATTCTTTAGTATTCAGACTCTGTGTTTCAACTTATGCTTTCTGCAATAAATATATATCTTACTGATACTACAATATCACTTAAAAATCCAGCTTTCATTAACTCTATTGTGGAATAAATTATTTGAATTAAGATTCAGACTAAGCATTTATTTTATTTCTTTCCAAACAAATTATGTTAACAATAACTTTAAAATGTGCAACATAACAGCCATTTTAAGAGGTCTCCTACATGTAACATTGAATGTACATTGTGTATTTTGTTTCGCTATTTATTAAGATTTTTTGTGACCAATTCTATATTAACTGTATTTGTACATGTATGTGGTTAACAATTTTTATTTGTTTTAACAATTTCTTTGATGGCAAACTGAATGACTTTTTGATGATTGCTCCTTATATCTTTTAGTTAAAAAATCAGTATACAAAAATATTCAGATTATTTTAAAGCCATCATCCTTTTATATGAAGCTTGATTTGGATTTTTGAAACATACCAATAAATAGGCATGCAACTGCAATATTTGCAAAGAAAAGTATGTTTTTTAAGGAGGTAGATGTAGAGTAAGGTACATAACTCTTGAAATCAGTAATATGTTTGTATCATACTCAATTTCACCAAAATCTATCAAGCTTTCAATTGAAACAGAATGAAATCAGTCCATGTTACTTTGATGCTCATATGAGATTTATGTAAAATGCTGAATACAAACATTCCAATGAGTTGTAAGAGTTGTGTCCCTTGCCTTAGGTCTACCACCTTGAGTTATAGTAATACATTGTTGTGCCCTCTTCCGTCTTTTTGCAATACATTTCTTATAAGATTGTAAGTCTTTCAGTTTGCCAGATAATAATACCACATAAATTTCTGTTACCCTAGCATGCTGCACCTTTTTCACTGTTTCACAGAAGAGTTGCACCTGCACAAACTCCTGGTGTAAGTGTGTGTGTGATCCCATTGTTGAATTAGAATAAGGAACTAGTAACTTTTCACAAAACCATATATCATATGTTCTAGTTATAGCTAATTGAACACTGGCAGGTCCACAGAGGTTGTGGGGCCCCCTTTTGCTTCAAAAAACTGGAAATCACTGGAAAATGCCCCCCCCCCTTTAAGGCCCCTCCCCCACTGCTCCAGCTCAGAATTTCTGGAACTGTTGAATGACTTGTACATGTATTTATTAAAAGGTTTTTTGATATATAAGAATCCCCTGTCTGTCTGTTAACACATCTTGGAAGCACAACTACTCCTTAATTGCTCTATGAATTTTGATGAAATTTTGTAGGCAGAATATGGATGATGTGTACATGTTTGCAAAGATACCGTATTATTGTTTTTGTGATAATTTCTCGGGGAAAGTAATCCTACATAACAGTTTTGCATGTTAACATTTTACAAATGCAATTTCTTTTCAACTTCTCATGAATTTTGATGTAAGAAGGTTAGACTTCATACATAGATAAAAATAACTTGTCTGTAAGGGGAAGTAATTCAACTTGAATATTGTACCCATTCACCTTTGATAACCACAACTCTTTAACTGTTGTTGAAATTTTGTATGAAGGTTAGGCTGACATTTGTGAATGAGGATAAAAATTAATGGAAAATAATTGTTGGATCCTGGAAAGGGGGAGATAATCAAACTTAAGGGTTAACTTTATTAATGTCAAGGATGAGGTATTCTTTTTTTTTTTTTTGTGACCTTGCTCACAGGAGTTCTAGTTCATGTGACTAAAACTAAAACAAATTCAATGGCATGTACCTGACCTTACTGTTTTTGTAGTCGTGATAAAAAATGTGTATGACAAGTAGTTCGTGAAAATATTATTAGAGATAATAATACGATACTATATATTATTAAAGATGATACAATAATATTTTGATGTTATATTTTCAAGTTCCTTGATAGAAAATTTACTATAATAAGGATATTTTTTTTTATTGTACTCCCATTTATCCACATTGCAAATCACTACATCTTTCTGTCTGTGTGTCCATTACACTTTTCTGTAATAGATTTCTCAGCATTGATCAGAGAATTTGTTTGATATTTGGTTTATTGCTTTTGCATGATGAATTGACCCTTCCCAGGTTTGACACAAATGGTTGAGTAGGGGTATTCTTACCATGACGTAGCATGCAATATCTTGTTCTTTTTCTCATCAAATTTCTTGAAGATATATTATTATTCAACTCACCAAAAGTTATTCGTATTTTTAATGCTGAACACATTTTTTAAAAAGAAAAAAATGAAAAGTTCTGTATTTGACTTGTATTAGAAATTTTATTTAATATTAGTTGCATGACCATCTTGAATTAACGATGCATTGGGAATATGTGAACTTTTCAGTATTTCTAGAATTCACACTCAAAATATAACATGGACCTCTGTTTTATTATCAAGTATGATTTAGTATCATTAATATCCTTTCCATTATGTTTGCAGAATAATCAGAGTTATGAAGAAGGGGAGTTAATCCAGCCTCCACCTCGTCCAAAGAGTGCTGTACCTTTCGACCAATCAGGGAGGGCTTATAATGAATTCTCTAAATATGGAAATAAAAACCAGCAATCATATGTTGTAAGTATAAGTCCATGCATTAATTACAAATACTTCAATTTGATAATGAAAGGGTCATTTTATTATCTTGTATTTTTTTGTCCCAATTTATGAAGATTGAGTTGATGATTTTTATGGAATCATCTGTTTTAATAACTTTTCCTCATAAAAAAGTAATACAATGAAAAATTGCAAATTTTAAACTATTGAATTATATTTTCTTAAAACCATTTGAATTATATGCCTTTTGTTTATTGATTATATAAGGCCAAAAAAATATATGTCTGTCTCCTGCTACCCTACCTACCCTAGTTTTTGTGCCTACCCTAAACATTTTATGGCCATTTTGGCTCAAAGTCTAGATTGTTTCCCCATTAACTCAATATAAAATGTTATTTAAAAAGTAAAATACCTACCTTCCCTATCTTTTTCAAGCTGGTACATGTAGCAGGAAACAACACTATTATTTTTTTTGGCCTAAAGTATCTCTAGTTTATTACAGTGAAACCTGTCTGAAACCAATCCCAAATAAACCAAAAACCTGTCAAATCCAGATATCATTTGAATCCCTTTGTGTCAGTTCAAATGTATTTTGAACCTATATAAACAACATACTTGTCTTAAACAAACTACAGTCCTAATGTGGTTTGGTTTAGACAGGTCTCACTGTATTATAAAAGCCGTATGATTGTGCATTTGTTGCATTTCACCATATCTATTCCTTTCCCTATTATTGACAACCCAATAAAAAACTTCTTTACATTCATATTTTAGGATAAGGTACAAAAGGTTTGATAATAGTACTATACACAGGTAGAAAAGGGTTGTGTAGATGTGGGTATGGGTTTAACATTGTTTTAGTTACAATATACAATGCTATTTATTCAATCATTTCATGTATTTATTGGTGGTGTTAAGCACTTAGCGTTTTTTATAGACCAGTGGCTCTTCTAAGGGGTTTCACGATGTTTGTCCCTCCTCCCCTTTTTGTTGGAAAATTTGGTTAATTTTGAGCAAAATTTTGGCAAAAATTCTGAAATAATAGCTTAGAACCCTTTTTTTTCTTGACCCCCTTTCAAAAACTGGAATTGCCCCAGTGGATTTTAACTTTTTATTACTCAAAGCTGTAGCATAGAGTTGGTTGATAAGTCGATAGATACTGTTGAAATACATGTATTTTTTTTATTGGCAACTCCATTGTTTTACTAATGATATTACTGCCTACCATTTTCTATCTCTGGGTACTGCCATACTACTAAAAAATAATGGCAATTTTCATGATAATATAACATCAAGTCAACTGTCAGGTCACCAATTAACAGAATAACAACAGTATTGAATGTCTTGACAGAACATCACATCTGACCTATTGGGATCGCTGTGATATTTTCTTGTCTCAACTTCAAAACTCTCTTTTTT
Source organism: Perna viridis (assembly GCA_037379345.1). NCBI lineage: Eukaryota > Metazoa > Mollusca > Bivalvia > Mytilida > Mytilidae > Perna > Perna viridis. Next base: position 56,332,907 of record CM074512.1, read on the forward strand.
TATCTATTTGACAACAGTATAGCCATTAATAGTTGACCAATTCAGATTCATTTGATGTTATAAAGTACAATGGTGGATCCAAGGGAAGGGTGCATGGGGTTGGCACCCCCCCCCCCTTTTTATTGGAAAATTTGTCATTTTCATGTGTAAAATTGACAAAAAAATGGCAAATAATGTCCTAGTAACCCCTTTTTCTGAAGAACCTTGGCTGGTACCCCTCCTTTTCAAAGTGCCTGGATCCACCCCTGAAGTAACACGACTTTTTCATAAAAAGGCCATTAGATGAACACTCTAGCTATTAGGTTAATGTATATACATAATAATAGACTTATAGATGGAATGGAATAGTTTTTCAGTCTCTGTAATTTTGACTCTACTCAAGGTCAACTGTAACTCATATAAGCAATTGAACTAATGGGCTTTGACAAAATATCCAAGTATGCTTTTGTACCCCCAAAAAATAATACCAACGATTCCTCTCCTGAAATAAATTTGAAAAACAGGTTTATTAAATTTAACCAAATATTTACATTGAGAACAATTTACAAAACCAATCTATTAAGTGGATCTATTGATTAAAAATTAAAACCCCTTAACTAGATTAAATACCGATACATTCTTTAGACGATGATATCATTTTGGGTAAACAATATGGCTTGTAAACAATGTATGACTGGACATGATTAATAACATGGATTAATGAATTTTGGACAATTTAGCATGACAAACTGGAAGAAACATTTATGATAAGGTGTATTGAACAAAATGGTTTATTAGGTAAGCCGTGTGATAAGGCCTAAAATTATAATATTTATTAGGTAAGCAATTTTATTGGTATGTGTTCAGTTGAAACATATTAAACTAGATATATTCCTAAATGAGTGCTTCATAGTGTTAATATTATATCAGTTCATGGCATGTTTAGAAAATTTTATTACCTGGATGCCAAAAAAAGTTTCTTTTGAATACTTTGTGTTGCTCATTTTGTGCAATAGGGCATGCCAATTGCTGTAAAAATATACAATAACAATATACAATGTTAATTACACATATACTATAGAATCTTTTACTTCTCATCTAAAATGGGTTGATTTTATTAATGGACCAAGTTTGAAGTTCTCAATGTTGATTGTACTAAATGAAGCCATAAATGAGCTTTGGCATAAAGAAAAGCATATGAAATGAAAGTTGATTTGGTATATTTCAATTAGGCGTCCAATTAGAACAAAAAAACATTTGCAAATGTGAACGATATCTTACTTGTGAAGGGCATTTATCCTTTGGTACCTAAAAATGTTTCCTTGAAAATATCTTGCTTCATGGAATTTTGAGTTTAATTTTTTCATGTGATAGTGATGACTAAAAGGAATACAAAATCTTTTTAAATGCCATAAGTTTGAAAATGAAACTTAATTTCATGTCTAATTGATAGCCGTCCAGACCAAATGAGAGATGGCAGGGGTCCAGAGCTGATGCCCTTATTGACAGGGTACCAGAAAGATCATCACTGCGACCTAGTGAAAGGTCACCAGGCAGAGGACTAGATAACCCAGGATTTGTTCCAGAGATGCAGCTCAGTAGGAGTAGGGAGAATCTAGGACCATCAAATAGGTTTGTCTTTTTGGAATCTACTACAATATATTGAACATTTGGCCAACATTTTCAGCATTATTACAGTGAAATCTGTCGAAAATTAATCTAATTAAAATTAGACCTATCAATTGTTCCATTCAGTCACTGCATGTAGGATCTAACAACCTTCCATTCAAGTTTCTGTTCTGATGACCTTTCTGATTTCATCTTTCATGATTTTGAAAGCAGTATTCAAAGGGAAAAACCTGAGGATTCTTCAAAGGTCATCTGAACAGAAAGTAGATTGGAGTGTTGCAGTGACAGAATGGAACAATTGATAGGTCTTATCTTAATTAGACTGGTCTAAACTGCACCTCTTTTGGAATTTATAATTGGTTTACCAAGACTCGAATTACATTTGTTTAAATTGATATACTGGAACTCTAAGAAGTGTCTGGTTTAGACAGGTTTTCAGATTTTTTCAGGGTTTGGTTTAGCCAGGCTTCACTGTTCTATGGAGACAGTATGTTTTTTATCATCTATATAAGTTTAAATATTTATAACCAGTAATTTGAAATGTATCCTCTTGTCATTAGATGTAATATGACTTCTGTGAAAAGAAAAACATTTTTTATATTCATTTGATCAAAAGTAAACTTGAATGCCTATAGAACATTGAATGAGCAGGTCTTTATGTTAACGAAATTTCATAATTTTGGTTGTTTTCATATCATTCCACTAGTATTTAAAAATTGACACTTTTATATTTTTTTATTTCATTTGCATAAATTTCTTAATTTGTTTCAGTGGTCAAAAGACAGGATCAGAGTTAAGAGATGCATGGAACAAGTTATATGGTGGTCATGTACGTCCAGATTCCAGAGGTCCAACTTCATATCCAGCGGAATCTCCACTCCATAATCGTCCAGAGTCTAGGGGTCCAAATTCATATCCCTCAGAGACTTCTCTTAATAACCGTCCAGATTCTCTCAGTGTTCAGAAAACTTATCCTGATCATAGAGGAATCCTTCATAACCGTCCAGACCCTCATGGAATGCAGAATGTCCGTCCAGACCCCTACAATTACCCTCATGACCCTTCACCTCATTTACCTCAGAACCGATTGGATGAGAATGTTCCTCATGCTATACCTCATAATAGAGAAAATCCAATGAACAACCATCATACAAGGCCTCCTCCTCATCCTGGTAACTTTCATGTAAGTATCTATAGTGTTGGAAACCAAGTGAATGGAAAATATTGTTTTAAATTGATCTTAAGGGGTGTCAGGTACATCTAGTGTTAACTTGATACTATTTTAAATACAGTGTCGTATGATGTTTTGACATTCACAAAATATTGACCCTTGGATTAAAATACCACAGCAAAATTTTGATCCCCCCTTTAATTTATCATAAAGGGGATGTTGAAATATTGCTGTGGGGGGTTAACAAACCATAAGGGGGTTGTGTTAGAATAACCCTGGGGGTAAATATTTTGCAGTGGTCAAAATATAATGTGACACTTGTACTGCTGAAATACAGAAATGATAGGCAAATATTGTTTTAATTGTATAGATGACAATTCTTATTAAAGGTAGAAGTTTGTCTACATACAAGAGCATTTCTTAAGTAGTAGGTATTTTTTTCATTTTGTTGTTTACTATAATAATGTTATTTTTTCATATTTTCAGGTTAAGTTTCCATCAAACCCAGTGTATAGTGACATGATGAATAAGCCTGGCGCTAACCAGGAGGGTAGACAAAGCCCAATGGGTCAAAGTTCAAGCACTGGGACACAGGGTCAAGGTTCAAACTCTTCAATCCAACAAAATGGAAAACCAAATCATGTGTCATTTCAAACATTTGGAAAACCATCATCAAATCAAAAACTGTCTGTTTCATCATCACCATCATCACCAGCATCTCCACCTGGTGTAGCCTTAGGACCCTCGTCCAAATATCCAGATTACAATGACAAGACATCAAAAGGACAGCTTAATACTAATGTTATTTTTCATCGAGACAAGGATGATGATAACGAGTTATTAGATATGAAAGCTAGTATATTTGACTATCACTCTGAACCTTCATCAAGGTCGATGACTCCACCTCTACCTCCTCTGTCTGCCTCTAATTCTGATTACTCTTCAGACAACTCTAGTCCAAAAATGTCTCCAAAGTTGCCACGATCTAATAGTGCTACTCATTTGTCTTCAACAAAAACACCAGATTTAGTGACTTCAACAAAATCAAATGGTGGTGATACTGGTAAACGGATTAGACGAGCATCAGGATCACAATTTACATATAGGGCAGATAAAAAATCAAAACAGAAACAGGCAGCTAAACATCTATCTTCTGGTGTCAAAGGTCAGTACACTATCTGCAAGTCCTCTACCATAATTTAGAATATTTTGGGCATCAGGTTTTTCTGGCAGTTTTCTGTCAAAATGTGCATGTTTGATTTTAGTATGCTTAATTTTGGTGCTTTCAGAATTATAAGTGTTTTCATTTTTGCATCATCTTCACGGTGGAATCACGCTATCATTTATAATCCTTAAAAGAATCTACAACTACCAGTGTCTTATTCATTACTACTCGGTTAAATGAAGGGTCAATTTAATTGCTGTGCACACATATATTACAATATTTATCTTGTTTTCTTCCGAACCTTCCAATACACTGATATGTATTAGATGCCTAACATTTCAAAAACATTATATTTTGGTTTGTTTAATTTTGGCACTTTGAAGAGAGAGGCCAAATAAACCTAAATAAAACTAAGGCTAAAATATTCCAATTTTATGGTGTTAGTTAGTCGACTGCAAATATTTGCACACATAAGAATCATATTTAGTGCAATATATGATTAACATATGAATCAAGAGTGATTTGATTAGCATATGTATAAGCTTGCATATAATAATCATATGATTATCATATGTTTTTTTGCAAATACATGTTCATTATATGTTAGCAAGGAAATCCTTACATATGAGAATCATATGAAACTATCAGTGTTAATTATCATATGAATCAAGTAACATATGATTATCATATGTGGCATTTTAGGCTGTGTAGGTTTAATATTTTTTGGTAAATCTTTTACTGGGAAGTTTTATTGAGTTTTGTTGAATAAGAGTTTTCAATACATGTAATAAAAATGTACAGGTGAAATATTTTTTTAATCTACACATATACAGAAAAGCGATGGGAATGTCAGGAATTAGAGAATTGAACTCAAAATTATGAGATAGACATAAAATTTTGAACAAAGGGATTTGGCTCTTACATACAGTGAAACCTGTCTAACTGAACCCTGAATTAACTGAAAACCTTTCTAAACCAGATGCAGTTCATGGAAGACCCTTTATATTAAATGTATTTTGAACTTTGTAAACCAAACACATGTCCAAAAGGAATTGATCAACTTGTAAACCCTGTATTTTTTGTAAATTCCAGCTGGCATGCTGAGTGATGTAAGAGAATCGGGAAATGAGAGTGATCTCCCCTTTGACATAGAAGACACAATTTTAACAATTGACTCGTATGATATGGAACCTCAACATATGCATGATAACCTTGCCTCTAATGACCTCAATAAAATGAGGGATCAGTTAAACAACTTAGAGGAAATGTATAATGATATGATTAAACAGATGGGTTCAGAAAGAGACATTGGGACAGTCAAGTCTCGGAGACGATGGAGTCTTGGTAGTTCCGATACTAGTTCATTACAAAGGCCAATATCAAGGAAGTTCAAATCTGGTGCTGGTAGTCAGAGACAACATCATCATCACAGAGATATAAAGTAAGTAATTTATATTTTTGTGGACTTAATCATTTGCTTTTTGCCTGTTTTGATTGTTAATTTAAATATTTTGTGTCTTCTTTAAATCTTTCATCAACATTGTCTTTAAATAACCAAGCATTACATATCAAATAAAGTAATCACCTTTTTATCTATATATTCTCACTGTAGTGTTGTTAACTATGTATCTTGCTATAGTGGTGATAACTATGTATTGCAAGTGGTGATAACTATGTATTGCAAGTGGTGATAACTAACTATGCATCTTCCTATAGTGGTGTTATCTATTTATCTTGCTATAATGATGATAACTAACTATGTATCTTGCTATAGGGATGATAACTAACTAAGTATATCGCTATAGTGGTGGTAACTGACTATGTATCTTGCTATAGTAGTGATAACTATGTATCTCACTGTAATTATGTTACTTTTATATTCTTAGAGCAATAAACAGAAGATTTCAGAGACTAGAATCTCATGTTGTAACATTAGCCAGAAGTGTAGCACATCTGTCTTCCGAATTACGATCCCACAGCTCACTCACTCATGAACTGGACTTGATACGGAAAGAGTTGCAGGAAGTGAAAGAGGAACAATTTATTGCCAGTCAGAAAGGTGGCACTTCAGGAGGTGGTTTCTATGGCAATGATTTTGAACGATTTAGAGGCTGGGTTCCATCTTTAACTAATCCAAGAAGAGTGAACAAATTGACTCAGTTCTTTGGCCAAGAGCCTCCATTGCTGAATATATTCTTGAAGAAACTAGGATACGAGGTGAATTTTTGGTTTTGTATAGAAAAAGCTGAGAAGTATGGATAATTAAATTATTATTTTATACAAATGTCTTTGTATGTTTTAAATGGAAAACTTAAATAATCATATTTTTTTAATGTTAAAATTTGCATATTAACTTATACATGCATATCTTCATTTTCCCTGTATTAATTAATCATTGTTTCTGCTTTACAGAAATATTCTATTAATTTTGAGAAGGAACATATTGGTATGATAGAGCTGCCATATATGACAGAGGAGAGGTTAGAGAAAATTGGCATACCAATGGGACCAAGACTCAGGATACTTCAAGAGGCACAACTCTGTTTTAGACAAGAAAATTTCAACATCTATATTGTGTAGCCACTGAGTAGTCTGTAGTGTTATTATTTAGATTTGAATATTAAAGACTGATGATTTAACTATTGGCAGATCCTGGGATTGAGGGGGCCTTCCCCACTCATAGGCTAGTCTGCCTCCCCTTTTCGAAATTTCTGGATCTGCCACTGTCAATTTTTTTTAAGTAACTACTGTACTTAAAATTCACAGATAGCAAAACTTAAACATTACCTGTTTAATCTATGTCATAAATACATGTACTTGCAACTACCTTAAAAAAGGCAGATTATTTTATTATTGGTTGTGTCAACAATCTTACCTACATGGCTGACTAATGGTTTGATATTTAATTTAAACATGTATTGTGATGTCTACATGTAATTAATATTGGAGGATTTTGCCAACTTTAAAAAGTTTGGTTACTCTGTTTGATAACAAAACTGTTTGTATAATTTGAGAAATATTTATTCATAAAATAACAAGCCAGGCACGGATCCAAGGAAAGGCATGTTTGGCATACTCCCCTAAAATTGGAAAATAGTAACTCCTTTGCATGAAATCTAGATTTTTCACACATTGTACCCCTAAAAATTATCTTACATCCCTCCCCTTGGCCTTATATTCTATTTATGCCAACACACACATGAAATCCTGGATCCGCCCCTACAACTTATTTATTTTTATAGGTATTTATTTTAATTTTCGGTTGTGCTTTGAATTATTATTGATATACAAACTACCTTAAAGTATTTATTTGTGTTCAGTACTAATTTATTGTATCAATATGAAGAACTACTACCAGTGTGCATATGCAATAGATATTTTCATGTATTATTGGTATATACATTTGTATTGAGAACTGTGTGATAATTTTTCACATGAAATTGAGAAATAAATTATTTTGTACTTCTTATCGATAGTTATATTATTCCGTATACAAGAAGAATTAGTTTTTCTGATTGATTAAATCGTGGTCATATGGTATTTATTAATGTGTGATAAAATGTCAAGAGGACATTACCACAAGATTATGCCCGGGGTATTACCACACAGTAATGCCCCCTTCAGATTTTTCAGTGGAATAAATACAATTGTTGCTCATGTAGAGGGCATTATCAATAAATTGCCTGATATTGCCTTCAACATTGTTAATACCCTTGCCTAAATGTTGAGGTATTATCAAAATTTCATATAGTGTACTATGAGGGTTAAAGTACTTTGTATTTGCATTTGAAAATTGTAACATATGCTACAAAAAAAAATGTAGCATATGCTATATTGTGTAGCATATGCAATGTATTCTAACAGCTTTATCCCAGTTTTGTTGCATTTACGTGCCTAGAGGTTCATTAAAAAAGTGGCATATGCTGTATTAAATATGCAATATGCTGTATTTTATCTGTATGTATCTTATGCATCTAGTTTTATCAGTACCATAAGTATCAAATATTATTTTATTACATATGCTGCAAAAACAATATGTGTTATGAATAGTCACTAAATAGGTCTGCTTATTACAGTAACCTTGCTGAAAGGTTTTTAATTTCTGTTAGGAGAAACAAAGTATAATACACATAACTTATTCAAATCATATAGGAATTGACATGAGAATAAACTGAAAAGTGTATATGCTTTAAAAATATATTTGTATCCTTCAGTAAGCAGGAAAATAATATATGACCTTATTGAAATATACAGTGTATACTTAAACTGTAGCATAGGCTTTACAATCATTTTTTAACCTAACAGCTACATTATTTTCAGCATGTGCTACATTTTTTTTATAGTATATGCAAATAGAATTTTTTTTTAACCTCTTGGCGCACCATAGTTTTGGTACCAGTATCGCATTGCATATCCCTGAGCGGGTGTACTCAAAACATGGATGCTATAAAAATATAGTGCATTCTCTTTTTGCCTTTCTATAAACTAATGTTTTGTCAAAAGATATGAACAGTGACTTATAAAATAGAGCAAATATCACACTGTAAGATGAAAAAAAAAAAAAGAAAATCTAACATAATAACATAAAAATGTTCCACTGAAAAGGTTGGTTTGATGAGTGTAAAACGAAAGTGAAAGTAGAGAAAATGGCTATTTATAGTTCAAGACTACTTTTCTGTCCGATCTTTGTGCACTCACCCTATTTTCTTTGCGGAAAATTATTTTTTCACATGTCCTTGGAAATGCTACATAAGTTTAAGTTTTATTGAATCAATTTACATAGTTTTTTTAATCCTAAAAATATGCACTTCACTATAGAAGTCTATGGGAAAATTAATACGATACTGAGACCTAGTAATTTCAGGCAATGTTACTTTCACTTCGGCAGTCAATTTATCCTGATAATGCCCTCTATATAGGCAACTGTTGTATACGAATAATCAAGCGAACCAAGATTCTAGCAGAAATCAAAATAATACAATTGAGGGGTAAAGACTAGACAGGGGAAATAGACACACACAACAAGGAACATGAAATAACCAAAATAACACGTGCAAAGAAACAAAAGTAAACGAGCATCCCGGACTATACTAAAAACTTGGAATTATAACATGGAACATTGAAAGTGGAAGTTTGATGTTTGATCTCAAATATTTTTTGCCGTTGTCACAGCTATTAATGACCCCTAAATTTTTTACTTCATAACAAAGGAAATGTATTAATTTCTTAGATGATATATGCTTGTAGGAGGGAGACTTGGTGTTTCGTTTTGTTTGTTTGTTTGTTTGGTTTTTTTTTTATTTTATTACAATGTATAACACTTAGGGCAAAGTTCGTCTCACTAATCTGTCTTAATTAATATTAGGTACGGAATTAGTCAAAGTTATTATTATTTTAAGAGTTTCTGGAATATTTATGGAGGTCCTCATTTATTTCATGTCCATTATTCGATTTCATGAGTATCTCAATATTTCTGGACCTCCACAATTTGATTTCATGAGCTCTTCGTGCATGTCTAGACATGCACAATTAGAATTAAGGATCTCCATGAATAACTGAAACAATTATCCTGAAATAATTCAAGAGGTCTTAAAATGGAATTGTGGAGGTTCTGAAATATTTGAGCCTCGATAAATATTTCAGGACCTTAAATGTTCCAGTCATTGGAAGTAAGTGCAACAAAAGTTGATTTTTTTTAACAATTGCGCAAATGCATCAATTAGAATGAGTGTGAAAGTTTTGGAATGTCACTTCCCAAGGGAAGGGTGATTTCGTTACATATAATGCACCCATTCTGTCGTGTCCTATGAAATCAAGACAAGCATGGTGAAACCAGTAATCCTAGAGGTTGTCTAACAAGCTATGGAGGAACTGAATTCCAACATATTACATATACGTTGTAGGAGCAATTTGTAAGGTATTTTAAGATTCGATGCCGTCCTAACACGGATGCTCTTAATGTTTGTTTCATGGAGGAAAACGCAATTTCCGCTTTAATTCTTATCAACTTATATCAGTATTTCAAAGACCATTAAAAGATGGTGTCCGCCTACTCAGCAATTAATGTTGAGGTATAAACAGGTTGCCTATCAGCGTTGCAGTTAATTATACATTGCTTACTCCATAATTAAAATACTAACATTATTTCGCCTTTAGAAAAATGGAACTGCATAGTATGAATCCAACTGGGAAATCAAGCGATATGTTCTGTAATGTTCCTTTATAGACACGTAGTAAAACATCCAGGCCGGTAAATGAAACTTCTAAACGGTTCGAAAACGTAGTCAGAATTGATTGTCTATATGAAGAAGTCAACTAATCTCGAGTATAAATAGTCTAGAAAGGTCATTTGCTGACTGAAAATTTTGCTCATTGTACATTTTATTATAGTGTATAGGCTAGAAACCACTAATTCCACTTCCCATAGGCTTCTATGCTAATTTCACAATATCCAATGGCTTCTCTGGACTTTACCTTAACTTTAACCTGCAGAGGACTATATATCAGCGTGATTCTACATATGTCAGCTCACAATCCTCAGAATGGCATGTGGGGTTAGCAGACTTGCAGTGCAGTACTGGTCACCGGAAGTGAAGTGTCTATAAATAGCATGGGAAATCCCAGTGCTTTCACAAGCTAGGGGTATATTTAGAAATCATTTCGGAGATTTTGCTTCACATCACAAGAAGCAAAATGCACCTATAAAATGTACAGAAATGTTTTTCCTTTCAGAAACTGTTTAAATTTTTTAAATGAGATGAGAACTTTTTTCACAGCACTATGAGGAACAGGGGTAATTTCTGCGTAGGACTATTTTTGCGTACGTTCAAAATGCTCATTGCTTGAATTGGTGGTCTGTAACCTAAAGTGAATTAACATCTTTATCGGTATTGTTGTACAATCCTTTAGACTTTATATATATATATATACATATGTGGATATAGGGTAGGGTGGACATGGTTCCCAATGAACTTTGTTTCGGATGACATTGCATTAAACAAGGCCTGTGAGATTTTCCGTAAATTTTCTGTTTAAATTGATAGTTGTTACAACTGGACGATCTCTGGTCTTCAACTTGGTGTGTCGCCAACAACTTGTCGTCTTGTGCTTCATTCAATCCATTCAGCCAACGATATATGGATAACTAAAATTATTTGAAAATGAGGATTCAGATCCCCTTCCGGATTTGCCACTACACTTCCACAATCATCATTTCTGTTTGATTTATTAATCTTACTATATTAAAGTGTAACCATGGTGTTACCGTAACTGGTGATAAAAATCGTGTTTACTCAGCTTCTAAGCCGACCTATTTATTGAAAATACTGCAAACAAAATACATTATAATTATTTATGTATCATCATCTCATAAATTATAGACTCAAAACTACTTTATAGAAGCATCTGAGTTTATTATTATTAGATAGTGATATAATGTATTCTCTATGATATTTTCAATAACTACAACAGACCGGAAACTTTGTTTACCAGTTGTGGTAGCACCATCTCATATGGTTACAAAGTTAAGAAATAGAGAAGCACGGTGTCTCTAGCGTATTAACCTGCTTACATTTAATTCGGAGAGTAATCAAGGGAACCAAGATTCTAGCGAAAATCAACAGAATGTAATCCAGGGACAAAGACCAAACATGGAAAACAGACATACAAAACAAAGAACATTAAGTAACTAAAATAATGCATACAAAGTAACAGAAGCAAATGAGCAACTCGGACTCCACTAAAAAATTGGAGCATGGACCAGGTGCACCGGTAGGGTAAGCGTCCTCTGCTTTTCTAGAAATACCCGCCGAGTTGCTCATAAAATGTCAAGTCCAGGGCAGATGAAAGAGTAAAGGAAAACTATGATACGATGAACAAATCAGTTTTCATGGTGCAGATAGATACACCATAACGATCCACGAGTTCATGATGGCGACCATAAAACTTCTGTAGTGACGACTTCAATCTATACTATGGTAATCCAAGTCGACCATTTCTTCACTCAACCGGTCCACCTGTTCCATGCTCTCAGTTTTCAGTGGATTCCGGGTTGCTTATTTACTTATTGATATTGTGTTTATTTCATGTTTGTTTGTGTGTGTGTGTGTCTGTCTGTCTGTCTGTCTGCCTATTTTCTTTGTCTTGCAACTTGCAGCATTTCAAACTCGAATTTGGACTCGGAAAAATCGAACTAATAAAATTGCACGTTCCAAAAGTCTATGAAGTACAGAAAAGTCATGGATCTCACAATTTTATGAAAATTCAAAAAACAAGGCAGCCGTAGGTTTACTATGAAACGGTTTCAACAATGATGCATATTCTGTGTTCTCTGTTGTATGTGTATATTATACAATGTGCTTGTTAAGTGACTCCGAAAGAAAAGTCAAGGGAAGTAGGATTCGAAGGTAATAAAAAAATATGATCCAAGGATAACAACTAGACAAGGACAATAGAAACAGTAAAAATAACACTGACCTACCAAAACAACAAAAAGTAAATAAGCAACCCGGATTCCGCTAAAAACTGGGAGTATGAAACAGGTGCACTGGTGGGGTAAGCGTCCTCTGCTTTTCTATGTATATGTATATGTATACATAAGAAAAACTCGAAAGTATAATATTTCAATTATTTTAAAATGTGATAAAAACATAAAATTTTCATATGAATAAAATATATTAACTTAATATGTATAAGATAAGAAATACATATATTCTTTCAATGGATAAAAGCACCAAAGAATTCATACACATACAATTCATTCTATAACAAATATACGATGCAAAACCAGGACCAAGTTTGTTAGTCATCATGTAAAAGCTAAAAATAAAAAGCTTAACGTCAAAACCTGTAAAAAAATGTTCAAGTATTATGTTAGTTAAGGCAAAGAATTGGCATAATTATAACAAGTACTTGTGTTTCAATCCTCAAATGGTCTAATAAAGAAATTACATATGCAGAATTATTATGTTGATTTAATACTTTATAAAATTGTGCCAACTTTAATAACGAAAAATGAGGCCATTTTCCCAGGTTAATACAACTTAATCATATGACTCAGATACTTATGAAAGCAGGGGTGATTTTGTTCGATCATAACATGAAACAAATAGAAGTTGACATTCATGCCAAAGGCTTATATGAACAATTGTAATATTGCATTAAAAACATATTTTAAAAGATCTCCATAAGCTCTGATTCCTAGCTAATAATCCTCCCTCTCAAAGTAAGACAAAATATATAATAGTTGAACAGTATTATGAACACAATAAAAGGGTGAAAACTGCTTATTTTAGAGGGCTTTCTATTCAGTAACCCTATCTTCCGTCACGTTCACTTCACTACATTGCAGCCTGTAATCATTGAACAAATTAAGTATATCAAAAACAAAGAATTCGAGATCAAACAAACAAAATGTCCCTAAGAAAATTAGATATGAATGAATACATATCACAATCCAAAATTAAATGCATGGCACGAGTGGTTTATCACAAACAATTGTCTTAACTTCATCGCTTCCTCGGTGGTGCCTTGCATCGAGGAATATGTCTTTCGGCAGTGGTTGGGTTGAACGAACGGTTGCAGTTGGGGCATTGCACGTAATCTGGATTCTCCGTAACAGGAGGTGGTGGAAGACTTGAAAGATCCTGCCCGGCATTCTGCATCTCAGTAACTTTTTTAGCATATCTCAAGTTCTGTATGAAGTTTTCATGTTGCTGCCTCCAATTTGATTTCTTTTTCTGTAAAATAAATAAATAAAAATAATGTTCGTTTATTAACTAGCTGGAGAGTGTTGTTACCTTCAAGTCGATCACGGTCACTGCACTTCAACAACAAAATAGACTTCCGAGTCAGAAAACAACTGCATGACCAGCCGCCTACAGCGTTGCTGAAATACAGATATATATCCTCAATCTCGAGGGGATTACAAGATTTCTCCACTCGAGATAGTTAAATTTCAGACTTCAAGCCACGAGATTCAGCGAGTGAGTTTAATCTAAAATTTAACTATCTCGAATGGAGAAATCTTGTAATCCCGATAGCATTGGAGGAGCATCTGTTTCTGCCATGAAATCTGTTGAGAACTCGGAAATATAAATTGGCGGAAATTCAATCGCCGCCCGGTGGTTAAAAAGTAACGAGCAATTTTAATTTCAATGGGAGCAACTTTTATATACAATACTGATACTACCACCAAATTAGTTCACGCTTAAAACATACTTTAGTTGCCTCTGTTCCCAGTTAAATGTAACAACATCACTTAGATTTAATATTGAGTTAAAATTATGTTTGCAATGACAAATCCTGGAGGGGGGTTCCGAGGGTTGGAGTCCCAATTTTGTTGGAAATTGTTTGGGAAAAAAATGAGCAAATAACAGCCTGGAACATTGACAGAAAAGGACAGGGCGATTATATATAAGCCAATTTAAGATGACGAGGCGTCCGCGTCCCCTCAAAACTGTCTGTTGGAAACTATATATTTCATTTCTTTTCTAATGAGAAAGTCGGACAGATATTCGGGCCGGATTCTTATATACATGTGTTATTCCTTTTATTGATGCCAATATACCAACAAGAATAAAACTATTAATAAAACATGAAAATAAAACAACTTCTGTTAGAGAGAGACGATTACTTGTATTTTAGAGACATACCCGCAAAAGGAGAATAGTATTCTGAAATGAAAATAAAATAAAGAATACATAGTTTTTGAAATGAAAATCTTACTTTTAAGATAAATTCAAAATCTTGGAGCATGGGTCAAGCTCAACATGCACTATTTAGAATAATCTGGAAGCTAAATTTAAAGGATGGTGTTACACTGAAAAGTATTACATCATTTAGATCCAAATATTTTTTTGAATCTTTGGCGTACATTGGAAGGTCCATAAGCAATCAGATTTAAATATTAAAAGACTTACTGGGGGAGTCTTTGCTCTAGCCGCAGGGTTCCGATTGTACTGTTCCATATCTGTGCCAGTTGTTCTTATTTTAGTAGGATCCAGTATTTTTCGCTTTTTGGTCAAATTATCACAGGAATTCATGTGTCTTTGAACTCTATCAGCAGCAAACTTACGGCCACATTTAGAGCAAGGCACTAGCTTGACCTTTTCAAAAGCACCTTCTTCCTTATCGGCATTTTCGTACATACTAAGATCTACAGTAAAGTCTCTAGGCGGAGATTCAGTACGCTCGTACTGGGGCTCCTGTTTTCTAGGTGCTGGACGTTTCATGCGCGCAGCCGCAGGTTTAGCATGCTTTGGTGGCGAAGGTGCTTGTATGTGTCGACTATCAGACCTTACAAAATCGTCATCCATATCCCTGTATGTGTCTCGATAGGTGGAGTCACTTTTATGGGTTCGAATGGTCCGATTTGTCATCATTCTAGATTCCGATTCCTTTCGGTTTGTTCGATTCGTTGTCATTCTAGACTCAGCCTCAAGTCTTCTTTGTGCCTCTTCTTCCCGACGCCTTTGTGCGTCTTCCTCGCGGCGGTGGCGTGCCTGTGCAGCAAATTCCTCCTCCTCTTGACGTCTCCTATCTTCATCTTCCTTCCGTCTTCGTTCAGCTTCCTCTTTAGCTCTCCTTCTTCGTTCCTCTTCACGCAGTCTTCGCTTTTCTATTTCTCTTCTTTGCTACAAAACGGAAAAAAATACATATTAAGAAGAAGGAAAATAAAATCAGATAATGGTTGTGATTAAAATCATAATACGAATACAAATTAAAAAAAATAATAAAATTTCAAGTGGAACAGCGTTGGATATAAGTTTTTTTATTTTATAAGTTCTTTTTTATTTACCACAAGATTTCACAAGTCCAGTCAATATTTTTTTGTAAAAAGAAATATTATAATATTCGTTTAGTTTTTCATGTTTTCTTTATTATTGCATGTAGTAACACTTTACCTCATCTTCTTCCCTCTGTCTATCCTTTCTCATTCTTTCTAATTCCTCCTTTTGTCTCTCAATCTGTTCCATTAATTCTCTTTGTTTTGATACGATGTCATCGTCGTCACCTTCATCAACATTTTCTTCGTCACCTCTGTTCTGGAGACGATGCTTTCGAAGTCTTTCATTTCTAGCTTCATCTTGATCCATTTGCCATTTCTGAAAGTCTGACACTTTAGATCTCTGGGAAGACGGTGATGTATTTGTGGTTCTACCAGTTTTGATCTTCTGTTTTTGCAATTTTTTGAGTTGATTTAAGTTTGGGGGAGGAGTGTCATCACTTGGAGTCATTGAAGATGGACCATAGATATCTAATGCTGGTTTTGCTCCAAATGGAGCAGGTGCACTACGAGGTGCAATGTCTTCATTTGTTTTGGGCTTTTTGTCCTCCTTTGTCCACGGCCTTCCGTGGATTTGAGGTTTTCTAGCTATTCCATTAAGTGGGGAGGTATTGTTTCTATCAATTGGTGCCAGGGGATTACTTTTATCACGACCGACGGTTTGTTTGCCACCGTATCCTCCTCGTTTGTTATATTCAGGAAGCACTTTACGCCTTTCAAAGAAATTTGGTTCGTCCTGTCTAACTTGCTCGGTTTTCTTTTGCTTGAAATGTTGATTAAGTGAAGGAATTTGAGTGCTTACCCCATTAGATCCTTCAATTTCCCGACGCTCACGGAAAAAGTCCCTAACTACTCCTTTTGAATTCACTCTTCCTAAAACCCTCTTCTGATTGTCCTCGTACATTTTGACCATCTTCTCTTCCTTTTCTCTCATAATTTTGTCCTGATAGTTACTCTGTAACTGCATGAGCCTTGACGGCTTCTTTCCTCCTGTATTATCCATATCTATGTCCGGTAGAGGGGCACGTGCGGGTGCAAAACGTGGTATTTTTGACGGACCCTTGTAAGCAGGAGGCCGTTCGACAACCGATTTACTCATCTGTGCCTTGGAGTTTAACAGTGTGTCTGCAAAATAAAACTGGTTTAAGTCAAAATGATAACTATTCGTCGTGCGATAGTCCACCATCTTTAGATGTACAGTTCCACAGTTAGAGGTACAGTGTGTATACAAAATAAATAAGTTTTTAAAAATCTGCAGCCAGTTTTGAAACTTTTGCACCTTATAAAAGGATCAGATGTAAACACTATTCCTTTCCTTACAATATGGAATCTCAATGGCAGTTCAATTCCAGAGTTTTATTAGTGGACTATAAATTCTCAGAATATTTACAAGTTACTATAGCGATAGTGACCGAACGTGAATTATACATGTTCGATTCCATTAACTTGTTTAATGATTCTCTCAAAGGATCAACACAAGTAATGAAAGTAATACAGTTTACATATCGATCAGTCCATACAAAGTTATTCTTAAGACGTAAAAGACTGGAATTGAATGCGTTTAAGATCTTGGATGGCACCATCCTTAGTTAATTATTAAACTTGGCTTAGACGTAGAACATTTTATCTCGAAGCGCACGTCTTCTTAGTCATGTTTTTAATTCTTTCGTGATATAAACTCCAAGAATATTAGCAAATCAACTTTTTTTCAAACTTTTTAGCAATCAACAAGTTGTTAATTGAACTACATGCAACTGCCTGGCCTTCGTTAATTGCATATAGGAATGAAAGTTGTGGTAAATTGTAATAGAACCACCTGAAAATCCATTAAAAATAATTGCTTACCTTTCTGTCTTCAGAGAAAAATTGATTTTTATCATGGGACTTGTTTATGATTCTATATATTAATGTGACAACATGACAATATCTCCCACTGACTGCGGGGTGTGACGTGAGTGGATCGTTACTCCGTTATACTAGGATTGTGTGATTTACTCTAGCAATGCTAGAGGTTGTCTGGCTAGCTATTTTCTGACTTGGTGCCATCCTTGGGGTATGGAGGAACGGAATTCCAACCTCTTACTTTGTAGGAGTAATTAATTTATAGCTCATGTAGCTATGAACAATTATACTGAGAAAAATATTGCGCAGTTACTTCATTTAAAATGTTGCAATTACCGCAATAGTAATTAATTATGTTAGTATACACCAACTTCCCCCTTCTTTCTCCAAACCACACAGTTTTCATACCCTGCCACATAAAGCGGTGAGGTATTATGTGATACCCTCCGAAAAGTTATGTGTCCATCCGTCTGTCTGTCCGTCTCCTTCCGGTTTCAAGATGATGACTTGAGAACAAATATTTTTGAAACTTTGCAGTTGTTTAGTACCATAAAATAAATAGTCAGCAAAATCCAAAATATAGTTTTTAGTACATGTAAGGTCATTTTAAACATATTGCCATCCCATTCTTTTCACTATTATGTGTGTGTGTGGGGGGGGGTTACACTTAATGTTCTATTAATGCCCTTTTTCATGTTTGCATCTAGAATTTATTAAATGACTTTAGGGCAGCTATTGATGTTTCAAGTTTAACAGATACATGTACAATATAACACAACCTTAAGAAATTACTGAACACTTACCCAAGTATAAAAGTGGTGTTGTTCTTTTCAAATTTTTAGTACTATTTGAAAAGGATAAAGCACTGCCAAGTTTATAGAATTTTAATATAGGATTATAATTGTAATATAAACTGGCGTCATGGATTATTTATAAATATTATGAACTGACACAATGAGAAATAAAATCTTACCACTAACAACAGGTAATCCAAATTTAGGTTGATACTGTAGTGGCAACAAAAGAGCCATTTTTAGAAGTTAAAATGTATTTCACTTCAATTTTTTTTTGTCACATTAAAAAAAAATATTAAAATGGATGTTTGCTGAATTTACTACAACAATTCATTTCAAGCACTTATCCCCAAATGTATTATAATTGTTGACCCAAAAGTTCCCTTGCCTAATTAACACAAGACTAATCAAATAGAAAATACAAAAGTGTCAAAAACAATTCATTTCATGAATCAATTGGGTTGAAGTATTTAAAAAAAATTAGGTTTAAAAGAATCCCCTAATCAGCTAATTTAAATATTTATATTAACACATGACAAGTAGGAACTTGTGATCAGTTTTCAGAGATGGTGTAATTTTTTATAGCATATGGATGATATTAAGGGACCATTATCCATTTAATTTTGATGGGAAGGGGTGGGGTTTGGTAGAATTTGAAATAAATTTTGACTGGTATACCTTTGTTTAAAATAAATATTTTGATCTTGAAGATGGGAGAAAAATTTTTTTGATTCTTTTGAATCACTTTGATCAGATGTAACATTAAGCTTTTACATAAATGCATGTATTCTTTTTCATATCTGAAACCTTATTAGTAGTTCAGTTTTCTACAGACCACACTTACTTAATTGTAAATATGAAATCTTCCAATAGTTTGCCTAGTAAAGAGAATGATTCATTCAAGAACTTTCATTTTTCATTATACTTTTGTTTGATAAAGCAAAAACATAAGAAAAGTATGTGTGTTTCTCTTTTTCATTTAGCCTCGTGCAGGTCCGGGTGTTAAGAGAATAGGTCTGCAGCAGTGCTCAGCTTGTTGTAAAAGGCGACTAAATAGTGCTCAGAACCCTAGCCAGGGGCTAGGGCGCTCTGCCCACAGAGCATACTGGGATGTGTGCCCCAGGTGGTTGAATGGGGTACCCCTGGCATGTTACATGCTGGGGTTGTCAGGCTATAATACGGAAAACCTGACTGCAAACCATAGTGGTGCACCGTGTTGGGAAAGATGCCACGTTCCTCGCACGTTAAAGAACCCTACTGTGGTCTTCTCCCAGAGTAGGAACCATAGGGCTCCGCCAGAGGAGGCTAAATTGCCCGACCTTACCCACCTCTCCCTATTTCCAGTGACAATCAAAAATTGTCGACCCAATTGTCCTTGTGTCCCATCCCTTTTTCATTTCATCCTCTTTTCATGTTCATTTTATCATCAATTTCATGTTTGTCGTCTGAATATAGCTGAAATATTGCTGCTCGGACGTTAAACCCCAACAAACAAAACAAAACTTTTCCATTTAAGGAGGTAAAACTAGGGTAAAGGACACAAAGCTTGAAATCAGTGGTATGTTTGTATCACATTCAATATCACCTAAGTCCATCAAGCTTTCATTTGAAACAGAATGAAATCAGTCAAAGTTACTTTAAGTAAAATGCTGAATACAAACGTTCCAATGATTTACAAGAGTTGTGTCCCTTACCCTAGGTCTACCTCCTTAAATCATAATTAGATAGGGTAGGTTGGTTAAATATTTTTCCCTATAAAATAATTTTCTTAGTCCTTTCCAAAGAAAATATCTTTCATGATAATCATCCAAAAACTTGGTTAAAATCTGACAAAAGGATTATGGTTGGCAGCAAAAACAGAGGAAGATATCTGGAAATATCATTGTAAGTATATGTGCTTTATTTTATGCATCAAAAGGTTTGATATAAAGATAAAAGTTATTAAGGGAACCAATGTTCTAGGAGTAATCAAAAGAATATAATCCAGGGACAAAGACCAGAATGTAAAACAGACATACACAACAAAGAACATAAAGTAACTAAAATAATACATACAAATTAACAAAAGCAAATGAGCAACTCTGACTCCACTAAGAACTGGGAGCATGGACCAGGTGAACCAGTAGGGTAAATATACAATCTTATATTTACATGACTTAGTAATAGAAATAAGGTCATGCCTATCATTCCTGTGCCTACTTTTTGGGGGAGTTGTGAATGAAAAAGGGCTAAGATTTCCCTTTTTCGAGCTTTTCTCAGATATTTCCATAATTAGAAATAGAGTTTTCAAAGTAATATTTTATTCAACTAGGAGTCCTAGTCTGGGTACTTTTTCACATAGCAAACAAGTGAAATTCATCCACTATCAGATCTTACATGAATATGATTACAATTCATATCTGCCCATGTATTGAAAATCCCAATGAAGGTTATGAGAGCAACAACACACATAAGGGATAGTTTTTTTGCCATATTGGCCCAAAAATATTGGATATTTGATACTAAATACACCATGCATATTCATGCACAAATGTAAGAAGACCAGCTTTTAAATCATGTAAATCTTTCCCAACCCTGCCTTTCTAGCACGTCATAGCAAAGACAGCTATATGTCATAGTTACACTTAAAAATACTTCTGTTTGACATAAAAAAAAAACATGAAGTAAATTGATACAAGGTAAACATTTTTTCTCCCAAAGCATTCCAAGTCTGAACTTAAATATTCAAAGAATAAATAAAAGAGATGTGTATTATGGTAATAATAAGGATTCCAAGCATCAATGCTGGAAGAAAAATTTGAACATTCACATATATCATGTATTAGTACATGTACATGTAGATGGAAAAATCCTGACTCTAAAAGAAAATAAAAATAATCAAAATCAAAATCAGATGGTCTGCCCCTATCCCATGCTGTCTATGTTCTAAATCTGTGCATGTAATAAAAACAATGAATGAACAAAAAAAGAAAAAAAAATTGAAAAGGAATCGGACTAACATGTCACATACAACATGTACTTAAATGAATGTAAAATTCTATTTCATTAAATGTTTTTTTCCCTCCTAAATTTTGTACAAGCTACAGGTATTTTATCAAATCAAATCACTTTATTGTCATTAAACATACATTGTAACAATATATAAAAATTATGTTTGTAACAAAACAAAACAAACACAACAAAACGTGAACTGCATATACAAACAAAACAAGAGGCTCCCAGGAGCCTGAATCGCCCACCTGGTTGAATTTTGTCTTTCAAAGGCAATAAGTTTAACAAGAAGTTGTCCAACTTTATCCCTGAAGACTTTTGTAGTCGTAATAATAAGGATCATTTCAGCTATTGAAAGAATTTGCCTAAACCTAATGGTTTTGGAGATATATGCGAAAAACTACTGTCTGACTGCTATGTTCTATTTTTAGTAACAGCGGCCATGTTTTTTGACGAATCAAAAATCCCCACAAAATTTCTATGCAGGATACCCCAAGGAACATTCATACCCAGTCTGGTTTCAATTGGTTAAGTAGTATCAGAGGAGAAGATTTTTGAAAAAAAATAACATTAAAAATAGCAAAAATCGTTGAAAAAGGGCAATAACTCCAACACAGCTTAACAGATTAAAACCAAAATTTGACAAGAAGTAGATCTCATCATGCTGAACACTTTTTGGTCAGAATTTAGCTAAACCTAACGATTTTAAAGATATATGCAAAAATCTGCTGTCTGACACCTATGTTCTATTTTTAGTAATGGTGGCCATGTTTTTCACCAAATCAAAAATCCCCACATCAGTCCTATGCAGGCTACCCCAAGAAACATTCATTTCAAGTTTAGTTTCAATTGGTCAAGTAGTGTCAGAGGAGAAGATTTTTGAAAGAAATAACATTAAAAATAGCAAAAATTGTTGAAAAAGGGCAATAACTCCAACATGGCTGAATGAATTAAAACCAAAATTTGACCAGTTATAGATCTCATCATGCTGAACACTTTTATTCTGTCAGAATTTAGCTAAACCTAATGGTAATGGAGATATATGCAAACATCTGCTGTCTGACCCCTATGTTCTATTTTTAGTAATGGCGGCCATGTTTTTCGACAAATCAAAAATCCCCACCATTGTTTTATGCAGGATACCTCAAGGAACATTTATACAAAGTTTGGCTCTAATCAGTCAAGTAGTTTCAGAGGAGAAGAGTTTTGTATAACTGTTAACGATGACAACGGGCGCCAAATGATGGCAATAGCTCACGTGGCCTTTGGCCAGGTGAGCTAAAAACGGAGAAATTAAACAAGTCAACATAATATTTCTGTCCTCATTTCTAATGACTGTTTCATACAGAAACCAATAACTCAAGCATGTGTTAAAGAAGCAGGATTTAATAAATTAAACTCTTCGGAAACTCTACTTATCTTATTCTATATTTTGAAAAAGATTCTCTCAAATTTTGATTTACTTCACATTTTACATGTAATTTAAAATTAGCTTCATCTTCAATTACTCCAAAAATGAAAATTCAGTATGTGGAGTTTTATTAAAACAACCTTTTTCTATTTCAAGACTATGGTCACTGATTCAAAATCAGTAAATATACTCCTAATTGAGAAGTCATTAAACAATGTAAATAGAAGATTGTTTCTATTGAAAGAAAAGCTTACTGCTCTCATCTAATTTGTCCAATTTGTTCTCATTTTTTGTTTCATAATTTTCAGATACTTCACTTTTAGAATCTTATTTTAAATGCGTTATATCCTTTATATTCTTGCAACTGACATTTTTTTTCACTTGAGCATTGTCTAGGCTAATGTTTTTTGACATACAAATGTACATGTATGTGTACTAAGAGTAAATCCCTTGTGATTTTATCATCAGAAAGAGCTGGTTCAATTGAATTACAAACATTTCTATGTTGCCACCTTATGCAGTCAGTGCAAGTTAATTGACATGTGACTTATAATATCAGGTTGAGTCATAAACAGTGTCAATCACTATAGTATGAATTAAACCTTACTGAGTAGTTTACATTTCTTTACTCCAATAAAAATATTTCACCACAAAAGAAGCATGTTGTTAATGATTGATACATCAAATGATGAATCAAATGCATCTTTTTTCTATAAATTAAATCACTTAATTGATTGCATATTGAAAAACATGGTTGAAACGACTACGGCCGAAAAGCACTGTGGCTGAAACTGTCTATGGCCAAGTTGACCAGAAAGCCTTCTCTTTTTTTATTTGGATATTGGTATGTAGGGCTGGGGCACATCTTTCAAATCCCCAGTTCGACATATCAATATCCATATAAAGAAGAGGAGGGTTGCAGAGTTGGAGGAAATTTTGACTTTCACTAGATGTGTAAAAAAGTTTGATGAATCAAAAGAATGTTGAAACTCTTGTGACAAAGCGAGTGTATGTAACAGTAAGACCCTACTTCACCTTTGAGAAATTTTAACAAGAGGTACATTGCAAAAGTGTATATACATAACATCTGGATAAGCACATTTTAATATTGTTTCCATAACCTGTTAATTGTTTAACATCTCAAAATATGCCTATCATTTAAATTTCACAACATTTTATATAAAAAGAGAGATAAGGGAAATCAGAAACTTAGGGTAACCGACGTATTAAAACTTACCAAGGGTGGAACTTGAGAAGATTTATTCTATGACCCAAAATAATCTCTGACTATGGTAGT
The DNA here is from genome assembly GCA_037379345.1 of Perna viridis. NCBI lineage: Eukaryota > Metazoa > Mollusca > Bivalvia > Mytilida > Mytilidae > Perna > Perna viridis. Next base: position 56,356,971 of record CM074512.1, read on the forward strand.
CGCCATATTGTTTACAGATACTAGGCAACAATATAAAGGTTACAGGTCATTCAAAAAATATCACTCAATTTATTGCGACGAATATCAAAAATACCGATGATTAAACAATGAAAATAATTAATAAAAAAAAATATAAATAAAGAAATTCATAACATTGACACATTTGTACCATCTAAAGGACTTCGAAATAATTACGAAAATAAAGTTGAATAACTTCCTGTAGAATGCTAGCAGACAGCTGAGAAAACTGCTGAGCAGCACAAATTGCATTTTTAATGCAAAGTATGAAGTATCTGTCTATATATCTTGTTTAAAAAAATTGTCACAGACCATATTCATATATACTGTTACTTTCTACTAACGTTTTATGAGAAACATGAAACACTCCCGAAGAAACATACCCACTTGATCTTGGAATATAGGTTCATTTCTTGCAAAACTGTCCTTTATTTATTTAGGGGTACCAAGTCACCTTAAAAAACTAAAACAGAAACGGAGGGTACCAATATATGTGTTTTTTTTCTCAATGCCTTATGTGTTTTAACTTCAGGGATACATTTAGCTAGGGGTCCTACATGATATACATAATACAGTAAACATAGCCATAGGCAGTTGGAGACATTTGTTTCTCCAACACTCAGGTCAGAGTTAGTCGGTGAAATACTGTGTCAGTCAGATTTTTTCTCGGTGAAATATGATTGTTACACCCACCCAGCTGGGACATCGTATATTCTGGTTGTTATTTGTGTATGGAGAATCACTGGCCTGGGTGTGAAATTCACCCAGCAAGGTGAAGTTAATCTCATTGATCTCTGCTAACCATATGCACTATTTATAATATGTATAATAGAGTGTGTCTTTTCCTTTGAATAGCCATATATAGGTTGTGGGACCCTTAAACTACATGAAGGCATTTAATAGCACTAATTTACTTAAGAGGTGTCGTATATAATATAGTGTGTTTTGCCGTTGTATAGTTGTATATAGCTTGTGGGAACCTTAAACTACATAAAGGCATTATAGCATTACTTTACTTTAGGCACCTGAAAATTGAAATTATAACCCCATAAATGTGAAGTGACGTCATAAAGAAATGTGAAAACTAACTTGTTGGGGGCGGTGGGGGCGGGGGGTTCCAGTCACACATGTTCATTAGACACAGAATGGTAGTGTCCATGGAAAACACAACACAGACAACCTGTACTTTCTTATAGTATTAACAAGTAAAGTAAAAGAATCATTGTATGTGGTTATTAGTGAGCCCTTATTCTAATAATTATATTATACAACTATTTGTGTTTCTATACATATTGAAAGTAAATGCTACATGTATTTATATTCCAGTTGATGCTTCATTTGATGAATGGGTGACCGAATTGCAAGTCTACCGAAAGATGTAAGGTCACTGTTAAGAACAGGAGTGGCCATTACAACTGTAGCACAATGTGTGGAAGAATTAGTGACCAATGCATTGGATGCAGGAGCTACCTGTTTGGCCATCAGAGTAGACTTGTCCTGTTTCAAAATTCAAGTGGTTGATAATGGAAAAGGGGTCAAATTTGAGGACTTAGCACTGATTGGTGAAAGGTGATGTGAATATGATCTTGATGACATTGATACACTGTACCTAAAAGTTCTTGAATTTTTGTACTATCTTCTACAATGTGATACTAACAATTTGTTAAACCATTGGTCTGTAATACCACTAAATATAGTACCAAAATACATATTCATAATACATGTAATTATTATTATGTGCAATTACATTAACTTAAGTACCAGTCCATATAAAATTCAGACAGTGCCAATATTAAAAAGATTCGTGGTGAAGATAAAACCCACCAAACAAATTATGCTTTTTCAATCTACATATGCTATATTTTTACATACAATTATTCTTTCCATATTCTGATTTGTACTTTTGAGAAAGTCATACATTTATCTCTCACTAAAATCAACCAAATCAAACATAATCAAGAACAATAACTCTAGTCAATTTCATGTACAATCTATATAATTTTTATCTCAAAAGCACAACTTCCAAAATGAAAACCTAAGACTGATTATGTGATCAGTAACTGTTTCTGAACAAGAAATAATAGTGAGTTCACTTGGTTTTTGACATACATTAATCACCTCCTGTCTGGTTTTTATTAAGACTGCTACTTAAATGAAATAGCAATCCTTGTTGTAACTATTTTGTCACTTTGCAGTAAATGTAGTTTGGGAAAATATGAAATGAATTTCCATCACATTTTTATGTACTGTTTATATTAAAGAAGAATTATCAAAATTTTCTAAATGAGAATATTTGTAAACATTACATAATTTTATATAACACTATGCAAGTTGACCGAGAAGGCTGTATGTTCGTTGAAACAATACTTTTGTATACAATGTACTACAATTTTGTTGACAATGTATGTTGTTCTTTATCATGCTTTATTTTGTAGGTATGCAACAAGTAAATGCCATGAGGTCAGTGACTTGGAAAATCTTTGTTATTTTGGATACAGAGGTGAGGCCATAGCAAGTATACGTGACATAAGCAATATAGTAGAAATCAACACTAGATCAAATAGCAGCAGTCAGACCTATTGTAAAATTTTTCAGCAAGGGAAAGCTCTTCCAGTCTCCGAATCAACTCTACCAAGGTCCTGTCCTGGAACGACAGTTACAGTACACAATCTTTTCTACAATTTACCTGTGAGGAAAAAATGCTGTAACCCAACTTTAGACTTTGAAAAGATCAGGCAAAAAGTTGAGATCATTGCACTTATTAAACCATCTGTGTCTTTTACTCTTAGAAATGACCTAACTGGTCATGTAGTCCTTCAGACCCACAAGACAAACAGTGTACTAAATACATTTAATTATCTATTTAGTCCTGGAAGAGGAGCAGGTCTCACTGAGGTCAATGGAGAGGAAGGGGATTTTAAAGTTAATGGCTACATCAGTAAAAAGGGCTCTAACAAGAAAGACAATCAATTCATATATATTAATGGTAGAAATGTATTGAAGACAAAATTACACAAAATTGTTAATCATCAACTTTCAAAGTCTTTGATTCTTAGGAAGAAACTTGAGTTAACAAGCAATAAGTTTAGAGGACATGTAATGAATACCAGTCCAACAAAAACTACTGATCAACATGCAGTTTATATTCTTGATATTAGTTGTCCATACAAAGAATATGACATAACATTTGAACCAGCAAAAACATTGGTTGAATTCAAAAACTTTGATGGTCTCCAACAATGTTTAGAAAAGATAATTAATAAATTTCTTAGGGAACACAGCCTTCACTTGGGTATACTAGTTGAAGATTTTCAGAAGAAAAGTAGATGTAATGGTGAAGAAGACAATGACACTGACGACAGTCAGGAGCCATCTACAAGTGGATTAAAAAACATAGGTCTGAAACCTAAATGTGATATTAAAACAATGGACAGAGATGGATTGTTTTCAAAAGTTGTGAAACGAAAAATTATGCAAGATTCAACACCAGAATCAGTGGAGAGCACAGATTTTGAGTGTATAAATGATAAAAACAAGTCACCAGACGTAGTTGAAAACAGTATGAGCAAGGGAGGTAATTGTTTCACACCTGCAGACCAGTATTTGAAAGCTAAAACTCCTTTAACACCAAAACTAAATAGGTGTCAAACTGACATAAAGACCACAACATTACGGTCTGTTGATTCAGACAATAATCAATCAAGTTATTCTAAAGGTAAGAATTATGAGTTCCAAAAAGATACTGATGGTGAAATGAGTGAAGACCCATTGCCAAGCCAACAAAAGAGTAAATCATCAAGTTCTGTAAAGAAAACTATGATACGTTTAGATACACCAATGGTTAGAGAAGCTAAAATCAATGTTTCATCATTGTCAAAACTGAGGAAAAGGAGAAACTTCGAGGAATATCCATCATCTCCTAAATCACCAAAAAGTCATGATAGACTCATTGCATTTACAAAACTCAGGGAAAGCTTGAATTCTTCAGATATACGAGAGAAGAAAATGACAAATGGAAAGAAAAATGAACTTCCTCAGTATGAAAATTCATCTCAAACCTGTTCTAAATCACCAGTAAAGCTGTATGTTTCTTCACTGCAGAAATTGAGAAATCTTAGAAGAAGTGGGGAGAGTTCAAAGCATTTAAATGAAGCGTTGCAACCAAACAGAAATTATTTACAAGAAGTAAGAAGATTAAGTACTAGTACTAGTACTGTCTGTGAAAATGAGAATAATAAACTGTCAGCTTCCTGTGATAACCAGTGCAGTACTGCTGTCTTAACTCACAATGAATTGGCAGTTAAGAAAAATAATTTATCAACTTCCTGTGATAATCAATGCAGTACTGCTGTCCTAACTCCTGAGAAATTGGCAGTTGATAGAGAAAATGGTGTCAGGACTAAAACTTTAGATGATCTGAATTCTGTGATGACCAGTAGCATAGCTGAGACAGACTCAGAAAATCATGAAAACTTACAAAGTTTCCATAGTGATCAAACTAAAGGTAAAAGTTGTGCAGTTACTGACATGGACAATACAGTAAGTGATTCAGGGAACAGATTTGCATCTGGAGTGCCTATAGCTGCTGAAAATAAATTTGATTCAGGCGAAGAATCTTCTATAAATATTGACTCAGATTGTGAATTTAAAAATGATACACCTAGTCCAATTGATATTGATGAGGCTTGTGATGCTATAGACAATTGTGTTGCTGAAATTGAAAGTATTATAGCAAGTAAAGGGGCAAGCAATGACAATTTACTTAGTACAAACACCTCAATATCTGACGTTGGAGGTGGGATTTTGGGAGCTACGGGAAGATCTGATATTCATAACAAAAATTTGACCACTTCTGAGAATCTCATTTATACTGCTCAGCCAATTCAGGACTCTCATATAGGACAATCGTATTTAGAAACTGTGAATAAATCAAGGGTTCATTTATTAAATAATCCTGAAAATGAGAATTTGATTGAAAAAACATGTCATGACAGTAAGCAACAGAGATATACTATTGAAGACACAATAAAAGCAGTCACTGAAAAATCTAAGGACAGTTCATCTGAAGTTTATTTGGAATCTGTGATGATGAATAGTCCTACCATAAACAATACTGAACTTTCAAATGACAACATTGATATACCATATCATTCTAACTTCATGGAAAAGATGTATACAATTCCAAGAGATGATGAAAAATTAACTTCTTCTCAATTAAACAATGAAATGACTTTTATGACTTATTTTGATGTAAATGAGACTCAAAGTATTAAGTTTACCATGGAAGCACCTTGTCTTAGACAAAGAAACTCGGGGAAAAAACTACCATTTGACTTTTACATGGAACACACTGGTAGAACTATAATCACCACTTCAGATAGTGAAGTAGATGAGTCATTGATTTGCACAGAATCTATCACTGACATGGATGATTCTGAACCGCTTTACAGCCACATGCAAGAGTTCTCTTTAAGCAGAGATAGTGGCTTGTTGGTGGACTTTCAAGATATGGATGCAACTGACTTGGATATTTTTGATGGATCTAAAGTCTCCATTCCTGAGTTCTTTCCTCGATCTGTTTCACCATGTTTATCTGAGGGATTTTGTCCTGAAATAGAATCTGAAGGATTTTCACCTGCAATTGATGATGGTGGTCTCTCATCCATTGAGACTAGTAGCAATTCCTTGCAAAATGACTCCCAAACTTACAGAGGCTTTGGAATCCATAAATCTCAATCCCTTTCCCAAAAATTGAAGATTTCCATGGAATCAGACTATCATAAAGGAAGTAACAGCTATTATTGTACTACAAATACTTGTACCAGTAACTTAACAAGCAGGACATGTAGTAAATTAACTGAACAGAATGAAGAAGAAATTTTAGATGAAACTAAAGCTCCAGATAGTTCAGAATCATATGACAATAGTGCTGACCCTTATAGTGATTCTCAGATATTTCAATGTAAAGATTGTGTTGGTAATTTTGATGAGGCAAACATTAAGAAAAGTTTAACAAAGGAGAAAACTGTCATTGATGACCATTGCCATGTAAGTTTTATTGAAAAGGAGATTGGGCCTGTCTCAGTAACACAAGAGTCTCTCAGTACATTTTCAGAAGTGTCTGGTAGCAAAAGTATGGAAAGATATGAAGTAATACAAGAATGCATTGATGTGTCACCATCAACACCGAAATCAAATATTGCAAATGAGATGAACACAGATGTGTTTTCTCCTGAGGGTGACGTCATTCTTGCTGAAAATGGGAGTCTGCCCAATAATGGTATAAGTTGTGTAAAATCAATAGGATCCAGTGATGAATGTTTCTCACCAGACGGTGACTCACAACTTAGAAGTGTTCAGATGGAATGTAAAACATGGATCCAAGTCAAAGATCCTAAATCAGGTTAGTTTGTTTGTAGTTACAGGATGACATTAGAAAGATATTAAGTAGAAGTCTTTGTAAGGATCATGCAAATTCTGTAACATGTGATACGCCTCCAAAAGGCTACATAATTTTATTTTTTTATTTTGTTGTTTTGTGGGTCTGTATGATGAAATGTATTATCATTCATTCCAATCTTTCCGCTCATAGGAGATAATCTACATTGAAAATCCAATAGTTTCTATTGTATTTTAGTGTCATTTTTACAAAGTTAACTCCCTTAATTTTGAATTCTACAGTACATTTTATATAATTTTTATCTGCTAAGAGCACAGGTTATATGAAAAGCCATATATTAATTTCTGTTTACTATAACATTTGAAACAAAGTATCAAAAATAAAAATATGTAGGCTTTCCAACCATGAATCACATATTGCATGATTCTTGTTTGGAACTGAGTGTCTGAGAGAGCAAGACCAAGAAATTCTTTTCTTTGCCTTTAAAATTGCTTTTCTTAATAGTACATCAATGTTTGTGGGAATCCATTGTATATATAAGACATTATAAGACATTTTAATATGAAGTTAGGACAAATGTTGCATTGCTTTATCTCATTTTTTTTTGTGTGAGACAAGGAAATCTCATATGGCTAAAAAAATGAATGTCCTTGTCTCAAAAGTTGGAAATTAGTTAATATTTGACAAGCAAATGTCATGTTATTTCTCTAAAAATAACTGTAGAATTTTGTTTGTGTGTTATTATTGTATAAATATTTGTGGGAATTCCCATTTACCATGTCACCAGGTCAGGGAAAAGCTTGTTAGCTCACCACAGTCATTGCTGGAGTAATTGATATCGAAATAAAATATGGTAAGCTTTTTTTCAAACAGGCACATGTATTTTAAAAAGGTTTTTTTTTTAAATTTCAATCTTTGTTATTGATTAGGAGAATTGCTTTATGTCAACACTAGAAGTGGGCACAGTATCAATTCAGTAGAATTTTCTCCTCCAGAAGATCTTGAACTGGATTCTAGGAAGGGTAAGTATTCAATTGAATGTAAAATCATTGTTGTGTGTACTCACTTAAATGTAAAATCATTGTATTATCCATTCTAAATAGCATTAAATATCCTCCATTGAAAAATGCAGGTAGAAAGTTTGTCTACGAGAAGTAAGAAATTTAGAAAGCAAAAAGGAATGAGTTAGAAAAAAGAAAGTATGTAAGAGTTGATATACCACCATTGACATTGAATGACTTTGCTTGGTTTTGTTGTCTATGATTATGAGATTGAAAGCATGTAAAATTGGTAGTTGGAAAAGGAAGTGTATTCTAGGGTAATTAAGGGAACCAAGATTCTAGTGGAAATCAAAAGAATGTAACCCAGGGACAAAGACCAGAATGAAAAACAGATAATCAAAACAAAGAACATAAAATAACCAAAATAATACATACAAAGTAACAAAAGTAAATGAGCAACTCTGACTCCACTAAAAACTGGGAGCATGGACCAGGTGCCCTGGTTGAGTAAGTGTCCTCTGCTTTTCTAGAAACATCAGTGTTACAAGTAAGTACATTGATTGTGTTGCTGATGGCAAAGAATTTTAAAAGCTATTAAATCTGCATGTTTTTTGTTTTGTTTTTTTTTTTCATAAACCAAAATTAATGTACATTGATATTTTTTGGTTATGAGTACTTTTGATTATGATCTTCCCTACATATTTGATTTTAATGCTGCTGATGAGAGGTTACTCCTTATACACGTGATCAGCATATTGAAATTTACAATATATAAAACTGGTATTTTTTGTATTTCAGTATTGTTTTTTTTTTTTTTTTTTTTTTTAAATCTATACAGATAAAAATAAAAAATATTCTTATTTTCTTGATAGATGTGACAGAACTGAACACTCCAGTAAATACTGGGAAGAGGGTACCTCCTCTGTCACCAGATTCCAGTTTGTCTATGAGGTTAATGCTTGAAGAACAACTGTCAAAGGATGAAGACGACCTTTCATCTGTCAAGTGGAAAGAGAAAATTAACAGTTTGTACTACTATTAACGTATTGATTTTTGCAGTTGCTAATTTTCACGGATTTGTCATGTAGACATATTCATGGGTATCAGTTTTGATGGTTACGAGAAATTATAGTAGTGTGATACAGTGTTTGAAATCAATATAGGGGGGCACTTTTTTCATGCTTTTCTGTCTACTGCAAATTTGCAAATATTGGTACACCACAAAAATTAATATGTTTACAGTATTTCATTGACAGATATCTAGCATGATTTGTTATTGGTTTTTGCAATCCAACTGTTGAATTTCATAAAACGTTAATGGGTAAAACAAAATGATGTAGTCCAGATATAACTATCTTTTTCATTCAGGATGACTTAAAGCATCACAAATCATTTAGGTAAAAAATTATTTTTCATTTTAGCAACTTACCAGTATAATTATGTGCATTTCTGATAAAACAAACACTGAATTTGGTTATTGATCACCTGTACCACTCAAAGGGTGGGTTGTATATCAGAATCATCTTATCCCTCATCATGCCGTCTCCTAACAATTTTCACCACTATTGTCTTGGCTCCCAATGGATGGATTTATTTCATATCTGGTATGTGGCTATATATAGATGGATCAATCTTTATAAGCCATTTTGGCAACTTCCTGCACAAGTTTGGGTATATCTACATGTAGCATGACTACACATGCAAATTATTAGTATATACAGTAATGCGTCTACAACTCATTTAAAAAGTAGTTACACATGAACAACTGGTCGTAACGTATGGTCTTATATACTTAATTTAGGTACTCAGAAAGTAGAAGATTTGTTCAAAGATTGGGAGAATCCAGTTTTTGCTATGCCTCATAAGGTACAATTACTTTAGACAGGTTGCTGTAAATACAGTCTGTGATGTACACTATACTGTTAATGTATTTCTTTTTGCAAAGTCTTTGAAATGACGGTAACATTTTGTATTGTGTATATTGTATTAGATTATTAATAGATTTGTTAGTGTATCATTTGAATTTAATATTGAGCTTTTCCCTTTTCTAGTAAACCTGTTAAAAAAGTTATAAGAATTTTTAATTGTTGTTGGTTTTCAATCTATTAAAAGGTGGTCTCGCAGTGCTCCCAGTTTTTTTTTTAATGCAACGTGTGACATAACAGAAAACTGGGAGCACTGTGAGATCGGCCTTTGATTAGATTGGTTGGTTTTCTTATTTAGCCAGCCATAAATGTACAAATGATTTACTTTTTAGAGCCTTCCAACTGCACAAATAAACCTGGTGTCAAGAGCAAGCTCAAGAGCTTATAAAGCTTTAAACCCTTGTGTATTTGACAAAGAAATGTTACAGAATTTCAAGGTTATGTGTTACTCTTTTTGTTCAGTGGATGTTATAAATATTGAAACCTTTCTAAACTGAACCCTGAATAATCCTGAAACTGGTCTTAAGGAGGTAGACCTAGGGTAAGAGACACAATTCTTACAAATCATTGGAACATTTGTATTTATCATTTAACATCAATCTCTTGTAAGCATTAAAGTAACTTGGATTGATTTTATTCTGTTTCAAGTAAAAGCTTTGTAGGCTTTTGTGAAATTTAATATGATACAAAAATATTAATACTTTCAATAGTTATATCCATTACCCTAGGTCTATCTCCTTAATCAGACTTGTGGATGAGCTAAGGATTTTATGTAGATTATTATTTTTAATTGGATTGGAATAATGCAGCTAAACCACTGTTACTAAAACACATTTCCTGGGTTAGAAATGTGTTAGCAGGAGATGATTTTTGAATTTTTTATAATGCACACTCTAAATGTCACAGGAGTGTGTTCTAATTGAAAAGTTTTAGTTAAAAATCAAAGAATCAGGCTTACATGATTTGAAGTTTCAGATAGTTTTTGATTTTTGGTTTTTGCATGGGTTCAAATTTACATTCAAAAGTCCTTTCAAGTTTGAAATCAATGAGAGGAACCAAAAGTCCTCAATAAAGTGTCAATAAAATGGGTAGAAGGTCCTGGACCAAGGTGATTGAAATGTCAAAGGTCCTTCGTTAAAAATTTAGAATACCAGACCTCAGACTACCACTAATTTGCACTCTGAACCATAATCCAATCTCAGATGAAACAGTATATTTTGGTTTTGTTGAAAATGCATACTTTATGCCATAGGATTTTTAAATGAAAAGTTTTAATTAAAAATCAATGAGTAAAGATGATGTCATAATTTGGAATGTCAGGTAGTTTTAACTTTTTTTTTCATTTTTGTGATTTTCGACATATTGAATTTTAAGATTTTGTTTCAAACTAAGATATATATATCTTTTACTATTGCAGTTTCTATCATCTCTTGTTCTTAGTTTAAATTCCAATATAAACATGAAACAATCAATAAAATTGTGATGAGAAAATACAACTGTCTTACCACAGTATTTATAGTACAGAATAAAAGAAGTCATCTTTCTTTTCAGGTCTTGGGACAAGTAGATAACAAGTTTATTGCCTGTTCTTTGCAAGCTGATGGTAAGAATTTTGAACCTATTAACATTGAAATAAATAAGAGGAAAATACAATTTTCAAGCCATGAAAAATTAACACAAAAATGCACTAAGGCGAAATTGCTGAGGACAAATAGGTAATTGGGGCAATACACTTCAATACTATATTTTTGTATGCAGTAATGAAAGGTGGCATTTCAAACTCATGGATCCTAAAATTATTTAAGATAAAAAGTACAATAGATAATGGAAATTTCAAGGTTATTAAAAATTCTTACAAAATTTTAATTTTCCTTTTTATAAACATAAATTGTCAAAAGAAATCCAATTTTAATTCAGTCTGCAGGTATTTTCATTAAGTTACCTATGAAGCCAATTTGTAAGAGCTTGTAGTTTACAATGTCTTCCCAAACAGGACATAAAAAATTCAAATATCTATGTCCCAGAAACACAATGTAATTCATGAATTCTGCTTTTTGTACAACCTTTGGGATCGATTTTGGCAGTTGTGCCTTAAACTGTTTTGGTATTGAGGGGCAAAAAGAGGCAAGAAACAAGTATTTTCATTATGTCTTCGGTTGTATAAGGCTACGCCGGGCTGAGCATTTTATTTGAATTCAAAGCAAGTATAAACTGCTAATGTTTAATGATTTTATGTGAATTATTTTCAGATGGTAAGAAGGGGGAAGATTTGTTGGTTTTGATTGATCAACATGCAGCTCATGAAAGGGTTAGACTGGAAAAGTTGACTGAAGGTTTGTTTGATATAACATGATTATGTGGTTCTTGTACCTGGTAACTATTTTAATTTTACTTGTAGAAATAACTTAGTGTCCAGACATCACCTTTGTTCAATTTTAGATACTAATATACAGTCCTTGAACCGATCCACGCAACAATTTGATGGATCGATGACCGTTGACTGGTTGATTGCTGACGCATCGAAGACCGGTGACCGATCTGATTGCAGTTTTATGTAAAATGACGGAAGATCTGTTTTAAATTAAAGACATGTAAAATAAAAGTATAAATTGATGATTAAATGTATTACATTATATAAATATGTGTAAAATTGACAAAGAAAACAACAAAAACCGTAAAATACATTGACTGCTCTGTGGTCACGTGATGCAATCACCAGTTAAATGGATAGGTTTGACGGATCGATGACTGACTGGAAACTGTTCGATGATCGATGATTGATCCCAATTTTTCTTGCACGGATCAGTTCAGGTACTGTAAGCATGAATATCTCTTAACTTTAAGCCCAGAGATATGGGAAACAATAAGTATGGATATCTCGTAACTTTAAGCCTGTAGATATGGGAAACACCTGGCATTACTTTTTGTATAAGAAAGAACAAAACAAAACTTTACTTATTAATTATTTTTAAGTTTTTTTGGGGGGCCACAATCATTTATGGTCTATAATACTTACAGCTTTCAGATATTCAACAATTTTAAAGTACAAGTCTTAGTAAGGGTCAGGCAAAATGGAAAAAAAAGCTATACATGCATTTCAAAAGTTTGACAATATACCAGTACTTTCACTGAAAGGAGTCTTCTATATTCAAAATAACCATTATTTGACTGCATCACAGGATATGTTTGACACTTAAATACCACGAATAAAGCAGGTGGTGATACACCTTGAAGTTTTTTGCAGAACTTTACCGTTGAAATTCTTTTTATATACCCAAAAAACACTATTAGAATGATATAAAGTATCAAGGTAAAGCAATTTTTGATATTTTTCAACCAACTTTCAAATACACGTACATGTATTAATTCTTTCTTGACCATCCAGAATTTGTGTACTATAAAATAGGACTTGCATGGATTTACTCTGATATCAGCAACATTAATTTTCTGTTAGATTGCTGTTAAGTTTTTCATTGTGTCGAGAGCCAGGATATCTTTCAGTGAGCTTGGCTCAAGTTTTTATTCCCTGCCACACAAAGTGGCAAGGTGTTATGTGATACTTTCCGAAAAAATGCTTGTCTGTTTGTTCGTATGTCTGCCCACCCCCCCCCCCTCCCCCTCCCCCCCGATGGTTTCCAGATAACTTGAGAACAGATCAATGAATTTTATTGAAACTTGTACTATAAAATACAGGTTAAGTTCAATTTATCGCAAAAACCAAAAATGTAGTTTAAAATCAAGTTTTGCCATTTAATATTCAATTATTTATGCCCTATTTTCATAGTAATTATTATCATTTATATTCATGTATAGAAAAGTCTGTTATATATTTTCAGAAGTTTATGAAGTACAGAATGACAATAAAGTCATATCTTGTACTGATCTGGTTAAACACGAAGAAATTGATTTACCTGAAGATATTGTACGAGTAATTACCTCGTTCACAGAAGAATTTCAGAGAATAGGTATGTATTATAAAATACTGTTAATTATATAGAAATATAGAAGAATTTCATAGAATATGAATATAGTATTGTAAAATACTGTTAATTATATAGATATATAAAAGAATTTCATAGAATATGAATATAGTATTGTAAAATACTGTTAATTTTCTAGATATATAGAAGAATTTCATAGAATATGAATATAGTATTGTAAAAAATACTGTTAATTACCAGTACATAGTTATATAGAATAATTTCAGAGAAGGTGAATATCATAATATAAAATATTGTTAATTATATAAAATCTAAAAAGAATTTGTGAGAATAGGTAAAATACTAAATAATAACAGAAATATAAACTCAATATTCTGGTCAGGCCAAAGTATGTTGTAATACAGAATTTATTAATGGAACAATATTGGAAATGACATTTTTAAATTGCCTTTAAAGCTTCAAAACTTTGTTTGTGGAATAGTGCATGACTGAAGTATTCATTCTTTAACCCCCCCACCCCCTACCCTCCACCCCAATTCTGTTTTTTTTTATTACAATAATATTAATTTTGATCTTTTATGAGAGTGTATAGTTTTATATTTTTAAAATCTTTTCATTTTCCTGTTATATTCCTTTCTTTAACAAGTCATCCATAAAACTTAAATACTTATGTAAATTTTGAAATGAAGATATATTTCTGTTTTAAGGAGTCAAATTTAATTGGACAAAACAAATAAGGGATAAAGTAACACTACAGTCAGTACCTTCATGTTTTGTGCCAAGGGAAGTCAGTGATGTGAAAAGGAAGAAAGATACTGCTGCAATAAAATCAACAAAGGTAATGTTAGGCAGATCAATTACAGTGAAACCTGTCTAAATTGAAGTATGAACCCCATTTAGGCTTCAATAGCACTCCAGATAAGAATCATGCAAAATGTGATTCATTGTTGGAAAGCCTACATATTTTTATTTTTTATATTTTGTTTAAAATGTTAAAGTTAACAGAAATTAACATGTGGCTCTTTGTATAACTCTTGTTCTTAGGAGATAAAAATATATAGAATGTACTTACTGTAGAATTCAAAATTAAGGATGATAACTCTGTAAATGATAATGAAATACAATAGAAACTATTGGATTTTCAATGTTGATTATCTCCTAAGAGAAGACAGATTGGAATAAATAATTATATATTTCATCTTATAGACCTATAAAGCAACTTATTAACAAAAATAAAAATGTGTAGCCTTTTTTAGATGTTTCACATATTACATAATTTGCATGATTCTTAGCTGGAGTACTACTTACAATTGGTTGGGTTTAAATGTGTGTTTTGGTTTACCAAGGTTAAAGATATAAAAGAACCTTTAAACCTCACATTGCATAATGACATTTTTTTTTCAAATTTTTTAAAAGTTTGTATAGTCTCCTGTCTAGGTGAGCAAAAAACTTATGATGAGACAACCTTTCAATGCAAGAAATTATACAGTATTAATGAAAATCAACTCAGCATGTCATTTAACACAAATCCGAGTAAAGGACTAGGTGCATTAAGGGATGTTTTTGCCCCCTGGTAAAATTTAAGAAAACAGGCTATTTTGACTAATGATTATGACTTAAATGTACAGTACATATAAGTTAAAAGCTTTAGAATTAACACTTTTGTTCAGCAAGTAAAAGTTTGCAATGACTCAAACATCAATTTCCACGAAAATAAGGGGCCAATTTTGCCCGTAAATGTACCTCAATTTTTGATAAATAAAATATTACCATTCTTGCATGGACAAAATATCAGTTTTTAAATTGCAAAGTGAGAAAAATATAGTGAAATTGGAGTGTGCACATTAAGTTAACTGTCTAGTGTTAGATCAGACTTTGAAAGGATTTTTTGATACAGTGTTTAGGAACTTAGATTAATTCTACAACTTAAGTCTTGACATGCAGTAGAACCTGTATTGATTAAAAGCCTTTTTGTTTCGTTTTCAATTTCCAAAACAAATTTGATTTCTCTCATATATCTTTTTTTCAGATATTAATTAAAGAATATACAGAGGTAAGCTTATATGAAAAGAGATAAAGCAATATCCGTTTGCACTGGCTAAAAGCTTTAGACTTAAAGTTTTAATTTGCAAGCCTACCAAAACTTCAATTATATATGAAAAACAACACTTTGACAGTATTCATACTATGATGGTATTCACAATATGACAGTATTCATACTATGATGGTGTTCACACTATGACAGTATTCACACTATGATTGTATTCACACTATGACAGTATTCATACTATGATGGTTTTCACAATATGACAGTATTCACACTATGATTGGACCCGTGCAGGTCTGGGTGGCAAAAGAATAGGCCTGCAGCAGTGCTAAGCTTGTTGTAAAAGGCGACTAAATAGTGCTCAGAACCTTAGCTGGGCGCTAGTGCGCTCTACCAACATAGCAACTGGGTTGTGTGCCCCAGGTGGTGGAATGGGGTACCCCTGGTGTGTTACATGCTGGGATTGTCAGGCTATAATGCGGAAAACCAGACCACAAACCATAGTGGTGCACCGTGTTGGGAAAGATGCCACGTTCCTCGCACGTTAAAAAACCTTACTGTGGTATTCTCCCGGAGTAGGGACCATAGGGCTCCGCCACAGGAGGCTAGATTGCCCGATCTTACCCACCTCTCTATTTCCAGTGGCAATCAAAATTTGTCGATCCCATTATCCTTGTGTCCCATCCCATTTTTCATTTCATCATCATTTCATGTTCATTTTATCATCCATTTCATGTTCATTGCCTGAATATAGCTGAAATATTGCTGCTCGGGCTTTAAACCCCAACAAACAAACAAACACTAGAATTGTATTCACAATATGACAGTATTCACACTATGATTGTATTCACAATATGACAGTACATTGTGTATTTACACTATGATTGTATTCACAATATGACAGTATTCAAACTATGATGGTTTTCACACTATGATGATATTCACTCTATAAATCACACCATGATAACAATGTTTATCTTTTTAGGTTCTGCAAGATACAGGAGGTTCAAGTGGAAGACTTCCAAGTACAATTCACAAAGTATTGTGCTCCCAGGCATGTCATGGTATGTTTGGTCAATGCTGAAAAAGGGCAATAACTTTCTTAATGCTGAAATTGCCAAAAGTATTTAGTATTTCTGTCACTTTCATGTTCATCGTCTGAATATAGCTGAAATATTGCTGCTCGGACGTTAAACCCCAACAAACAAACATTTCTGTCTGTTCCATAGGCAAAATATTGTTATTTAATTTCCCAATTACAATGCATTAAATATCTTGTTCAGTAAATTCACAATTTCACAATTGAATCAACATCTCAAAAAGGAATCTGAGCTAATTCAGTATAAGCTAATTTAGTTCTTGAAGATTCCAAAACCAAATTCATATTCAATGAAGGTGATCAGTTCAGAATGAAGTACTGAAATAAAGGCAGTAGTCAAAAGGAATACTCTGAAAGGTAAATCTGTATAACAAATGGTTGTACCAAGGTAAAAACCAGTGTCATATGATATTTTGACCCCCCTCCTGCAAAATATTGACCCTGGGGTTAAAATATCATATGATACCTTAACCAAGTGGTCAATATATCATATGAAATTTTGACCCCCGGGGTTATTTTAACATAACCCCCCTACAGGGGGGTTAATTTATCACTTCATCATAGAAAGGGGTTAAAATTTCATAACAGTAGGGGTTAATTTATCGCAGCAGGGGGGGGGGCTAAAATATCATAACAGGGGTTAATTTATGGCAGTGGGGAGTTAAAGTATAGCAACAGGGGGATTAATATATCAAAGCAGGGGGTTAAAATATCATAACAAGGGTTAAAACATTGCAGTAAAGGGGCTAAAAGGTCATATGGTGGAGGTTGAAAAATCACAGCAGGGGGTTAAAATATCATGGCAAGGGGTTTAAATTTCATAACAGGGGGGTTAATTTATCGCAGCTGGGGGGCTTAAAATTTCATAATGGGGGTTAATTTATTGCAGTTGGGGGGTTTAAAATATCGCAGCAGGGGGGTTAAAATATCATAAATGGGGGGGATCGATTTATCACAGCAGGGTTGTTATTTCTTTCAAAAATCTTCTCCTCTGACACTACACTACTCGACCAATTAAAACCCAACTTGGTATTTAATGTTCCTTGGTGTATCCTGCATAGAACTGATGTGGGGATTTTTGATGTGTCGAAAAACATGGCTGCCGTTACTAAAAATAGAACATAGAGGTCAGACAGTAGATTTTCCTATATACATGTATCTCCAAAACCGTTAGATTTAGCCAAATTCTTTCAATAGCTGAAATGAACCTTATTATTAGGACTACAAAAGTTTTCAGGGATGAAAGTTGTCAAACAATTCCTATTAAGAGTTATTGCCCTTGAAAGGGGAAAATGACTTTTTTCACTGTTTTCAGTCAATATCTTGAAAACTGTGATAGATTAAAAGAAACTTTTAATTGTTGAAATGATCCTTATAAGTCCTACCAAAGACTTCTTGAGTCAAAATTGTTGGACAACTTCTTGTTAAACTTATTGCCTTTGAAAGGCAAAATTCAACCAGGTGAGCAATTCAGGCTCCTGGGAGCCTCTTGTTAATTTTGGAATAATTTTGTTTTCTTTTATTCTTATGAAAATCCCTGGCTGTGTTCAGATATGTCAGACTATTTTCGAGATATAAGGGGTCAAAGGGTCACACCCCAAAAAAATCAAGTTTTTAAATTTTTGATTTCCAAATTTTTTTTTCTTGTGTTCCTAATGAAAATTCCTGCCTGTGCTTTTTAATTTTGGATATCTCTTTATGTTTTTCAAACTATAAAGGCCACCCAAAAAAAAATGAACATTTTAGCTTTGTTCAGATTTTGATTTTTTTTTATTGATTTTTCATTATAATACCTGCTTACATTTTTCAATTAGATTTCAGATATCTCTTACATTGTTCAAGTAAGGGCCAAAGGGGATCATGCCTCCCAAAAAAAACAACTATTTAAAAAATTTTGGTCAGATTTAAAAGAAAATTTAGTATTATTTTCCTCTTGAAAATTCAGATATCAGATATCTCTTACATTATTTATGAATTTTAAGGGGTCAAAGGGAACATGCCCCAAAAAATGAACTTTTGAGCTCACCTCAAAGGATTTTTGCAAATAACTCAAAAACAGTTGGGTTCAGCTAAAATCTGGCAGTGGATAAAATTGTTCAGTATGATGGGATGGACCTACATGTATGCCAATATTTACAGAAAGATCTGTTGATGGATGTTTGAGTTATAGGTCCTGAAAAGAATTTTTTTTTCTGAATTTTACATTTTTAACTGAAAATCTTATCCTATGAAACTACTGGGTAGATTGGAACAAAACTTGGCATGAATTTTCTGTACAACATCTTTAACAATCTGTGTGTGTGTGTTTTTGATCTTGCGAAAAACATGGCTACAGTACTAAAAATAGACCATTATGGTAAAATAGCCAAATTATGCGAATAACTCAAAAGGGTTAAGCTCAAGTCTGGCAGGGAGTAGAATAGTTCTGCATGATGGGATGAACCTATGCCGAATAAGTGGTGCACAATTGGTCCCCATGGGAATTCCAAGAATTTGACAATAAAAGGTTTCACCATAGTGTATGAAAATATTGTCAAACAGGAATTCAAGTGCTGTAAGCATTTCAAAAGAAGTAGTCTTCATGTTTTTCATTACTGAAAATGATCTAAAAGTATTTGAACAAATATATATATGAGATTATGTGGAAGTGTAGTGTATAAAGTTTAAAAATAAAAACTTTGAAAAATTGTTTACGACACAACAACAAAGTACAACAGACAACGACGATAGACGCCAACTGATAGCAATAGCTATTATGGCCTTTTAGGCCAGATTAGCTAAAAATGTCAACTTCTCAGTAAAGGGTCAAAGATTTTTTTTCTTCAACTTTCTATACATGATTTATTTCTAACATCTATTTGCATTTTGTGCTGAGACAGTTAACTTGGGTATAAGTGAATAGTTCACAATGAATTAGTACCAACAGATGTCATGCCACAACAGTAAAGCTGGCATTGATTTTGAGGGTTGTGATTTGAACTATTTTGGAGTTGGGGCCAAAAAGGGTCTAGTACAGTTTTTTTCTGGTGTCCTCACAATGACTTCAGACAAAGTTTAAAGTTCTGTAAAATGTGTGGATGCCAATGAAATTGTACAAAAAGATGGCTACGGTTGAAGCTGGCTAGGGTCATGACTTGAACCATTTGAAATTGAAAACAAAAATGGGCCAGCAATGAGCATTTTCCTGTTGTTCCCAATGTCTTACATAAAAGTTAATAGATTTCTATGATATTGAATACAAGTTTCCAAGTAACTACTTTAATATTGATTTTTCAGGGTAATTTCTCTGATCCTTGACAATAAGGTTCCAAAGGGCTAAAAGTAGTTAAAAACTTCATAAAGATAGCAATTTTTAAGTACAGGTCTGCCTAAAATCCAGGCAGGAGCTTATAATTAGTGATTCATGCCTTTCTTGATCATAAATATCGTTAATTGGAAATCATTTAGCGCCATAGAAACTCTTTTAGGAAATATAAATGCAAATAAAAGTAGTTCACTGGAGATATAAGATTTGGTAATGTCCTACTACAGAAAACATAAGGAAATATTTCCCACCAGAATATTTACACTATAACCAGTTAAAAAATAATTCAAGATATAAAGCAGATCCCAAATATTTTTTGATGGATATCCTTCAGTGAGCCTCATAGAAACTGTATTAAAAAATAAAATTGCAAATGAAAGTTGCTCAATGGAGATATCAATAGTTATTTTAACCCCCTGGTGCGATAAATTGACCCCCTGTGATGATATTTTAACCCCCCTACTACAATAAATTAACCCCCCTATTATGATATTTTAGCCCCTGCTGTGATATTGTACCCCCACCCCCCGCTACGATATATTAATCACCCTATTATGATATTTTATCCCCCTGCTGTGATTAATTAACCCCCCTGTTATGATATTATAACCCCCTGCTGTGATAAATTAAACCTCTGTTATGATATTTTAACCCCCCTCCTGTGATAAATTAACACCCCCCCCCACCTGCTGCAATAAATTAACCCCCCCTGTTATGATATTTTTACTCATTTGTTTTATTCAACTTGCAATTGGGGGGTTAAAATATCATACAGGGGGGTCAATATTTCGTGGGGGTCAAAATATCATATTTAATTTTTGCTCAGCAAATTATGCCATACTTTGTATTGCTCTTGTTTAGATTTGTAAGTTCAAAAGGAGTTTGGTTTAGACAGGTTTCACTGTAAAACAGCACTTTTGATTTTGCTTACTTCTGTTTTAAATCATATCAAGATCATAATCTGAATACTTCAAATTTACAGGTGCAATTAAGTTTGGTGACCCACTATCTTTGGGAGAATGTGAAGATTTATTGAGAGACTTGGCAAAGTGTAAGCTACCTTTCCAATGTGCACATGGTAGACCCTCTGTTGTTCCATTGATTCAGCTGGCTGGAAATAAGGTTTGTATCTGTTAGTTTCTTCATTACAAATGACTGGTTTTCTTCTGTTTAGCTCACCTGGAACAGAGGTTTAAATGCAGATCTGTTTATACTACTTGATGATAATCAATATTTTTCACAGTATTCTATGGAAATGATCAGTAAAATCCTGAACTTTCTAAAATTTTAACAAAGGTACTATGGAGATATTCACAATCTGTAGAGCATAATTTGCAGTCAAAATTTGTATGAGTAAACACCTCTGTAAATGCCAACACTTTGTGTCTGCCATCTGTAAACTTTAAGTTTGTAATCAACTTTTAAAAAGAACCTTGATTGAATTGAACCAGATTTGAGAGGAAGTATGGAAAAGCCTTGACAAACAAGATAACTGCTAGAGACATTTTTTCTATGATTTGCCAGTTTTCAATGCTCAAGTCTCTTTGAAACCACAGGTATAATAATATAATACCAATATATTGAACTTTATAGCGTTGTTGATCTAAATGATCAAAGTTGCATTTGAAACCTTTATTGGAAAACACATTTTAGCCGATATCTCTGCTCAAGGTTGAGTGAAAATACTGGAAAAACAGTGATAGATATTTTGATTAGTATCATGAATTAAGATAATTCAGGAGTCTTCACAGGTTTCATGGATAAAATTTTACTTAACAAGAGTTTGAGTTTCATTATACCTACTGTTCTGGTAACTCAGACACCTCAAAGAGAAATCCAAATGCATGATGATAACTGGGTAAGAACTTTCTTAATACTGCTTTTGTCAAAGTGTATTGCTAAATTATTAAATAGAAACAACCTAACAGGAGTTATTCCTGAATAGATCATTTGTGTCGAAATGATTTTTTTCATACATGTAGAATAATAAAGCAGTACATGTGTTAGCATTTTTTTTTATTTTTTAGGATCATAAAAAACGTCCAAATCTGTGGAAGATTGCCAAAAACTTACAGCGGTGATTTCAATAACACTTCATCCTCAGATGATTTCAACAACACTACATCCTCAGATGATTTCAGCAACACTTCATCCTCAGATGATTTCAATAACACTACATCCTCAGATGATTTCAACAACACTACATCCTCAGATGATTTCTACAACACTTTACCCTCAGATTATTTCAACAACACTACATCCCCAGATGGTACATTGTTTATCCATGTTTGTCTTTTGTGGTCATACATACATCAACCTCATCTGTAATAGAATGTCAGTCTTTCAATGTAAATGCTTATAACCATTCTTTGTTATTTTTTTAATTGATCAAAGGTGATAAAGTATCATTCCAAGGAGTTCATTTCAATTTTTTTCTCAGATACATGTATAATGTTTATTTACATGTATGCTTTTGAAGACCTCTTAAAATTTCTGTACTGTAGAATTAATTCTCTTCTTATCAAGTGATATTACAGTGAAACTGGCATTAATGGAACCCTGAATGTACTAAAAACCTGTCTAAATCACACACTTATTAAAGTTTCGTCATATAAACCCTTGTAAACTGAACAAACTTTACAGTCCAAAAGGGGTTCATTTTAGGCTGATTTTACTGTACATACTACTGTGAAAGTACATTTATTCATGGATATCAATTTTCATGGATTGCAGACAAATCATAGGAACTTGAATTTGAATTTGGTTTGAGTCAACCTTGAAATCCACAAAAATTGGTACCCCACAAATATAAATACTTTCACAGTATCATATTTGTTTTCAGTAACTAGAGAACCTTGATTTTTATAGTGTCAACTGTATTATTGAATTAAGACTCAGTCTCCCCATACCTGTATACTCTCCCCCATTAGGGGGGAGACTCCCACAAAGTCAATGAAAAATTTAGGATCTCCCGCATAAAAATATTTGTGAAAATGGGAAGTTTTTGGTGAACATTAATATATTTTCTGTGAAAAATACTAAATTATTGTATATATGCATCAAACATTTGCTTTTATGTTAAATTCTCCCAAGTGAGGCAGTGTCAATGGAGGAAAATCTCTCACATGAACTGTTCCAAAGATTAACAGGTATGTCTCCCTATTTGCTATAAAGATTATGCAGCACTTATATGTATTACTATCTATTGTGTATATACATGTACATGTATAGAGTGCAAGGAACTTGATACGAACATTCATTATCATTTATCTTTAGCAAACTGTGATCAAATAAATACTGTGATATCAATAAATATTCTTTTAAATATCATGTTTTGATTTCTTTGTCTTTTTTATATGTCCAGTTATTTTGTAATCTGCTTTCCCTTTCACAAAAACTCGTAAATGTAAAATTAGTCATAAGTTATGATGTCATAGAAGATCAAAGTACTTACCACTTATTTATCTCTCTTATGATTTTTTGTAAACATGACCATTCTACTATCATGTTAAAGCCCATTTATTAAGTGGATACATATTAATGTCCCATGTAACGATGTTGCACAGGGTATAGATAGAATGTTTTGGCTAGTTTGCCCACCCATTATCACTATGGTGTGTTCTGAATAGTAATAATTTGTTTATGGTATAAAGTTTGGAAAGCGGTAGATTTTCTGTTTCAACGGTAGAACAGTAGGAAGGTTCTAATTCCGGTAGAATTGAACTACCACCGGTAGGTTCACATGTATTCAATACAGTTTTCAGTTTTTTGTTTATTTTGGGGTTTTTTTTGTGAAATTTTTTGAATTGTTTATTTGTAATGATGTAAGCTCCCTTTCAGTTTTGTAAATTTTTTGTTTCACAATTCAGAGTAATGAGACTATGTTCATTAACAATTTATATATAACTTGCTATGACTCAGTAGTTGTTGCACCCATTTTCATGAAATTTGGAAAATAGTTTATTACTATTGATGTTAGCTCCCATTTCAATTGTTTCAAATTTCTGATTTTCCTTTTTAGCTGACCTGGCCTTTTGGGCCTTGTGAGCTAATGCCATCACTTGGCTTCTATCATTGTCAGTCATTGTTAACAATTTTTTAGAAACTCTTCTCCTCTGACACTACTTGAATAATTAGAACTTAAATTGGTATGATTGTTCCATAGGGTATTCTGCCTAGCACTGATGTGGCGATTGTTTAGCCCTTCAAAAACTTGGCCACTGTTACTGAAAATAGAACATAGGGGTCAGACAGCAGTTTTTACATGACTGCAAAAAATCTCTTTTATAAATTGTGCATGATGACAGTGCCTAATAATCATTCTCTGAAAGTTCAGATTACACTGAGCAATCTTTTCTGTTATCTTACAAAATCATCCAGACACATATATATTTTCAATGAACTAATAGTGTTTAAAATGATGTAAAAACAGTATGTTTAAATATATTTTAAAAGAATTTTTAACATTCAGAATTGTATGGTAAAACATTTTATATATAAAGCCTCTTTTAAGGGGGGATAATTGGTGGGAAATGTAATGGGAATTTTAGTTTTTTTAATATTACACGAAAAAAGTTGACCCCAATTTTCTTTTTGGTACAGTGTATATAAAAGAATGTCAGTTAAGTCTTCTTATATATGAATTAAGAAGAAATTCTATGACTAGTTTTTTTTATGGTTGAATAGTGAAATTCCGCTCAAAATCCATATTAAAATCGTCTTTATTAAGAGTCAATTATCTTGAAATAAAGTTTTGATTACATATTTTTTTACATTAAAATTCATTCAATACAATCATCCAGAAAAATTGGGAAAATAGTAGGTATGATGTTGCAGCACTGTGTTAAGGATTCAAAATATAGTGTCAGTCCCTGTAAGAATCAGGCAGCAGGTGAAACATGGTATATAAAAAAAACAATCATTTTGATAATGTAATTTGACTATTTGCACCATCAGAATCAAGGAAAAAAGACACGATTTTCCATATCATGCTGGATCATTGAGTTACAATTTCATTGAAATGCAATGAAAATGAACATTTCAAGGGCAGATAATTCTGTCATAAAAACCTCATATTTCTAAGATTCTATTGAACAATTTCTGACCAAAGCCAGTAAGACAGAGATTAAAGTGTTATTTTCAAATAGAGAAAGTATCATTGAGTGATATTACATTGTCAGATCGGTGGGTATTTGACTTGCATGTTTCTGATTTTTTTTCCATTTTGCCAAATTCTTACAAACACTTACACTTAATCCTTCTTGTCTATCTCAGTACATGTCTATTCAGCTTATGTGAAGCTAATGAAAACCATGACTTCATCTGGAGTAAGGCAGCAACGATTTGATTTTTAGGGAGCTAGGATCCAATTTTTCGTCCTGGACATTTTTTGTGTTAAGACTATCCTTACTTTTTATTTTTGATTCCAGTCTGTCCTGGATTTTTTTCATGATATATACAAATATGACAAATAATTGTAACATTAACGTTTTTACAAAAAAACTTTTTTTTAACAGATGCATCCTGCCTTTTTTCAAATTTAATCCTAGTACCCCTCGTAAAAATCAAAGGTTGTTCCCTAATTATAACACTAAACACAACAGGAGCACAACGTCATACCTAATGATCATAGCTTGATTGTTTAATTAAAAATAACAAGTGGCCTGGGAGAATATAGGGCATGTTACGCTAATAACTGTAAATAATAGAACACGGTTTACTGACCCAGTAGTACTTGGTGCCATCCTAACGTTGTGGTATTTGGGATTGAAGGTCTTGGGAGTTGCTGTTTAAGCTGAATTAAAATTAACGGAAGTACGTACGTATATTCTGATGAATATATTCCGCCCGTTATTTAAAGCGGAGGTAGGGGAGACGTACTCACAAATCTTATCTAAGAAATCGACGTAATGGTCACACGCAGTTCCAGAGAGAATTTGAGTGATAGAAATACCCACGCTGGTACTACTGGAATGTTTTATTACTAGAAAGGACAGATAGTTGACAACCGTGAAAACAAATCAGCAAGTTTGTCATGGAATTTAGATTATTTTGTGAATTTTGATTATTTTTTGTTCTTCGTTATCTGTAATTTTTTCCCCTGTCTAGTCGTTATCTGAATTTTTCCCCTGTCTAGTCGTTATCTGAATTTTAGTTTCCTTGATTTCCCGTCTTAGATGAACGCATACAGTGGCAGATCCAGAGTTTTAGGTAAGGGGGCCCCAAAAATATTTCTTGACAGGATCACAGGTGAGGATCACGAAGTGATAGGAATTTGCTAGGGGGTTTTAGGGCATGCCCCCCAAGAAAATTTTGAAATATTAAACCCCAAATCCTGCATTCTGAGGGTATCTTGAACAATATTTTAACAATTTTTAAAAATTGCAATTTTCTAAGGCTGAACCGGCCCCCCTTGGATCCGCAACTGGGCGTAAGCTAAGCGACAGACTTAAATGTATTCCTTTTTTTTTGTCGGCAGTTATTAGCATGAGGCGCGGATTCATATGAGCGGACCCGACGTACGACCCCTCTCTGAAATAGTGATATTTTTTGGCATGAAATCACAAATTCCATCCCAAAAATTGGAGCATGGAATTTATCGTTTGCATGAAATCTAGATTTTCACAATTTCTATCCATAAAATTTTCTTGTCGTTCTTTGTACAGCCTTTAATGTTATTGACGATTCTGTCTGATATCCGCCACTGAGCTGCATAGACCTGTAATATATGGGTCTATGGTGTTAGAAAAGAAAAAAAAATGGTTAAGTTTGTGTCCAGATTTACATTAGCTGGAGAACGATGACCGAAACAATAAATTTCATTTGATTGGTTTATGTATAAAAAAAACGGTATCCATAATAATACATAATTACAACAAAGCATTTTATTGCGAAAATGATGTATCAAGCCATTTATTCGAGTTAGACCGGTTCAAAAGGTCAAAAACAGGTGACTTCTGTTTATGCTACCTTTTTTCGCTAATACTAAGTGTTTTTTTTTCTACAGATCCTAATCAAAATTTTGACGTTTTGAATAAAGTTTTGATGTTTTCCCTACTAGTGGTCAGACTCCTAGGGAATGGCCCAAGTTTTGTCTGGTGAAAAGCTTAAAACATGAGAATTTTTTTATGCTACTTCGGCAGCACTTGTTCGGCAGACGAGTGTTTATATGTGCCTCATAGGTATGAAGCAAGACCACACAAACATACAAGCTCCACACAGCGGCAGACGTTCGTTTCCTCTCTCACTAACTGACATTATTCAATTCAAACGTTGTTTGACAATCAGATACCGTCCCGTAAATTAATTCATCTTTTCCCTATTTTGCAAGATTCTTGCATTTTCTTGGAGGGCTCCCTGCAGTGTCTAGAGTGAATTTCGAACGTCAGACGCTGTTCGGATCTTGGATAATTAGAATTATAAACAACTTCGTTGAAAGAGAGCCGAATGTGCATATCATTTTAGAATCATCCAAATGTTAGGTCTATTTTATTTTGTCATAAAATTCTGCACAAGTTTCCATGACAAATTTTGGGATTCTTCCCAAATTAAAGGGCCAAAATACAGATTTAAAAATTTTAGAATTGTTCATGACACAACCATCTGGTACAGAGAGAAGCCAATCCGGTCAGCATGAATTTCATATTCCTTCAAATTAAGAAATTTTGGAGTAGAATTTGTAAAAAATCAAAATTTCATGCAAAAGAATATCACGTAATTTCACTGGTGACGGTTCTTTTGAAGTGTGTTTAGGATGCAGGATGTCCATAGGAGTGTAGGAATAAAACAATGAAATGGTGGATGGACTCTTTTCTTCCCATTTAGAACTTATATCGTTGTGAAATGCAAATTCTGTTTCACTGAAGTCATTTTACAGTAATTTCAGTTGCCTGTTTAAAAAGCGCGACCACAAACATCCAACATTTCTGTGCCGTTGAACTTCCTGTTTAATTAAAGTAAAAATTTTATGATAAGGTTAATTTTTTTTTGTGGTGTGGTCGTGTAAGGAAGCAACCATTGGACTTTTTTGTAAGGGGGAGGGCTAGGATCAAATTTGAAAAAAAAAGGTAGGACAGTGATGTAAGGGTAAAGACAATCCAGGTTGAACAATGGGGGGGGGGGTGGGGGGATAAAAAAAAAGGCAGAATGCAAGTTGCAGAAAAAAAAAGTAAGAATCTGGTTCGAAAAAAAAAATCCAAGAGAGGCTAGCGTAAACAAATGTAATGTACGAAATTATACTGAAAAAAAAAAAAAAATAAAACAGGACACAAAATTTGATCCTATCCCTTGGTAAACTGACTGGTGTAGGTATCCGATTGCTTTAAAATTTTCATAAAAGGTATACATCTAAAATAAGCAGACACACGAAGTTGTCCGGTATATTGATAATACTATTTTTTAACAATAAAAAATGTCGTAAAGAAAATAATAGTGAATAATCATGTGAAGT
The DNA here is from genome assembly GCA_037379345.1 of Perna viridis. Lineage (NCBI taxonomy): Eukaryota > Metazoa > Mollusca > Bivalvia > Mytilida > Mytilidae > Perna > Perna viridis. Next base: position 56,385,155 of record CM074512.1, read on the forward strand.
TAATCACAGCGCAAGGTTGAAAAGGTCAATAAAATGTATACATGATTGATGAATATGATAATATATAATCATTATGAATATTCAAAAGAGGAATATAAAAAAGCAAAATATTTGTTTGAAGACACTCAGTCGGACGTAGTCATACCCTTGGTAAGTACGATGGCTTGAAAAAAAAATGTTCATTTTAGTTTCGTGTAGAATATCTAAAATAGTATACATTTTGCATTTTGAAAACATGACTTGTGAACCAAGCATTTGCATTAATTGAAATGCACTACAGATATGAGCGTTAAAGTGGCGTCTTTGTTCGGATGCCTTGAATTTTAATACATTCAGTCTTTACCCGGGGTTTTAGGAGGATGCACATCGTTTTACGAATTATTTTTATCCCTTTCGCCTATTTAAAAAAACGACAATTATTTAAGGCAGCTTTTGTACCGAACAATTAGAAGAGGCGGATACGCAAAATCGAAAAGGAGGTGCTTTAGTGATTTTTCTATGATCAGCCGAACTTTCCTAGCATAAAGGTAGGATGGACCCAGACACTTTGAAAAGGTGGGTGCCAGCCGTGGTTCCTCAAAAAATGGAAGGGGTGCTAGAACAATATTTTTGCCAATTTTACACATGAAAATGCCAATTTTTTAAATAAGGAGGGATGCCATCCCCCTGCACCCCCTGGATCCGCCATTGAAAAGTCCCCACTCTGGATCCGCTTTTTCAACTCATATTATCATTATGTTTTATATATGTCATATGTATTATCATGAAATTGTTTAGTAAGAACACGAATAATTCTATATTAATCACTCAAATTTTACAGATAAAGGTAGCAATGAAGGCACAACTACTCTTCACATTGTTTGTTGCTACCACTATCTCTGTGGTTAACTGCCAGTTTTTGGCTGATCTATTGGCTTTAGGTGCTGCCGATAGGTTTTTGTTCAACGGAAATCTCTTTGGCAGCGGTGGCGGTGGTGGTTTTGGTGGATTTGGCGGAGGCCGACCACAAACTGAACAAGCTTTCCTAGTTGTACCTGATAATGGGTTTGGTGGTCAAGGATTTGGAGGCAGATTTGGGCAACCTTTTTTCATACCAAATTAAGGTATTAAACGTATTTTCTAACAAAGCAAACTTGTATTTTAAGCAATGAATGTCACGGAACGAAAACAATAAAAGAATCAAACACAAAGAATTAGTACTGTCTTTGATAAAAAAAAAGATGGCCGACGCAGTAAAATTTGTTCTTCTTACCTCTAAATTTTCTACATTTCATTCAGGAAATAACACATAGGACACAATTTCAATTTTCGATACGAATTTTTGGATGCCTCTAAATTATCAGTATTTGGCCAATCGGAAAACAGAATTTCGATCAGGTGATTTGGGTTACCATGGAAGGGCGTCTGAAAGGTCAAAGGGTAAAAAGCGAAACTATACCGACTGCGTCGGGAAAAATAAGTATTCAGTAATTCTTGCTCGATCAAAATTTAAAAACTTGGGCTTAATGCACACCTTAAACTGCCTATGCTTGTTGTGCGCATTCTACTTTTAATCGATCAGTTTCTGAAACAATCACTTGATAGAGACTTGCCCGTTACGTCCTAAATTTCTCCGAGATCCACCGAAACGTTTTTTTTGTGGAATGTAAATGATATATTTTTTTCTTCAAAAATGCTAAAATATAACTGTGATTTATCTTTTAGCTCACCTGGCCCTGGCCTAAAATGTCAAGTGAGGTATTGCCATCACTTGGCGTCCGTCGTCGTCGTCGTTAACATTTTTTTTTTTAAACTCTTCTCTTCTGAAACTACTGTACCGATTAGAACCTAATGTTGTTTGAATGTTCCCTAAGGCTTTCTGTACAGATGCGATTCAATTTTTTAGCGTAGCGAAAATGTCCTAGTAGTTCCGATTGATTTGATTCGACCAAAGAACATGGCGTTACTAAAAATAGAACATAGAGGTCAGACCGAAGTTTTTTGTATACGTCTTCTAAAGCGTTAGGTTTTGCCATATTCTGACAGCGTGAAAGTGTTCAGCATGATGGGATATGCCTGTGGTCAAATTTTCGTGTAAATAGGTTTAGCAAGGTTGAAGTTTGGTGCCCTTTTTTACGTTTTCTCGCTATTTACGATGTTATTGCTTTCAAAAATCTTAACCTGTGAAAATGTAGACCATGCAATTAGAACCAAACACTTAGAGCACTGATATGGAAATTTTAGATCCGTAGAAAAAATATGACCACCGTTACTTAAAATAGAGTATAGGGGTCAGAATTTTCTTTGCATATCGCTCCAAAACCGTTAAGTTTATAATAATTCTGACGTGGTTAAATTATTAAGTGTTCATTGCAATTAGATGAGATCTGTGGTCAAATTTTCATGTAAATATGTTAATCCATGCTAGTATTATTGCCCATTTACGACGTCTATAAAATCACAGGGCAGAATTCAATGAAAATTGATTTAATTGTTCCTTAGGGTCTGAGCGTTAGGAATTTTTTAATCAAAGAGAAAAAAAACAGGACTGCTATTATAAAAAAAAATTAGAATATTGCTTATCAAGCCAGGTGAGTGATTCGTGCTTTTCAGAGCCTCTAGTTTCCATTCTTTTTTTCTTTTTCTTTTTCTTTTTCTTTTTTTTTTTTTTTTTTTTTTGGCGAATTGTATTTTTGTTCTTTACGTTTAACCACGCAGAAAAAAAATTGAAGCAAGCAGACGACGGTGTGATCAGTTTATTTTTACAAAGACATACTTGGGTAACATAGGTCTTCACTTAATTTGAATGGCCATTACGTATACCTGGTAATGAACTGGAATCTAAATTGTATAGCTATGATAGAAAGTGAACAATTATTCAGTTAACTATCTAAAGAATGTCAGTCCTATTCCTAGAAGTAAACTATGTTTCTTGTTGCTATATTGTAAATTCACCTATATGTCCCGTTAGTGATTAGAGAACTAATAAATGTGATGAAGGATGTTGGGAAAGTAGAGAAAAAAATGACTTGAAATAGTTATATGAATCAAAAGAAAAAATAGCCGAAAATACAATACAATTCAACTTAAATATCATGCATATTTCCCCATCTAAAGACACAGCTATTATTTATATATTTAATAACAATTATAACTTTCTCAGAAATTGACGTTCAGACTGTTGACATTTTTTCTTGATTTATCTTGATTTTCTTTGTACGATTCTTGGAAAAGCTGTATACTAATAAGAATTGATATGCGAAGTACGATAACACTACGTGGATTATGCACTTGTGGACAGCTCCAAAATGGTTTGAAGATGGAATCATCGTTAAAGTCAAAACTCATTTTGTTAACACCTTTTTTTTATATTATAGGGCGTGATTCATCTTCATTGACGAAAGTGATTTCGCAAATACAGTGGCGCAAGAAGAAGAGGAGAAAGTGTATTTGTCCTCGTCTTTGACATCACGGAACATTATCTCTTATTTGAATAAACGAAAAAAAATCACAATTACATAATTATATTTAAGTATTCAAAAAATATATTGGGATCTGGAATCTATCTACTATAAACTGGAATTTCCATCTGGTTTAGTAAAAATTGGAATTCCAATGCGCACTGCGGTAAGAAAAAAGAAAAAATTAAACTTTTTATCGGGATAAATTCAGATTTCCCGATTTTCACTGGGATCTTATTGACTTTAATAAAAATGTGCATATTTTAATATTAATAATATATTTGATGTATTTTGATACTTTCTTTGAAAAGCAGAGGACGCTTACTCTACCGGTACACCTAGTCCATGCTCCCACTTTTTGTGGAGTCCGAGTTGCTCATTTGCTTTTGTTACTTTGTATGTATGATTTTAGTTACTTCATGTTCTTTGTTGTGTATGCCTGTTTTCCTTGTCTGGTCTTTGTCCGTGGATTACATTCTTTTTATTACGGCTATAACCTTGGTTCCCTTGATTACTCTTTCTTAAGTTCTTCAATTCCATATTCCACTGAATTAGTTTAAATGCCATATTGTCTGTTTTCATACTGATCAATAACACAAAACTTTAAGACTTTCCGACAAATTTAACAATAAAAACAAAACTGACAAAATGATGCGATATAACAAACGTATTCTGGGGCAGGGAAACGTTGAAGACGCGAGCAAATAAAAAAAACAAAACAAAACAAAATGACAAGATAATTTAACGAGGTAGACTTAAGGTGAGGGGCATAACTCTTGGAATCTATGATATGTTTATATCTTATTCAATTTCGCAAAAGCCTATCAAGCTTTCGTTTGAAACAGAATGAAATGAATCCAAGTTACCTTGATGCTTACATGAAATTGATGTCAAATGCTGAATACCAACGTTCAAATAATTTGTAAGAGTGGTGTCCCTTACCCTAGGTCTACCTCCTTAAGTGAAAGTGAAATCTAGAAGTACTGAATATACCTAGTATAGAACAATCTACACGTGATAAGTATACCCCAAGTCAACAAGAAAGTTGTATAATGGAATCACTTGTCCGGTTCCCAATGGATGGATTGATTTCTAAATATGCTGTGCGGCTTTATGTGAATAAATGCATATGTAGTAAGCGATTTTGGTTGCTGTTTGATATCAATATCTTGTTTCGTGGGATTTTGGTATTTTCACTATATGGAATTATTTCGTCACAAAAATCTCGGCTTGATTTCATGGTGTGAGACTTTATGAAGTTGGGCATACTTTATAAGCTTATTTTGGTTGCTATCCAATATCAACTTCCTGTACGAGGGCACTGTGGGTATACCTAGCACGCGTGCAGCTTCATGTTGAGACTGTTCAGAGTAATCAAGGGAACCAATGTTATAGCGGTAATCAAAAGAATGTACGGGACAGAGACCAGACATGGAAAACAGACATACACAACAAAGAGAATAAAGTAACTAAAATCATACATACAAAGTAACAAAAGCAAATGAGCAACTCGGACTCCACTAAAAACTGGGAGCATGGACCAGGTGCACCTGGTAGGGTAAGCGTCCTCTGCTTTTCTAGAAACACCCGCCGAGTTGCTCATAAAAAGTCAAGTCCGGGGTAGACAAACGAGGAAAGGTAAACACGAAGAACAAAACTTGAAAAATACAAAACAAAGACATAAGTCAGAAAAAAATTAACAGCTTCAGATGCAGTGATACGTAAAAATCGAAACATCAGAAAAAGAAAACATCACCAAATTGTGATGAAAACAAAACTTATAAAAGAGATAACCCCACATGGAAAGAGCTTTAATACAAGGAATAATAAAACTAACGAATTAATGCGCTATAGAAAACAGACTAAGGAATAGTTGACGATTTCAAGAAAAATTATATTCAAGGGAAAAAAACCCGGAAATAGGGGCCAACAGCAAGTTTGTGCATTCACATTTAACTCAGATTTCCATTTAAGTATTCCAGATATTAACCTTGCACATTTATACCACAGGTCCTTGGAACCAGGATTTTATTACTAAAACTGTCATTAAATCATTTTGTTTCCATATTTGAAATGTTTAGTGTGTCCTCTGACATACGTCTGTCATTTAATGCTGAAGTTTTTCGTCCTTGTCTTGAAATTTTGGTCTAAGCGTCAGCTTTTAAGTTGAGAAATTATTATTCGTCAATTCACCTAAGTGTTTGAATTTCTTGTGATCCAGTCGCATTGACAAAAGCATTGATGGATAGAGATTTCAAAATTACATCATAATGATGTAAACTTACATTAATACAATCGAACCACGCGTACATACCGTGAAAACGAAGTGGGAACAAACAACAGATATAACGAGAATGGCAAATGAAGTATCTTATAACATTTATAATTATAATAGCTATATCATGAAAGGGTTTTAACAAAGTTGATAAAAAGTCCTCTTTGAACCATGATATTTCGATCAAATTCACGTTTTTCTATTGACTCGTACAATTCATCAACACAAGTAAAATCTCCGAGGTGGCAATCAAAACTGCAGAGTTCTGTAGGTGTATAAAATACTAATTTATTCTGTTTCGTGCTTGTGTTTGAGGGAAAGTAGAAGTGTCATTTTACCGACTTTAAATCTAGGTATGATACACCTGTATCTACCTGCCAAATTTCATATCTACCGTACTTTCTACAATGATATTTATAAAGGCAAATATCATTTAAATTAAAAAGATTTATGTTATTTGAATAAACTCTATTCAAACTTTAATTTCCTCTCAAATAGAGGTAAAACTATGCATGATGTTTGTTTATGTGGGGAAATTGTGAAACAGGGATATGATTAAGAGGATCATTTGGTAAAACTCATGAACAAATATAAGATTGAAACGTATTTCAGTCTTACTCATTGATAGGAACATAAATTCGTCGTTTTCTGTTAATATGAACAACTCTTCGACATAAAATTTGTGACAATTTTTTTATCGACTGTATTTCGAATTTTTCGTATTTTCGTATTCCATATATTTGTGGATTATTGGATCTAAATGGTTATTTGTATTTTTTTATTGCCCGAGTCTTGAACTTTGCATTTATAAGGCTTTCTCTTTTGTCGTTAGATAGCGTGAAATGAGTTAACTGATTTTTATTACTACAAAGATCTATATTTAACCAAAGGATGTCAGAAACAACATCAATAGCGGATGAAACAACTTCAGCATACGAACCGAGACCAAGGAAGAGTTTCATAGATGGAACGATAAATCTGAAGGATGTTAGTGAATGTGATGGTCGTGTAAATGGATTCATATATTTACATGGGTATGACCCAGATTTAAGGGACAAAGTTCCATCATTTGTGCAGCAAAACATTGCAAGAACATGTAAATACTCAAAAGTGCAACCAACTCTGGCTTCATTGATAAGAACGAGGACGATGACATCAGTGTCTGCAGACGACGGGAGAAATAGACGTTCGATACCACAACTTCCACCCATGGAGGAATAAATTGTATAATCATATTGATTTCGTCTAGGGGATGTTATAAATTTCTTGTTTTGTTGTACTGTTTCAGTATTACCGTACTGTTTTTTTTTTGGTTTTTTGTTTTTTGGTTTTTTTTTGCAAATTAGAAACGAGTGGTAAAACAGACCATTTTAATGGATTTAATCAGAATCGCTGTTTTTGTGTTTATTCTGTGTGTAAGTAGGGAGGAACAAAAATATTTTAAGAAAGGGGAATGAGAAGCTTTGATGACGGCTAACTCTAGAGCTGCCACGATTTTTTTTATGGATAATTGTTGATATCGTAGTTTTTTTTTTTAGCCATAAAGACTTGTTGTTTTCAAATGTATTATTATTATTTTACGAATTTATATAATTAGGGGACGACCATTTGATTCTGAGGTGGGTGGCTGTCAGTTTATGGAAATAAATATTTTGGCCGTGATAAAGTTGTAAATAAACATTCTGGTCTACACCTCCTAGACAATACATACGTATCCTGACCTTAGACCTGTAACCTCATACAGTGAAATGGAAATAAATAATAATGTCCAAATTTGGTTGAAAATAAATTTTCAGACCCGCAAAATTTCAAAAATAATCTGACCCCACAAAATTTGCCAGTCCTTCCTCAATGGAATCAAATAGTCGTCCCCTTAGAACTTTATCTAATCCTGACGCGGACGTTGAAAACATTATGTGTACCTTGGCACTACGTTTCGTTATAAAATAATTTCTCTTTGTTGTAGAACTATTAATATTTTTTTGTTGTTCCTTCCGCCTGGGAAGTAGTTCCTCGAACGGATAAATCCTTTTCAAAAGCCGGACAATGTTTCTTGCCACCCCTGAATGTTGTCAAATTTGAGAGGCCCGTACTACCAATGTCAGATTACATAAGGAACTAACAAACAAGCCGATAACGTTTGATATTAGAGAATCACAGTATAGATACGAGTTAATATTGATTACTGAGTGTGAGATCTATCACTTTTCTCTTTAATTTCAAAGGATTCCTGTGTTACTTATTGGAGATATACCCACAAGGGTTCCACTTGTAGTAAAGGGAAACACGACTTTTGCTTTTTTTTCAAATTATCAATAATAATAATAATAATAATAATAATAATAATAATAATAATAATAATAATATGAAGAAAATGGAAATTAGATTTCAAAGCGGTTCTGGAAACACGGTTCAGGTGAAAATGTTGTGGAAGCGTTCTCTGTTTTTTCTAGGAACACCAACCAAAACCATTCTTATGGTGATGATAGAAAGTAGAACACGCAGTAACCTCTGCAGGGCGGTACCATGATATTTTGTAAAGGGTTGGGAGGTAGACAGAATCCAGAAAAGAAGGTTCTAAGTACTTTTTTTGCTTATTTTTGCCTAAATTTTGCACGAAATTAGACTAATGTTTTCCAACAAAATGGCCGGGGACGTCCAACCCCAGACCCTCTTCTTGGACCCGCCACTGCATCGACAATATATAAATATATACCTACAGACATTTCCACATTAAACATTTACCAAATATGATCTTTTAAAACTCCACTGTAAGGATTAGCCTGATGGAATAGGCTAGAAAATAAACATAGAAAATACAACATATCGAACTTGAAAGAGGGTATAGGCAATTGACAAAACCTAAAAAATCTTATACAGTGTTATAAAATATCAGTAAAAAAAGGTATCTGTGCGCCAGCGTTTTACTTGAAACTTGATGTATAAAATGTTTAAGATTTAAATAAGATTACATCTCCGCTTATTCAATATCAAATGTCAAAATACCCCAAGCGACTAAGAAGAAATATTTCTATACAAATACAATTTATCTTAAAGAAATCACATTCAGTAAAACATAAAAGAACGCAATTTATTGTGAATTTCATTAAAAAGTCAGAACTCTCAATTTCTTTCTTGCGAATGTTCATTTGTTAGCCACAATACAGAATGTATTTTAAACAAGTATATATAATTGCCTCATATGGCGATTAAACTTTCAATAACTATATTTTATTACATTTGGGTGATATGTTTACTTTAAATACATTAAATTCTTAAGGAGCACTTCAAATATATTGAGTAGATGCTGTGTGCAATTTACATAATGAAATCAGAATTTTGTGACCCGATTCGCCGAAAGGGTAGTATATGTAATTATATAGAAGGTGGTTTTAAAATTGATGAAAGTTAAAAGCCTGACCTACATTTCACGCTACATTGTAAGGTGTTCTGCATTGGGTAATCGAATAAAGCAAGGCGGTCAGAATTTAAAAAGAAAAGAATCAAAGAAGAGCAATGACCTAACGTGGATAAATAGATAGCACTTGGTTTAGCTAATGATGTAATGTTAGCCATACTCAAGACATGTTAGAGGTTGTCTGGCAAGCTATTTTTTTACTTGCTGTCATCGCTGGGTATGGAGGAACGGAATTCCAACCTCTTAGGTTGTAGGAGTAATATAACCCTCAGACATTGGTCTAAAAATCAACTTTTGAAATACCCTTAGAAACGCGAATTATCTAATTACGAGCAGATAAATTTGAGATGTCAAAGTGAAAATAAAAAAAAAACCCAAAAATTATATTAAGCGGATTCAGTGTTTTCTTACAAACAAATAATCCAATGAATATTCGGTATTATGATTCTTTTAGTTTTGTATACATTCATGGCTTTTTTACTTTGTGACTTTTTATGATGTTAGGGTAAAAATTGAAAAACAGGGGTACGTCAGGGTAAAAATCGAAAAAAAACAGGGGTACACTAAACTTTTGAATGGCAATAAAGGAGTTTATTTAAAGGACTAACTAAAAGTAAGAAACAAAAAAACTTAAAAGTTGGGACTTAAATATCTAATCCCATCTCCGATGCATGTACATGTCTTAATATCACATATTTCACTCCTTTTCTAGCAGTAAATATAATAATCTTTGTTTTGATGTATAAATTATAATTGTATTTATTACCTGTGACAAACATTTATGATATAATTCTAAATCTCTGTCAGACGTTGAAACCTGCATGAAAATTTATTCTCCCCAATTAAGGCTAATTTTACGCACGCAGGTAAACCAATGATTTTTAAAACTAATTAAAGTAGTAAAACAAATTTCTGATGTTACGAGTTTTATGCAAGAAGTAATAAAAAAGACACCCATAAAGTGTTAACACATATTCTTGTATAACACGGCGTTGCTGTAAACGACCGAAACCCATAAACAAGAATAGTTTACTGCGTTTTTCCATTTTGACATGCAATGAAATTTTTAAGTTTGGCTCACCACTGTAATGGTAAGTCTGCCTTTGTATAGTGTCATTAATTATTTTGATGCAGTCTTTCTTTCTGTTCTTTTTTGTTATTTTATTTTCAATATACTGTTATGGATAAACCTTAAAGTTTATTTTGTTAATTATGCACGCCCCCCCCCCCCAATTAATTGATAGATGGCATTAGTTCCTCACCAATTGACTTGAACTACAAAAAGATATGTCCGCAGCGGTTAGTGCGAGAGGAAATGATCGTCTGTTGCTGTGTGGAACTTGGCTTCTCACATTCGTCTCAAATATTGCTGTTCATAACAATTAAGTTCCGTTTAACCCTTTGTAATATTTGCTTCTTGATCCTAAATATGTCTTTGTCATAAACACTTCAATGATTTAGTTCCTTTTAGTTTAAGGGAATAATAATTGATTTGCGTTCATTTGTACCAAGTGTTTTTATTATGGTTAGAAACTACTGGTCAAAAAGTAGTTCTACCGGCAAGTAATTCTTGCCAACTGATTGTTCGTCCTCTCCTATGAAACAAACTCACGCCCAGAATTCAAGAACAAACGTCTTACAGATTGCTGATATTTTGGTCTAAAAATTAGAATTGCATCTATCTTAAAAATGGCAAGATCTACTCTCTGACCTGTTTCGATTGGTGGTTTATACGGTCTTGACTATCCTTGCGGATCTCGCACGACCGCCCTTGCGGGGATTGTGTTAATAGATGTCTGTTAGTAGTTGGAGGTAGCGAAGCCCAGCCTTTGGGATACCTGACCGAAGAACTCAGAGTATGTCCTACTAGCGGCTGGGCCGCTCAGTTGACGCTCTGGCCTACTCCCAGACCCCACGTGGATCCGAGAGCGTTTCCCCACTTTTTGGGAGTACGTCAACACGTAGAGTGTGAACTTTTTTTAACCTGCAGACACTCGATCGCGAACATACAGCGGCTTAGTATTTACCAGGAAAATTCGCGTGCAAATGTTACGTCACGTGTTAAATTTGACGCAATGTAAGTAATGCCCTCAAACGCGGCACGGCGTTGACATAATTCTAAGAATGAGTCTACTGTCAACAGTGGTTTCAGACATTTCGGTGATCAGTCTAGGAGAATCCAGCGAAAGAACTAGTTCCCCAAAGGTAACAAGGCGTCAAGAATTGTTTCTTGCAACTTGTTTTCGTACTAACTATCTTTCGGAAAATCTCAGCCCACAATAAATAATCATAACTTCTTAAAAATTCTATAATGTTGAAATATTTTCAATTACATTTTTTGTTAACTCATTTATCTATAATTTGGAAACGTCGCACTTTCGAGTAACTACGTTCATCCAGCCTCCCAAGTCGGGGTTTTGAGTCCACTCTCGCTCCCTCAAACCCCTGACATCACTCATTCATACTTAGCGGGTATCGCCCAGCGCCATCTAGTGAGTTACTTAAATTTAACCCGGATCCAAAATCCAATCAAATCACTCGTAATAGAATCTCTTCGATATAACTTACAATGTGACTACACATAACGTCATTTTTTTCCAGTAAAGACTCTACACAGAATCTACAGTTATCATTTTTGCTCATATTGCATCATTTGTGACATCATACAACTTTACCTCGTATTATTGTTTACCTTTCCACAGACATTTTATGTTAAATCGATTTTCATTGGTGCTTCTCACCCGGAGAAGCAACCAATCGGAATTGGCTGGACGATATCCGCTAGATATGAATGAGTGATGTCAGGGGTTTGAGGGAGCGACAGTGGACTCAAAACCCTGACTTGGGAGGATGCGTTCATCGAGATATACATTTATACATTTTATTTCATTTGAAATCTTCAAGGTGAATTTTTTGCCCTATGTTAATTTTTTTATCGCATGGTTTTAATATTGTACTCCTACAACGTAAGAGGTTGGAATATCCGTTAGGATGGCACCAAGTCAGAAAATAGCTTGCCAGACAACCTCTAGCACTGCTGGAGTAGGTTTATTGCATTGCGATATCAAGTTCAAGGTCAAATTCTCAAATTATAAAAAAAATGGTTATGACGTATGTTTTATAGTGATTTTTCGTTACCTTAATCTTATTTTGTCAATTTCGGATAGTTTTCCAGTATTTCTAAGTTAACTACTAGGCTCACAACATGATACTTAGTTAAAAATGAATGATTACGCCATAATGTCGAGAGTGTTAGACACGTGTCGCGGAATCGCTAGATTGTTGCTAGATTATTACTGGATTATACTCACTTGCAATGTGGCGGGTGCCGCCGGCGGAGCAGGACATGCTTACTCTTCCGTAGCACCTGATGTCACTCCCGGGTTTTTTTGCGGGAGTTCTATTGCTAGTGCTTTAGTTTTTTTTTTGTTTTTTTTTGTGTGTGACGTCTTGTTTCTCTTATTATCAGTTTTCTTTGCTGACGCTTCGTTATTTTTGCCGATATGTTATGGCTTAAAGGCGCATAAAGGAAAGTGTTTTTGTTTGTATATTTTTTCTTCCTTTTTTTTGCCTCACTCTTCTTTTTTTATTGTCATCTGATTAAAAAAAATGTATTCGACTATGTACTTGCTTCCAAGTGTTGTGCTTAGAGACTAGGTCTACAGACATATAGCCATGTCCTCTATATAGTAATGGTTCCTTTGTTGTACTTAAGCTGTGTGTCTTTCGTGTTCTCTAGATTTTCGTTGTTAACCCGGAAAACCACTCGTTTCCTTTTCAAAGCTTTAATCTTAAATTGTCATTTTAGTTGCATGAGTGATTTTATCCGAAAATGTTCGGATGCGAGTTTAACATGAATTGGAAAGAATGAAAAACTGTTGCGGAGCACTTCCTTGTCAAGCAATTCAGTTCGTGAAAAAAAAAAACAGTTTAAGTGTCAGTCTCTGTAAGGATCAGGCAGGCAGTGAAAGAGTAATCAAGGGAATCAAGGTTCTAGCGGAAATAAAAAGAATGTAATCCAGCGACAAAGACCAGACATGGAAAACAGACAAACACAACAAAGAATACAAAGTAACTAAAATAATACATACAAAGAAACAAAAGTAAATGAGCAACTCGAACTCCACTAAAAACGGGGAGCATGGACCATGGTATGAAAAAAAACATCATTTTGATGGTGTAATTTGACTATTTGCAACATCAGAATCAAGGAAAACAAACAAGGTTTTCCATATCATGCTGGACCATTGAGTTATAATTTCATTGAAATGAACTGAAAATGAACATTCAAGGGCAGATAACTCTGTCAAAAACCTCATTTATCTAAGATTCTATTGGAAAAATTCTGCGCAAAGCCATCGATGCAGAGATCAAATAATGTTTTTTTTTCAAATCGAGAAAGAATCCTTGAGCGGTATCTTATTGTCAGATCTGTGGGGTTTTGACATGCATGTTTCTGATTTTTCCCATTTTGCCTGATTTTTACAAACCCTTACACTTAATTGGCAAAAATATCAAATTACAAATTGACGTCTTCAATGCAATACAAGTATAAAACATAAAAATTAAGTTAACTTATTTCGCACATATTTTAAATCACCTATATATATTGTAAAGGGCCGCTTTAGTATATTTCCTTAATTTTGGATCCTACATGTATATTGTATTATGATGCTTCACACATTGACTGTCGGTGCTTCATAGAAGAAGTGGCGATTTGGATGATGATTGAGGGCGATATTAGTGGTTAGTAGAACCAACTGGTGTTGGTAGCGGAGATCAACTTTCGGTCAGAGTATGTCCTACTAGCGGCTGGGCTGCTGTTTTGACGCTGTGGCCTACTCGTTCTTTTGATGTCAAAAAACCTCTCCTTTTTCAATCAATGTAAAAGTTGCCCCGTTAACATGCCGATGAAGCTATAGTGTATGAATTTATTCAGCAAAATCGGAAAATACATTAGGGTGTTATAACAGTTCACACATAGTGCGCCATAAAACCACTTTTTCTTTACAACTATGTATAAAGGTTTTCTAGAATTTTCGGATATCATTATGATAGCATTATTACTTACTTACTTAATTCCTTTTCTTCTGAGGGAAATTAGGGCTGTAAACGAGTGTTCTCTATCCTTCATGATTTTGAGCTGATCTTGCTGCCTCTGTCCACGTTCCTAATTCCATATTGTGTCTTTCTCTCTCTATAGTTCTCCGCGAGGTTCCTTTTGATCTTCCTCTTTTTTTCGTCGTCCTTCCGGTGTCTATGTCAGCGCAGTTCTTGGATGCGAGTTGTCGTCCATTCGTAATACATAGCCTAACCATTTCCATCTTCTGGTCTTTATTTGTTGGCTGATTTTTTCCACTTTTGCTTTTTCTCTCAGATTTTCATTATTTATCTTTTGAGGTCAGTAGATCTTTATGTATCTGAGACATTTGTGTTCGAATGTGTCCAGTAGTTTTTCATCTCCTTTGGTTATTTTCCATGTTTCACAGCCGTATAAAAGGATGGAGATCACGTTTGATTGAAACAGTTTGATCTTGGTCTTTCAGCTTATTTGGCCACTGTTCATATTTTATTGAGCTTATAAAATGCTGTTCGTGCATGTCCAAGTCTCCTACGTATGTCCTCATTTGTACCTCCCGTGCTGCTGACTGTTGCACCAAGGTAGACAAAGTTGTTCACGTCCTCTACCTCCTTTCCAGCAATTATGATGGTTGATCGTTCTTGACGTTTAGTCGCATATATTTGGTTTTGCTGCATTATATTTTTAGGCCATTTGATGTCTGTTCAGATTGCCTACTTTTCGTTGCATTTGATCTTTCGTGCTAGAGAGAAGGGCAATGTCATCATGTAAACCATCTAGCTTTGTTGTCATTTTCCATCGAATGGCAGTGTTGTTATCTTTGGTTGTTTGTCTCATGATCCAGTCTATGATAAGAAGGAACAAAATCGGAAAATACATTAGGGTGTTATAACAGTTCACACATAGTGCGCCATAAACCCTCTTTTTCTATACAACTATGTAGAAAGGTTTTCTAGAATTTTCGGATATCATTATGATAGCATTATATTAACAAAACATTTTCGTATTTTGAATTGAAGAAGTTACTAAGTGTGTTTATCATTTTTCCAGCCAATTCGTTGATTCGGTAACTTATTTGCCTAGGAAGCGCTTTGCGACATTTTTTCGTTCTTCCCAGAAACACTTACTTGACTATATTAAATCCGAATGACATACCAAGTTCGTTGCGATTCTTCTATGTCATATCCCACTGTACGATTGCGTGATATTGGGAATAATCCTTTTGCTCCAATTACATAGTTTTAGAAGTACCAGTTGCTTCACTTGTTTTAATTGCACCTGGATGGGAAAGTCATTTGCACTGTAAACGTACATCTCGAGTATATCCAAGTATGTATGGTACGTAGTGGTCAGGATATTACTAACAAAGAAGGGGTATAATTAAGCTTGGGTGTCAAAAAATAAACAAAGCTGTCTTATACTATGAGTAGCATTTAAAAGAAAGGCAAAGTTATGGCGCGAAACGACGCCGCAAATTGGCGCAAATGAATATCCCCATGATATATTTTGGGATCACCTCGACAGCCAGTCCGATTTTCGTCGCCATCATTTCGACACCCAGTGGATGGATATCGTCCCAAGTCGGGGTCTTGAGTCCATCTTTTCTCCCTCAATTGTTTGAGGGAGCGATGGTGGACTCAAAACCCCGACTCGGGAGGATGGTGGATGGAACGATTTCAAATTTGGAATGTGGCTTTATAAGATCGGCATACGTTGAAAGCGATATCTACATCTCGTTCTTTTTGATTTCCTAGCATGACAACATTGATGTATATTATATAATATAGCTCTTGTTGTAAACTGTTTTGTTATCTTGCCAGGTAGACAAGCTTTCTTCGGAAAAGGTTGCTGGTATGTAAAACTCTATAATATGGTTTCGCAATGAACAAATAACAACTAACACATTATGTTAGCCTTAAACAAATTTTAACTGTATTGAACATCAAACGTACAAACATAATTGGATATGCAACACTATTTTTTTTTTTTTTTGTATTAAAACAAATTTGGCTAGTTCATGGTTAAACAAAAAACAAAAAAAAAACAAACAAACAAAAAGTGACTAAAGTTGTGTTATTTAGTCCAAAAGGAGAAACCTTTATTGTAGTCGTGTATCAAAGAAAACGATAGATGAGAAGTACAAATTCAGTGCTAAGAGTATCTCAGCATATACCAGACACATCATAAATATATTAACATAAATCGCAAACAAGGATAAAGATCTATTTAAAGAAATAATCCTAGGATAACAACTATACAAGGAAAGATATAGACACACACAACAATGACCATAAAATAACCACAACAGCACACACATAGACACATAGAAACGAATGGTAATGGGCAACCTGGGCTCCATTACAAAGTAAGAACACAGGCTAGGTGCACCGGTAGGGTAAACGTACTCTGCCATTTTAGATACATGCGCTGCCTACAAAATGAAGATGTGTTGAAACAAGTTTTTTTTTGTACATGCTTATATAACAAATCGTTGTTCTCTAGCACATAAAATATACACTTTAAATTTTCCCAGAATTTCGTACAGCATTTCGTTTGTTTGATAAAGATGGCGATGGGATCATTACGGGTAATGAACTAGGAATTCTGATGAGGTCTCTTGGACAGAATCCGACAGATGCTGAGCTCCAGGGTATAATGGATGAAGTTGATGAAGATGGTAAATAAAAGAGACAAGTTAATTCATTAGCTCAGTATACACAAAGTATGAGATAAACATTATTACAGTTTATTATATGTATTAAAAATCTAAGCTTTGTCCCCCAATATCAGATTTCTGCTTCCTTAAACACAAGATCTCTTTCTTTGGGTTATTGAAAATCATTGCCTAGCGAGATTTTTTGTTCAAATTAGAAAAGAATCGTTTTAAAATTAACTTGGTTGATATTTTTTCGAGGCAGTGGCACGGTAGACTTCCACGAGTTCTTGACACTTATGATGAAGCATATGTCATGTAAGGAGTCCAATGTGTCGGAAGAAATAAGAGAGGCTTTCCGAGTATTTGACACAGAGGGGACTGGATTTATCACCGTGGAAAAGCTCCGATATATCATGGGAAATCTTGGTGAGAAAATGTCAGAGGAAGAAGTGGAAGAAATGATCCAAGAGGTTGACATTGACGGTGATGGACAAGTTAATTGTGAAGGTATCACTACACTAAGTAAAATAGTTGCTTGCATGATGTGGATTATTGCTAAGCCAAACATAACTATACTCTAGCAAAATCTAATTTATATCAATGTATTATCTGAAAATGTAATCAAGGGAACCAAGATTCTAGAGGAAATCAAAAGAATGTAATCCAAGGACAAAGAACAGACACACACACACACACACACACACACACACACACACACACACACAACAAAGAACATAATATAATCAAGATAATACGTACGAAGAAACAAAAGAAAATGTGCATGCACTCGGACTCCACTAAAAACTTGGCGGGGAGCATGATGAGGGAACCGGTAGGGCAAGCGTCCTCTGCTTTTCTATAAACACCTGCTGAATTGCTCATAAAAAGTCAAAACCAGGGTAGACGAAACATTTAACTATAAGCACATTCAGACCTAAAAAAAACTGCTACAAGTACTCGTTCTTTCACTACACATTACACAAAAGAATAAAATATCAATGCAGTACAATTCAGCAAATACAGTAGAAGGATTCAAGGCGCTGGTCAAGGAACCAGTCCTTATGCTTAATCTTCTGTCCATAACCTACACCAAATAGTCACCAAGTGTAAATAGTTTTAATATGTGCATGTATATATGTTTAGTTTCCATCATCAACTTGACGTTAAATTTGTATCATCATCATTTTGTAAATTCATTCTAAAAGGTTCGCTAGATACTGAAAGAAGAAAAGCCCTTGTGGCTTGACACTATCGTGTTAACTGCAGAGTAGTCGCTGAGCAGTCGAGGTAGGGCTTGGGTGGATCGAATTTTTTTTTCGCGAGAGTGAATTATAAGCATGCCCTTCGACTACAGTATATACACCACAGTTAACACGAAAGAGTTTATTGTCTCATTTTCATTTTGTTAACACGAAAGAGTTTATTGTCTCATTTTCATTTTCATCGCTTCTTTGTGTGAGAAGGTGTAAATGTTACTGTTGTAAATTAATATTTAGAATTTGTTTCAGTATTCATTGGGATGTAGTTTGTTTTTTTTTTCTTTTCAGAGTTTGTGCAGATGTTGACATCAGAATAACACATCACTGAATGTGGACAGAAATGACATGTGTACCTCAATTAACAGAGTTTATTTTCATCATATTTTAAGTAAAGATTGATGAATTCGAAATAAAGGAATTACTCATGTAATCACAATATAAGTTGTAATTAATATGGTACGAGTAATTACCATATTAGACATATATTTTAAAAGTACTTCTCCGTCTAAGAATCAGGCAAAATATGTATATGACGTGTTAAAGCAAGTGAAAAACGAGGGTATTTTATTGCATTTCCAAGTATTTATGCCTTACAACCTCCTGAAATTACTATCAAAGTGTTTGCAATTTAGTTGAAAAACACTATGGAATAGTTTTCCTCAAATATTTCAAGCAATTTTTGAGTTGAGGATGGATTTGAGAGAAATCTCAAGTTGAGTTTTATGAAGCTGGAGCCGGGGCGGATCCAGTATTTCAGGTTCGAGTTAAAAGACTCTAAGCGAGGGAAAATGTAGGATAAATATGTAAAAAATCAACACTTCATGCAAATGTTTCCCAATTTTAGGGGGAGGCGTACGCCCGGCAATGTAATTGCGATCTTGAAAAAAAGGAGACATAGGCCAATATCCCTGATAAGTCGTGTTGGAAAAGTGATGGAACGCATTGCTTATAAACATGTGTTTAACCAATTACAAAGAAATAAGCTCATTTATGAATATCAGTCTGGTTTTCTTCCACAATGCTCAACAGTTCATCAACTAATAGAAATTTATAATTGTATTTTAAATTCTTTAGTAAATAAGGAGGTAAGTTGTTTTGTGTTTTGCGATTTTTCAAAAGCTTTTGATAAAGTATGGCATCATGGGTTATTACACAAAATGAAGTCATATGGTATATGTGGAAATTTATTGAATTGGTTTCAAAGTTATTTAGACAATAGAAAACAAAGGGTAGTAATCAAACAATCGTCTTCACAACCTTGCAACGTTACAGCTGGTGTGCCTCAAGGCTCAGTTTTAGGTCCTCTGGTATTTTTAATATTTATCAATGATATTGCTGAAAATGTTTTGTTCTTAAGTAGACTATTTGCAGACGACACGTCTCTGAGCTACTCTGATCGTGACTTATCACACATAGAGGGGAAACTCTAGCAGAAAGACGTGAAAGAATAAAACTACAGTTGTTCTATAGTATTCAACATAACAATGCCCCAGAATATTTATACAATTTGATCCCACCAACAATTCAGAGTACAACAGTTTACCCCTTACGTAATGGAAATGACTTGATACATGCATTTTTGTCGACTGTCTTTGACACAAGACTCGTTTTTACCATCAACTTTACGATTATGGAATAAACTCAATTTGTCTACTCGTAACATTGAATCTATAGGTAAATTTAAAAATGAATTAAAGAGGAGTAAATCAAATCCAGCAAACAGAGTTCCTAAATATTTCGAGTTTGGAAATCGTAAATTAAACATTATTTTAACACAAATACGATGTTCGGCCTCCTTTTTAAATTATGATCTCTCGAGAGTTAACATTATAACTGATCCATCCTGCCGATGTGGTGCTAGCAATGAAGATTCAAATCATTTTTTCTTTGAATGTCCTCACTATTCTGATATTAGAAACAGACTCCTTATTAATCTAAATTGGTTACCGGAAAATTGTCGAGTAAATTTAAGTACCTTAACGTGTGGTCACCCGGCTCTTATCGATGAGCAAAATACAATAATTTTTAGTCATGTATATAATTATATAAAAGGATCTAAGAGGTCCCTTATTGTATAATCAGTATCATTAATACTGTAAGTATATTTATAACAACCACATACATCATCACAATATTTGCTGGTTATATCATGTCAATATTATGTTTATATATTTATTGTATTGTTTTTGCATGCTTTCAATATATATTGTTACACATTGTATATGGGAGAAGACTTAATAAGTTTGTCTAACTTGTGTCTAATCCCTTTTGCATAATTACACAAATAAAATATGTTTAAACTAAAACTATCACTAAGGAAAGGAGAATAACAAAAAATCCTGACAAAGGTCAAAAGAAGGAAAGTCCAAGTGACAATAACAAGGCAACAACCCGGAAAGTTGAAAGCAACCGCAATTTCTTAAACTAAACCCAACATTTCGCATTAAAGTGAAGTCTCGCTTTATCAATTTCACTTGCTTTTGTAAGCTGTATTGCCAGTTAAACAGTCAAGTCAATTTCATCATTTTCAATGCACATTAACTTTGTTGAATACATATTTCAAAGAACTTATAAACTAGAATGATTGATTAAAATAAGAAACTTAGCCACATCAACCATTTTATTGAAGAAGTTTTTGTTTGTGAAATCTGTACTTGTATGAGCCATAACGGTTCGAGAATGAACTTTAAAACATTCGCATATAGTTTGGTTCCATTTCAGTTATTTAAAATGACTGGAAATGCAGAGTACAATATTTTAAAACCTCTACAAAAACAAAAGCCATACAAAATTGGGGATGTATTCAGCCCATGTGTAACACCTGACAGAAGCAGTAGTTTTGTAAACTGACGGAAGTGACTAAAATTGTCGACACGGAAGTAGATGAATGTGCAGAGGCACCGTTGTCCATCATAAGCATAATTACATCATGCCCCGTCTTTTTTAATAATATGAAGTACGTATAAAATCAGTGATAAAATATAGAGACATCATAAAATGCGAACGGGTGAAATACATTCCCTGCAGAAATTATAATTGGTTTGACATTTTATTTGGTCGCAATACCCAGCATCCTGCCATTTTGATGCGAAAATTTGAGTTTAGGCATTGCCGGTGGAAATAATGAGTTAAACAATGCACTTAACTAATACAATAACGAGCATAAAACTCACAAAGTTCAAAATCAAAACAGATTCAGAAGCTGCATCGCGTACGCTGTGGGTGATTGTACCTTTATCAAAGGCTCACATAAGCAACTGATGAGGAGCCTGAATGAAAATAACGAAGAGGGTCTTTTTATCAAAGTTACAATTAACTGTGGAAAACAATTTAAAAAAATAAAAAGTCCAAATATAGTAGTACGGCATATTGATGTATAGCAAGTAGTGCTGTACCAGCCTTAGACCAAGACCTAAAAATGAATTATTTTTTCTCGTTAATTCCATCTGGAGAAGTTGTTTGCAATTTCTTCATCCAAAGGCTTTCCCGAGATACTCGAGTATATATATATACTTACTTTGAACAAGAAAAAGAGTAACATATTTCTATCAACAGTCATCACCAAATTCACAATATATACGCACACACAAGGAACACACGCACTTATTTTATTACATTTATTATACCTAAGTAGCTTGTACGATGAATCTGGATAACATTACTAGACTATGATACAAAACAGGTAAAAAATGATAGTCAGAAGATTGAAATTAAAACAATTGCACAACATAGATAGATATATATATGGAAATCATAAAAGATTTTTTATAGCATGGAAGCCTAGTCGGCCGAGTGGTCTAGGGCGATGGACTTTGTGCAGACGGTGTTGGCATAGATGTCACAGCGGTACGACTTCGAATCCCGCGGAGGAAACCACTAAAAATTTGCTTCCAGGGGCATAGCCAGACTTTCTTTGAAGTGGAAGCCCAAATTCGGCAAGGGGTCTAGGGGACCACTCAAGGCCCCCAGTGGGGACATGAAGCGAAGCCCCCGGAAGCTCCCGGTGTTTGAGCGTTTGTAACTCATAAAAGTTAGTCAAAAATCATGATGAAAACGGCTGTACTGCCAAATAGTTTTGTGGAAAATGTGTTTTTTTTTTTAAATCTTATAATACTAGCATTGGCCGTAATTAGGATATAATTCAAATGAATAAACTGTCCTCCCCAATTTGATATGTTGTATTTTGTATTGTTTTTAAATGCCAATCCCGCGTATGAAGTTTTTATATCATAACTCATACGTTATGCCCGAGCTTGCTGTAACTACGCAGTCTTCTTGTACCGCGCTAGACTACTTTTACAATAAGCCTTCTAGAAGAGAGTTGTGTTGGTACAAGATTGAAGTAGTTCTATGGTCATCGTCGTAAACTCATGGATCCTCATCCTGCGATAATAAGTCTGAGTCTATATGTGTGTTCCTTCTATGAGGTATGTTTTTATCCAAGCTTATATGTATAATGAACTTGAGTTTGTATTTTATTTATAATATAAAGTACTAGTAAATAGGTAACGTTGACATTTGACCTCTTAGGAGTCAAATCTTCATATTAGCTGACTTGTTGCCCTGAAAACCTCCTTCTCTATTCATTATTATTATTGTGAAAGCCACTTTTGAAACGACACAGGTCCTCACAATGTATACATTGTATGCCAATTTTTTTTGTCAGACAAACTCAATCTGTCTTGAACTTTGACAAATTTAAATCATTTAAAGCTGCATTAGCTGTCAGTTTCATAAATTTCTGTTTATGTTGAAATATACATTAACTTTGAATTATTTCTACTAAATTGTTCTCTTCCTGTATAACTTCATTTGATTTCCACAAATAAAATGCATTAAATACATGAAATAGATGTATATATATTCATTGTCTGGCAAGACAAAAAAATCGACCTAAATAAATCCGTGTGCATGTGACTTCTTGTGACCTTCATCCGCGCATTTACTGTAAGGATCGCCTCTTTAATAACAAATTTGATTGCAAAGCGAAAGTGGTTATTCACCACCGGAAGACCGACGGACTCCAGCAGTAAAAAAAATTCGCATATAACGCAAGGATCCTTTTGAAATTTAAATATTGTGATATAATGTGGCTCAAATATGGTCATTATTTATTTGAAAACTAATCAAGAAGTAGATGAAATGAAATGAAAACAAGACACGTGCTTACATGTGTATCCCTCATTGTTATTTTTTTTATAAAGGTTAAAGTATTTTTAACCCAGGTGAACGTCTTGCCGGCGATCGTTGGAAGTAATGGCAAAAAATAATTAGATCAGAGCTATCGATCTTCCCTGATTTAAAAGACGTTATTTTCACAATACTCTATAGCTATTATCGACAATTATTGCTTCAATTGCATTACTACTAGCTTATTTCATTGAATCGGCAAAATTCAGTAGAATCAAAACTGGACAAATTTGGCAGCTAATGCAGCTTTAAAAGACGTCTTTATATTACCTTCATGAAAATGGGATTCAGAGTTTCTTATAAAAACCCATGTCTTTACTCAATGAGGACATAGTTAATCAAGAAACAACAGAAACCCTTGTCACTTATAAATTACAACCTCCTCTTCTTTTCTTCCAAATCCTCTTTCTCTTTATTTCGATGTGGAAGCATGAACACCACCATAAAGATGTTATTTTAGCAGTAGAAATCAATATGAATATATGTAATTCAGTAGCACAATGCTATAGAGAGAGCTACGTGCGCTAAAGAGCTACATCATGTTTTGTATGTGTGCATCTTTTTTTTTTATCTTCATATTTTATATATAAATTAATTGTATTTTAGTCTGACTGTTCTCTACATTGTGTGCGTAAATCATTTTTGTCCCCGCGCTGTTTTCACGTGACCGTTTACATGTAGGCCGTGTACTTGGTTTCGATGCCGCTGAATTGTACCTTTTTGACGCCTTGGTACAAAGATACGCACTATTATGGCAAGCCGTTGTGGAATTTATTCCCTATTTATTAATATCAATAAATATTTAATATCATGTTAATAAATATTTATCAACATGTTATTAAATGATTTATTGATAGCAATGAATAGACGAATTATTAACGTGTTGATAAATCATTTATTAATATCAATAAATTGAACGAATTTTATAGTAACATGTTAATAAATCTTGTTCCGGAAGACTTGCATTCCGGGTAAGATCCAATGTTAATGTCATTTCGGTACGTATCGATTTCGGTACCTGAAAACGGTAAATGAGATACCTGTATTGTGAACTAATTTGTTACCAGATTCAGATTCTTTATTGGTTTTAAATTTTACAGCTAGTTCCACGCCATAAAATGTAATTATAATTCATTCATGGAAACATCGGAATGAAGATAGATCATAATAAATATACAAAATGAGCATAAATTATATGAATTATAGAAGTGTTTAAGACTTAATATGTATACATCTATTAAATATAAAACTAATGTATTGTATAATTAAAAATTAAAATAAATCGAATTCAAGCGTATTTTATTCAGAAATGAATAGGATTGGGTAGCAGGTGGAGTCTATTTAAACCCTCTCCCAATACAACATAGCATCTAAATACATATAAATTTACTGCTCAGGGAGTTTTATTGTTCTTGACTACCCTGTCGGTTCTCGCACGGACAGCAAATGAAAATATATATAATCATACAAGTTATTTATACACGATCATCATGTCAATTGTCTACATGAAATAAATAATGGAAATAATGATATATCTTATAAAAGTAAAGAAAACCATTTGACGAAACAGTACATAAATATATATAGGATAAAATAAATGCCTTTATGTATACTGTACGTGATGAAAACTAAAGTATTTATGTATTTTATAGCAAGAAGAGTGAAGGGATTATTATCAACACTACTACCTAGATAAAGTGATAGTACAAAAGTGGTCATTCTGAGAAACATTTCTTATTTTATTTTGGGATAAGAAAATAAAAGAAAACAAAAGGACTGAAAAGAAAATGGAAACATAATAGTTGATATAATAAGAAAAAAACGATGGTATTAAGATAGTTTGAGTGTGTGTAACTTCAGCTTAATTCGTCTCAAGATGGTCATAAGATTATCCTAATCCATGGCCTAAGATATGTCTTAGGATATCTTCGTTTAACAGGCCCCCGATTTGCATCAATATTTAAGTAAGAAAGGTTTTCAAGCATTATATTAAGCAGGACAATGAAAAAAATGTTCTTAGTTTTAATTACACTTTTTTGACCACGAATAAAGCACTTAAGTGGCGCCCTCTTTATCAAAACATTAATAATTTATTGATATCAATAAATGATTTAATAACATGATAATAAATTGAACAATTTATTGATATCAACAATTAATTATCAACATGTTGATAAATATTTATTAACATGTTGATAAATCATTTATTGATATAAATATATATTTATCAACATGTTAATAAATATATAAGATTTATTGAAATCAATAAATTCAATTTATTGATATCAATAAATTCAATTTATTGATATCAATAATTCATTTATTAATACCAATAAATGAATTATCGATATCAATAAATCATTTATTGATATCAATAAATGGGGAATAAATTCCACAACGGCTTGCCATACACTATGCTACAATCAATCGACCGCGCCGTGCTACTTTTTATCAACATCGAACTCTGTTGATTTATCGACACTGTAGTGCAGTGAAAAAAAAAACAATTTTACTGAGATTGACTTATTTCCACCTTTTTTCGTCCTCGTTGACTTCAATGTTAAAAAAGGTAGCATGGCGCGTATGCTATGTGCCGATATATGGTTTCAACAAAAGCGTTTGCACTGAGTAGTTTCGTTCATGAAAGACTAATCCGCATGTATGACTTTCGCATTTCGTTGATGTGAGACAGCAGAGATTTTGGTTTACTAACAACAGAAGCCTATTATTAAATTACAGGTCTTGTCCATGCTAACAAGTAATTATATATCCCGGAGTTAGATGCATATATAAAGTCCATAAAGCGCCTTGGGGTTATGATAACGGTTACGTATTATGGTAGACACAATTTACACGATGTACAGGGGGGATAACTCTGTTAGTACAGCGAAATTTCCACACAACTCCCCAAACAAGCAAGTAATTTTTAATGCCTTTAAAATAAGTTTTAGCTCTGGTAGACCATAGGACTAAGTGAGTTCGTAGCCTCATTTGACGTTCGTCGTCGTTTGTCGTCTAATGACATCCTAAAAAAACACAAATCTTTTCATGTACATAACGTATTGACAAAAGTAAAAATTCCCAGGTGAGTAATATCTGCTCATTGGTATGGAATTAGGCATTGCCTATAAAATCAAGCACCGTGAATTTTGCAATACTTTAAATATCATTTTATCCTCACGAGCTGCTCCTTGATTTAAAGTTTCATCATTTGTACATGCAGTACATTGTCATTGTATTCCTGATACACTGCCATTAGGCATTACTGGGTCTCACTGTAACACAGTAATTATCTGTTATTCTAAGCTGAGGAAAAACAGGCCTTTGGAAATTGGAATTTTATTTTGTATGAAGTTAGTACAAAATCTAACCTTTCATTGCTTTAAACTTATTTTTCTGATACAGCATGTAATAACATGCTTGCAAAAAGGTAAGATAAATTTCTGTCCCTTAAAAAATGAAAATTTGTTCGTATTGTATTACTGTATTGAAAAGAAAAATTCTCAAAAATCATTTTTATCAAAAAAAATTGCAATGGAAATTTGTAGGGATGCACCTCAACAACTTTTCAATGGATCGTGATAAGTTTAAATCCTAATTTCATCTTCATTCAGTTTGATAGCAATTTTCAAAACATGACCATCGAAAATTTTAAAAATGGCTGAATATCACATAGAAATTTCGAGTTGGTCCTTAATTTGCCTGTCCTGGAGAACTAATGTGAAAATGTGCATCATTCCATGTTCTTGTTCTAGCCATACAGCAGGACCTGCAATACAATGGGAACAGAGTATACATAAAGGGGGGATGTTTTACACATAACCCATAATGTAAACAAATGCAAATCACTATTTTTTTTTTTACGCAACTGACAGTCAAGAAGATAATGAATGCCTTTCATACATGTATCTTAGAAAAAACTATGCTTCTATTTACATAATACAATCAAAAGTTACATTCTTTTACTTCTGTAGTGGGTTATTTTCTTAAATAGCCAGCGGATCTTAACATCAGAGAAAGATTTGTACTTACACAATGGTAAAAATAAGCGGTCGCCCAGTATCCCATGCCTTTCAGAATTTGAGCTGGGCTATAGACTTCTGGGTTGAATTTAGTTGAATATATATATAGAGAGTACATTTGTATTTAACAGAAATGTGGTTTGGGCTATCAGGTTGAAAATCTCAAGTTTTACGTCTGTTACATTGTACATTTCCGGAACTTTTTACGATATTCATTTCTTAAAAAATTTGAAGACTTCAAGACTATCAAAAAATATCTCAAAAGTATTTAACTGATCTTTCATTACAAGATTGAAAGTCTTCAGTAGATTCACAGGCTATATACTGAAAAAAAAAGTCGGTATTTGAATAGTTTTAAAGAAATGAATAACAATGGTAAAAAGGTCAAGAAAAGTTGAATATATAGAAAGTTCAAATCTTTCTCCACTGTTCAGATTCACTGGCTGTTCAAGAACCTTCATTTTGTATATACAAAACATGAAGCACCCAAAAGCAGAATTTGGAAACTACACGTACATGTATGCAGTAATGAGGTAGAGGATGAAATAAATTTTTTGTTAACTTGTCATACTCTATCTACAATATATAGTAGAAATCCAAACTTACAAAATCTTTTAATAATTTAAATTTTTTTTTTTTTTTTAAATTTAAAGAATATTGGAGACTTAAATTGTAATTTTGCACTATAACGCTTTCAAGCACTTTATTTTGTTACCCTTTCACTTCAGTTTTAGCTATTGAATTTGCAATAGTGAAATAAATAATCACTTGGCAAATTTTGCAGTAGTGAAATAATCTTTTGGTATCTGTCATTTTCATTAACAATTTTTCCAAAAAAAAGCTTTGAAACTACAAGACCAATCAGAACCAAACTTAACATGAATGTTTCTTAGGGTATTCTACATAGAAATATTGTGGGGATTTTTGACGTGTTGAAAAACATGGCCACCATTACTGAAAATAGAACATAACGCCAGACAGAAGTTTTTTGCTTATATTTCCAAATTTCTGTCTGAGGTAAAACTGTACAGCATGATGAGATCTATCTATGGTTAGTTATCATGTTAATCTGTTAAGCTTTGTTGGAGTTATCACTTTTTTATGACACTTTTTTACTATTTCTGTTATTACTTTAAAAATGTTCTCCTCAGAAACTTCTGGATAGAATTCAATGAAAATTGATATCATTGTTTCTTGGGTATGAGACAATGAGTGTTAGGGATTGTCAACCAAGAAAAAACACTGCTACTTTTACCAAAAAATAGAATATTGCTCTTAAGGCTAGGTGTGAGATTCAGGATATTAAGAGCCCTAGTTTTATATAATTGATATTGATGTAACCTTTCATATTTTGAATTAAAAGTATGGAGTACTCAGAGAAGGCTTAGTTCTTATTAGGAGGTATTTTTGAAAGGAAGTGGCAAAAGAAACCATCTTGTACAAAAAAAGTTCAATGGAAATGCCTAGTTTGTACAGCTGATGTGTACATGTATTTTGTATGTGTACATGTATGTTTACAAGTCTATTGTGTATGATATGCCTGAATGTGCTTGTACTGAAATCACTTTAAGGTACCTATTGAATATGCATTTGTGAAATAATGTGATATTCACAGATTATGTGTCTTCTACATGTATTTCTGCAATATAAACCAGGAGAAATTTTTGAAAATGGAGTTGAAAGCTTCATTCTTGAAATGAAAAGTGTCCTTCAACATGAAATTATTTATAAGAACCTAGAAAATTAGAATTATTAAGAAATTTCTTTGTTTAGTCCTTGTTTTCTTTTTCTGACTGTACATGTACATGTATGTGTTGAGTGTAGGCAGTGATACTGATATTGTTAGCCTTTTTTGAAACTCACTCATCCCATTATTTGTATGACTTACATTTTGATTATTGATGTAAGGACTCATTGCTAGTTGTTCTAGATATTTGATATTAACCGGTCTATTTACATGTACTGGTGTAGATAGAGGCTCCATGGATTTCTTTTAAACTTGAGTGAATGGTTAGTAGTTAAATAACCTTTAGCAGGATTGATTTTTTTCAGAAATCAGTCAAGAAGGACCACATGTTTTTGAGGGGAACTTAGTTGAAAATCATTGATTTAGACTTGTCCTTTAGATAGCACCTCCATTTTTGTATGGATTTACTTCTAACTTTAATAAAAGGTATGTTGCTATGAAATCATGGATGGGATTGGTTTTAACAGAAATCAATCAAACGTACCACTCATTTTAGAAGGAGATTTAATTATCTGTTCAAAATCATACCTGGATAGGGCCCCATTTTTTGGGATTTCCTCTAAATTGTGGTGCTTCAATTTTGATCAGAATTTATATTCTGTGATAAATATATGTATCTAATCAAGATTTAAGAGTTTATTAAGCTGGAATGATGTGTCGATACTTGCCCCAAAACTCCTGTTGTATTAAGCTACACCAGTCAAACATTTTATTAGTTTTGAGTGAGGTCTTTGGATCTGGTGAATCTAATTATGTGATTTAGATATTGGATATTGGACTATTATTACTATAGGTACATTTAACTGTCTGATTTCAATTTAAAAAAAAATTTGGGGCTGTGATGGATGGTTGGTTGCGTGCATGCATTTGTCTCATAACACAATCCTGATTGAAAAAGGTTAGTAAATTTTAGGGAGGTACATGTCCCAATACTCTAGTGTCATCATCCATCTGAGGGCTAATTGCCCAAAGTAATTAATGTATAAACCCAAGGGTTCCAATAAGTGGTGGTTTGAGGTCTGTGATGGTCAGTTTCTGACCTAAGGTCTTTGAAATTCATTTCCTGTGGTCTTGAACCTTCAACTCTTTTACTTAACACTTTCTGTGGACGTTTGACTTCACTTAAGTGTTGAGGCGGGGTGGGGGGGGGGGGGAGATTGTCAGGCCATAATACAAAAAACTGCCTGGAACCCATACTGGTTCAGTGTCTTGGGAAAGATGCCACCTTCCTTGCATGTTAAAGCACATTGCTGTGGTATTCAATAGCAGTGGGAACCTTTGCACTCTGTTGCAGGAGGCCCAACCCTGCCTCTTCTCTGTATTTGCAGTGGTAATAACAAATTGCTGACCCTATTATCCATGTGTCTCATCCAATTTTTCATTTCATGTTCATTTAATCATCTATTTCATGTTCATCACACTGATAATAGCTGATATACAACAAATGTATTGCTGCTAGGGCATAAAACACCAACAATCAATCAATCAGTCAATCACTTCATTGGTTTGGAACTTGGAAAAGCCCAGGATTTTCCTCCTATTAAAGTAAACTATCTTTGGTAAATGTATTAAACATTTGATGCTTTCTTCTAAAATAGGAACAATTGATGTACACAGTTACTGCTTGAAGATAAACTTCGTAGGTACATGTACATGTACAAGTTTAGATAACCCTATTTACTGAATATTTACTTGGCATTGAACAGTAAGAGATTGTGTTATTCAGGATAAACATTTCCACATTATTTAAAGTACAAGTCCTTGTAAGAATCAGGTAAAACAGGGAAAATCTTAAACATGAGTGTCAAAAACCCACAGTGACTGATATTACAATATGCTCAATATACTCAAAGGAATCTTCTCTATATAAAATGACCACTAACTGAGCTCTGCATTGCTGGATATGCTTGGATATTTTCCATTAGAATGTTGGAAAATTGAGGTTTTTGACAGATTTTTCTCCACTTGAAATGTATATTTGCAGTGCATTTCTATAATTTATGACTTATTTTAACAAAATGATATGAAAAATCTTATTTTTGTTTTGTGATTCTGATGACAAAGTTAATAATATCGAACTTCAATATGGTGAATTATTTCATACAATGTTTCGAACACTACCTGATATTTACAGAGACTAACATTTGATTCAACAATTTAGTTTTGGCACTGCTGTGGTGGTTTGAACTGGTTTCTTTGAGATACATTATAACATAAGATTAAATTAACATATTCCGAACTCTCATTCTGAACAGTTTTGGATATTAAGGTGATAGGTCCATCTTAGTGCAAAAACTTAAAAAAAAAATGTGTTTGTATTTCTATTACACCTATAATGACATTGGGTAGGTAGGTACTAATATGGATTTTTTTATTTACTATATTTTACATTGAATCTGTAGGAGAAACATTCTGACAGTGCTTATTGAAAAATTGACCCCCCCCTCCCCCATATTAAAAAAAAAAACCCTCTGGGTGCACTTTTTTGGCTGAAAAAATAAGGTGGGTAGGATAATAGGAAACATATATCTTTTTCTTTTTTTATTTGCTATTATTTAGAATGGTATTATAATAGAAACATGTAAGGACATATTATGCACATAAATGCAGCTTTTTATTTATTTTGTCCATAGGTTTACCAGAGTTAGAAATAGTAGCCAGCCCACCAGATTGAGATTGGCTATTTTTTGGCAGGGCTGGCTAATTTTAGCAAAAATTTATATAGCCGTATAGTAAATATATGAAAAATTGTATTCAGGGCTGGCTAGAATTTGAGTGAATTTCCTACCCAGAAGTTTACTGTAAACCAACTTACATATGTATTGTTGTGTCTACTTTATTTAGCTGATTTCATGAAGATTTATTTTTGCGTTTTTAATAAAAAAAAATTGCTTCAACATATAAAGATAGTTTCTAAGTATGCTTTTCTGTGACTGTTTATTTTTGCAATAATTCTATGTCCGTGAAAGTTGTGAAAATTAAATGGTTTACAGTACTTTGATCAGTACCTATGTCACAGATGGAGTTTGATCCTATGTAAGTCAATAATTATTGAACCAATATTAAAAGAACAAATTAAAGATGTATTCCTCCTATTTTGAACAATGAAGATTCTATGTAAATTTAATCTGTTTTAAATTAAGCCGTTATTACAGCAGTACATGTATATGTATATGCCATAATTGACCAAGTATGTGGTTATTAATCACCACTGTTACATGTAGCAATTAGGTAGCAGTCTTTATAAAAATCATGCATGTCAAAAACCAAACAAATTTACTTTTATTTTCAAAATTCAGAAACACTTACACACCATTTAACCAACCTTTGTTTGTCATTTGGTTCTTGCAATTTCGAGATAAAAATTATATAGATTGTGTATGAAATTGGCACTTTGAAGAATTCTCGTTCTTGAATGGGTTTGATTTGGTTGATTTTAGTGGGAGGTGAATATATTGTTTTCTTGAAAATATAGATGTAAATGCAGAAAAAACTATTGTTACATAAAAAATAGCATCTGTAGACCTAAAAAGCGTCATTTGTTTGTTGGTTTTCAACAGAATGAATCACCACTTAAGGTAGTGTCTGAATCTCATATGGACTAATACTTAAATTTTGCATAGTAATAATGTACCAGTGTCTGAATCTTATATGGACTGGTACATAAACTTTCCATAGTGTTTATTTATATAATGAAGATACTCATGTATGTGATGACAGTGATTGTCACTGACTGACACAGGTCAAAACTAATATGGAATTTTTTGTGTATCCTTCAACCTCTGTCTCCTTGAAAGTAAAAAGTCCACAAATTATTGGCCTACCCTATTTTCATCCACTCACCCTATTTTCTATGGTTCCCAATGAAAAAAAAATGGTCTTATAGTTAGTATAGTGTCCTAGCTAGGGCAAAATGAAGGGGCACCGTGCCTTGCCGCTATCACACCTGCGCCCCTCTGCCCCTATTGAGTACCCCTTTAGTGCCCATTTACAATTATCTGAATGTCCCTTTTAGATTGCACTCTTGTTAATAAATTACCCCAAGCTAATTAAGAAGTGTTACCTTCATTAACTACATCCTGTCATAATTAACCCTCAGGTAAACCTCAGGTAATTATCCCTGATCAATCAGCTGATCAGGGCTATCGGATGATGATTGACAGGTAGAAAAATGGATACGGATTGGACCTATCACCATTTTACTGCACAATTAATTTCACAATTATTTTCAAGTTAATAGGTCTAAGTTTTGTAGAACCACGGGTGTAAAGTGTGCATGTTGCACATGTTTGTTTATTCAAAATGTCAATTTCCTCCCTTATAATTTTACAAGTTATATTGTCACTCTTATGAATATATGTATTTTAAAATATTTACTCCGCATTTACCAATATCCATTCAGTTAAAGATTTTATTTTCTACATTGTTGGAAAGCCTTTGCTATGTGACATTTGTGGCAAATGATAAACTTTAAATATTGATTATAATTGTACCTATTATTCAGTTTAATTTACATTTATTGCAGAAGTACTTACAACTGAATGAAGTTAATTACCTCTAGTTTGATTGGGTAAATTGTAGTCATTGTGGCTTCTGGTAATATTAACAACCTGTAAAAATAATCTGCTGAAGACAAGGTATGTTAAAAAAACAAGGATTGCTAGTAAATAATCTCTGAAGAAGTGTTGGATAGATTGTCACTTACCGGTATAGTGCTTAAGAAATTTCTAATAATTGCTTTTTTAACATTTTGGTGCTTTTTTTATGATTGGATACGGTGTTTGTATGGGTAAATGTATTGTAATTGTTCTGGTATATCCATCTGTACTTTGAGAACCGATTTGTTCACCATCTACCTTAGAAGTGATATTTTATGAGTAATTTAGTGAGTGCTTCTAGGAAAGCAGAGGATGTTTACCCCGGTCTTTACAAAATAGGTTGCTGACTTGTCCAACCCAAACCCAAATTTGACCTTTTTCTCTGAATACAGGCTGTTTCCTCAAGTAAAATAATGTCAAGATCATCCAATTTTCACAAAAATCACAGTTTTTCTAAGCTTTATTTTTACATGTACAATATTGAATTTTTACAACCTTGAATGTTTAGTTTGAGATATCATTTGTCTTCATGTATTCTTCTTAAGAATTATATGAGAT
This sequence comes from Perna viridis, assembly GCA_037379345.1. Taxonomy (NCBI): domain Eukaryota; kingdom Metazoa; phylum Mollusca; class Bivalvia; order Mytilida; family Mytilidae; genus Perna; species Perna viridis. Next base: position 56,419,398 of record CM074512.1, read on the forward strand.
TACTGAAGCCTTTAGAAGTCACTTTAAAGTATTATGATACCATGCTCTTAATGTAAGTGTGAAAATCACTATTAACACAGACTGTAATCGAGTACAGCTCTGCCTTAAAACCAGGCAGAAATTTTATGATTAGTGATTTATAATCCAAAAAATCTTTGGTTTGATTGGAAATCCTTCAGTAGGCCTCATAGAAATTGTAATCGAGAATAACAGCTCAAATAAAAGTTGGTCACTGTAGATATTAACTCTTAAACTTTGTTTACACTCTAATACATATATAGAAAAGTACAGGAAAACTTCCAGCCAGAATTTTTACACTGTAATCGGTAAAAGATATTTCATGATATGTAGTAGATCCAAGGAAATGAATGCAGGAAGCTTTGTTTCTAGGATTTAACGAATGCATTTGAACATTTTATTGTATATCTATAGATATATATGATGATCATACCTGCCTGATTTTTTAAGCAGACCCATACTTAATTCCTTCAAAACTGACAGTATTGACTTAGGGATAGATACTCTGAATAAATTGGTTTTCAAAGCATACATTTTTAATTAACGATTTTATCCAGCAAATTTGTATCAAGACTAAAACTTCCATTCATGGTAAGTGGTTTATATACATCAGTGTAGGATTATAGTTTGTAGAGATTGTACAATTCATGATTTAACTAATAATAAGGGAGTACTAAAATGGTGAGATAACAGGTAATATCAGATCGTGAGAAGTTGTGGTAAAAGCAGACAAGTCAAAATAAGATGACTATTTCCCATACTTAATAAAAAGGAAACTTTCAAATTTTTATTTTAAATACTAGTACAGGAAAATATTGGAAAAAGCATTGATTTCACAATAGCTATTTTTTGTATATTCTTCAAGTATAAAGAAGTAAAGTACTGATAAATTAAGGAGGTAGACCTAGGGTAAGTAACACAACTCTTACAAATCATTGGAACGTTTGTATTCAGCATTTTACAGTGTTCTTATGTAAGCATCAAAGTGACTGGGACTGATTTCAATCAGTTTTAAACGAAAGCTTGATTGGCTTTGGTGCAATTGAATGTATGTAGTACCAAAAACACACTGAACCTAGACCTATGCATTGTAAGTGCATTATATGTGTGTATTCTGATTCAAAGTAGTAAAAATAAAGCTGAGAATGTGTACTTTAAAATCACATATGTAATTTACTACAAAAGTGTATGAATATTGTTTACATGTGTGAGTAATTTGCCTCCATGCTGTCACTTAGCAAAAAAGTGTAAAAATGTTGATTTTCAGTATTATTTATTCAAGTAAATTTTGTGAAGAATTTCTGCAGACATCTTGCCATTAGAGTAATGATTTTGAAAGCCTTATTTTCCTAACTTTGCAATGGTATGCATCTTTAAGGTGTCATTTGTCCTGGGAATTCACAGTGAAACATTGAAAATTACTTGTTTAACATGTAAAGTAATGGAAACGTTAGAAGTGGTTAGTGAGACCATATCACTGATTTCAAGAGTTATGCCCCTTACCCTAGGTCTTCATCTTTAAATCTATTCAATGAACTTGTTATGTTTAACTTAGGAAATGGTATACTACTGATAAAGAACACGTGTGAAAAATAATATCAAGGTTTTTGAACAAATGTTTTTTGAACCCATATTGCTTGGGAAATTTCAAAAGACTGATTTTTTTAGCAATTACCATGCAAAGCTAAATGTGTTTTATCATACAAAAAAAGAAAAAAAATCATTGTGAATATATTATAACAGTTACGTTTGTACACAAAATTAAGTTTATCAAGTTAAAGAATAAATCATCTTGTGAAATCTGTCATTCAGTGACAATATTTCATCTATTTAGGAAAGAAAAGGGATTCATGTTATTTAATTGAATGGTAATATTTTGACACCAGTTTGGATGTGGATCAAGGATTTGAAGTCAGAATGGGTGCAAACTGCCAAGCAGAGTGATTGACACATATTTTTAATGCAAATTTTGATTTTTGCCCATAAATGAAAGATGGGTGTTGGCATGTCTTTTGCATTTATACATCATTGCTGCTTAAATCAATCTGTGCATTGCGTTCTACCTTCAGGTGTTAAGATTTACTTTTAAGAGTGGAAGATCCTGGATTTTTCTAAGTTTGAAATCAATGGTTCATTGGTGAAAAAAAACCATAAGTCCTCAATTAAGTGTCAACAAAAAGGATTGAAGGTCCAGGACCTACATAACTGTAATTTTTAAAGGTCCTAGGTCAGAAAATGAGTCTTTTGTTTCAACCCATTCATTGTCACTTTGAGAGAGGGTGCATGTCTGCTTTGTTCCTGGATTTCACTTCTTTTAAAGATCAAGGAGTACCATTAAAAAAAAAACATTTAATACTTGTAAAATATCCAGGGATACAGGCAATCATTTGCTGTTTTTTGCCAAAATTTTACACAAAATTAACAATATTTTTCAAAAGAGGGGGTTCCAACCCTTTGAACCCTCCTCCTGGATCTGCCACTGTTTTTGTTAATTTTTGCCTTTAAAGCCTTATAAAACTACTTTAACCCTACCGCAGATTTGCACCTGTCCACAGTCAGAAGGTGTTTGTCATTAGTGTCTTGGTGTCGTTATTTGACTTCTTAGTTTATTTTGAAGAAGTGTCGTAGATCTGTTTAACAATGGATTTTATTACTTTTGTTGTCGGGGCCTTTCAGAGCTTACTTAAAGGTATGTTTATGCTTATTGAAGATCTTTTGGTGATTTCTGTAAGTAATTACTATTTTTATAAAGGTTTACAATGGTGCACTTGTTGTGTTTCATCATATCTGTTCCTTTTTCTACTGAATAATAGAAAATGAATAAATGAATAACATATTGTGGAAATTGATTATGATAAATTGTTACAGGGTGCTTGTCACAGCTCTTGTCTAAACTACTACCCCTGATTACTTCAATTTACACCATGGACTCAACTAATTGTATAACTGTCAAACTCTTAGATGTTTTCTATGGGAACAACAAAATCATAAAAAAAGTGTTTTCCTGTAAAGGGCATTACATTGTGATACTACATAATCTATGATACATGTATATATGTTCTTAAAGCTTTCTTTATATCTAGCCAATAATGGGATGAAATCAAAGTAAAACTGGTCCTTTAAAAGGATTTTAATCAGCAATGTAAACAGAAATTTGTACAGCATGAATACTAGTGACATTGGAAAATGACTTTTATTTTTTGTTGACATTCTACCTTTTCTTTACTTGAATTTTTTGACAGTGTTCATATTTGTTTACAGACGAAGCAGTGAGTGTCAGTATGTTACTAATTGGAGAGAAGGATAGAACCAGCTAATGGTTATCTAATGTGGATTAATACATAGAGGCTGATTTTACTGCGATAGATCGGGGTTTGTTGTATTAAGTTTTTATTTCATGACTCAGATAGTTTTCTATTCTTAAAGATGCAATAAGGTAAAAAGGTATCACTCAGGAACTAGAAGAAATTTATTTTTGTATTAATGCACATTTTTTTTAATATGTTTGAAGGGATTAAGGTTTACTATGAATCATATCTGTTTATTGTTAGACTTGTGGAAGGTATGGATAGTACAATAAAATATGACAGGTAAACTAGATGTAATAGCATTGTCTCATTTAGTTTCCTGCCATTTCCACTTAATAAACTGAGTACATTTATATGTGCATGCAATCATTTAACCTTAAAGATTTAGGAGTAAGGGTCCTAAAGTGGCTGAAAGAATGGTTTCTTCATTATACTAATGCCTAGGTTATAGTGTAAAGAAGGAAAAACATATTTTAACAACATAACAACTTATTTATTTCAGTTTTGTTGACAGAATGAGGGCCAAAGGAAAGCAAGTGCTTAGTATTATAGTTTTTATTATATTTTTTGTGCTGGTCTACCTGTTCTATGCTGACAAATTCACTTTTCAATGGACAACGAAAAAAAGTGAGGAAGATATGTTGGGGTCCTCTTTGGGACCACCGACAGCAGAACAAACAATTGGAAAAGTTATCACAAGGAACCAAAATGGCTGGACCATTGACAATGTTGTTTGTAAGAAAAACTATGATTTTGTGCTTGCTCATCTGAAAAGTCCTCCACACACACCAATATTTGTTTACTCCGCCAAAGAAGATGTTTGGGTTTCTGGAAATATCATACGTGATGGTCAATGGGAAGGTGGATTGGTGCAAAAAATTTTAGGCCTAATGCAGAAACATCCTAATGCTATTTTCTTAGATCTTGGTGCTAATGTTGGTATGTTTTCAGTGTCCATTGCAGCACATGGATTTAGAACAATTGCAGTTGACTGTTTGGAAGGAAATGTCATGCGCTTGTGCGCATCAATGAAAGCAGCTAAGTTAACAGATAAAATGACTGTTGTTTACAATGCGTTGTCTCATACTCATGAAAAAGTTTCTCTAGGTAAGCACAAAGGCAATGTTGGAGGTACCTTTGTCAAAGGAGGCACAGACTCTGATAAGGATTCTGTAAACACCATCTTCTTGGATGATCTACTAGAAATCTACTCATTTGATCAAGTGGTAATAAAAATGGATGTTGAAACTTATGAAGCAAATGTTTTAAAAGGTGCTTATAATTTTTTTAAGACAGTTAAAGTTCATGCATTATTAATGGAGTTTGTTGCTCATAGAAACAAGGATAGTGGAAGATTTATTGCTGACTTTTTGACTTCTCATGGATTAGAACCAAATGTCCCAGAGAGTGTCAAAAGTGATTATTCTAAATGGGGAGGTGATGTTCTATTTTTACGCAATGAAAAGTCATCTGCAGTGCTTCACTCTACAACTACTACTGCTACTAGTACTCAGAATGTGGTAACAATAAATAATCCAGAACAAGCATTCGGTAAAGTCATAGCACATACAAATGGAAAGTGGATCTCTGATGAAAATTTTTGTCCAAGTGATACTAGTCGTTTCGTTAGTGCACGATTAGGCCATCCCTATAATGTACCAATATTTGTTTATACTGCCAAAGAAGATCAGTGGATTTCAGGGCGGATCATTAATGGTGGGGTATGGGAGGATGATTTGGTGAACAAGATAATTACACAAGTGAACAGCTATCCTGAAGCTTTTTTCATAGACATTGGAGCAAATATTGGTGTATACACCATGGCTGTTGCAAGCCGTAATAGGAAAGTTATTAGTGTTGACTGTTTGAGAAAAAATCTTGATAGGTTATGTAACTCTGTTAGAACTGCTGGCTTTACTGATCGAGTCTCTATTGTAAATAATGCTCTCTCTAGTGAGAGAACAACCTTTTCTCTTGGGTCTTATGAAGGAAATGTAGGAGGTACCTATCTAAAAAAATCCTCAGATGGAAGCGATGTTGTACATAGCATCTTGTTAGATGACTTGTTGACACTGTTTCCACTGAAAGAAGCTGTTATCAAAATGGATGTAGAAACCCACGAGGATAGTGTTCTGAAAGGGGCCAGTAAATTCTTCAAAGATGTAAAAGTTCAGTTTATTATGTTGGAATTTGTAGCTCATAAGGGAAAAGAAAGTGGTAGATTCATAAAAGACTTTTTTGAACAAAATGAAATGGAACCAATTTTACCATTATCAGCAAATTTAGAAGACACCAAAACTTGGCCAAATGAAGTTTCATTTAGGAGGAAAAAAGGACCATCAAAAAATTCAATACAAGAACAGACAACTCATGCAAACCAAGAAGGTAATCATAATGAAATTTCACAAGTAAATCCATCTAATAAAAAAATTATAAAATCAGAAAAACAGGCAATGGGCAAAGTCATTTCAAGGTCAGGATATACACAAGAATGGACAGAATCAAACATATCATGTCAAGTCCAAAGTCACTTTATCCGTGCCAATTTAAACCGAGATCCTTCAACGACTATATTTGTTTATTCCAAGACGGAGGACAAATGGGTATCGGGTAGCATCATAGCAAATGGAAACTGGGAATATGACCTAGTACAGAAAATTATATCTGAGTTTAGACAATTTCCTGATGCAACTTTTCTAGATGTGGGTGCTAATGTTGGTATGTTTTCACTTACTCTTGCTAAGCTTGGAAAAAAAGTCATAGCATTTGAATGTTTGAAAGGAAATGTTGAACGATTGTGTGCCTCTATGAAAAATAATCCAGGTTTTGAGGAGAGAATGACTATAGTATACAATGCCTTGTCAAATAAGCGTGAAAAAGTAACTCTAGGTACTCATAGTGGTAATGTAGGGGGTACTTATGTGAAGAAACTAGACCCAGAGGTCTCTAATGTTAATATTATACAGACTGCTAGGTTGGATGACATATTAGAGTTATTTGTTTTGAAAAAAGTAATTATGAAAATGGATGTTGAAACTTATGAGGCAAAAGTTTTGGAGGGAGCTCAGAACTTTTTTAACAATGTTGAAGTTGAAGCAGTTTTAATGGAGTTTGTAGCACACCGAGGTAAAGACTCTGGAAAATATATTATAGAGTTCTTTGAGAAACATAAAATGTACCCCGTATTGAGTCCGGGAATGGACAGACATGATACAAATACTTGGAAAAAAGGGGAAGTCATGTTTAAAAGGCAACATAACTAATTAGGGTTATAGCATTGTGTTTAGTTTTTTCATTGTTGTATTTTACTCAGGCCAGGTCTCAACAGATATTTTTGTTGAGGAAAAATCCTCACTTGTCAATTTTCAGAATTTTATCATTGAAGAATACATTGATCAAATACTGTAAAAAAAGCTTTTTTGAAACCATCAATTTGTATTTTACAAATACATGTATATATGATGCCATCAAGTTAGCTTCATTATCTTTTTATCACATTAGGCTGTGACTGAAAATATTTGAATTGCATTTTTGCTGTACCTTTTTTCAATTTATGTATATTATTATGTACATTGTACTTGTTACATGATATTGTTATTGTATTTTACTATGTACTTATTGTATGATATAAGAATTATTGTAGGATTACATAATAATGTATTGTCTGAAAATTTGGAATATATTTCCATGTAGTAGGTGTGTTCAATTAATTGTTACATAAACTTGCAAATTCAATATACATAAAATGTATCGACTACATGTGTTTGAGGAATCACATTCGTAGGTGTCAGTCTGTAAGAATCAGGCAGTGGGTGAAGCATGATAAACAAAAACTACCATTTTGAAAATTTGATTTTACTTAAAAAAAAAAAATAGGGAGAAAAAGCAAGATTTTCCATATTTCAAGAGCACATAACGCTTATCAAAAACCTAATTTTCCTAACATTCAATTCAAAAATTTCTTAACAAATCCAGTGATAAAGAGATCATGTAGTGGCCTTTTCATATAAAGGAATCATCCTTAAGTGAAATTATATTGTTAGATTAGTGGGGTTTTGACTTGCGTGTTTGCCTGATTCTTACAAATACCTACTCTAAAGTACTAGTCCATTTGAAATTTAGACACTGCCTATGGTAGAGGTGATTCATAGTGTAGAAAAAATACACCAAATAAAAGATGCTTTTCAGTCTATGTTTGCTATATTTTTATGTCATGATGGTCATCTGTTTTTTTTGTGAAAATGATACATTCATCTTCCGGCCACTAAAATCAACCAAATGAAATCAAAATCAGAAATGATAACACTTACAAAATGCAGATTTCATAGTCAATCTAAGTAATTTTTATCTTATAAGTGCAATAACAGATTGACAAACTATGAGTGGTCATGTGATCTGAGAGTGTTTCTGAATAAGGAAAAAAAGTAAATTTGGTGGCTTTTTGACATGCATGAATCACTTCCTGTCTTATTTTTATAAAGATTCACAATGCTTGCCATTAGCTACTAGCCCAAAGCTCAGGGCTAGTAAAAATTGATTTGGGCAAATGACATGATGTGTACTTTTCTTACAGTCTAGTTGAATCTTATACAGTCCTCTGTTATTCAGGTTTGTTGCTGAGAATTTTGAAGGACAGGACTGTATTCATTTGATATCCTACTTATTATGTAAAAAGCATAATCATTTGTCACATGTTTTTGAAGCATCATGAATAAGAAGCTTTATTTGTACCAGTGTAATATGGGAAGTTGTTTAAGTTGCTTACTGTGGAGATTGTTAAGTACTATTCCAGCTAAGAATCATGCAAACTGTGATATATGGTTGGAAAGCCTACATATTTTGATTTTTTATATTGTGTTAAAAGTGCTTAAGTAAACTGAAAACAACAAGGATTTTCATTGAAGCAGTGTTCATAAGAGATATAAATTATATAGAATGTTCTGTAGAATTCAAAATTAAGGGAGGTAACTCTGGCAGTGACACTATAAAAATACAGTAGAAACCATTTAATTTTCAATATAAGTTATCTCCCAAGAACAGACAGATTGGAATGAATGATTATACATTTCCACATATAGATCTATAAAGCAACTTAATGACAAGAAAAAAATATGTAGCCTTTTTTTAGGGTGTATTACATGTTGCAGAATTTGCATGATTCTTACAAAGTCTGCTACTTAATATAAGGGTGATATACAATAATAATGATCTATAATTTATATAATAAATAACAAATTGAGTACACCTTTTTGAATTACAAGTAACATCCAGCAGAAAGAGTGGCTTATTTTGAAAAAAAAAGTCAATTTGTTTTGACATTATGTCACCTTTCTCAGAATTTACATTTTGGCAAAGCAGAGATATAAGTACCTGTACAATGTATATACTTATTTTATTTTTATGAATATTCAGTTAAGGTAATTTTCTCAAAATAGTATATTTTTGTGCTTACAGGTTTTTATTGATCCTGTTTTTATAGCAAATAAAACAGTTAACTTCAGGCGATACATCTGGTCTTTCCTCATTTCTGCTTGGTATTTTCTGGAAGTTTTTTGAATTACCAGTTTATACACAATTTCATTATAGAGTATAATGCCTTTCTGTGCAATTGTTGAAGTATGTTCATACTGCATGTTTTTGATAAAGAGATCAGAATAGAGGAACAACACAGGTGCACATCTAGACATTTATGAAACAAAAAAATATATAAAATTGGGTTCTAGGCTGTCATTTGCTCATTTTGCCAAGATTGTGCTTGAAATCAACACCCCCCCCCCCAAAAAAAAACCAAAAAAAAAAACAGAATTTTTCCACTCGCTCTGTGTCTGCTACTTCTCTTATATGTTAATATACATAACATACTTAAAATAAGTTAAAAAAAATTACGGTGCTAACAAGAGCACAGGATTGGAAATAATCAATTGATGGGTGGCATTTACAATTTTTTCATATCCTTTTTAATAAAAAGTCATTTTAGTGCTTTTACATGCTGTGTCAGTTTAGATAAAAATAGCATTCCAATTTATGCGTACTTACTTGTTTTTGTCCTTTTATTTATTGTTGGGTGTAAATATTTTGTAGGACATCTCTAAACTATAGTAATGTAATTTATTTCTGACCATTGACATTTTATTCTGTTTTTTTTTTTTATACCCTTTGCATAGTAATAATGTGCAATGTATTTTCACTATTCTTGTCATCTTTATAAGCAGTTATAAAGCTTTGTAATTTACATGTATTAATATAACTTTTAAAAAATTTTAATTGATGTAATGTATATTCCTGCTTCATTGGTATCTTTTGCTTCTCTTATAGACATGCTTTTTTTTTTTTTTATAAAATTGTTGATTTTCTTGTATGTAACTCCTAATGTTTGTGTTCAGTCGATACAAGGTTGAATGTTAAATGTATTTTTTTCATTAAGACAAAGTATTGGTATTACCGGTATTGTATTATTGCACAAGGTTTTCCTTATTGGCTTAGTTATTGTTCCAAGGCTAGCCATATTGCTACCTCACCTCACTTATCCTCTTCGTCGCCAGTGGGATATATGGCCGCAACAAGTAGCCATATTGCTAGCCAAGGACCAATAATTCAGCCAATATGGAAATCCTTATGCAGTTATACCTTTATTGACTAACTAGTTCAATATGTCATATTGACCTTGGCCAATATAGATTTTAACCAGGCCAATATGACGTATTGGATGGCTAAATCCTGTATTGCCATACTTTTGTATTTTGTATTGTATTGGAAGTTTTGATCATATTTAGATTAGTATTCGAACGTTAGTCAATAATATATTTATTATGTTACTTAAAGTATGTAAATTGAATAATCGAGTTTAGCTATTTTTAGTAATTTTCTTTTTTTATATATATATTGTATTATTTGGAATAGAAGTCTGTCATTGTAATATTCTTTTTTATATATTATTGTGAAGAGGATGATTTAGACTATATTTACCCCAGAGGTCAGTAGTGGTGCTGTGTTGAATCAATTTTTTCTAAATTTTTGAAGACCAAAAGTTTTATATGTCTGAACCTCTGTCAGATGTACCTTTTATGTTATTGTGCTCATTTTTGTTGCAATTTTCACTGGATCTTATGATTTAATTAAAAGTTTATTCCAGTCAATCTGATGATGAAAATGAAATATTTTATAAAGTTGTATGTTGGATTGGGTTTTAATGTAAGAACTTGCATTCCTGCAGTCAAAATGAAATCACCACTATATTATGAATTAGAACAGTGAATTTACATTTACCCCTCATTTGAATAAGAAGATTTAAAACAACTCTCCTTTTCAGAACCAAGTTTTTTTAGGTCTAAGCTTTTCTATACAGTCTTCTTCTTTTGCTACATGACAGAAACATTATTATTGAATGAGAATGGCAATTTTTCAGCATTGTTAGACAACTTTGTTTTACTTTGAATGAATTTGTACCAATGCATTTTGAAGGCCATTTTATGCATATGAATGAAGGTATTTAAATTTAAATGAATTTTGTATTATGTGTATATTATTGATATGCTCTGATTTATGCATAATGGCTAGACTTTCACAACAGATTTGAATATATTTGTTTATTTTTTCTATTCATCCTGTTTTATACTTATTAGCTCGCCTGAACCGAGGTTCATTTAAGCTAATGTCATCACATTGTGTGTACTGTGATATGTTTTCATTATTGATTAGGTTGTCAGATGTAAAACATTTCCACTACTTTTTAAGGTTGCGATACCAATTTCAACCTATTTCTCATAACACAGTTGCTGATCCAGATGGGGGGTTCACAGGGTTGGCAACACCCTTTTTATTGGAAAATTTGTCATTTTCGTTAGTTAAATTGACAAAAATGACAAATAATGTCCTAGCACCCCCTTTTTAGCTCACCTGGCTCAAGGCCATGTCAGCTGTTGCCATCACTTGGCGTCCGTCTCCGTCGTCATCTTCTGTTAACAATTTTTCAAAAATCTTCTCCTCTGAAACTACTGAGCAGAATTATATGAAACTTTGCACATATGTTCCTTAGGAATCCTTAGGTTGTGTTTAGATTTTTGATCCGTCAAAAAACATGGCGGCCATTACTAAAAATAGAACATAGGGGTCAGACTACTTTCTCACATATATCTTCAAAACTATCAGGTTTAGCCAAATTCTGACTAGGTAAAAGTGTTCAGCATGACGAGGTCTATTTGTGGTCAAATTTTCATATTAATCTAGCCATTTAGGAGTTATTGCCCTTTTTCGGCGTTTTTTGCTACTTTTAATGTTATTTTTTTCAAAATTCTTCTCCTCTGACACTACTTGACCATTGGACCTAAACTTGGTATGAATGTTCCTTTGGGTGTCTTGCTCAAAAGTTATGTTTATTTTTTTGATCCTTCATAAAATATGGCCGTCGTTACTAAAAGTAGAACATAGAGCTCAGACTGCAGTTTATCACATATATCTCCAAAACCTTTAGGTTTAGCCACATATGCTGACATGGGGTAAAAGTGTTTAGCATGATGATATCTATCTGTGGTCAAATTTTCATTTTGATCTGTTAAGCCATGTAATGATCCTGATGATAATTCCAACCAAAGTCTTCTTGAGTCAAAATTGTGAGACAACTACTTAAGTTTATTGCCATTGGTAGACAAAATTTAATCAGGTGAGCCATTCAGGCTCCTGGGAGCCTCTTGTTCTGAGAAACCCCGGCTGGCACCCCTCCTTTTCAAAGTGTGTGGATCCGCCCCTGTAACAATGTGGTGATTGGGATGAAAAATGAATGTGAATTTGACATCCATTCGAAAGTGCTCTACATTTTCTTTTGGTCAAAATTCCAGAACTATTTAGGGTAATAGTTAACTCCCCTTGCGCGCCATTACTGTTGTTGGTGTCCAATATAAAAGCAATAGTGGATAGAAACTGGCGACACGTTCCGTATGGCCATGTCTTTTAGTATCTTTAACTTTTCTTTAAATTGTTCATTTTAATGAATCCATTTTGTTTTGTTTTCATATACACCAACTTTCAGTATTTTGTGAAAGTTTATAACTTGACTTAGTAATATAAAGAAAATCAAGACATGCTTTCCAGGTGTGCTATTCATGCTCCTTGGAGCATCAGATAATACTGCCACCCAAAAAAACAACAAAAAAAACATGATTACTTTCAGCATATATCATATTATTATCATTTGATTGCATAATGCTATTTTGTTCAAGGTTTGACCCGAACTAACTAGTCCAGGCTATATACATGTATGTCGTACTCATCTTTAAGAACTTAAATCAGCTTGACATTTATAATATATATATATATATATTTACCCACCTTAGTGATATATATAGTAATATCAGCAAGTCTATTTTTATTCTGACAACTTGCATTGTTAGTAGAAAAAAATGTGTGCTGAAAATCCTTGTAATTTAGAAGGACTTAAATGTGTCTATAATTAAATTTGTTGCAAGATAGGGGCCAGGCATAAAGCCCAAGACATTAAGTAACATCGGTCTTTGCAAATATTACATTATGTGCCATAATTGTGCTAGAGCATCGTATATCATAACTGGAATTCGCTGCAGCTATGTGCCAGATGCTTAATTGCTTTATTGGCGAGGGATATTTAGATTGTTTGGTACTACTGCAAGTTTTGTGTGGCGCTGTCGTGTTTTATAGACATTTGTTATCAGGACAATATACGTGTATATATCTTCATGCAATTGTTTTACAATAGTTAATACTCAATAATTATTAATGTGATAAGAGCCGGGTTGTAACTTGAACGGTTTAGGAATTAGGGTCCAAAACAGACATTTTTCTTATGTCAATTGGTAAAAGCTTATGAATTTTGCTGACATTTGTACCACAACGTTCCATACCACGAAGGGAATATTTGATGAATCTAAAGGGATGTGGCCCTTACCTTTTAGGAATAAGAGGCCTGAAATGGGTAAGAGATAAATGTTTTTGTATGAGTTTCTTAGTGTCTAATTATATTCTTTAATCGCTTAAATTTTAGCCAAAATATTATGTTATTACCACGATCCCAGAATGTCGCAACTCTGCTGTCGTATCAAGCTGCACATGCGCTATATTATGCGATACATTTGATTAAACTGTAGCTGTTTCATTTGAATGATTGACATTGTAAACTTTTATGACTTTTGCCTACGAGATTCACTATTCATGTTGTCATCATTGTGTGGGTGTGGTTGAAATGTTTAGTGGGAATGATATTTGGGCATTTAATTTGTAATTGAAAGACAGTAGTGCTAAACAGAAAGTAAAAGGTTGTCATAAAATAAAATACTTTCTTCTGAGCATTTGTTTTTTTTATGATCTCCGTCCGCCCGCCCGTTACATTTTTCTCTGAATGATTTATCAGCTTCTATAGGATGAAGTGCTTAGGTTTTGGGTACATTGCTTTTGCCTGTTGGATTTGAACCGTGTCTCTCCTTTCCACGTTCTTCGCTTATCTATTTACTGTTTACTGTACGATCTATTTGGACAGAAATGGATGAGTGGGGTATTCTGATCACGACGTAGCGTGCAACATCAATATGATCGTATAGTTTATAAGGGGAAGCTTGTATCATTCATACAAAAACAAAAATAAAACTAATGGTAGTGTCGTGTGATGGATACTTCTTTCAATTAAAGCCCACTTAGCCGACAAATGGACAAGATGTAATACCAGGAATCAATGGCATTGATGATTTTACTGAATCTCAAAGATCGTTTAATTTTAGGTAGATATCACAAAACATTACAAACACAAGTTTTAAAATCATGATAATTTTAAAATCTTGTTCTGATGTCTCCTTTGCCAGATCTGTATTTCAAAAAAAAATCGATTTGTCGGAGAAAAGCATGTCTTAATGTGACCAATTATCATTGGTTATATGTTAAAAAGGAGGCCGATAATGCATTTTGTGGTAGCGAACATTGATTGTTCATCATTCTAAAGCGTTTGTGAAGTGGACATGCAGCAAACAATTGGTAAAATATTCTCTAGTCTGGTCCTTTGAATAGATTTACGCTATATTTACTGTAAACGCATATTTTTTGCGGCTGATAATCACGGATTCTGTGAAGTCAACTTAATCACGGATATCGATTATCGCGGTTTCAAAAAAAACTACAATATAGTATTACAAGTCATTTTTTTCCGCTTTTGTGTTCACCGCGAAAATATCTAAAATTATTACTTACATGGTAAGTGGTGTACTCTCGTTTATCATCACTTTGGCAAATAAAACAAATTAAATATTTATCAAAAATTGATTTTTCTTTGTGATCATACAGAAAACTTGAAAATAAAGTTAGTTTTCAAGCACATGTATCAAACCAAATTGCACTTTATATGCGAAGCTTGTTCCACCCGGAACTCCTCGTGTTATCCAGTACTTTTTTTTTTTTAATTTTTTGTTAATCTCTCTTATTTATAAGTCTGTAATTATTCCACTCACTCAATATAAGGGTTGATGAGTTATACGGATGTATACTAAAACGACTGACAACGATAGAAGATGCTGCATACTGTAATGACGTACCAATTAGTATGAATTTTCGGTAATAAATAAACCCAACGGCATTTCCCCCACAGAAACAGAAGGTTGTGAAGGATGACATGATAAACAGTGGGACCGCAACAAGACCCTGAAGTTTCCTATATGTACATGGCATGTAACTTCTGAAATTAAATAAAATAATTTATTGCATATACGAACATTAAAAAATCACAAGTTTTCTTACAGAATCAAAGTCAACCGGGTCGATATATTCTATATTAATGCCGAAGAATTAACGTGGAAGAATCATTTCAGAACTTTTTTTTTCATTGCACAAACTACCAGACTAAAGACGAATAATTCTTGTAATTTAATTAATCACATTTCATTAAAAGAAAAGTGCATAGGTCCTTCGATTTCTACTTAAATTGACCAGAAACAATCAACTTTTCGTGTTTATATGTAAGCGATACATCATTGACCTGCCGGTAAAACATAATAACTGATAATGTCAGTTCGGTCTAGTTATTTTTTGTATTTTCAGTTACTATGTTATACAGTTGTGTATTGATTTTTAATGTTTCCACGGTCTTATGCTCCGCGAGCGTTTCGATAAAAGCAGAGGATGCTTACCCTACCATTGCACCTGGTTCATAATCCAAGTTTTTATTGGAGTCCGCGTTGCTCTTTATTTTTGGATCTACGTACGTGATATTTTGTTTTTGTTTGTTTTTCATATTCTTTGTTGTATGGGTCTATTTGCATTGTTTAGTCATTATTTCTGGATTATATTCTTTTTCTCAAGGTCCGAATCCTGGTTCCCTTGATTTCCCTTTCATACTCAAGAGATATATATTTAATGTAGTGTTACTACATGTAGTTAGCTTTGTCACTGGGAGAGCCATTTCGACAAAAATGCACTTACAATTCTGTCAACTACAGGTTGATGATCTATCCATGTGCCTAAAACCTCCAGTAAAATACCCATGAAATTAAATGGCGTCCATAGAAAGATGTGATATTCTAAACCATGCCATATGTAGAGAAAGATGAAACAGGCTTAGTTTACGTGGCAGGTTACCTCTTCCTCCACCGAATGGAATATAAATATACCTAAAATCGCAGAAAGTTCTTTCATATATGTTTTTTTTTTTTTTCTTAAATTAAAATTATATTTCATTTCTTCGGTAGGAAAGAATTTTTATGATTTATGGAAAAATGAACAATTTTTAAAAGCTGAACATATTTGAAAAAAATACCACCCAAAAAAATCCTTGTGCCGTAAATGAGTTTCAATGAGCAACCTCTTATCAGCAGCATTAAACCCTAAAATAAATTTTATATAAAAAATACTCAAAAACCAGAAACATCGAAATTAAAAGTAAAATCCAGCACCAAGAAGTTCTTCCATGTGCAATACAAAGAATGAATCATATCTGCTTTAGTGCTCTCGAATTTCAAAATCTAAAATTGCAGTTAGACGTAGCAACGTATTCTACAAACAGGAACATTTGCTTTACTACAAAAACAATTACTGACCAAAGTGACATGTATTAGTCGCAAATTATATACTGCGTAACAATTATGCTATATTTTTGACATTCAATATAAAATCCGGAAACTATATATAGGCTAGATGTCTATTATAAAACACAAACAACAAACCTTTTTATAAAACTGTACATCCCTCGATCAAAATACCTAAAACAATAAGTAGTAAAGGTTTTTTTTTTAAACCCCAAAGCCGGGATTTGATTATTTGAGCAATGATGTTTCTAATTTTCTTACAAGATGTGTATCTTGACTTGTCTAAACCACTTTATTTCGTATAAGTTGTTAAAAAATAGAGAGAAACATGCCTTATACTTCATTTTTTATTAATTCAAATCCAAACATTAAGAATAGATTTATAATAAAAACGTTCTACAATCGTCGTTTTATGACGTAACAGTACCAAACCAGGTTATACAAAATTATTTGGTATACTCAATGAGAACCAACCAATCAGAAGGATTGTTACAAAACAAATAAAATTATGGTAATGTGATAAATATTGATTATCCTACAAAACAAGTTACACTCTAAACATTGACGTACTCCCAAACAGATAGAGTGGGGAAACCCTCTCGGACCCAGGTGGGGTCTGGGAGTAGACCACAGCGTCAACACAGAAGCCCAGCCGCTAGTAGAACATACTCTGACCGAGTGTTTCGGTCAGGTACCCCGAAGGCTGGGCTCCGCCACCAACACCAGTTGGTTCTACTGACCCACTAACATCGACCTTGAGAGGCATGTATTGGTATTCAAGGTCGTTAAAAATCCCCAATCATAAAAACGAGTTATCGACTGGTTCCAGGTTAGTATATCGGTGTTGATTTCGTTGATTTATAAGTGGAAGATGAAGGTATTATGTTTTCCTTAGATTTGTACGTAGAATGGACTATAATTATTTTAAGAGCAATGTATATGTAGACTGGACTATAGTTTTTTTTATGAGCACCGTCTGTATGTAGAATGGACTATAGTTGTTTTTTTTTAAAGCAACGTTTGTCTGCAGTGTTTTCCTTGTATCTTGGATAATCTCCGCCATTAACATTGTCTGTATTTTATACGGATTGAAACATAATAAAGCGTATATAATATACATAAATGATACCCCTATTCTAAGTAGAAAGTTAAAAAACTTACGTAAGCTTCTACATGTCAGAATATTAATATATATATTTTGGTCCGTCTGGTGGGTCCATGCCACACGCCCTCGCCACCACTGTTGGCAGGCCAAACATCACAGTATATTTTATCATGAAGAATTGACCTTGGCAGTAACCTATTCCATACAGTGCCCATAAATTCATATCCCTCAATAAACAAGTTGCGTTGTAGTGCATTGAAGTAGACAAATAAAGAACGAACTCAATAAAAAATGCCCAGAAAACACATCTCAAGGCAAGATATGATCCTGTCTCCTTTAAACGACTGTTCTCTCAATTCATTAATCTTATGTATGGACAAAAATGTTACGGATGAAATGCGGAAACACAAAATATATTTCAGTTAAATTCTGCAATTATTACACATAATAATGATTCAATCATTCAGTGGCATCAGTATGGTCAATCTCCCAACAAACTGAATAATTGAAAACAAAAAAAAACAAACAAACAAACAAACAAACAAACAAAACAAAACAAAAAAAAAAAAAAAACAACAACAACAACAAAGAGTCGTTTTACTGTTTTTTTTTTTTCAGAAATGTTTGAAGCATTGGTTTTGTTAATTGACAAACTGATCTCGTCAATTAAAAGAACAACCAGTGGAATAAACAAGTTTTCCAACTGAGCGTGTATTCTATTTTCAAAGTAAAACACGTGAATAAATCTATTGAAAAGTGGAAGATTCAAAAACATACCAGTTCTGGAAATACATAAACTCCAAATCAACAACGTTATTGAATAGGGCAATGGTAAGTGTGTTGGTGGCTCCACTTTTTCAAGTTTTTGGCATTTTTTGGACAAAACTGAGCATGCTCATCAACTGAACACAAAAATGTCTCTTCGTATTTTACTTCATTAATTCCCTTAGCAAGTAACCAATGGTAACGGTTGTGAATTTAGAGTTTGGACAACGTCAAAAACCATCGCATTGGTATATTACGCTTACTTGTTTAGAAAACTCATCATAGGTAATAATACGACCAGTAAGGAAAAGTGGAAAATAAAATATATAGACAAAACCATCCAGTAGTGAGAATTTCATCTTCTCATCCCCCTTCTCCTGGCCCACAGTTCTTTCATTTTTGTTATCGTTCACGGCCGGATCCATTGAACATTTTTCCAGACAAAAACTTGTATATCTTAGATGTGCCAACGCTAATGTAAACATTAGAATAAAGCATGTTTCTTCATTCGTTCCAGGATTGAGTTGCCTCTGGAATAAAGGGTAGATTTAACAATTAATCATTGTTTTGTAAGTTTATATACATGTACATGTATGAATCCAGCAGGCGGTAATGCGCTAAATATTTTAATTCAACTATTCTAGAGGTTGTCTATCAAGCTATTTTCTGACGCGGTGCCGTTGGAGTATGGTGGTACAAAATTCCAACCTTTTATGTTATAAGTTTATACTTAGAATAAACGATATTAGTTTCTGAAATGCATTCAAAACCCGAAAATAAAACGCTTGACACGAATGATACTTACATATAGAAAATAAAAATGGCGGGAAAAATTTTACTACTCAGTAATCATAAAATGACTCAATTTTCTTCACAATCTTGTATCTGCATCATAAAGAGTATATGGATTGCATCTTGTGCATTTGATGTATTTCAGTGATGAAAAGTTGCGCAATATTTGTCAATGGCTTTACAGAGTTGTTGTTAAACCTTTACATAATATACTGAGTAAATTTTGTACTAGTATTCATGTTGCTTAAATGAAAATATTTTAATTCATATCAAATTACTCACCATCCAAGATATAGAAGGTTCAAAATTCAGTGTCGAAATTAATAATATAGAGAAAATCCACACCAAAGGTTTCGACCTACTGTAGCTGGCAATGACAAACATTAAAACAGAATGAGCACAGACTAGCAACAGCGACCTCCAACCTAAAATGTTTGTCAGGAAAAACCATAGAAAATATCAAACTAACATTTCTCCTATGTACCTGAAATACCAACAGGTGTTGGTATTGTAAGAAGAGTGGTATTCTTTTTATCAAACAGTCTTAATGAAAAGGGAAAGTAAATGCGACCAAACACTCACGTTATGAGCGCAGGAAAAAAAATTATTGTCATTGTGCGAAGTTCTATATTTGATTAAAGTAAAGCCATCAAATAAAGCAAACACTTACCAATGAGAGACGATGTACAGCAAAATGGTCCAAAGCAATATAAGCCAGAAACCAGTGACCAGTTGACCAAAACGGTAGAAAAAATGCCATTCATAATTTGAAATATCCTACAGACAAAACGAAATTAATCTATAGGTATTATGTTAAAGAATAAAAAATTACTTAGTCCAGCAGTTATGATGAATATCAGACTTACTTATCTTGAGTTTCGCAAATTGTTCAGTGTGAAGAGAGTGGGGTATCACCTATTGAACTTTATTTTCAGTTTTTTTTTATAAGTTTAAATATGTTTTGGTTGAATTATTGAAAAATATTTTTGGTATTCACAAACCAATCAGAAAATAGTTGAGACGCAAAAATTACTAAAATCTTGTCTTTTGTCAATGCATTAAATCTTATTGTGAACATTAAATAAAACATCACTGTTGTCTAGAATTGCAGAATGGCGGGATGAAAATTGCAGGCTAGCTAGTTCTAAATTGTATATAATTGGACAGTCAACTGCGAACCAAATCTTCGAAAAGTCTGTTTTGATAAGCAGTTGTTTCTGTAATGATGTATACTAAGTAACATTTTAAATTTGTATTGTACAATGTTCTACATTATCACCAGATGTTCAAAATTTCGCAACGTAGTACCAAATATACTGCCGTTGTGATTGTTGGGAGAAATTGGTATTTGAATCTTTGTTCAGAAACCCCCCCCCCCCAAAAAAAAAAAAAAATAAATAAATGAATAAATCAAATCAAATAAAAAACAAAGAAAACAAAAAAAAAAAGAAGAAAAAACAAAAACATGAAAATCTTATTTTTTTTTAAATGACAACTGTTTGACTAAGTAAAAGAGAGTGGAAAGATGACACTGGTTTAATTTACTTAATTATTTAACTTTTCTGTTGTTTTCTATTTAAGAAATAAATCTTATCATTGTCTTACAACGGGCTGGCCATTTATGTCGCTTTGTTTTACCCGAGCGATAGCGAGGAGTTAAATAACGACATAAATGGAGTTTCCCTGATTTATTTCACCCCGTGCAGGTCCGGGTGTCAAAAGAATAGGCCTGCAGCAGCGCTAAGCTTGTCGTAAAAAGCGACTAAATAGTGCTCAGAACCCTAGCCGGGGACTAGGGCACTCTGCCCACAGAGCAACTGGGATGTGTGCCCCAGGTGGTGGAATGGGGTACCCCTGGCGTGTTACATGTCAGACTATAATACGGAAAACCTGACCGCAAACCATAGTGGTGCACCGTGTTGGGAAAGATGCCACGTTCCTCGCACGTTAAAGAACCCTACCGTGGTATTCTCCCGGAGTAGGAACCATAGGGCTCCGCCACAGGAGGCTAAATTGCCCGATCCTACCCACCTCTCCCTATTTCCAGTGGCAATCAAAATTTGTCGACCCCATTGTCCTTGTGTCCCACCCCTTTTTCATTTCATTTCACCATCATTTCATGTTCATTTTATCACCAATTTCATGTTCATCGTCTGAATATAGCTGAAATATTGCTGCTCGGACGTTAAACCCGAACAAACAAACAAACTGATTTATTTCGATTCTTAAAGGACTAGTTTTTTTCATACTTTTGAATTGACGCAGCCTATGTGTTGCACGAAATATTGGTCATGTGTTCATCACTTTTTTTACCATGGGTGTGGTTTAAAGAGCTTTGAAACACGTCATATTAGAAAAAGGTATCCTGAATCCACGATGTTTAACTTAAAGCGGCTGTTTAATTTAAAGTGGCTCGTGGTCTACTTCAACATATTTGTAATGAAAGCTGGGGATGCTAAAAATATTAACTAATTTGAATGTTGCAAAGAGAAAAATGATGCATTTTGGCATCGCTTCGACTAACGGAAGTTAAAATTCTATTATGCATGATCTTTGACCGCTTGTAGTAATGTAAGAAAGCAGAAATATCAAAAGCAACAGCCTTTTTAAAATGTATACTTACATATGAAATCACCGTCCCCTGAGAAATACGCTCGCCGAAAAAAACCCCAAAAAAACAGGTGCAATTTCTTTTTATCTCTGTACATGAACGCGCACTCACAATTAATTAAGGATGAAACCCACACGGAAGTGTACACAAGTGACATCAACGAGTCCACGATCAGTTAACGTACAAGCCAAGTATATTGCTCATCTTGATAAAAATAAACATTCTTGCACGCGAAAAATAAAGTGTCGATTGAGGGAAATTTTGAAAAAAAAACGCAGACAAGAACATAGAAAGAGGAAGAATAAAGTTACACACGTTTGAGTACTTTGAAACGAGAAATACTAATCACGCTATACGAGGGAGTAAACTAAGATATCTGAGAGAGAGAGAAGTATTTGTTTCCTGCAAAACATTCTCTCACCGTTGGTTTTTGAGAACCATTTAGGAACTGCAGAAGTCATCCCAGTTTTTTTTGTGGGAGTTCATATTGTAAGTGCTCAATTTTTCTTTCTTTTGTGGTGTCTTGTTTTCCAATCTTCAGTTTTTTGAAAAATATTTCATTGTATTTAGTCTGTTCTAGGTCATCTTTCTTTCCAGTTTTCACGTTAAGGCCCTAGTTCCAAAATGTGTGACGTTCGAAATTCACTCTAGAACCGACTGTGTGTAGCTTGATATAGGCAATGTATCTCTGAACATTCCTTCTACATTTTTACCGATATTTCTAATTCTTGGACATACTTATCAGGAACATTTCTTCTTCAGTATAAGATGTCGGAATTTTTATCCTCTTTGTCGTCAGGCACCACTCCTGTCGTTATACTATTTTTACGAGAGTGATGAAACAAAAAAAAACAAAAAAAATTCAGAAAGACAAAACGAATGTTTTAAAAAGAATTCCGCTGCAGTCCAGGTAGCATCCAAGCTCCGAACAGCGCCTGACGTTCAAAATTCACTCTAGTTAGAGAGAAAATGAACGTCTGCCGTTTCGTGGAGCTTGAGACAGTACTTCATACAAATATACCTCTTTCTGGGCATTGTTTGTAACACCCCAGATGATACCAATCTCCGAACAGCGCCTGACGTTCAAAATTCACTCTAGTTAGAGAGAAAATGAACGTCTGCCGTTTCGTGGAGCTTGAGACAGTATTTCATACAAACATACCACTTTTTGGGCATTGTTTGTAACATCCAAGATAATACCAATCTCCGAACAGCGTCTGACTTTCAAAAGTCACTCTAGTAATTAAGGGAGAAAACGAACGTCTGCCGCTGCATGGAACATGGGTAACATCAAGCAGGGAACTACACATCATAGACCTGTAATTTAATTTTATCATAGGTCTCTGACATCATACAAAATGCTTTTTAAAGACAACACAAGTGTGGAGTTCGAAGAAAGTTATCTAAACAATGGTGAAAATAAGCGTAAAACATCTTGTAGAAAGGGTATATACATACGCCTCTAACCGACAAAACAAGTTAATATAGTGGGACTACACTTTTTTTTACTAAGACATATAAATATCCTATCTGACACGGAGTTAGATAATGTTACCAAAACCTACAACCTTCAGTTTCACAACCCAGACTCCATAAAAATTGTGAGCATGGACCAGGTTGGTTTAACTTGATACTCCCCCTTTCGAGTAGCTCATCTGAGGTACAACAAGGAAGAGGAGAAAATATACTAGGAATAATCTGTCTTCATAATGGAGATGTAACACAGGTCATAACTAAAATCAGCTTAGAAACTGCCAGAAACAAGTTTCAGGTATCGCTAAGTGACCGTTTCTTCAGCTGGATGTACTTTATAAAATGCAAATACTTAAATCAGCCTTATTAATGTTGAAAACCTCGCGTTCCTGCTCCAGACAGCCTGGTTATAGTACATGTTTATATTTTTAAAAGATCTCACAAATGAGAGATTTTCATACTGTAATCTTAAATATAAAATATATTTATAATGACATTCCAACAAATCTATTTTATAAAATTAATGATATTTTGAAGGGTGAGAACTTGGAATAGAATGCATATTTAGAAAACTTGACCTTTTAACAAGGTGGCTATACAATGAAATAAGAGAATCAGAATTCTGATTTTTGCAAATTAAATATATAAACATTACAATTAAATGTCAAAAAAAGTTTGTTATATGTGTTTTATTACCTAATAAACAATATGTTTATAATGAAAGCTTTAAGGTAAATACATCAATAATATTCTTTACATCAACTTTTAAGTAGCAGTCTTTATATAAAAAAGACAGTATGTCAAAATCCCACCAAATTATTTTTTATTTCTACTTAAGACACTGTTACAGACCACATAACCAGTTTTAATGGTCATTCAGTTGTTGCACTTTAGAGATAAAGACTATAGATTTTATATAAAATTAGCACTTTTCAAGTCTCAGAGTCATCATTCTTGGTTTTCTGTAAAATACAGATCCTGTTTACAAATAGGACTATATTTACATATAGATATGGTTTTATATAGAGTGAAAACTGTTGTTTATTCAGTGTCTCTTTTCACGCAGAATCATGCATTGTCATGCTACATGTAAGTACACCCACTTATACAGAAAGTTGATATCATAGCTTTGAACTCATGCCTAATCTATACAAAGCCACAATCCACAATTGATGTCAATCCGTCCTGTGGTAGCGAAAATTTCTCTATCATTCCATACAGTGAAAAATTGGAAAGTCCAACTAACAGGTAGTTGAAACTGTACAGCAATCAAAATTAATTATTTGTATTATACACAAAACAAGTTTAAAATCAATTAAGCCACTGAAAGCCAAAATAATCGCTACAGAATTTTGACGGACAAACAGAATGATGGATGGACAAGATAATTCAAGTATACCACCAACTCACTGAGTGGGGATATAAAAATATGTTTACAATGAAAGTTTTAAGCTTAATACATCAGCAACTTTCTATAAGTAAATAAGCAACTTTCTATAAGTAAATAAGTAACTTGAGATATAAAGTATCAGATTTTCTAAAAAATCAGACAGATGGTGATTCATGCTTGTCAAAAATCCATCAAATTTAATTTTATTTCTTGTTCATCTTTATAAAAATCAGGCAGGAGCTGATTCATGCTTGTAAAAAATCCACCAAATTCAGTTTTATTTCTTGTTCAGAAACTGTTATAGATCACATAACCAGTCCTAGTTTTTCATTTGGGGAATTGCACTTTTGAGACAAAATTTATACATATTGTATACGAAATTAGCACTTTGAAAGAGTTATCGAACTTGATTAGGTTTGATGTGGAGGATTTTAGTGGAAGGTTAAAGTGTATTTTCTTCAAAAATACACATCTAAATACAGAAAGGACTATTGTCAGATAAAAATACAGCATATGTAGACCAAAAAGCATCATCTGATCCATGAGTTTTTTCTACACTTTGAATCACCTTACCATAGGCAGTGTCTGAATTTTATATGGAATGGTACTTAATCAATAAAATTTGTTCATTTTGACTTTTTGTCTTGTTTTCTTCTTTGACATATATGTATCTCCATACTGGACTGAATACAACAATAAATCAGGACTATTAAAACTATCCAGGATTTTAACCAACCTACAAAAAAAATAAAACAATATATAATGGTAGTTGTTTGTTCTAATTTCAACAACTGATGATCATATGTTTTCATTCATTATATAAACTCTTCAACCCTTCAAATATGTGTACATTTTCTTCCATTGGCAGTCAAAAAGAAATGTAATTAATTATAATGAAACTAAGAAATATTTGAGTTCAACAACTTTTACACCATTAATTATGGTTAAAGTGTCTAATATCATTTATTTTTACCAAAGGTTTGAGTCGATAAAAGAGTCAAATAGCCCAAAAAATCAAAATTACTTTGGACGAAATTACTTTTTGTAAAGGTGTTATAAGATGATTATTTTTTATAATCCCAAACTAATTTTGCAAAATTTTGATAGGCAATGCAAGTACTTAAAAATGGTTTTTAATGCAAAATATTGTTATTTATTCTCTTACCATATTTTGAATGAAATCAATGTGTGTGCATGCAAGTTACAAAAAGATATTTACATCATCTAAAAGTTACCTCATGGACTTCAATACAATGGTAACTGTAATGGTCTTCAATTTTAATTAGAATTTTTTTTAACAGTTCTACTAAAATTCGTAGCTCTCATGTACACAGGTTAACAGTTCTACTAAAATTTGTAGCTCTCATGTATATAGATTAACAGTTCTACTAAAATTTGTAGCTCTCATGTATATAGATTAACAGTTCTACTAAAATTTGCAGCTCTCATGTATATAGATTAACAGTTCTACTAAAATTTGTAGCTCTCATGAATAAAGATTAACAGCTCTACTAAAATTCGTAGCTCCTAAGTACAGATTAACAGCTCTACTAAAATTTGTAGCTCTCATGTATACAGGTTAACAGCTCTACTAAAATTTGTAGCTCTCACGTATACAGATTAACACTTCTACTAAAATTCATAGCTCTCATGTATACAGATTAACAGTTCTACTAAAATTTGTAGAACATGGGGAAATAATCTATATTCTCACGTATATAGATTATTTCCCCAAGTCACAATTTTCATGCTCTTTTTCCAATACCCCTTCCCCAAAACAGCAAGAAACTAACTGACCTTACTTCATTGACAGATTTCAATAGCTACACCACTTACCATTAACAATGAATTTTTGGTAATAAATGAACCCTACGACACTGCCTCCAAAGAAACAGAATGCTGTGAATGTTGACATGATAAACATCGGCACTACAGCAAGACCCTGAAGTCGTCTATAAGTACCTGGCATGTAACTTTTCTGAAAAGTAAAACAAATATTCAGTTTTTGTACAAAAGAACATTTAAAAATAGATAAAGTATATTCATTCACAAAATTTGTATACATGCATGAAAATGTAGTACATGTATTGCAAATCTAAATATCCCTATTGGCAAGATTCTTGTTTTCACACTGAAAGTGATAAAGTAATTAAGAACTATCAGTTGTTGTATATCCAAGTATTGTCATCTTTTATACTGCAGAGAAAGAAATGAAAACTGGGGAGGGTGGTAGTGGATCTTTACATTCTGAAAAGGGGACCCTCGAGTGATCCCCAATTTTGTTTATACAAACTTTTTGACTTAATAAGATGGTCCTGTCCCCCTTGGATCCACCTATTGAGGGTCTGATAGGGTAAGGAACTAGCCATTTTATAAGCAAGGGGAGATTTATTATTCTAAATTTTAGCCCCAGAATTTTTTTTACTCAGCTACGGACAGATAAAAAAGTTATGACCAAATATCCCCCATTACTTAACAATGTAGATTTACAAATACAGAATTTTTCAACTCAGGTGCTGCAGAGAAAAAAAATATGTCCACTCTTGATGAAAAAAAAAACTTTTTGTTCAACAAAAAACCCAAGGCAGCCTGTGAGAAGAAAATGGTTCGAGCCTTATGACTGTTCTATGATAATTGGGGTTATTACGATCTAGACTGTCCTTACGGATCTCGCATGACTACCCCTTATGGGGATTCTGTTAGTAGATGTCTGTTAGTAGTTGGAGGAAGCGGAGCCCAGCCTTCAGGATACCTGACCGAAGAACTCAGAGTATGTCCTACTAGAGGCTGGGCTGCTCCGTTGATGCTCTGGCCTACTCCCAGACCCCACGTGGGTTCGAGAGCCTTTCCCCACTCTTAACTATTTGGGAGTTTGTCAACGTGTAGAGTGGACTGTTCTATATCTAATCATTCATATAAATAATTACTTACAAATCTGCATACTATTGGTTGATGATCTATCCAATTGCCTAAAACCTCGAGTAAAATACCAATGAAGTTAAATAGCGTCCATAAGAAGATGTAGTATTCTATACCGTGCCATATATAGACAAAGATGAAACAGGCTAATGAACACAATAGTTTCTGTAGTAGGTTACCTCTTCCTCCACCAAGTGGAATATAAATATATCTAAAATAAATCAAAGAAAATAAAGAAATATAAACTAATGAATTATTCACATAGTTTTTGAAAAAAAAATTTTTTTTTTGTAATTCTTAATAAAAAACACTCGAATCTCTTCTGTGTGAATTGTACTATATTAATGGTACTTAAGTTCTCACATTTGATTTGTTAATGTTTTAAAGCTAAAGTTCACTATTTTTTTATTTCAAACAGTAACAATTAAATCAGTGGTGGATGCATGGAAGTAGAAATTTTTGTAATTTATTTTGTACAAAATTTGGGCAAAGATGAGGAAATATTAGCTTGAAAACCCCCTTTCAAAATCTGAGGATCTGTCTCATAGTTAACACTGTGCTTTAGCACCTTTACCCACTTATGTGGTTGTGAATGCTTTAAAATATTAGGAAGCGGTTCCAGAAAGCTTGCACTAAATTTCTAGTGTCAGTTTACTGCTCCTATTTTTAGGTTTGATTCCAAAACATGAAATGATGTGATCATTGTAAGAATGTTAAACTACTTATGTTTGTTTGTTTGTTTGTTGGGGTTTAACGTCTGAGCAGCAATATTTCAGCTATATTCAGACGATGAACATGAAATTGATGATAAAATGAACATGAAATGATGATGAAATGAAAAAGGGATGGGACGCAAGGACAATGGGGTCGACAAATTTTGATTGCCACGGGAAATAGGGAGAGATGGGTAGAGTCTGGCAATTTAGTCTCCTGTGGCGGAGCCCTATGGTTCCTACTCCGGGAAAATACCACAGTAGGGTTCTTTAACGTGCGAGGAACGTGGCTTCTTTCCCAACACAGTGCACCACTATGGTTTGCGGTCAGGTTTTCCATATTATAGCCTGACAACCCCAGCATGTAACACGCCAGGGGTACCCCATTCCACCACCTGGGGCACACATCCCAATTGCTCTGTGGGCAGAGTGCCCTAGCCCCCGGCAAGGGTTCTGAGCACTTATTTAGCCGCCTTTTACGACAAGCTTAGGTCTATTCTTTTAACACCTGGACCTGCACGGGGATTTTTAAACTACTTAAAGTAAGCAATTATTTTTTCTGAAGTCCGATTGGAATTTTATGATAAAATAAAGCCCTTTTTTTTTTAAAAAGGTGTGCTAGAGAAAATAAAATATTAGGAAGCGGTTCCAGAAATTCTGAAAAAAGGCGACCAACTACAGTGATTTTCTATATATCCCCTCCTCCCCCACCTATCATTTTTGACAATCTTACATCACATAATAAACAGACCTTTTTATAAAGCTATACATTCCTCTGTCAAAATATCTATGAAAAAAAATTAAATATTTGTCAGTTAAAACATATTTATACTGGTATAAAACCACTTTCTGTTGACATAACTTAGTTTTATTTTTAGGTCTTAGCAATGAGAACTTTTATTTGCATTTCAACAGAGAATTGGTTCCTTGGAGTCCTGGTCTATGCTCCCTGTTTTCAGTGGAGTCCTGGTTGCTCATTTACTTTTGTTTCTATGTGTGTGTTATTTTGGTTATTTCATGTTCTTTGTTGTGTATGTGTATCTGTTTTCTTTGTCTAGTTGTTATCCTTGGGTTATGTTTCTTTTGATTACTGTTGAAATTCTGGTTCCCTTGATTTCCCTTTGCAATTTGAATGTTTCCTTAGTAGAACAACTATTGTAGAAATGATGATGAAATTGCCTAATTATATATAAAAAAAACTTTAACATTGTCTTTCAATGTTTTTTTGTAAATATATAAACTTTGGAGAAAAAAAAACACATCAAACCAAACCACTACCCAGCCAAAAGTGTCACATATGAGAATCACATGATATGATAATCATATGTTTTTCACTAACTTAAGATTATCACATGTTATCAAGCCAAAATTATCATAAGATTATCAAATGAATCAAGCACAATATGATTATCATATGTGACCAAATTGGCTGTGTACATACTTCCACATATCGGAATATGAATATATATGCCCAATGCATTTTGGTCCATCTGGTGGGTCCATGCCACACACCCTTGCCACAACTGTTGGCAGACCAAACATCACAGTATATTTTATCATGAAGAATTGACCTTGGCAGTAACCCATTCCAGAAAGTGTCTCCAAATCCATATCTCTTATCACAGACAAGTTACGTTGAAGTGCATTAAAATAAAAGAAATGCAGGATAAACTCATTGAAAAATGCCCAGAAAACACATCTAAGGGCAAGAAAAGATGCTGATATCAAACGTCCTTCTCTGAAAGACTTTTCCTTTGATTCATTCATCTGAAATAAATACATAACACCCTATCATTATAACTGATCTGAAACTAAGATTAACTAAATTATAAAACATTTGTTTCACACAATTTATCCCTTAAAATTAAATAATATCAAATAAAAGCACAGTACAGGTACTTGTATTATAAAAATAATATACAAAATATGTTAACCTTTTAGAACCGGTAAATACATGTAAAGAAATCTTATTTTTAAAATACAGCGATAAAATAAACAATTAAAAACAATAGTGCCAGGTAACAGAACAGAATTTTTGCATTTGACAAAGTTAGAGTCCTCATTCCAATTATGATGTATTAGACATTCCAAAATAAAATTATCTAAATTATGCAAAAACAAATCTTTCTACAATTGCTAATCTTCTATCTAACTTAGTTCAACTATAACTTAATCAAAGCACTGATGGCGTTGAACCTCCAATGAAATATTTATAGGTATTTAAAAAACTGTATAATCTGCTGATGGTAATATGTTCTTTCTGTATTTCCAAAAGATCAGCGCTTTCACTACTACTAGAACTACACATCCACACAATACTGATTATTCAAAAGTAATTTTCTTTCTTTTTTTGTTTCATTTTGTTTTTATTTTGTTTCTTGACAATCTAGTTTTAATTTTAAACGTAGCCAATCACATGGAATCTATATATGGATATCAAAGGCATTAATAAAATATAGTTCAGACTCCTATATATGTATTTGAATTAATCTTTGACAATCAATCATGTAAAAGAAAATTTCAATCGTACACTGTAAAAATGTGCAATATATTTATACGAAATAATCAATTTGATTCATTTTAATATTCATCTGCCAGATCTCTTTCTCGGTTGAAGTACTTTTAAGGCGGTTATCAACCGGAAGTCGTTTTGATTGACATCAGATGGATTTAAGACTCAGAAGTCACATGACTACCGAGTAAATACTATATGACACACTTACTTGTTGAGAGAACTCATCATAGGTAATAATGGGTCCAGAAAAGAATAGTGGAAAATAAAAAATATAGAAAAAAGCATCAATTAGTGAAAATTTCATCAGCTCATTCTTCTTTCCTAGTTCATTCTGTTCTTTCTCCAGGTATAATGTGTCACTATCTACAGCATGCTCGGCTATAGTATCATTCTTTAATGTGTCACTGTCTACAGCATGCTCTGCTATAGTATCACTCATCACTGAAGAACACTTTTCTAGACAAAAACTGGTATATTTAAGATGCACCAATGCCAGCGTGAACATTAACATATAGTATAATTTACCATCACTATCTCCAGGATTAAGGAGTTTCTGAAAAAAAAAAATGTTAATAATAGGACCTAAATGGAAGATTAAGTGATATGAAGCCACTTTATGGTGAAAAAAGGGGATGGCAAATGTTCAAAATGGCCTAAAAAAACTCAAACTACATTTTGACTAAGACTGAACTTGGTCTGTATTTAACCTTACTTAACAAATGTGCAAAGTAAAAAAATTCATTGATCTGTTCTCAAGTTATCACATAATACCGTGCCACTTCGTGTGGTGGGGTATAAAAATTATTAAGGCTTTAAAATACTTTTCAATATCCTTTCTAAAGATCCCAAGTACCGTGAACCACGCTCCATAAATTGGAATTATAACTTTAAAGTTCTTATGGATGCCGTCGAGGACTATGCAAGAAAATGGATAAAACGAGAACAAGAAGACATTGATTCTCAGTCAGAGTGGTTAAAGGCCGTGAGGTCTTTAATTTTGAAACGAATGAAAGTTTTAAGTAGGTCAATGAGTGCCAAGGCTACATCAGTTTTCAAAGACCCTGATGTAGCAAAAACATTGTCTACTATATATGACAAATATGTTGTCATACCAGCAGACAAAGCCCAAAAAAACATTGTTTTTGTCTGCAAAACGTTTTATATCCAATGGTTATTATCAGAGGTAGACATAGAAAATAATAGCAGTGATAGGACCTACACTGCTACCACTCTCTCCAAAGAAGAGATTGTGGAAACCATAAATCTGTGCTATCGTCTTTTGGTCTCTCTACCAGGGACGATGATTGTGATTTACCTTCTATGTACTGGATTCCTAAACTTCACAAGAATCCATACAAACAACATTTCTTAGCTGGATCTGCAAAATGTACCACCAAACCTCTTTCAAAACTTTTAACTTCTATACTCACAACTGTCAAAGAGGGTCTACAGTCCTACCACAATACTTGTTACTCCCATAGTGGTATTAATTCAAAGTGGATCCTGAAAAATTCGAAAGATCTTTTGGAGACAATACGTTCAAGACTATTATCTGAATATAGTAGCATTAAAACCTATGATCTTTCAACACTGTATACTTCTATTCCCCACACTCAGTTAAAATCCCGACTTAAAAACATTATACATCGTTGTTTTTCCAAAAAAGATGGTATACCTAGATACAAATATATGGTTCTTGGTAGAGATTGCTCATACTTTGTAAAAAATAATTCCAAATCATCTTCCAAATATACAGAGGAAGATGTTTACAAAATGCTGGAATTTTTAATTGACAACATATTTGTCCAGTGTGGTGGACGTGTTTTTCAACAAACGGTCGGCATTCCAATGGGAACAAATTGTGCTCCTTTACTTGCTGACCTATTCCTTCACTCTTATGAGGCTGACTTTATAGCTGATTTGATCAGAAAGAAAGAATATCGTTTGGCTAGATCCTTCAATCTCAGTTTCCGCTATATAGATGACGTATTATCTTTAAACAATCCTAATTTTGGGGATTTGATACATTGCATCTACCCAAAAGAACCTGAGATAAAGGATACTACAGACGCTGTGAAGTTAGCCTCATATCTTGACCTACACTTAGAAATCGATGGTAAAGGAAAACTATTGACCAAACTTTACGACAAATGTGATGACTTTTCATTCAGAATTGTCAACTTTCCTTTCATCTGTGGCAACATCCCTTTGGCTCCTGCGTATGGAGTGTTCATATCACAACTCATATGTTATGCCAGAGCTTGCCGAAACTACGCAGACTTTTTGTATCGCGCTAGAACTCTAACAAATAGGCTTCTGGAACAGGGTTATGTTGCTACAAGATTGAAGTCATCACTACAGAAGTTTTATGGTCGTCATCATGAACTCGTGGGTCGTTATGGTGTATCCATCAGCACCATGAAAACTGATGTATTCAACGGGTCATAGTTTCCTTTCCTCATTTGTCTACCCCGGACATGACTTTTTATGAGCAACTCAACGGGTGTTTCTAGAAAAGCTGAGGACGCTTACCCTAATGGTGCACCTGGTCCATGCTCCCAGTTTTTAGTGGCGTCCGAGTTGCTCATTTGCTTTTGTTACTTTGTATGTGTGATTTTGGTTGGTTTGTGTTCTTTGTTGTGTATGTCTGTTTTCCATGTCTGGTCTTTGTCCCTGGATTACATTCTTTTGATTACCGCTATAACCTTGGTTTCCTTGATTACTCTTTCATAGTATAAGAACATGCACACAACTTAATTCTTGAATTGTAGAAAGTAAAAATCAAGAAATTAATCTCTGGTACGGTATATTACTTCTTTAATTCATAATGAAATTGATATTGTAAATCATGGAATTTTCACAGCAGTTTTATTTTTGCTATATTCGTGGTAAAACCTGTCATGCAAAAATTAAATTTTAAAAAATAACTATTTCCCTTAAAAAACATAATAAAATGATTTAAGGAACTAAAGCATATTCAAAACTGGCCACAAGTAAATAAAAAAAAAAAAAGGTGAATTTTTGTGAAAAAATTTCCTGCCCTTGCTAATAAAACAGTTAGTGCCTTTTAAAAAATAATTTGATAAACTCACCATCCAAGATATAAAAGGTTCGAAGTTCAATGTGGAAATTAATATAATTGACAAAATCCACACCACAGATTTAGATCTGACATAGCAGACAACAGTCAACATGAAGATGGAATGTGCACAGAGCAGCAGGAGGGATTTAAATCCAAGAATAAGGGTTAAAACAACCAGAGAGAATATCAATCCGACATATCTTCTATGGACCTGAAAAAAGAAAGCAGTTGACATTTCCTTGAGTATTGTGATTTGTAGTACAAAATGAATCAAGATGAAACAAGTATTGTTTTAATTTGGAATTATTTTGGATTTAAGAAAATAAGTAAAAAAATAATTATACAACTTACCCTTACCTAAGAGGGTTAGTTATACAAATTATTTTTTTAGTCATTTTCTAAATTCCAAAATAATTCTAAAATTATAAATATATTATTGAGAATTCAGAAGTAATTGCATGCATATCATATGTTTGAATATTTGCTTTTACATGTATATATTTGATAAATATATTAAAAATTGTATTTGGAAGGACTTCAATCATAGAATGAGGAGAATTAAGATGCTCCATTAGGTCCTGTCTACTAGTACCTGATGTCTGATCAGATGATAAATCACAAACTAAAAGTATCTTAATAGAAAGATTGACAAGGTATATATAAGCAAAGAACACATATTGGTCACTCTGAATGACAAGAATTAAAATCAAGTAAAACTTACCAATGTTAAGTAGTGAACAGCTAAGCAATCTAAAGCAATGTAGGCAATATACCAATGTCCTATGGACCAAAACAGATTGTAGAAAAAATACCATTCATAGTTTGAAATGTCCTGTGAAGTAAATGAGGTTAAATATTTCATGGCATTGTCACTTGTGAAGTTATTATAACTACAATACCAGTTTAATAGATTTAAAGCCCTTAACGGGGCCCTGAGCTTGGTACAACAACAGAGGCTGAACCCTTAACTGTTAGGAAAAGTATAGACAAATCATTCAAGGTTGATCTAGCTCTGAATTAGTATTGCAATAAAATATATGTATTTGAAATTGGATAAGAATTTGACCAGAATGTAAGTGGCCCCTTTTGGTCTCAAATTCCTGAATGGTTCCAGTCACAACCCCTTTAATACATCAATCCCAAAATATACAAAATCATTTGTTTTAAATTGGCAGACTCTTTTCATGCCATTCTTTTTGTTTCCACTTTGTAAATTATTGCACATGAAATGCATGCATTGTAATGATATTTCCAATTTTTTTTTTATCAATTGATTAAATGCTTTGAAATAAATGCAGCATAGGGCATTACATTTGCACAATTAACGTAGCAGCCAAAAAAATTTGGCCATATCATTGTTCGTTTTTTTTTTTTAAATCTGGATAAGATAACATATTGTCAAGACATTAGTATTTATATATTATTATATAGATAGCAGTGATTTACCTAATGTTCCCAGTATAAAAATTTTCGATAATTCACACTGTGAAATAAATTTCATTCTCGCGCTTTCTCCTGCCACAACACGAATATCAATCTGTCCTTCAAAAAATTTTAAATTCACGTTAAAATAGTTATGGATAATGGTGGCTATCTACATAATAAATAGGATAATCAATAAGGACCATTCGTGCCAAGAACGCATTAAGATTTAACTCGTGCGCAGAACAAGTTCCACACACTTTTTAACTCTAGACATTTTTTGGCACTCGTGACCATATTTTGGTTTATTCACTCTTTCCAATTTATTATCCTATTAGTATATAAATTTGTGCTTGTCCGAGTTAGAAGATTAAATCATAATTACACTGAACCTTTTCTCGTGGAATGAATGTCCAACCACTGTCAAAATCATACAAATTCAGCAATCCTTCATATTCTGAATTAGAAAAAAAAACCCACCTAAATCAATGTTGCAGAAAGTTTCTAAACTAATTAATAACTATATAACATACTATTTTGTCCATGCAGTATATGTATGTTGAAAGAATAATCAAGGGAACCAAGGTTATAGCGGTAATCAAAAGAATGTAATCCAGTGACAAAGACCAGTCATGGAAAACAGACATACACAATAAAGAACATAAAGTAACTAAAATCATACATACAAAGTAACAAAAGCAAATGAGCATCTCAGACTCCACTAAAAACTGGGAGCATGGACCAGGTGCACCAGTAGGGTAAGTATCGTCTGCCTTTCTAGAAACTTCCAACAAGTTGCTCATAAAAAGTCAATTCTGGGGTAGAAGAAAGCGGAAATGAAAACGAAGACATGTTGAACAAAGCAGTTTTCATGGTGCAGATGGATACACCTTAACGATCCACGAGTTCATGATGACGACCATAAAACTTCTGTATCTGTAGTGATGACATCAATCTTGTAGCAATATAACCCTGTTCCAGAAGCTTATTTGTTATTTTAAAGTGTATAAATAACAGTTTTAAACTATTTAAAATAAATAGTATTCCTTCAAATGTTTTCAGTGTCATAAATATGTGATTTTTTATCTTAAATTTTGGACCTTAATCCACATGGTATTTACTTATTCTCTCTAACCTTATCTCGGATATGTTCCTATAGAGTTGTAATTTTACTGTAATGTAATGAACTAAAAGCTAAAGTTCAGCTTACGTCATGGCATAAGAATAAAAAAGGAATACATAAGAACTTACTTTTAGATGCAGTATAAACACAGTATATGATGTAAGCCACAGAAGATACATGAACCATGAAATAAAAGTAGATCTCAGCTGAAGGCAGAACTTTGTTCTTCCCAACAGGGATATCTTTTTTCTTTGTTGACATTCCTAAGGATAAAGAAGTTCAATTGTTATGCTATCTCGACAAACTTATAAAACATATTTGCTGTATAGAATTGCCATTCTTCTCGACTTTTACAATTTAAACCTTCCGAGAAAAAAAATAGAATTACAGTGAGAACTATCTCACAAAAGAATACCATCTGCAACCCTTATGTCATGTATGTATGCAAATACAGTATGCTTTCTAAAAATATCATGTGATTCTAAAGTTTTGATATAAACCAAAATATTATTCACATCTTACGTGTGAATTCAGATATAAATTAAAATAGTTAATTCTACTACTACAGAATGTGTATTTCAATGAGAAACTTTGTGTTTGGCTACATGTAAATGAAACCCAAAATTCATTTTGATCTCAACTCTAAATAGCAGGTGAACAATGGCATAACTTGATAAAAATCATTTCGTAAAAGTTTCATTTTACAAAGACTGCAAAGATTAATTTCAGTGGTTTGTGAGAAGGTACTGAGGATTGGTCATGTGGTCTGTAACAGTTTCTAGTAAGTTTGTGGGGTATTTGGCATGCATGCATCCCCTTATCTTGTCTGCTATTTATAGAATGCTAAATGTACCACAAATTTAAAAGATTAACAAAAGAAATCAAGCTAATTTTCACAACCTTTACTACTGAGAAATCATCATTTATTTCTAGCATATGTATATATATCAAATTCCACATTGGTTAACAAATACAAAATTTACCTGGTCTTCAGTACAATAACATCACACATAAAGTATGCATGTGCTCACTTGTAACTGTCAATTAACATTAAGAATTCAAACAGCAACTTTTTACCCCATTTAACTGGCTCAGTTGTCAACATTAAAATGGTTTACATGTAATTTGTTGATAAATTTCTTTTAAAAAAGTGCTTTACATATATTTATAGCAAACCTATATGAATACACCAAATGAAGCACATTCCCATTTATCATGGGCAATAACTCATTCAACCATTCAGCGTGAGTAGTGCAGTGGAACGAAGAACTTAAGTTCAAGTTAACACAGACGTAGGGTGACATTTTTAAATATTGGATTAATAAGCGAATAAACTAAAGTTTCAGTTAAGGTTGTTTCAAACTATGTAAATCTTTGTTAATCAGAGAGAGTTTCAAGCACAAGCACTAGACATTATATCAGTCGAATTAGGAACAAGGGCAAGAGTAATAGTGTCCATATAATTATATCATGTTTGTAATTCAACTGATATAATGTCCAGTGCTTGTGGTAAATGCACCTTACTGTTGTCTGAAAAACACTCTTAAATCAAGTTCCTTTTTTTTGTGGTTAGTCCAAATAGTTATGCTATCTCCGGAGGCTTTATTTTTCGTTAGTGTACTCAGACGTCTCAGTGCCGCGACGCCTCATTGCC
Organism: Perna viridis; assembly: GCA_037379345.1. NCBI lineage: Eukaryota > Metazoa > Mollusca > Bivalvia > Mytilida > Mytilidae > Perna > Perna viridis. Next base: position 56,457,319 of record CM074512.1, read on the forward strand.
CTGTCTGGACAACTAATGGGTAAATTTGTACTGGGGAATGAAACGCCAAATATACAAATTTTTCACACTAACCAGGCTGCTTCGCCCAAATGAACTTGTTTTTTATCAGGGTTTGTAAAGTGTGGATGGGTGATGTCAACAAAACCCGAGGTTTATAGTCGTACGGTGACCATATGAAAACAAATGAGACTTCCAAGGGTGGATTCAGGCGTGGCGGGCGTGTGCCCCCTTAAAATTTGTAAAGCATGGGTTGTCAAGGGTAGATTTAAGCGGTTTTAGGTTGAAACTTTAATTTCTCGTTAATTTTACAACCAAATATATCTACATTGTACCCACTCTAGAAGAATATTTAAAAAAAAAATAACCTAAAATTTTTTTAACCGTGCGCCTCCCTAATCTAAAATCCTGGATCCGCACCTGAATTCCTCCTTAAAAAATCAAGGAATTTCCATCCAGGAAAATGCAAACACATGACAATAAATACTTTGAAACAACCTATAGATACAACATATAAACTAAATAACAAAGAAGGAGGAAAAATATTGAGTTCACCATTCATTCTGAGTTATTATTTGGCAAGTATATTTGTGAAAAAGTGAACAAAACCAGGGACGGATATAGACACTTTGAAAAGGATGGGTGCCAGCCGTGATTCCTCAGAAAAAGGGGGTACTAGGGCATTATTTGCAATCTTTTGTCAATTTTTCACACGAAAGTGAACAATTTTCTAATAAAAAGGGGTTGCCATGACAACCCCTCTGGATCCATCACTGAAAGATAACTCAATGTTCGCCTTTATCAGACGATCCTTCAGAAACCTCGATGAAAAAAAACCTTTAACCCTATATATGCCCCTGGTAGGATCACAACTTGATCATGCCAGTTCTGTTTTTTTTGGGCTCCATACAAAGTAAAACACGTAGAGCTACAAAGCAGATTCGAAGTCTTAAAAATATGACCACCCCGGAAATATTACGGAAACTAAAACTGCCAACACCAAATTACAGTAGAATTAGGGATAACATAATTGAAGTATATAAAATGGTCATTAACAAATAAACAAGTGCTTGTTCATGCCTTCCACTCGTCAAAGACAAACAGAGAAAATAGCACACCAGTGAGCAAAAAAGGAGATATGTAGAAACTTTTTTAAAAATTAGAACAAGCAAAAAAAACAAAAAACAAAAAAACAAAACAAAACAAACTAACAAACAAAACTGAGTAGACAATTTTTGGTGCACTCAAGAAATACTTTATGATGATTATAAAGCAGATAGAAATCATATCCAAACGGGGAGTCACGCAGAGTTATATCATCAGGGTATGGAGTCCGGAGTAGAGGCTATAAGAAAGCATCGCTAGGTGTCACTGGGTATTAAAGCATCGAAGACAACTTGACATTATATACTAACCCCAAAGAACATTATCCCAAGCAACCGTAACTTCCCTTAAAAAGGACAGGGACCGAGTGAACTTTAACTCTCTCCTCTTTTTTTTTTAAATATAAACTGCTCTCGTCCGGTAGTATGCATATAAACGAATTCAGGGAGTGAAAATTGAATATATTCTGCTTTAGTTCTATGCTATGTGGATGCATCCCATGCGACAATGTGTTACAGACAAAGACGCTGTTCATGTGACCTTTCCCTTTGTCCTCAGAGAATGGTGCCCAGGATTCTTTTGCCTTAGATATTTGACACTTAAAGCGATGTGTCGCCTATTATGAAAACCTCCGATACATCCTTTTCATAGGAAAACTGTTCTTCTGACTACAAAATTTCAGGGGGAGGGGTACTTCATCTCCGCTCCCCCTAAACCACCGCCTCCCACCCTCCTGACCATCGCTTCCCGGTCCCTTTCAATTTAAAATTTTCAATTAATATGTCCATATCTATTGTATAAGCGTGATCAGGTAAATGTAATAGCCTTTTGAATGTAAATAATAATAAAAAAACACGTGCTTTTGGTCTATTTTAAGCCTGACATGTGATAACCCATTATAAATAACAAAATCCCAACATATTGGATTGAACACATACACCAAAAGCACATAGTTTCTATTTTTGTTAACATTTATCTGAACTATTTATTTTATCAGGTCCGTTCGCCCCGAGTCCGTTCCCTTGGGTGTAGTCCGAATTCCCACTGACCCTGCAATCCTCCTTTTTTTTTTCATTTAGATATTGATGTGTCGGCCGGGTTGTGGGATCAGAACGATGTGCCATACAAAAGATGGAGATTCGGCGATACGCCCTTCAACCGCTTCTAACGACTTTCAAGTTAAAATCGTGCATGTCACACCTACTTAGTTCGATTCCAGAATCATTTTTCTATATGCCATATTTGCTACAAAACTTACTTCTTTTGTTGAGGTTTTGATCATTTTCCACGAGAAAGTCCAACTCATAAAATTATTACGTTGAACATTGGTATCAAGAAAATAAGAGCTTGGAAGCAGTAGTCAGCTGGTTTTCGATCATTTATGGTTACCGTAAATATGCTTTCAACTTTTTCATAAATTTTGCAACAGCGAAAAATGTTTTTAAATTATACATGGTTGCCGCGGTTAGTCACGATTTCAATAAGTGGATAAAATATTCTAACTTAAACCATATAACTGGGTATTGTATTGGGCGGACGGACTCGGGTTGGTAGTATTAGGGCGAACAGACCCGGATTCTTTTTCTCATGAGCACTCTTACGATAAAGGTTGTAATATTAAATGGAAAATTTGCATAATGGGTAATGTGAAATATTTTTATTATACAATTTTTTGTCCGGTAAATGTGGTCAGAGTTCGTATGATATTAGAAATGTGTCCAGAAATTCTGAAGAAATCCTAATTCTTGAAGAGTTTTGTTCATTATATAGATAGTGAAAAAAATAGACAATACACGAGCCGTTTTGGGGAAATATTTTATAATTAAGCCATGCCCTGCTTTGTTGGTAAACGTTGAAATATTTTTATTATACAATTTTTTTCCGGTAAATGTGGTCAGAGTTCGTATGATATTAGAAATGTGTTTTTATGTCTTGCCGACTTTAAATAAGGCTTGTCTATGTCTATGTTGACCTACATTGCCAACACCAACCAAATACAAGTTGTCAACCAACCATAAGTCAACGTTAGCCCAACGGAAGCATGCTGTCTGGGTTTCAGTAATGAATAATTAGTTCCATAAAGCTTAAATGCAATTCTGACGGGTTCATACATCATAATCATTTGGAGTTCATTGTCATTTGAAGACACATGTACAGTATCGGAAAGTATCATTTTATACCGTTTACTAAAATGGAATATGACCCAAAAAATCCCGGGATCGACTTCCCGTGGTGCATGTTTATTTTCCGTTAATTTTTACTTAAAATTTTGCTAAAACGATTTGCACTAGTTCGGCAACCATATTATGGGTATCTAATGTACCAAATTCGTTTGGAGGGCCATACTGTGGAAGGTCAGTGTCCTTTATCCTTTTATTTTACTCTTTTGATTTCCTTAACACTCCGAGCGAGAAAATTGTTCGTTAAAATTTCGTTACCTCTATCAACAAGTTATATAAATTAAGTCATGCATTTTAGGAAAATTTCGAAAATTATAACAAGTTCGCCATTATAGACTACGAAACAATTAGAATGCTTCGAACAACGAATCACTACCGAATTGTTTGTATTGAGGTATGTGGCATGACAATCCTTTTTATTTTACAGTGACCGGAACTATTGGACACACGGGTAGTCCACCAAACCTGTAATATTGTGCAAAACAACCAACAAGACAGCGGCGGATCACGGAAGTTTTCAGGGGGAGTAATTTGGAACATCCCTTTTTTGTTGGAGAAGTTTGTTAACTTCGTTCAAAATTGGAGCAAAATAATAAGCCAATAATAACCTGCAGTCCTTTTCACAAAAAATCTTAAGTGTAAAATTAGTCTAAGTTATAACGTCATAGTAAATAAAAATATATGTCGTCATAACTTACGACTAATTTTACACTTCCGATTTTTTGTGAAAAGGGCAACTGATACTACCTTATCAAATTCTCAGGAGCCGTTCCTGCAACAACTAAGAAAGCACCATCTAACCTTCAACGTGGAGTATAACTCAGAATAACCCATTCATACATAGATAGCCTATTAACAATGTACACAACCAACAACTCGAATTGTAATGACTGTGGTATGATACCTTGTATGCTGTTTTATAGATGGACTCAATTAATACTGCAAACGTAACTTAAATGACACTACTCTTTTCAATTTTAGTTGAATTGGACATTCATTATAACTTTTGAAACTACACTGTATATGTGAAAGAAAACAACTTTTAAGCGTTTTCAATAAATATTCTGGTGTATATTTATAAAACTATAAATGCAAACAAATATCTAAACTGCTATTAAGATTCCATTGTTCATTGTTGTACTAGTGAAAAATTAAGATGCATAGTAGTTCTTCATTCTAAGTGGTCTATGAGTTGTCATCAGAGACCAACAATATTCTTGCTTTCATTCCACAGTTTAATCTGAACCTCCTTATCAGAGGATGCATTTGGCCATGGTTCTTCTTTAACGTTACCATAGTAACCTCCTGATTTTCCGTCAAGTTCTTCCGATACTGCACAATGAAGAACGGTTTGGCAGCCTTGTTTAGGGGTTTTTATCAATAGTAACTTTAACGGATAAAGGAGCTTCCATGCAAATTCCGAAAATGTATGTCTTGCCAAATCAGTATCAACCATGCCAGGATGAACAGTAAATACGCTAACCCCAGAACCTTTTAACTGCTCATTCAGCTCCCTTGCAAAGTACACGTTGGCCAGCTTGCTGTTGTTATATCCATTTGTTTGTTTTCCTTTAAGATTTTCCAGATCAATGGAACCTCTTTGGTGTAGAGATGATGAAACAAATACTATCCTCGATGGAACACTTTCTTTTAATTTGGGGAGGAGCAAGTTGGTTAAAAGGAAATTTGAATAGTGGTTAATAGCCATGTGCATTTCAATTCCATCCTCCGTCAGTTGGAAAGGATGATTCATTACTCCAGCATTGTTAATGAGAACGTCAATCCTTTTCTCCTCCTTCGTAATGGCATCACAAAATTTTCTGACTGAATTAAAAGAAGTAAGATCCAACTGTTTAAAAACAAGGTCTCCATTCTTTGTTTTAGCTTTTACATATTCAATTGCACGTTGTGCCTTTGCTTCATCCCTGCACGCTAAAACGACGCGAGCATGGCGTGTAGCGAGTTCAAGAGTAGTTTGAAGTCCTATCCCGGTATTTGCACCGGTCACAACCACTGTCTTGCCTTTTAGCAATGCTTTCGAGGTACAGGTCTTAGTAGACAAAGTTCTAAAGAGAACTGCTGTCGCGTACATTCCGGCAACGGTAGCTGGAACCGTTACATACCAAGGTGGCGTTTCAAATGACATTATAGGACGTTTGACTAGAAATCCTTCGTTCAGTTCATAAACTATGGTTATCCTAATATTGACATTAAATTGCTAATACAAACAGTGGTAACAGTAACTAGTAACCAGTCGTTCGGTTGTGGCTAAGTGTTGAATCAATTGACTGATACAAACATGTTCGGCTTCCGCTTTAAACTGGCTCCACATATGTTCTGAAGTAATAATGCATGGTCGAACACAAAGCTAAGGCGGCGGATGGCTTTGATCCCTTATAAAATAGAAATCAATCTGTTCAGGAAAATCAAGTAAAGGAAAGTTTAATTCGATATTATTTCTGACTAACAGTTAGTCTTACAAAATACGCCAAGTGATAAAAAAAAGAAAGAAATAACAGAGATTGTTACCATATAGCATTTTGTATATTTCAAACTTCATTCAATCATTAACAAAAGTAAAAAAGACAAGAATTGATATACATGTATCAATTAATGACACTTTACGGCGTGTAAAAATAGACTTTAAAAAATGGGGGGGGGGAGGGGTGATAATGCCTGTTATTTCTTATAATATATTATGATAATAGCATTATACATGTATTGATATGCATATATAGTTTGAAATAGCATTTTTGTGTGTTGTGTCGTATGTATAGTGTTGATAACAATTCCGTTAACCTTTTAAACCAGTTCATGTGAGAGATTTTTCACGTAAAAACAAATTTTGGATATAAAAATTGATTTTTAAAAATTTTCTAATTTTTATAAATTTTATGGGAGTCTGCCCTGGCGTGGGAGGGTTATCAGGTATGGTCTCGTGACTACACTATGTTAAACTATCGACTAATTTCAACCAACCGCAGCTTTCGTTTTGGTTGTTCGGTTCGGTAAACAAACGACCGGTCGTTTGTTCCTACTTTTTTAAATTCCAAATGGCCATCTCTTGTTTACCTTTTTTCTGGGGGATAACCGCTATATAAATTAAATGCGTATATTATACTGACGTGTAGCTGAAATGGTTTAGTTTACAATTAGCTATGTTTATGAAAATAGTAAATTTTGATATGTTTATGCACAAGCGGCGAACTACGGGCTAGATAACGCCTTATACTAAAGTTGGTCCGTGCATACCTGCCAACGAGGAGACTCCCGTTGTGTATACACAGGGGCTTACTCACAGTTTCAAATATGCAGTCCAACTAGTGTATAACCTATATACTAGCGGGCTGTATATTTAATAGTGAGAGCGAGCCCCTGTGGTGTATCCCTATCGATGGTTTTAGGCGGGATAACGTCGGAACGGACTATTTCGCAACATATTTGAAAACAAAAAATAATCGGTTTTATTGTATTAACTGATGACACCCTCTTACTTTTTTTAATTGGGTAGGACATTACAAATCTCCGACAGTACGTCCGTACAAACATTTGTAGTTCCGGAAAGACTGAGTTTCCATTTCCGTAAGTAGATCATGGTTTTAGTCTTCGCCATACTACTGCAAATTGAAAATCGAAATAAGAGATCGATAATTCATAATTCATGTATTATCCAAGTCATACACATAATTTTGTTTTGATGATGGAGAAGAGGGATGCATCGAAAAGACAGGGGACGATTTGGTGGTCGTAGGAAAGGCGATAAAGGAGGGAGGCCGAATCGAAACCAAGGCCGAGGATACGAAAGTGTTCACCGTAGAAATTTGAACTTAGTTGCAGCCCCTCTTCTTTTTCTGTTTAGTTTATTACGAACTTTAGCCCTACAGTTGTGGATTGTGTTAGGAATAATAATTTGCAGGTCCAGGTCTGCAATTCCTTCTAGGGCAAAGTGGAAAAACAATCCTGTATCTGATGCTGAATCTGGCACAAGTCCTCTTGCAAATCCAAAGATGACGAACAGAGCACCTGGTCCAGGAGAGCCAGCTTTAGCTTCACAAAAACATTACCACCGGAAAGCATTTGAGTATATCTCAAAAGCTTTGAAAATTGATGAGGAGAATGATGGTAATTATGGACTATAGTTTTACAATGTTCATGAACTGTTTATTGGCTAATTTGATCAAACAACTGCATGGATTTTGATGAACGATACTTGTTAGTTGAAAATAAAGTCCCTGCCAATGTACAGTATTAATGCATAAACCATGATGATAGAGAAAAAATACTACATTTATGACCTCTGATATTCAAATTATGTTCATGTACATTATACTATGTACATACATGTATAGTTTACATGTACATGCATGCATTTTTAGAGTTAAACTTATCATTTATTTTTATTACAATCATATAGAATGTTTCCATAATTCATGCATGCACGTGTAAAACTCTTATTTGAAATATTTCGCAGGTAAAAAGGACTTGGCAATAGACTTATACAAGAAAGGAATAATAGAATTAGAAAAGGGAATATCAGTTGATGTTAGCAATGGTGAAGGTAATTATTCACTTTCAGGTTGCTATTTTAAATATTTTTTATATTATACTTCATGTATATGTAGTCTAGACAAATGTGGATGTCTTCAGGTGTTTAAATTTACTTTTGTGTGGATCTTCCACTGTTGCAAGAAAATAAAAAATCCTCAGTAAAGTGTCAATGAAAAGAATTGCACGTCCACAGCAATCACAATTTCAATGTAATATTGTCACTGGGTTTAGCCGGTTATGATAACAATTGAATAAAAATTCTCATGTTGAAATACTACAAATTACTAAAGCAAGAGTAGTCCCTAGAAATTGCAAAATTTTAAATCTCATCTTGGTTTTGAATTGAAGATCTACAAAATAGTTTTTCAATCGACAACTTACAAGTACATGGTGTACTGGGCTTGCTCAGCTTCATAAAAAATCTCAATTTGAGATTTTCCTAAAATATCCACAAAATGTAGTTTTAAGCAATCCAAGTGGTCAAAATTTTAGTTGAGGAAATTTTATAGTATACAACTGAGTCCTGGTACTTGCACATGAAAAACATTTTACAATTGTATGGAAACTTTCTATTTCCAAGTGTATCAATTTTAGGTACAGCTTGGGAAAGAGCCAGAAGACTACAGGAGAAAATGGTGACAAACATGGTGATGGCAAAGGACAGACTTGATGTTCTAGGTATAAATACATACATGTACATGTACATAAAGAAAAGTTTGTACATTAGGGTCAAAATTAAAATGTTATTGTTTGCCATAGACTGACTGGCTCCTCTAGAAACTGACTTTAAAGTGTTTATTAGTGGATTATAGTTAATTTATGTTTTCGTTTTTTTCCTGATCTTCAGATTTTTATCAGTAGTTTTTTTGTCATCTCAAGAGCTGTTTTGGTCTTATTGATGGGTGTTTCGACATAAAGAACTAATGAAAAATTAGTGGTAATGGTAGTATTACTATAACACATATCTTAGAAAATTAAATTTAGATTCGGATTGATGTGGGTGGAAAAAATATCATTTACCTACCTACCGACCAGATCTTTTTTTGAGCACTCACGTTATGGCAAGCAGAAATATTTTTTTAGTCTGGCCTTAACACTGTAAACATGTTACTTAGTAAATGAAATGTTACATAAATGTTCATCATTTTGCTTATAATTATTTGTTGTTGTAAAACCTTTAGTTTTTACATTTATGTATTTGAAGTTGTTTCTTTGTTTCTTTCTTTTTTTATGTCTATGAATTTAACATTCAGACCCTTCTTAAGAACTTGATATAAACCCTTTCACAATTTTATGCTAAATTTCTGATTACATGTTCTTGAATTTCCATTTCCGTATTTTAATCTTGTTCGTGTATATTTTTTTCTATTTGTTATACATCTACATGTATATGTTGTATTTGCCATTTTGCTTTTTTAGGTATGCTTGCTGACATTGTTTGTGTGTTTTTACTTATTTTCATTTAAGTGTTGTACATTTGTTTCATATATATGTAGCAAAAGCTGTACAAAATTTGGCAGTTACTCCAGAATTGGAAATCCTTGATGATCCAGAATCTAATGGGGCTCATTCTCAATTATATCCTGTGAATACCAATATAACCGTCCGACAAAGGAGGGGAGAAATCCAGTCCCCAAAGAAACCCCAGTTTCAAACTAAAACACCTCGACCTGGTGCTAATGGAGGTAGGCTTTAAATGCTGATGGTGAATTGTTTCTTGATTTTAGTTAATATTATTAGAGTTATCTGAATGTTGTAGTATACATGGCATTATATTATTAATCTGTGTTTGCTTTAATACCAAACAAGTTTTCCCTGTCTCAAAAAAATTATTTTAAATAATAAGTAATCAAGGGCATTAGCAGGTCAAGAATTTTTTGAAGCAGTAACTAATCAGGAACATATATTAATTACTTGGATTATGGGAATGATTGAAAGATGTAGAATGGCTTCTCTTTTTATGAACATACACACATTTGTATATTGTTTTTTGCATGTAAATAGAAATTGTGGTTTGATACATGTGGAAAGAGATAAGAATTCATCAAGTCCTTGTTTTAAAGGATAGCATTTCACTATGACACTATGGATATGAGAATTGTGCCCCTTTTTGACTGAACCTAACGATTTCAATAATATTTCAGCTTAGCTGTATCAAATATTATAAGTTTACATATTTTTTTTCTCCATGTACTGCCTTTGTCTTGCAAAGAAGCATCATATTTTGATATTATCCATTGGACTGTAGTACTTACTGACTTAAGTGTATGGCACCAGTACTATAGACGTATGAATTTTTGCTAATTTTCATTGATTCTGTCAATTGAACATATTTGCGGGCATAAATTTTTGTGGCTTCAAAAAATGTTAGCATTATATACTGTTAAAAATGAATTTCGTGGGTACTATTCTTCCAGCTTTCTGTGCACCGCAATAATAGCGAAAAAGTAGTACACAGCAAAAATTAAAACATTTACAGTAGATATATCTGCTTCAGCGTATATTTTACATAAAATTCAGCATTTCATTGAAAATTCGCAAACGACATTTTATAGAATCAATCAATAGGGTAGAATTTCTTAGTTATTACAAATTGTTTTAATGTGTTGAATCATTGACTGAAGGAAACCTGGCTTTCTGTTCTCCCTTTTTTCAGTTTGCACATTTTCCTTTTCTAAAATGGGAACCAGTATTTGACTAATAAAGCTAAACTAAAAGTTTTTTGTAGAATATATACTATTCATTTTATGAAATCCATGCCACTAGGTCTTTTGATTATAATGTCACATCTGGAAAATTTAGATGTTGGAGTCACTCATGCCTTTTGATTTGTCTGGTTCAACTATTATACTAATTGGAAGTCTTTGGACAATATTTTTGAAGATCCAATAGGGTATGTAAGTCTAGTCATGTGTCTATTTCACAAAATTGGGTCCTAGTCTACCATTCAAAAGCATGGAGACTTGTCATTTAGAGAACGTTGAGTTCAGTGTTGAGGGCAAAACACCTTTTTGTGTTAAATTTTCCAATAAAAAATAACAAATATCTATTTCTACATGGTAAAGGTATTAATAAAAAACATAAAATAGAAGATTTTGCATTGTTATACATGTACAGCGTTTCGAGTACCCGGAAGTAAACAATAAAATGCAGATTGGTCTTTGGCTTTCAATACGTTCTACGTTGTAAATTCCGGTAAAGAAAATGAAAATAGAATGAGACTTACATACCCTATTGGTTTATATATTATATAATTGTAAAAATCATTGTACATCAGAGTCACTTTCAGTGAATTGATCTGCTGCATTTAAACAAAATTTCCTGATTTCACACTCAATGTTTTTTCAGTAACATTGAAGATGAATTATCAACAACAATTCCTGAAGTAGGATTATTTCCCCGTTTCTTGCTACATTTACAGTACTTCTTTACGTATAACTATTCTTAATTTTGTATGTGGTGCAGTTGAAAGCATGTTGAAATGTTTAAAGTAGTCAGTAGTGAAGGAAATTATTCCCGTATTAAGATTGAAAAATAGAGCATTTAATGGGACATTGAATAATACCTGACACATTGCTAATAATATCTTAATATCTTCTGAGGTTTTTATACGGGAGATGGACGGAGGGACTTGAAACTTTTCAGAGGGTATCACATAACACCTCATCATTTAATGTTATGGGGCATAAAAATGTATCAGTATTGTATAGCAAATAGGCAGTAGTGTGTTTGGATTTCATAAGTGTTTCTAGTATAATACTTTGGTTTAGACATATAGCTTTAACTGTAAAAGTACTTATACTCATCAGGTACCAATTTATGATTTTTTGTTGTTGTTGTTTTGTTTTTTTTCAAAGCATATAGTGACATTTCAGAGTCATTTTAAAGTCGTAGATTTAACTTGATAAAGAAAATTGATACCAATAATTGACTTTAAGTACTTTTTCAGTATGTGTTGTTTGCTTAGGCCAAGAAAAAAATATGTCTGTTTAAGGTAACATTGGATGAAAAAATAGGGTAAGTAGGTAGGCAAAATCATTTTATTTTTTAAAATAATTTTATATGGACACTTATGGGAAGATTTCTTGACTTTATTAGTGTTTAACTTAAAAATGATAGTTTAGTGCATTTCATAAAAAGTACCAATAAAATGTGCTAGGGTAAGCAGAAAAAAATAAGGTAGGTAGGGTAACCTTAAACAGACATACTTTTTTCTTGGCCTCACATATCATTTCATTCATTAAATGTATCATTTGGGGTTCCAAGTCAGTGCCAGCACAGCTAGGAGTCTTTCAGAAGGAGACCACCTATTAGAAAACAGAACCCTTCATGCATTGTTGGTCCAAGTTGTGGTAGTAGATTTTCCTCTCGATTAAGACCCCAGTCACAACCAAATAAAAATATTGAGCCAAGTACAGAACAAAGTTCTAAAGGTAACCCATGGTTAGTTTGATAAGTAGTTTTACCCCACGAAAATAAGGTGCATAGGGTATAATGTTTTGGATGTGTCTGTCTGTCCTCTTTTTGTCATTGCAACTCATCTTTCACATTACTAAACAGAATTTCATGATACTTCGCATAGCATTATACAAATATTTTACCATGAAATTTGGATCCATCAAATTTTGTGGGAATTATGAATTTAGTTTCCAGAAGTACATGACTGAAGCATTTTGTCATCCCAACTCCTCTTAAACAAATAAACAGATTTCCACTAAAAATAAGTAAAATGACAAGTCACAATGTGAAGCTGTGCATATTTCAAGAAAATTTTTACCTCTAAAATTTTTATTGAGTTATGTCCGTTTGAACTTTGTTTCCTTAATTGTACTGCTGAAACATTTGTTCAGTGAAATCCCTCCATCAAATGTGGCCAAATTAAACTCCAACCTTAAACCTTGAATTAGCTCCTCCTTTAATATGGGGTGTGGAGTATATGAGCATGTTCAAGAAGTTCTTTCATTCATTTACGGGTAAAAAAGGTGTTAAATTTTGAATTCACACCTTTTTTTTCCCAAAGTTGGGTCTCAGTGATATGCTTGAAAAAGTTATTACATTTTTGAAATCTTGAAAATTCAGCTCATCATAGATCCTACATCCATCCTACTTCTGTAATTTCAGAGCCAGAGCCTTCTAAACACATTAATTATCATTCCTCAAAGGAATTAGACCAAATTTACTATCTGTTTTAAAAGTGTACAATTAACATCCTGGCAAAATTCTTTCAAGGATTTTGAACCTAACTTGTCATATATTAAATCCTTAGACCGCCTTTAAGTTAAGAACAATAGACTGAATGCTTTCTGATGGTAACCATGCAATTTTTTTTATTTTATTGCTTTAAGACTCACCTCTCTTATTACTGATGCAGTTTTATAATATAGTTACATTTGAAGTTCTGTTAAAAGCAAGGAGACATAGCTATGAAATTCAGTGATAAAATTCAAGCATTCAGGGGCAGCATTTGATGGATATGACAAAGCAATGATGTATCCATAGATTTTGAAAAGGGGGGTTCTGGGAGGTCCAGAAAGGGTGGGTGTGTGTGTTCCAGGCTGTTATAAAAAATAGTTCTGGATCTGCCACTTCAAAGTATTCTTATTAATTAAATAGCATTACATATTTGGTCAAATGTAATGCAAATTTATCGATCATTTGGCATTTCTGAATTAAAATTCTCTTACAACCAATTATATCATGAGCATTTTAGTTAATGAATTCCCTATAGATTTTTTTTCTCTCTTACTTTTTCTGTAAACATGCACCTGCATTATGATGACAAATTTTGTAAATTTTGCAATATCTATATAATTGGTATTTTTTTGTTTTCAATTTTTTTTAACTCATGACATTTATAAAGGAAATTTACTATTACATTTGTACCTTGTATTCTTAGTCAGCATTAGTAATTAAAACTATAGGAATAATCCACATCTACATGTAAATGTACCATCTTTCCATTTAATTTATTGTTACCTATTGTAGTGCATATAAATTCAAACACATTTTAGTAATCAAATATATTCTAAATATTTTGATGTTTGACATTAAAGAAATATATTCTTTCAGACATCTTCCATACAAAAATCACAATTTTGGCTAGTTGTAATTGATAAAATACAGTTCTTTATCATGCTTGAATAATTCATGAAATTCACACAACATGTGTTGTAACAGAATGTTTATGGGTATTGATTTATCAAGTATGTATCCAATATCTTCATTGTTATTAAATCTATAGTGCATTCCCCTCACTTTCTTTTTCACCAGGGAACAGTATGTACTTTTGTTATCTTTCTCTCATTTCATTTCAACTACTCATGATAAAACTCATAAATAGGCCTAGTTTAACATTCATTATTACCTGTTTGTAGAATGTGTATTAATCTTAACATTATCATTTTGTAATGCATTGGCAGGTCCAGATAATTTGAAAAAGGGGAGGTTCCAAAAAAATGAGTGGTTCAAGGCTCAATTTTGACAAAATTTTGCATACAATCAACTAATTTTGTCAACAAAACAGGGAGTTCCAGCAACCAAAAAAACCCCTCTGGATCTGCTACTGATAATAGATGTACATGATACATGGGATTGTGAGATTTGGTTTGCTAAAAGCTTAAAAATCAACATGTACATTGGAAATTGGATCTTTGTTTCGTGCCTCTACCATAAGGCATTGGAGTCAATTAAAAAATAAATCATGAAAACTGGTGTCATTGTATTACCACAACTGACTATTTGTGTCACATAATTTTACCCCAAGCAATAGCAAGTGGTTAAATATCTACATTGTACATCAATGGCTATCCTGTGGTAAAACAATAATAGGTACTTCCACAAGATAAATGCTACAGTTTCCCATTAAAACACCTACCGTTTTCAACCAAATTTTTACAGGAAAGTCTTGTATTTAACTCATGGAAGTACCAACTGAGCATGTTCAGAAAATTAGCACAAAAGCATCCATTTGTCCATCATTCTGTCCGTCAATCTGAATGTCATGACAATTATCTGGACACCTAAGTCATGTATTAACTTCAAATTTGGTATGCAACTTTCTATAGATTGGGCATATGTTGTAAGCTATTTTAGTGTTTTCTGAAATCAATTTTCTGTACAAGTGGGGGTATACTGGTACCTTTCATAACAATGCATGCAATTTAATAATTAATTTTTTAAAACATTTTCTATTATTTAGTGACTTCTAAACCAATAAAACCAATGAGGCAGCCAATCGGTGTTCACAAAAGCAACAGCCTGCCACGGACATTCAGTCCTAACCGAGGAAATAGACCTGGTGTTTCTCCTTCTAATCACAGAACTCATGCCAGAACTAACTCAGAATCTGTAAGCTTTCTCAGTCTATGATAATTTTATTATTGTACATTTCACATATGAAAAGTAGACTTATTGATTTTGTGAAAAAAACTCATACAGGGCTTGAATCTCAATAATGAATGCTACATGGATTTTTATTTAATGGCATTTTAAGTGACCAAATTTGAGTCTAAATGTCATATGATTCACTAGCAATTTATGTGTTTAATCTAACAATAGAAGGGTAAACTAAATTAAATGAAAACATGGAGTCCATTATTTTTGGGCATTCATTCACTGCTCTCTAACAAGTACAGTCAAATCTGCCTTAAGTAACTTTCAAAACAGCAAAATTGTAGTCACATAAGACAGGTGGTCTTTATAAACAAGTTAATTTTACATAGAACTACATAGGGTTATTTTATTCATTGTCTTTTAAGTATCATTCTTGATCAGACTTTAAGAAATTATATAAATTTATTCTGAAGCATCTGTGATGTAGATATTTTTTGACAGCTTATATAAGGAAAAAGTGCCATCAAATTTTCTCACCATTTTTTCCATAGTGCTTTCAACTAAATTTGACCTATCATTATCTTAAAAAGGTAAATTTTACAAACACTTTGATGGTTATTTTTGGAGGTTATCAGGTATAAATACTTGGTTAATGCAGTAAAATCTGTTTTTTTCCTACATTAGCCATGCCTTATACACATTATGTGTGATTTTTAGTTTATTGCTGAATGGAGATGATGAATAAAACAGATTTGACTATACTTAAAATATTGTGAATGATTTTCTGTCTTGTACATGTAGGCTGTCATTTATTTCAGTCATCTGGAAACCGTCCAAAAAAGATAGATATAAATAAATTGAAACTGAAAAATGTAGATAAGAAATTAGCAGAGACAATTCTTGGAGAGATTATTGATACTGGCCCTAGAGTAGATTTTAATGATATAGGTAAGAGCTCAATCACAGGTTTTCAGTACTAGTAGTAATCACCAGAAAAAGTTTATTTTTATTGAAAAAAATATTGATGTTACAGCACCTTCAAGTGAGCAAGCAAGACTTAGTTATCATTTAAAAATGATATACAAAATTAGAACAAAAGATTTTTAATACATGTATTTATAACAATTTTAGTTTTGATAAATGTACCCACACTCAAAGAGGAAATGATATACTGGATAATTGGATTCACATCATCTGTCAGTCAGTCTGTCTGAATTTCATGTCATTTTACTTGGCTGCTGCTAAACAAATTGTTTTTCAAATTCTTCATCCTTATAGGACATGCATTGTTGACCTCGTAACTTTGTGATGTAATGATTTTGCATGCTTTTTGTTTCATCTAACAGCTGGGCAGGATGCAGCCAAACAAGCCTTACATGAGATTGTAATACTTCCATCAGTCAGACCTGAAGTAAGTCTCAACTATTATCTCAAGAAAGAGGCTAGAAGATTCCTGTTTTTAGCTGTGTGAGATTTCCTCATCTCACCCACAGGTTGATACAGATCATGTGTGCATTCCTGTAAAAAATGGCACAATTGAGTAAAGAGTTAATGAACAATCATGAATATCCTATTCTTGGCTGAAAAGTACCACAATATTTAGCTAACATATAATGAATGGATCCTTTGCAAGTATATTAAATGTTACATTGTTACTGAAAGGAAGTCTCGAATTTCAAAGATAATAAATGTTACAAAGAAGTACAAATAAGCAGAGATTTCGTTTCAAGCGTAAATACCAGTACATTCAAAACCTACAAGATGATAAATTACTTATTAGATAAACATGAATATTTATTGACCTATTTTTCTTAATACATGCATCGAAAAGAAAGATAAGAAAAATTGTTCATTATTATGATTGAATTTTTTTCTTTGAACAGTTGTTTACAGGTTTGAGAGCACCTGCTAGAGGGCTTTTATTGTTTGGTCCTCCTGGAAATGGAAAAACTATGTTGGTAAGTAAAGACGGCTGAAAAAAAGTATTGAATATGAAATTCAATTAATAAATGTATTCAAAAAGAAAAAAAATGCACATGTGATGTAACAAAATTACTAGAAAATGCTAAAAAACAATCGATCACCAGAAAAAGTATGATACTTTAGAAGTACCTATATTTTATTGTGTATCACCACAAAAAAACACCAGACATGGCAAAATTCATAGGTCTGTAAGTATTATATTTTTCAGATATTGTAATGGTTGAAAAGATTAATGTCAAAATTGAGTCTCAGTCAAACAAGTTAAAAAACCATGTTGCAAAAACTGAAATCCAAGAGGTTGGCTAGCTTTCATGAAGTCTTTTATAACCTTTTATATAGCTTTCATGAAGTCTTTTATAACCTTTTATATAGCTTTCATGAAGTCTTTATTATAACGTTTTGTAGGCAAAGGCAGTTGCCAATGAATCAAGTGCCACATTTTTCAATATCAGTGCCTCAAGCTTAACATCAAAATGGGTGAGTACGATATATATCGTTGTATATATACTAGTACACATTATATTTGTACATACATTATGTGTAGGTACAATTATTTGTATGCAGATGTGATACATATAGTTGTTCTTCACTTCAGAAAAAAATCTAATACCCAGTAATTCATATCAAAATAGTATTTTTTATGAGAAATAATTATAATGTAGCATTGCTATGCATTGGCTGATCCAGGGAATTTGAGGGGTTGGAGCTTCCCCTTTTTGTTGGAAAATTTTGTTAATTTATTGCAAATTTTGGGTGAAAATGAAGAAAGAATAGCATGGAACCACCAGTGTTCAAAGGCTCTTCCCTTGCTATGTTCTGTGCATAAGGGAAGCGATCATGATTCTATATTTTATTGTTCCCCCACTGCTACACTGAAGGGGACACAGAAATATTGGTGTCTGTCCATCCATCCAGCCGGTCAAACTTGTGGACGCAACTCCTTGGAAACATCAGGATGGATTTTGTTCGAACTTTGTATGATTGTTTGTCGCTATTTGTACTTGATCATATTGTTCTGCAATTTTGATTCGACAAACTTTTCAGGAGTTTTGGGACTTTTGCACTTCGATTTTTGTTTGTTTGTTTGGCTTACTTGTACTAAGGTTGAAAATAAAATACATTTAAATTGGTTAAAAAAATGACTTAAAAAGGTGTCTGGTTTAGACAGGTTTTTGGATTATGTAGAAAGGACTTCACATCTTGTACATATATAACATCAACATTGTATAAATGAAACAACATGTAGATGTAGATCATTTCAAATAGCAAATATTCTGAACTTATAGATTTTGACAAAACAAAGGCTGATGGTGATAACTATATTGGTAGAATCCTTGTTTGATAGGTGTTTGAAACATTGGTCCCATCTGAAAATTGAAAAGACGGAACATCATAAAAATGATTTGCAACTTTTAAGTTTGTATACCATGTAACCTTATTCAAGAGAAATTAAGGGATCCAAGATCTGAGCAGAAATCAAAAGAATATAATCCAAGGATAAAGACTAGACAGGGAAAATAGACACAACAAAGAACATAACACGTACAAAGAAAAAAAGAAATGAGAAACGCAGATTCCAATGAAAACTGGGAGCATGGACCAGGTGCACCAGTAGGGTAAGCATCCTTTGCATATGCATAAGAACCCTCATGGGGTTTACTAACTGGTTGGATATGCCACTTTTAAAAAAATGGATTATTAATGATTTTTATTTGCTTAAAAAATGTATGAAATTGATTTTCTTCAATTCAATTTCTTTCAATAATTTTCATACATATTCTTATTGGCAGTTACATAAATTTTATTCATTATGTACATGTATGTTATTAAAACTTACTTTTCATGAAAGTATGAACTTAAATGGTTAAAGTAGAAGCTTTTATACTTATATGTAAACAGGTGGGAGAAGGAGAAAAGTTAGTTAGGGCTATGTTTGCACTGGCAAGAGAATTACAGCCTTCTATAGTATTTATGGGTATGTTATGTATTAAGTGCAACAAATATGAAAGTATGAATTTGTGAAATGTTTTTTTCATAATGGTCTGTCTTGAGCAAACAAGAATATAGTTACCTATTACCAGGGTAACAGATTCCTGGTTGGTAGGTCAGGATTTTATTTTGTTTTTGCCTGATCTAAGAACAGCTGACTGAGTATCAATAGCTACTTGGCTTTATTTCTTCTTTCACTAGTTCAATACAGAACAAGCTTGTCCAATATAAAATAATGACTGAAAGTAGTTCTTTATTAGTTCAGCCCTGTCCAAACCACATTGGTTGATGAAAATTAATGTCTTTTTCTTGTTCAATACAGAATCAGTCCAATATTCAGTATTGACAAATTCATTTTTACAGTGAGTATTATAGTAAACTTCAGAAAGTAGGGTTGGTCTTCACTAGGTTAAATGACAATTACCTGTTATAGTGTCTTTGAGTAGTTACCTGGACAAATAACAAGGAGATTTAAACTTTCTATGATTTAATAGGTATTTCAATCTAAGTGTGATAGAAAGTCAAGATATCTTTGTCAATTGTCTAGTTAATTACCTGAGGAATTCACCAGGTGATTGTTATTTAACGAAAGGTAAGACCAATTATGTTCCATGAAGTTAAGTAGCTGTCTTTGTAAGAATCATGCAAAATCTGAAAAATGTGATACACCTGAAAAAAGGCTACATATTTTTATTTTTGTAATTAAGTTGTTTATGGGTCTATATTATGAAATGTGTAATTATTCATTCCAATCTGTCTGCTCATAGGAGATAATCATCATTGAAAATCCAATAGATTCCATTGTATTTGAGTGTCATTTGCAGAGTTATCTCCCTTAATTTTGAAATCTACAGTTCATTCTACATAATTTTTATCTCTTAAGAACATGGCTTGTATGAAAAGCTGAATGTTAATTTCTGTTTACTATGGCAATTCAAGCAAAATATCAAAAATAAAAATATGTAGGCTTTTCACCCATGAATCACATTTTGCATGATTCTTAGCTGGAGTGCTACTTAACTACACATATATTATCCCTGTAATTCATCCAAATCTAGACCAAACTGGACTGAAGGATAAACATTTTTCAACTGTGTTTGAATTTAATGAATGTGTTCAAATATGCTGCATTGGCAATTATCATTTTCATAAATTGATATTGTCATGTGCTTAAAAATGTAACAGGATATTTAAAAAAAGAATACATAGTTAATTTTTTTTGTCAACAGATGAGGTAGATTCATTGCTGTGTGAAAGAAGAGAAGGAGAAAATGATGCTAGTCGGAGAATAAAAACAGAATTTTTAGTCCAGTTTGATGGTGTAAGTTCAACTAAACATTTATTAAATTCATGGATTACCGGGTAAATGTTTTTTGGGTTCCAAACAAATGTTGTAAATTTATGATTATTCTACTTTATTATTTCATATACTTTAAATATCCTCTATTGAACAGTAATGTCAGTTGTAGGAAATCCTTTGTGTTAGTCTATTTGTAAACTGATCACTGATCACTTAATTAATATGGATGGAGTGTCAGCGATGTCCTATATATGAAGAATGTAAGACCAGAACTATGAATAGCTTTCTGATGAAAGTGATGAAATTTGTCGACACAGAAGTAAACGATAGCGCAAGTGTGGAGGTGCTGTGCATAATGGATACAATTTTATATTTATTTATTTAATAATAATTTTGAAATTATTTGCTGTGTAGAAATGTATTAAGCACATTCTCCTCACTGAATGAGACTTCTCCCATAGTAACATGGTGGTGCACTGCAAACAAAGAATGAACTCCAGTCATCATAGGCATAGCCTAAAATTATATTACTAGTAGTGTTATGGAATGCATTTATCTTCTACAGGACCAAAGTTATATGACTTCTTTGAGGAGTTATTGCCTTTTTCCCATAAAAATTGAGGATTTTCACACTTTTTACCTTATATCACAGAAATTACTTCTTGTAAGAAGAAACTGTAAATAGAAGAATTAAGATTTATCAGTAACATGTTAAGGGTAAGACTTTTAGACTTGATGTAAAGGTTCGGTAACCTATGGTTCTACTCAAGCACTTTCTTTCTTGTTTTCTCTATAGCTTGAGTGGAACATTAATGTGATAACTGTAGACACTCACAATTACCTCATTATGTATATTTTTGCATGCCATTGTTTGTATTATGTATTTTTGGAAAGTTCATAAGTACAAGTTTGTTCTCACTGTTTTCTCCCGTAGTCAATTCCTCTCTTTAGTTTGTCCTTCCCATTATAGTCCTGCTTCTCACCCGTCATTTCATGTGTAAGGGAGAAATTGTTACCCCAGAATAAGTTCCATTGCGGCCATTTTTTTTTATTGTATCATGTACCGGTTAAATCACTGGGCGCTGCCGATATTTCCCCCATTTATTGTTTTTACACATGTGCGGCGTCTGTTACCATGACTGGGGCACTCAACCAATCAGTAGTTCCAAGGGAGTACAAAACCCCCAACATCATCGGCTTCTGGGAGACTGTGACCCGTTACCAGGGCTAGATACCAGAATAACCTTTTATAAGTGACCAGAGTGCTTCAGCACAGTCTTTCTCAACCAACCACCAGGTTGAATTATTTCCCTGTGTACGTAACCCATATATACATATATATAACGATTGTAGTTTACGACCTGTTGACCAGACCCAGTTCCCACAAGAATAATAATCCTGTTCTGCTATAGTAGTCATGTTTAGTATTTATAAACAAACCAAATAGGGGGGTCCCCGATTATTCTCTAGCGCTCTAGTGGGATTTAATAACTTATAAATGTTATTGTTAGTTATATTTATGCTGTTTGTCCATAATAAATAGTATATTTAGTTGAATGGCTAATGTTCTTTATGAAACAGTGCCTTACCGTTAAACTACCTTGGAGTATATTGCCACACTACCAGTGCATTTATAGTATAATGGAAATTTTCCATAGTTATAAAGACCAAAGCCCTAACATATAAACACTGTGACACAATTACAACCCCCCTGACTTTACATATCATTCTTACTGGTAAATGTAAACACAAGGAAACCAAACCCCCTTTGAACTTTAAAATTGCTTGTTAAGACAGGTGTTCCAATTACCAAGGTTCAAAGCACATTTAAACTGATATAAAGGGACAATTACAAATGTCTGGTTTATACAGGTTTTCAGATTATTAAGGGTTCAGTTTAGACAGGTTTCTATGTATTTGAGACTTAGGTAAACAAATCAGTTGAGTGTCTTGCAATATTTTTTTTCTTGTAGGTGAATGGTTGTTCAGATGATAAAGTTTTAATTATGGGAGCTACAAATAGGCCACAAGAACTTGACGATGCTGTTTTAAGGTATTTTATAAATCCTTTTTACAAGATTGGAGCAAAATTAGTGGAACATAAATCACAATGAAAGAAAAAAGTTCTTGGAAAAAGGAAATCTGAGCTCCAAAATGTTTTGAATGAATGCATCATAATTTGCCTAAAGTTCTTTTCAGAGATTGAATAGTAGTTTGAAATTACTGTTACTTCAAAGACAACATTTTATTATTGCTTTATCATTTCTAATCTATAATCTAAATTGATAAAAAGAAACAATGCATGTATATCTCTGTCCACTAGATATTTATATCACATTTTTTGCAGGCGATTTGCTAAAAGAATATATGTACAGATGCCATGTAGTAGAACTAGAAGAGCTCTTCTGAAACATTTATTGTCAAAACAAGGAAATCCGTTGTCTGAAACAGAGTTAGATCAGATAGCGAGGTAATTTATAAATGTTTTTTATGAGGATCATGTTGCTGAGGAACAGTTAAGGATGTTTGCTTCTCTTATCTAATAATAACAAGGATTTCATAGGGTTGTGAAATCTTTTAAGATCTTTCATGCTGGAACAAAATAAGCAGAAAAAATAGAGGGGTTAGTGTGTTCACTTTTAAGGTACATGCATTTAAAATAATGGCGGGAAAATGATTTTTCTTGATTTTTCTTTGGTTTTATCAATTAAAAAGACTGAAGAAAAAACAAGGATTTCATAAAAACTTTCCAAATAACTGTTAAGGTGTGTTAATGAAATTATGAAATGAAAACTTGGGGTCACTGGGCAAAACAAAATAATTCAATGAAATGGATAAAATCAGAGGAGTCTGAATATCTGACAAAAATATCTGAACATGACCAGCAAACATCCTTATTGAAATGTAAGTATTGATCTGGATGGTTGTAATCCTAATTCTCATTGGTTTGCTTGTTCTTGGTCTTACAACATTTCTTTACAGTTAAATGTAAACATACCCAAAGCAGCATTAATAATAGTGATTGAATAGAAGTATTGTAATCCATGCAGGATTGGGAAGTACAAGATAGTAATAATACATAAAATTTTCTGCTATATGATAAACAATACTGTCTATACAGATTAAGACATTAATGGCTCTGGCATAAAAGCACAAAATAATAACTAAGAATATAGAACCGGATTACTTATTTTAACATGTGTGTTTCAGTTATTTTGAAGACAAGATTCAACGTTTTCTATGTTAAATATCTACCAAAGGAAGGAAAACAAATTCAGGCTAATGAATACGGTATATTTACAATGTTATTATTTACAAATCTAGGCAAATGTTACAATATAATTTACTCAGTTTCTTAACCATCTATATTATGAATTTCAGTTTAACAGATGGATATTCTGGGAGTGATTTAAATGCACTTGCTAAAGATGCTGCTCTAGGTCCCATCAGAGGTATGTAGTATTCATAAGAGCTATTCCATAAAAAAGTGTGTCCAGAGAGCAGAACGCCCATGATATTTAGAGGTACCACCAACATATTAAAATTAAGATGCAATACATTTGTCTCATGAGATTTTTTTAATTTTACACCCCAACCAACACATTAATAAATCAGCTGTGTTAGCCCCTGGAGACATTTTTTTGGGGAATAGCCCTAAGATAAAATGGAAAGACTTTCATTATTGGTATTTTATTATATTCTCTACAGTGAAGTTGTCAATGAGATGTACAAGCACTCCTGTTCTTCATATTGTAACATCCATGTGAAAACTGTAGAGTATTTATACTACTGTGGGTTTTTACTAAATATGTTACACTAAACAGTTGTGTATAATTCATTTCTCTTTGCCCCAAAATAGGTTTTGCAAGTAGAGGTGCGGATTATTCATCATTTTTTCTCTAACAAAAGTTAAAGTCACTGTCATATTTCGAAATCAATATCTAACAATATTGGACTACTAATCAACATATTGATAGTCTGGACCGTGAAAAGCTTCCTTAACATTCTTGTCCTATACGTATTTCAAACTGAATGTATATCATGAAGAATGATATTGTGTACGGTATTCATTGGGTTGCTGTTTAACATTGAAATTATGACTTTACATATCCTTTATTAAGTATATTACTCAAAGTGTTCTAACTTCTTTCAAATTGTTGCTTCACAAATTGCTACATTTCTAGAAAGCTCTTACTTAGAAGGGTGAAAGGTGGCCATTTTCATGGAATTTTGTATTATTACATTACTTTTTATGTTCAAAAATTCCTGATAATGTTCTGATTTTTAAGAAAATTATTTCCTGATTTCCTTACTTTTTGGACCTAAAAAGTGCTTAACAGACAGAAATTGTTAAAATGTGAAGTTCCTAATGCAGGTTATTTATATTTTTCTGTTTTCTCAGGTCTTGTTAAATCTTAACAGTCGTTCAGTTACGCTAAAACTAGATTAATAGCAGTCATGTGGCATTAAATAGCATATGGTTTTAACCTAAAAATAGAATACGAAAGTATAATCTCACAAACATATTGTTTCATATAATAAAATAATTAATCACTTTGATATATATAAGTGGCTATCGTGATTTATTAACCCTACGGCTTGGTGAATATAACATTTTCTGTAGTTGATAAATCATGAGAGCATCTTATATTAAAGTCATTAATATTATAATATTGCCATTAACAGTTGCATCCAATATATATAAATGTTTTTAAATTGATGATGTAAAAATCTTTTATAGTTAATTTTTTAATTGCTTTTTTTCACAGATTTGAGTGCTCATGAAGTTAAAGTTGTAGAGGCAGAATCTGTAAGTCTGTGTTCATAATAGTATTATGTATGTCAAGATTAATACCAGTAGCAGTCAGTTACTACTTTTCAAGAGGCATAAAATCTAGAAAAAAAACTGTTAATACATTTTAGCAGTAGATATATTTAAATTTTGATGGAACATGATGAAAGGGAGATAACTTATCTTTATTAGTCCCTTACTGGTGACTTTTACCAACGGGAATTTAAGGTTTGCATTCTGTCCATCTGTCAGTTGTGCAAATCAGTTTTCCACATTTTTTTCTCATACTTGCTGATATACATTTGATATTTGGTACATTGCTTTACAATGACAAATTACAGATCAAGTTCCGATATTGTTCTAATCCATAATTTTTTTTTGATTCATGGTCTTTTGACTAAGAAAATTATTGCTCAGTTTTCGGCACATTATTTGTTAGCAAATTATGCATGAAGTTCACATTCTGTTCTCTTCAACAGATTTTTCTTTAGGTAGGGGACTTTATTAATGGCAATACTCTCAGAATGCTTGTTAATTCCAGAAGTGAATTTGTGATCGTGTGATAATGCCTGAACATAGATATGCACAATGTGCTGTGAAAAAACTGTTTATGTAAAGAAATTGCCATTTTCACATTTCAGGTGAGAAAAATCAGTGTACAAGACTTCATGCAGTCGTTACGGAGAATAAGAAGAAGTGTACCTCAGGGAACATTACAGAAATATGAGGAGTGGAATAAAGACTATGGCGCTGTAGGAGTCTAACATTTGTATGCTTTGTAAACAATTTTGAATTTGTTTTGTTATGTTAGGCCATACTTAACTAACCTAGTTGTTCACAGAACAATATCTTAAAATGCTATCCTTCCTATTTTCTTTTGTTGATCAAGTATTTTTTATGAAACTAACTATGTATACTTAACTCGATCTATACAAAATGTGTGCTCACCTATCTTAATCAATTGTGAATGCAATTTTGTTCAGTTCCAGGTATACATGTAAGTAGCACAAAATGTAAACAAAACAGGAGATATCATATAAAGCAATTGCAACTTCAATAAAAAAA
Source organism: Perna viridis (assembly GCA_037379345.1). NCBI lineage: Eukaryota > Metazoa > Mollusca > Bivalvia > Mytilida > Mytilidae > Perna > Perna viridis. Next base: position 56,483,609 of record CM074512.1, read on the forward strand.
ACTTTCATAGTAGTAAATTCACTGCTTCGTTAAAACTGCAAACAATTTTTAGGGGGCTATAGGAATCACCATATTGTGTCAATCAGTATACCTAGTCAGCATAACTTGTTCCCCATGGTCAAATGATTTCGATGAAATATGAGAATGCTATCATGTTTGGATAGCTTTGTAAGGGGATATAATTTAAATTGAGGGTTTTATATTTAGAGTAGATATTGGGATATCCATTTTTTTAATAGTATTTCTAGTTAAAGTTGCCTCTTGGATAATTCAGTTTAGAAACCATTTTGGTGCCATATGTAGGAGTTGCTTTTTATATAAAAACAATATAGGGCAGTAAAATGTTGTTTTTGGTGTGTAAATAGATGTTATAGAAATATTTTAAATATGTTTCATTTACAACTCTTTAACAGAGATGTTGTTCTGAGAATAAGACAGTTTGGTTTAGTATGCCTTATGTAAACTTAAGTTTATAAGTGCTTACAAGAATTCAGGTCTTTCCATGTACAAACAATTTTTTTAATAAAAAAATTATTTTGTTTAGTTTATGAATACTATTTGTTTCTTTGGAGGTAAGGAAAAGATCATGTTCCTAACTTCCAAATTATGCTGACTCATGGGAAAAGATACCTGTTTTTTTTGTATTTTGGTAAATCATGTTCATACCTATTATCCATATTTATCTGGTTACTGTCAAACCTGATTTTCTTGTGCTTTAAAGTGGAATTCCACTTTTTCAAATTTGGATTTTACTGTTATGATTCTTTTTTTTTTAATGTATATTTACTTCCGATCTTTCCGCTTTGTTTGTTGGCCTCATAAAATCAGGTCTGTACTGCTCTAGTCACATGTAATGTCTGGTTGATATACATGTAAGTGGTTTTGTGTTTTTTCTGTATCATGTTCGTTTGCCATACAATATATAGGTTAATTTTGTATACACTATAATGTGACAATTTTCCATAATAATAGTGCTAATTAAAATGCTGCTAATTAAGTATTGATGTTACAATAGATTAAATTTTTATAGCTTTTTATAGCAGCAAGATTCATGCAGATCATTGATTTCAAATGGCTATGTTACCATCAACATTTTAATTTTAGCTGTTTAATTTTTAAGGATTGTGTCTATATTTGTAAGTATCAATTTTCTCAGTTTCAAAAAATGATAAGCGTTATATATTGTTTAAAATCAATTTCGCAGGTACTGTTGTTACAGGCTTTTCTGTCTACCACAAAAATTGCAAAAATTAGTATGCTGTGAAAATTAATACATTTATACATTTTAACATTTTCTTGTTTACAAAATTAGCAAAATTAAGTTGGTTTACAATAGGTAGAAAATGACTTTTTTAAAATCTTTTTTTTTGGTACATGTTTCAGTATTATAAAGATATCTTGTAGAAAACATTAACATAAATGGACCATTTAGCAGCACTTTGTTGTAAAATTTTGATGATGGTTTTTTTTTCAAAAATGTCACATTTTCCTGATATTTCATTTTCTGTTTCCTTTCCTACCAAACAATGGAACAAGATGCAAAAACATAGCTATGAAGGTTAGTCTTTTTAAGTGTTAGTTTTTATAGTAAGAATCAAACAAAATGGGAAAAATCAGAAACATGCATGTCAAAACCCAACGCATTTGACAGTGTAATATCACTCAAAGGATACTTTTTCTATTTGAAAAGACCATTATTTGATCTCTAAATCACTGGCTTTGCGCAGACATTTTTCAATAGAATCTTAGATTAAGGAGGTTTTTGACAGAGTTACCTGCCCTTGAAATGTTCATTTTAAGTGCATTCTAATGAAACTGTAACTCAATGATCCAGCATGATATGGAAAATCTTATCTGTTTTCCTTGATTCTGATGGTGCAAATAGTCAAATTACACTATCAAAATGATGGTTTTTTTCATACCGTTTCACTTAATGGCCGATTCTTACAGGGACTTGACACTTAATATTTGGATTTTATTTTGCCACCATCTTATAAAAAGAATTACCTTCAGATCTACAGAACGCTGACATTTATTTTGATAAAACAATGATCAAGTCATTGGGCTAAACTAGGAAAATCAGTTTAATCTATGCAAATTGAAGACAATAATAAAATGGCGCTATATTTTAAATTTGTACCTTATTAATAGTTACATAGTCTGTCATGCATCTTTTGTAGGTAGTTGTTTATTTATATCAGCTTCACAAATTCTGTATCAATTCTTGTAGCTATAGAAAAATTGTTATAATATAATAGAAATATACAAATGTATAATGTACATGTATTGCACATGTAATCTTTGTCGGTTCTTTTCTAACCACCTGTATAATATACATCTGTACATGTATTCATTGTTTGTTTTTGTCTTACCATCTGTGTAAAAGTAAATGTTGCCAAGTTTTTTGGTTATTTTTGTTTTGTTTGAATTTTAGGGGCCAAATCATGTTTATATCTGCCAATTCTCTACACTTATACATGTATTTGATAACAAAACTTGTGTTCTACTGAATAATTTTATGTGTTTATAGGTATTAAGTAGCAGTCTTTGTAAGAATTTTGTAATATATATGATACACCCCCAAAAAGGCCACACATGTTTTTTTGTTATTAAGTTGCTTTATGGATCCATATGATGAAATGTGTAATTATTCATTCCAATTTGTCTGGTCTTTAGAGATAATTCACTTTGAATATCCAATAGTTTCTACTGTATTTCAGTGTCATTTACAGAATTATCTCCTTTTTTTGAAATCTTCAATACATTTTTCCTAAGACCAAGGGTTTTACGAAAAGTCACGTATTAATTTCTGGTTATCATTTTAAACAAAATATCAAAAACAAAAATAGTGTAGGCTTTCCAACAGTGTATCACATTTTGCATGATTCTTAGCTGGAGTGCTACTTAACAGTCTAACTTCGAAGCCAGAGTTTAAATGTAAAGACCTTTACAATCTTGACTGGACCAAAATATTTTACTGTTACATGTGTTCTGTATTGTAAAGTAAAACCTGCCTATACCAAACCTCTCTCATACTGAAGGTTTTGTAATTGTTTTGTTTAGACAGGTTTCACTGTATTTAAATCATTTGAAAATTTTACAGTTGTGTGAATAGTAGGATGTTAAGCTTGAATGAATGGCACATATAATTAAATTGCTCATACAACCCCACCCCATCATTTTCCCACCATTATTTATTCTGGTTTATACAGTGAAGGAAATTTTGACGATCCATGAACACAGTAGTTTTTTTTTCTCATAAAAAGTATTGAAGCATATATAAATGTAAATAAAATGCTTTATACATGTTTTTAAAAAAATACTCAGTTGTTTGCATGAAATTTTGTGTGTGATATAATATGAATATCAATATGGTGAAAAATCTGGTTTTTAAATCTGAACTCTTTATTTATTCTTCAGTACTTTATAGTCATTTACCAATAATTTAAAATGGTTTACTTTATATATTAGAATGAATCAGACAGTTTAAATAGTCAGAAATATCGAAATTACATTAGACAAAGTTTTATGTACTAAACGTGTTGGAAAATGATAATAAATGTAATTGATTATACTATCCTATTTTCGTTAATAGAGATGTATGTTCTAGTCAGTTTAGCTGCTTGGAAATTGTTATTTTCTGAAAAATGGATGAAAATGTCTTGGAATCTGTTTGTGAGATTATAGAGGATGGCTTTTCATATCATCAATCTTTTGCACTGTTTTGACTACTGATTTTACAAACTTTAATTGGTGGCAATTTTTGCTGCCTTTTATAATGCAAAGTCCAGCTTGCTATAACCCACCATTTCTATAGGAAATACCTGTACCAAGTTAGGACCATTGGGGTTGTTACCAACTTTTTATTTTTTTTCCATTAAGGAGGTAGACCTGGGATTAGGGGCATAATTCTTGAAATCAGTGATATGTTTGTATCACATTCAATTTCACCTAAGCCTTCACGCTTTCATTTGAAACAGAATGAAATCAATCCAAGTTACTTTGATGCTTACATGAGATTGATAAAAAGAGCCTTAGTACAAATATTCCAATGATTTTAAAGAGTTTTATCCCTTACCTTAGGTTTACCTCTTTAAATGGAATTTTCTTCTTTTGACTATTCCTTAAGACTATTGCCTAGATTTTGCCAATCAGTTAAGTAATTTTGTCATTACTATTTCTATGAAATGAATGTGAATGAATGAGAATCATGAAAAGGACACTTAAACTATTAGTTACTTATGGTATTATGTGTCTGAATAAAATTTTGATTTGATATTTGAATGTACTAATTATTGAAACAATTCAATTTTGAGAACAAGTATTTCCATGAGAAATTGAAGCTGCTGTATCAGTAGATTTGCTTCATAAAGACACTAAATGTGCTCAGTTACATCTATATAATCTATTTTAAAAACTTAAGTGTAAATTAAAATTGGAATCACCTTTTTTGCAAATATTTCTTTATGACCCTAGCCCATTACATGTAATTTGATACAAAATGTGCTCTGTTCCATCAAAATAATCTATTTTTTAAATTTTCAGCGCAACTTAAAACTGGAATCATCACTTTTGAAATTATTTCTTTATGAACCTAGCCTTTGACATATAGTTTTCTTAATTAATTCAGATGTTATCTCCAGGATGATGTAAATAACGTGTACAGATATAAAAAAAAAACAACAGCTAATGATTATACATATGCATATTTGTCTCAATATCCTCATAATGAAACATTTAAAGTGAGAATAAAACAACCTACCCCATAAATGTTACGGTAATAGTTTTGGGTAAGTTATATGTTTTTTTATCTATTATAATTTTTCACCAGACCATATGTTGAAGCTCTTTTTTGAATATCCAATGACATCATGTGCAACTAGGTTTATACTAACACCTTGAGAAGTGCTTTTTTAAGAGATATATACTGTTATTTCATGGCTCACTGCACCAAATATTGATAGTGCTAGGCATGCATGTGTCATGTGACCACATGCACTTTTCTGACTGCATGAATTGACATCAGAATTTGCATTTTATTTTATAAAATCAACAGACAAGATTTTGAATGTAGAATTTGGCTGTTTTTTTTCTGGACTGTAAAATTTGTTATTTTTGGGAAAAATATTATATATTGTGTAATAAAAGACATTCAGAAAAATACATTTAAGCAGTCCTACAATTTGACAGCTCCTACCTCAGGTAATTACAAGTAGATTTTTTTTACAGTGAAACCAGTCTAAACTGAATCCCTGTATGACTACAGATTTGTTAGAATAAGGCAGGTATTCATTCTTTGTGAGACCTGAAGGGTAGTCAGGGAAATAAAAAAAAAAAACTCAAGTCTGGAAGGCAGGGTCTGGTTTCATAAAAATTCTCAAATTGAGATTTTCCTCAAATCCTAGAGGCATCCTCAAATATTCAATTTCAAGGGATCTGACTGGTTGAAATTTGAGTTGAGGTAGGATTTGCGGAAATATATTACGAAACTGGTCCCAGATGTTTGGTTTACACAGGTTCAAATTCCCTGTTTGGTATAGACAGGTTTCACTGTACATGTGCATGGCATTTACCATAGTCATGTCAGTATGAAGTAGATAAATATCTATATATTTTGCTATATTTGATTATAAATCATGTTGCTTTTGGTGTAAGATGTATTCTATGTCCTGTATGTCATTTTGTCTGTATGTTTTCATATTTTTGTTTTTATTAAGTTTTTTCACTTGTTTTCATTGTTCATCAGTTCATATTTCATAATCTAAATTTAAAGGTTATGTTTTTAATAAATATAAAACAAGAAGTTTTGTTTTGAGTTTTTAAATAGCTGTATTACATTCAGTCTGTTTAACCCCTAACGTGCTATGATTATTATTTTCATACAATTTTGTCATCATGAAGGAAAGTTCCCTTATTGTTTTATGATTTTTTATTTCTGTGTTCTGAAATAAGTGATGGGTATATCAAGTGACTTAGATTTGATATCTTCTTCTTATTTTTTAATAAGGTTATTCTTAAAAGGGAAATGAAAGGAATTGGGATTCAAAGGATGATCAATAAAATGTGTCACTGTGCACAGTTGAACACAATCTCTGAACAGTTGAGGCAAGTATGGATACAGCATTCAAGCTTGATACAGCTCTGAAATTTGGTCCCAGTTAAGTATTTGTCACATTATAAGAATTTGATCATAATCAAGTGGTCCCATTTCAGTCCTTAAATGGTTCCAGTTAGCCCCCCTCCCCCCCCCCAAAAAAAAACCAATTTTAAAAAAAAATCACACATTCCTTTGGAGGTATGTCATTTTCTGTAACAATTTCAGAGATCCATTCTTTGTTAGTCAAGGTTAGTCAGGATATCATGAAAATACCTGTTTCTGATCCCTTTTTGGCCCCTAATTTATATATAGTTCAAGTAACAATGCCTTTTATGGCATTGCACATTGTGGCACAATTTCAAAGAGACTCATTCAGTAATAGTCAATTATTGTTTGGACTTAATGAAAATGCTTGTTTATAACCTCTTTTTGGCCCTTAATTCCTGAATGGTTTCAAGTGACAAACCCAAAATCATGCCGTGCCTTCCATCTATGATGTAACAGCTTGTGTTATAATTATATTCAATAAAAATGTTGTTTTATCACTGACCTTGTGGGCCCATGATTCGTTAAATATAATACTTTGAAATTTAAACATAATAATTTCATAAAGATCTATATACTTATACTCAAGTTATTTCCTGGAACCAAACTGTCTATGGATGACGATGATGCTGACAAAAGGATGATACCATTTTAAGACAATTTTTTTGTGGCCATAAAAATAGAATTATTCCAGAGATAACAACTACACTAAGAAAAGGGACAAATGCAACAAAGAACATGAATTAACCAAAATAGCATCCACATATAGAAACTAAAGATAATGAGCAACCTGGATTTCACTATTTAAGAACTGAGAGCATGAACCAGGTACACTGGTAGTGTAAGCATCCTCTGTGTTTCTAGAAACATATATATCATCCATAATTTAAACATTATTTCATGACTCAATTTTTAAGTAATATTCACTCTGAAATACATGCTCCTCTATGATTTTTTACCTATTGAGTAACTTGATACAAATATAAAAGACGAAATATATCAATTAAGGTCAACATAACAGTCAGTATTCTGACTACAAACAAATCCTTGGGTTTTCTTTGTTTTTTTAATACTATTTTTTTATATTGTAAACCAGGGACTACACACGCACTGAAACCATCGAGGTGAACCAGGTTCAGTTTTAATTCATGTTTGTTTGTTTGGCTTTAACGTCCATGCAGCAATATTTCAGCTATATTCAGACGATGAACATGAAATTGATGATAAAATGAACATGAAATGATGATGAAATGAAAAAAGGATGGAACACAAGGACAATGGGGTCAATAATTTTTGATTGCCTTTGGAAATAGGGAGAGGTGGGTAGGGTCGGGCAATTTAGCCTCCAGACGTCCAGTGGCGGAGCCCTATGCCATGATCATGGTACATGCCAACATGGTTCCTACTCCTATCGTCAGTATCGAATACCACAGTAGGGTTCTTTAACGTGCGAGGAATATGGCATCTTTCCCAACACGGTGCACCACTATGGTTTGCGGTCAGGTTTTTCGTATTATAGCCTGACAACCCCAGCATGTAACACGCCAGGGGTACCCCATTCCACCACCTGGAGCACACATCCGAGTTGCTCTGTGGGCAGAGCGCCCTAGCCCCCGGCTAGGGTTCTGAGCACTGTTTAGTCGCCTTTTACGACAAGCTTAGCGCTGCTGCCTGCATTTTAACACCCGGACCTGCACGGGGCGTTTTAATTCATAGTGATTTTTCAATATGCGAAAAATTTTCTGAAACTACACATTCTTTCACCGTCACCGACAATGGTATTATAAAAGACTGGTTTTCCAAATTTATTACCTGCTCTTCCTTCAAACATAATGAGGGTACCAGAATTGTTTTCTGGTTGGACTTCGGCACACAAATGAACGGATTAAGACGGATAACGAGAAAGCTATTTAGTTGTAAGAATTTCAACAAATAGTAAATATGAAGTTTTTAAGATATATTAAAATCCAATTTTTAAAACTTTATAGTGTTTAAGGTTTCGCTAAAGTTAAAATCTAGGACATGCCTTATTATAATTATAAGTTTTTGAAAGTTTTCTAAATTCCACAGGAACGTATAATTGGTATTATGTGTTCCGGTATTTCATCAATAATAATAGTAAAATGTAACTCTGAAACTTGTGAAATGCATCTTTTTAGGCGCTGACCATTTAGGATTTCATTTCAATACAATTATTCCAAATTTGAGCAGTTTTTTTTTTAACTCAGCCGTGGACAGAGAAATAATATGATTCAATATTTCCCCATTACTTAATAAGGTAGATTTTCAAATTAAAATTTTTAAATCTGGCTTCAGCTGAAAAAAAAAATTGGCACTTGCACAAAAAATTTCTAACCCCGCCCCCATTAAATTTTTTGTTTGGAAAAAAATGTTCCCAAATTTAAAAGAATGCCATTTTTGTTTCTTTGTAGATTGTTTGGACAACAATACTGCATTATCCTGCTTAGCTATGAGAAAAATGTCGAGTGAAACATACAGTTTTGAAACATTAAAAGTGTCATCACCCAGAGAAGATGTGGCTCATGTGGAACTCAATAGACCTGATCATTTAAACACAATGAACAGAGCTTTCTGGAGGTAGGATATTTGTATACATGTATACTGTACAGAAAGAGACATACCATGACTGATCACTGATATACTTGTACACTACTTTGTGAGTGGTAACCTACAATTTTTTCATTGGAAAGAGATATTTCCCATTTTTTAAAAATTTGAATTGTTGGTTATGCCCAATAACTTCCAAAAAGAATTTGTAAGAAATCTTGAGAAATAATAATGTTATTTGCTACCACTCTCAGAGTGATGTGCCATTATTTTGGTGGTCAGTCAGAGTATGTCTTTCTATCTGTACTGTATAGTGTACATTTGCAATGGAAAATGAAAGTTGTACAAGTTTACATTCCATGATCTTATTTCTGTCATTTAAAAATGTATAATCCTGTCTATGAAGAAAACACTTTGATTATGTGATGCACACTAAATAACCTGTTAAGCAGGTTATTTTTCTCTTATGCACAACAGGCATTGATGTTATGTCAAAAAGACAAAAAAAATATATCTTTCATACACAATCAAAAATTGTGTTACTTCTTAATCAAAATTATTGTTTTATAATACATTGTAGAGAATGTAGGGAGTGTTTCCAGCAACTTGCTAGAGATAGTAACTATAGAGTTGTTGTATTGTCTGCAGGGGGGAGATTGTTTACAGCTGGTAAGGACTATTCATTTTGCCTGGTTGAATTAAATGTTTGAAGGAAGATCTTATCTAATGCAGGAGTTGTTTGATAGAAGTTTATCTTTTTGACATTTAAATTTGACATTTGATTTTTTTTTACAAATTCATCAGAGAAAAAGAGGGAAACAAGTAATTTTTTAAAGTGGAACTTCAGGTAAGAATCATGCAAAATGTGTACATATTCCCATTTTTGATATTTTGTTAAAAATTTTTATAGTAAACAGAAATAAACATGTTGATTTTCACATAGCCCTTTTTTTTAAGGAGATACAAATTGTAAATTAAAAATTAAGGGAGACGATTCTGTTGATGACACTGAAATACGATAGAAACTATTGGATTTTTTATGTGAATTAACTCCTAAGAACAGAGAGATTGGAATGAAGGATTATTCTTATCTATATAGACCCATAAAACAACTTAGTATCAAAAATTGAAAATGTGTAGCCTTTTTTGGGATGTATTACATACATGTATCAAAGAAACTGCATGATTCTTTCAAAGACTGCTACTTAAGAGTTGATGACACTGTTCTTCTGTTCTTTAACACAGTTATATAAGCACCTCCCTTTTAGGTCAGCTCTGGATCCACCACTGATTTGACTCTGTCTGGTCAAAACACATGCTGGAAGTTCCGAAAGAATAATCATGGGAACCAAGGTTATAGTGGTGATCAAAAGAATGTAATCCTGGGACAAAGACCAGACATGGAAAACAGACATACACAACAAAGAACACAAAGTAATTAAAATCATACATACAAAGTAACAAAAGCAAATGAGCAACTCGGACTCCACTAAAAACTGGGAGCATGGACCAGGTGCACTGGTAAGGTAAGCCTCCTCTTCTTTTCTAGAAACAGAGCTCATAAAAAGCCAAGTCCTGGGTAGATGAAAGAGGAAAGGAAAACTATGACACTTTGAATAAATCATTTTTCATGGCGCAGATAGATACAACATAACAATCCATATGATGATCATATAACTTCTGTAGTGATGACTTCAATCTTGTAGCAACATAACAATAGAATTGGAATGCAATAAGATGAGCCAAAAGTAAAAAATTATTGTTTGCTTATGTTTTGTCAGATTTCCCGATTTTCGGTTAAAGTATTTTTTTTTTATGTCACATATTTTGCTCTTTAAATTGATGTTTAAACTTAAAGAACAAAAATTATTAGTACCGGTAATAGCAGTTTTACTGTAATACATGTTTTTATATTAATCTTTTGAAAATTAAAATTCAGATTTGAAATAATTTTGGAAAAAAAAATTATTTACCTCAGGCCATAATAAAAAATGTCCTAGATTATCATCACCTATCACCCTTCCCAAAAATTTATATTTTTTTCCCAATTTAGGCCAGTTTCTTTTAAATTGACAGCATTTTTCATTTAAATTGTTAAAAAAGTTGAGAATCTAACATTTTTTATGATGGCCTTATTTTTACATAACTACCCACAAAATTTCTTTGAGCAACTAAGGTACAGCAAATAGAGACATTTTGAAGTCTTGTCATGTCAAATTTAAAAGTGATGATTTTATGTAGCAGTTAAAACTGAATTTTATTAATCAAGGTAAATATATAATAATAATATCCATGTACATATTCCATGCCATCTAAATTTCAGACAATAAGCTCTTACCCTAAATCTGAAAAGAATTTTATATAGAATACACTGGCTTGGAAGCAAAATTTCTGCCACTACTTTTGCCAGCATTGGTTGGTGGTCTGGTCCCAATTTTGAGACTACATACATGTAGTTTCGTAAGAGAATAACATTTTTGCATACATGTAGCTTATATTGAGTTTTACATTTTATCATATAAATTTACTATTCATTTTTTAATTTCTTACCATATATGAAATGATTAAGGCTAATTTATAAATTCAAGGCAACAGTCAATAGTGCTATCCAAAGAAATGTCAGCAATTCTTGTTATTATTGATACTTTCCAATTTCTATTTAAATTCAAATTTGAAATTGGAATTTCAAGAAAGTTTTTTCATCTATTCTATTTCCAGGTCTAGACTTGACTGACATGGGTGATGTTGTAGTATCAGATCAAGATGCCGCTAGAAATGCATTCAAAATTCGACAAGTAATTCAAGCATACCAAGAATCATTCTCATCTATTGAAAAGGTACAGGAGTGCTATTATAGTGTACTCGAGATTATTACTAAGACTCTTATTTTTATCCCCTGGATTATCTCTGGGTTACTTGCTCGCCATGAATGTGGTCCAGTCACTTCAAGGACCTTGAAAATGCATGTAATTGCATTTCCCTGTGCATGCAGTACTTACTTCATTTGTTCTCCTAACGGTATCCCTCTTTTTTTAAATCAGGATTTTATCTCAGTTTCTTTTTTTATAGTATCTTTATTACCAATTTTGTGAATTTCTCCTTTTTTTGTTTGCTTCATAAATTCATGTCAGAATTATGTGTACGTATCCGAGTAAGTGACATGCCTGCCTATGGCTATTTCTTTTGTGAGCTAGCAAAATAAAGCTCTGGCTCAGTGTGGCTGACTTGTGCAAAGCGGAGTCTGTGCTTTTGTTCAAATATCTCACTCTGAAATGTAAGAAATATCTGAAAAAGGATGTCAATCAATCAATTAATTTTCACTTATATTCAGATTTGAGTATCAGTTTTTATAAATTTCAAACAGGAGATGATTCATGCATATCAATAACCAACCAAATTAACGTTTATTTTTTGTTCAGAAACAGCTACAGACCATATAATTATAGTTTTACATTTGGTTGTTGTGCATTTGTGAAAAAAATTACTGTGAAAGTACTATTGTTAATGGGGTACCAATTTTTGTGGTTTTCGTGGGTAGACCAAACCATAAAATTTGGTTCCCAGCAAAAAGGAGACTCTCATTGATGTGTATACTGAAAACCTCTAAACCACAAATTCAAGAATCCATTAACTTGCGTTTCTTCCTAATCCACGAAAATTGGTAACCACAAATAAAAGTACTTTCACAGTATTTAGATTGTGTATAAAATTGGGTTTTTGTAGGAGTTCGGTTTGATTTGGTTGATTTTAGTGGGATATGAATGTGTGGTTTCCTCAAAAGAGCAAATGAAAATACGAAAAGGACTACTGTTATATGAAAATACAGCATATGTAGATTTGTTTTTGTTTTTTTGTTTTGTTTTTATTTTTAACCAAGTTACCGAACATGAAATAATGAACTTTGAGGCAGTGTACATGGTGTATGCTTCATGAACAGCCAAAGACTAAACTGTCCCATAGCTGGTTATGCAAGCATAACATGGTCAAAAATTAAAACAATCCTTGCAATTTAATTTCTAATCAATTTCAGTCAAAGTTTAGATTTTCTCATTTGTCAAAGCCTTATTTAGTTTAGAATTTTTTTTAATTGTGGACTGTGTCGTGTGGACCAACAGACATTAATGACATCATAGGACCTAATTAGTCTATGGAAAATAACCTGTCTTGTCCAAAAGAGAAATAACCAATCAAAAGGCTTATAACAAATCAATTTAAATTACAAATGAATAACTTATTAATTTATTCTGTGAAAGGAATCAAAATTGTTTTTTTAATATATTTCTGAAAAGATTTAAGGCCAAAATTAAAAATTGGTTTGTGTACCTTAGCCCCACTGATCCATCACCCCCTCTTTTGTAAAGCTTTTATTGGTGGAAAATTGTTGATTTTAATTTTTGTTTTTTTTTCACACAGACTATTGCAAACAAAAATATTTTTGAATCTGGCCTGAAGTTAACATTTATTGTTAATAGGCTGTCCATGAGAAAACAATAGGAAAGTGATATTGGCTGCCCTTTTGTTTTAGGGGAATTGCCTAGAAAAATGACTACATTTCATGGCTGAGTTATGCATAAATATAATCATTTTTTTGTGTGGTAATATTATTTCAGTGCCCCAAGCCAGTAATTGCAGCCATACACAATGCCTGTGTTGGTGGTGGTTTAGACCTAACTTCAGCATGTGATATCAGATACTGTACACAGGATGCTTGGTTCCAAATCAAGGTAGGAAAATAAAAAAAAGATATTAAGGAGGTAGACCTATGGTAAGGGACATAACTCTTGAAATCAGTGATATGTTTGTATTATATTCAATTTCACCATAAGCCTGTCAAGCGTTCATTTGAAACAGAATGATATCCAAGTTACTTTGATGCTTACAGAAGATTGATGTAAAATGCTGAATACAAACGTTCCAATGAGTTGTCTCTTACCCCAGGACTACTTCCTTAAGTAAAGTTTTTATGACCATAACATGTTAAGGGCTGACACAAAAAAAATAGGGTAAGTAGGGTAGCAGGAAACAGAAATATTATTTGTTTTGGCCTAATTTAGATCTAACTTTAGCATGTGATATCAGATTCCAGGGGCGGATTCAGACGAGGCGTGGTAGGCGTGGTGGGCGTGCATCCCCCCTAAAATTTGCAAATCATGGGTTGTCAGGGGTAGATTTAGGTGGTTTTAGGTTGAAACTTTAATTTCTCGCTAATTTTAACACTAAAGATATCTACATTGCACCCACTCTAGAAGAATATTTCAAAAATTTAACCTAAAAAAATGTGGAGACTCATTCCGCTTGGCGAAATTTTAACTGTGTAGCCCCCCTAATCTAAAATCCTGGATCCGCCCCTGGATACTGTACATAGGATGCTTGGTTTCATTTCATCAAATTTTTAATAGAAAAATCTGCTATGTTTTCATGGAAACATTCGGTCTAATAAATTTTACTTGACTAATATCCACATTTAATCTTGTTTTACCTGTAACCACCCATGACAGTGGGCCTAACATGTTAAAAATATATACTGAATAACTGACCCTATTATATGTAGGATGATTATTAAGTATGACCATAACAAAGAACATCACCAACAATGGGTGGGTTGATCTTCCTTTTAGAGCCCCGTGCAGGTCCGGATGTCAAAAGAATAGGCCTGCAGCAGCGCTAAGCTTGTCGTAAAAGGCGACTAAATAGTGCTCAGAAACCTAGCCGGGGGCTAGGTGCTTTGCCCACAGAGCAACTGGTTTGTGTGCCCCAGGTGGTGGAATGGGGTACCCCTGGTGTGTTACAAGCTGGGGTTGTCAGGCTATAATACGGAAAACCTGACCGCAAACCATAGTGGTGCACCTTGCTGGGAAAGATGCCACGTTCCTTGCATGTGAAAGAACCCTGCTGTGGTATTCGATTGGAGTAGGAACCTTTGTGCTCTGCCACAGGAGGCTAAATTGCCCGACCCTGCCCATCTCTCCCTTTTATCTTGTGGCAATCAAAATTTGTCAATCCTATTATCCTGGTGCTCCATCCTTTTTTTTTCATTTCATTTTTTCACGTTCATTTTGTCACCCATTTCATGTTCATTGTCTGAATATTGCTGAAATATTGCTGCTCGGACATTAACCCCAACAATCAATCAATCAATCAATCTTCCTTTTAGAGCATTTCTATTTATTGTCATAAAGCAGGTATTTAACCATAAGTTTCATTAGGGTTGTCTCCCTTTAACCACAATTAGGAACTATTTAATTAACTTTGTGGGTATGTTAATTAACTGTTATTCTCCATTAAAAATTTTAATTTTCTTGTAGGAAGTAGATGTTGGATTAGCAGCTGACGTTGGAACTTTACAACGTTTCCCCAAAATTGTGGGGAATGATAGTTTAGCAAGGGAACTTTGTTATACTGCAAGAAAATTCCACAGTGATGAAGCTAAAGAAATGGGTTTTGTTAGGTAAAATAATGTTTTAGTAAATATTTATTTGAAACCATGAAATTTTCACGCTGTTGGTTTTTTTCTGGATTTTGCAGTCAGTCTACTTTCAAGAAGTTTTGAATTGTATTGTAATGTTCGTCAGAAGAAAGTACATGTATTCACAACAGTTGAATTTTACATTACAGGTCTTACTGCTAAAATAGTGAAAATAAAATTACCACATATTACCACAAAATTTTCCTGGTTTACGGTCATACAAAGTCCTTATAAGCTGGTATTATGAAATTTCATTTTCTGGCAATAAATTTTTATTTTAACTTTGATAAACTTAGGAACGAATTCTATTCAGGGGGAAAACTTAATTAACTTAAAGACAATTTAGAAAAATCAGATTGAGGATGATTTTGTAGAAGAAGAGAGCCCATTTCGTGGTCAATTTTCTCATTTTCAGGTTAAGTATAAATGGTCAACATAAAAATCCTGTTGAGACAGATTACCAATTTACACAATTTGATACATTTCCAACAAGAGCAAAAATAAATATTTAAAGAACTATCTTCAATTTTTGTTCACTAGATTGCAGGTTAATGTCAGTTTGGCCTTATGATTGCTAAACTGTTGGGATAAGTATCCTTGCATGCTAATTATACAAAATTCAGGCTTATAAAAACAATCTTTTTGAATGAATATAAAAGTATCTGAAAAGTTTTATTAGGATCTTTTTCTGAGAATTTTTTCCATTTATTTTAGTCGAATATTCCCAGATAAGTCTTCTATGATGGATGCAGCCATGGAATTGGCCTGTGTGATAGCTAGCAAAAGTCCAGTTGCAGTTCAAACCACAAAGATCAGTCTTGTATACTCTAGGGACCACTCTGTTTCTGATGGACTACAGCATGTGGTAAGTTCAGTGTTCTTAATGATGGCCTACTACTGTTAATTGACTTTTATAAGTGAGAAAGTGTACCCTTTATTATGATATCATTTTTTAAAATCTACTTGTTTTACACTTCTTTTTGATGGTTTTATGTTTTGTGATATAAATTTCGGTTTCCACTCAATGCAAGGAGCCTTTGAAATATTGCTTTAGATAGGATACTCATTGTCACTCCCTTTTCTTTTCATAAATATATTGTATGTAATGGAGAGCATGATTTGACACACAAAATCATATCATTACCACTGAAGATCGAACCCTTAACCACTTGGTGACAAGCCTGCGACAAATAGACTTCGCTGAAGAATTAATCTTTTTGCCAAGTCAGTTAAGGAGGTAGACTTATGGTTAGGGACATAACTCTTGCAAATTGTTGGAAAGTTTATATTCAGCATTTTACATTATATTCTTGTAAGCATCAAAGAAAGAAACTTAAATTGATTTCATTCTGTCTCAAATGAAAGCTTGATAGACTAGGGTGGAATTGAATATGGTACAAACATATCACTGATTTCAAGAATTATGTCCCTTTCCCTAGGTCTACTCCTTAAGTAGCTATTTAAACCTATTACCTACTATAAAGCAGGAAGGCTTTCATGTTTCATGTATAGTATATTATTTTCCAGTACTATTTGATTTATATATTTAATCATTCATTGCAACTGTAAAAAAAGTTAAAAAAAACACAACATTTTTAGTAAGAGTGTACGTTTATGCAGATATGATTGATTATTGGATGTATATTTAACATGCAAAATAATTTTTTCACTGGCCAAGCATGCTGGTACATTTTTATTTGTCCCCCACTGCTATGCAGATATGGACATACTGGTGTCCATTTGTCCCAGTGTCCGTCTGTCTGGTCACACTTGTGGATGAAATTCCTTGAAAACTGCTTGACAGATAAAAAACCTTTTACCTGATATTTGGATGTACTGCTAGAATATCAGTACCATTCATTACTCAGATTTAAGTGTATCAGAGACTTTAAAATCTTTGACAAGAAGATGGATAAAATAAAATATATATCCAGAAAATGATATGACTTGAGCTACAGCCAAAAAAATGACAGTGAAATGATACATATAGACCTGTTAAATCAATAATTAAAACACTTCTGCAGTGTGAATTAGTGTGTTTTTCATGAACTTGCTGACAATATTTCTAGTTAATTATCCTTTGCTACTTAAAATTCTGTAACCATTGTGGAAATTCTTTTTAACTCAGTGATTGTGGAGGACAGTACCAATGTTTATAAACACATTAGGATGCTATTTATGGTAGATATTTCTATTTTTTTTTCTTTGCAGGGTCTTTGGAACCAGGGAATGTTACAAAGTGAAGATATAATGAAGGCAGCCACTGCAATGATGGAGAAAAAAGCAGCAAAGTTTTCGAAATTATAAAGAATTAATCTGTTTTAATATTGATGAAATATCATTACTCTTAATTGTAACAATGTATCACTTTTAAAACATAGATGGGAGAATATAAGCAGAATTTTCCAATAGGTAGTCATTAAATTCTTTAAAAAAAAACGAACCATAATTATTGATGATTTTGTTCTTTTAAAGACAGTAGTATAGTAAACCTCAGGGAATATAGTTGGTCTTCCCTTGGTTGAACAGCCATATTACCTGATGGAATGTCAGAATGTTATTAAAAAGAATAGTGAAATTAGTTTGTGTGATATATATGCTTGTAGGTTTCATCAGGTGACCCAGTGATTTAAGAGAATGAGTCCACTACTCTTATTAAGTGTAAGTGTATATAAGAATCAGGCAAAATGTGGAAATTCAGAAACATGCATGTCAAAACCCCACCAATCTGACAATGTAATATCACTTAAGGATACTTTCTCTATTTTATGCTGAAATGGTCAAATTATACTATCAAAATGATGGTTTTTTTTCATACCATGTTTCACCCACTGCCTGATTTTTACAGAGACTGACATTTAAAAATCATAGAAATTTGTTGTTTGAAGTTACAGAGTTAAAGCTACAACTTTAGCAACAAAAATGACTCTCATTTCTACGCTATGATGGGTTTGGTAACAACACATAATAGGAAACTATGCATCATAGAAATAAATCTAATTAAAATTAGGCCTATATCAATCGTGCTATTCATTTACTGCATGTAGGATCTAACAACATTTTATAATACTTTCTGTTCAGATTACATTTTTCAGAATCCTCTGGTTTTTACCCTTAAAAATTTCAATAATTCTTTCAAAATCATGAAAGATGGAATCTTATTGGCTGATCAGGAGGCTCGTCAGAACAGAAATTAGAAAAGATTGTTGTTAGATCCTGCACCCATTGACTAAATGGAACCCATTGATAGGTCTTATTTTGATTGCCTGATACTAGCTAACTAAATACAAATTGGTCTTTTATCTTTGAATGTCAACAATAGAATTTTCGGACAAAAGGATCGCTCTAGATCAAGTATACCTGTTAACCTTTGGAACAGTACTTGCAGGAAATTCTCTGCCATTGACACTGTCTCATGTGAGTGATTTTTTTGTAAAAGTTCAGTTGTTTGGTATTTTTCACGGAAACTATTGTAAACGTAACCAGAAAACCTCCCACAAATCTTTGCTTTTTTTTATGTGAGAGAATCTGAAGTTTTATTGATTTTGTGGAACCCCCCCCCCCCCCCCACCCCCAACCTTCATGTGGGAGGGCTTACATGTATGATCAAGACTTACAGGCCTTATTACAAGAGAATGAAAACAATGCAAAAATATTCCTCATTTATTTATTAAAAAATTGTCATGAAATAAAATTTGCAATGAACTGTACTAGCAAGTCATTTGAAGCTCCATCTATTTATCTAAAACTGCTTTAGAAACTAAAACTTTATACTTTTTATTCACTAAATAAGAGATGTAAAGGACAAAATAAAAAAATCTACAGTTTTATGAATGATATACATTGTAAATTTAGTAATATTATGAAAAATGTCACTGACTTAAAATCGCAATAATCAAAACTCGCATTGCGAAATTTTCAACTTAAGTTATGTGATTATTCTATAAAAAAAATGCAAAAAAGAAAATGACATTTGTACTAATATGTGTTTATTTTCGTAATTAATGCACACAATAATTTCTTATTCACAGTACATTATTACAATTACATTAGCAGGTCTGTTAGGGGATAGATTTAAAGGGTACTATACTAAGGTCTCATTTTATCACTGAAGTTAAATTGTTTTCAAGACCGAGGAAAAATATGCTCTTGGAAAACGGAATTTTAGTTTTTCTGAAGTTAGTACAAAATCTAATCATTCGTTGCAATAAACTTTCTTTTCTGGTGCAGCATCATTAGTTGCAAAAAGTGGGGACAGTAAATTTACCTGTTTAAAATGTTCCTATTGTATCATTGTATTGAAGAGGAAATTTTCAAAATTGTTTCTATGGAAAATCTTGCCGTGGCAACTGTAGGGACGCACTTGACAACCTTTTCAATGGATCATGAGCTTTAACCACAGTTTTATCTACTTTCAATGTGACAACAATTTCCGAAACAGGATCATAGACTTATATTTATAAATGGCCGAAAATCACATAAAAATTGAGTTAGTCTCCAATTTTCCTGACCTTAGGAAAACTTGATAAATATGCGATTTCAGAGTTCTAAAAAATATACAGTGGGAACAGAATTATTAAAATTCATTGTTATTTTGTTCTTGTTTTTGTAAAAAAAAAACCAGGAAAATCAATTTATTATCCAATGAGATAATAATAATACAAAAACCCAGAAATGCAAGTAGTTATATAAAGCATGAAACCCAATCTGTCTATACATGTCGCCAAAACCCGCCACTTCTCATTTTCAGCATCATTAAGAATTTCATCTCTATCCTAAAAAAGAAAACAATTTCTGGCTATATGTATTTCATTCTTCTGTCAAAAATAATTACTTGTTGGTTTTCGTCTCGTGTTTTGAAAAAAAAGACAAATGTATTCGTAACTTGACTTTTTATGAGCAAATCAGAGGGTGCTTCTAGTAAAGCACAACCTCTAGTAAAGCAGGGGACACTTACCCTACAGGCTCCCAGTTTTAGGTGGAGTCCGAGTTGCTCATTTGCTTTTGTTTCTTTGTACGTCTGTCTTTTTTATTTTATGTTCTTTGTTGTGCGTGTCTGTTTTCCCTGTCTGGTCATTGTTCCTGGATTTCGAGCTTTTGATTTCCGCTAGAATCTAGGTTCCCTTGCTTACTCATTGAGTTAACACTCCACAATACAAATGGTTTCATTCGACAACTAAATCCGTTTGTATAATGTCAAAAACTTTAAGGAGATAGACCTATGGTAAGGGACACAACTCTTAAAAACCATTGGAACGTTTGTATTCATCATTTTACATCAATCTTATGTAAGTGTCTAATTAAATTTGATTTATTTTATTCTGTTTCAAACGAAAGCTTGAGAGGCTTTGATGAAATTGAATATAATACAAACATCACTGATTTCATGAGTTGTGTCCCTTACCCTAGGTCTACCTCATTCTAAACGAAAATATGTATCCATATATGAATATATTTTGCAGATTTAACCTTTTCAATGTTCTTGTTTTCATGGTTTAATTACCGATCGTTTCAATGTTACAAGTATGGACTTTATAAAATATTCTAGTACCATTTTCCGACAGGCAAAAATCAGGAGCAACATTGGTCTCAATACATATATCTCTGTCCATTCGCCCATTGTTTTATCACCAAGCGCGTACAGGTACACGACAAGAACTTGCCAAAATGTGGAAATAGCTATCACGAAAAAGGCAAACGTCATGTAAATATCTGAAGATAGAAAAATGTTAAACAGTAATGTGGATTACTAGTGCAAAACATTCAATTATTCATTGGCGGATCCACTGTGGGTGCAGGGGGAGACACCCCTCCTCTATATTGGAAAATTAGTCAAATGACAAAAAATGATAAATAATGTCCTAGCAACCCACCTTTTTTCTAAGGAACAGCAGCTGGCACCCCTCATTTTTACAGTGTCCGGATCCGACCCTGATTCTATTATTGATGGCTGTGTTAAAATTTGCAAAATGATATATCTCTAAGAAAATGAAATGCAATTTTCTAAAACTTGTAGTATGAAAAATAATATAATAGCATTGTACGGATTAAAAAGGATAAAATTTGGCATAACGCAGAATTGCAAATATTATGCAGCATCTCGTCATTTGCAAACCTGTCTTGCCGCCGTCCCACTAAACTTTACAGGGATGGACACGGGAGGACGCGCTGACTGACTAAAAATTGTGCATAAACCGTAACATTTTCGTGATTTACAGTTCAACCATTTTTTTAACGAAAAACGGGCGGGATCGCGGCAGGGGCAGTCGCACCGGGTTTTGAAACATACCTAAAATTGGTCTATTTTCTGTAGTTACTGGCAACTGCTCAACGGTAAGTAGTTTGAACCACACAAAAGAGTCCAGTATGGTTAATTCAAATGATATCTTTCCTCCCGAATCAATTGGTATAAGATGACCAACAGAACCAACCATTAAAACAATCATTGAAGGTTCTATGAGGTTATGAACATAAGCATTTGGTTTTCTCTTTAGATGAATTGAGTATACGAGTTCCGCAAATTCCATTTCAGACCCGGTATGACTAAAGTTCCTCTTTATACCCGGGATTTTGAGCACATCCCACTCCTTGTTAGATTTAAGCAAAGCTAAATTTGACCCCTTACTGAATGTTGAAATGTCCAGATGCTGCAAGTCGTACATCCATGGTCCAACTGTAACATCACAGACTTGTTCATCAAAGGGAAAATTTCTGGCGTCAATAGGACATGGAACTTCTAGAACTGTGGGGAAACTGTATTCAACAAGACCATAATGGTATATCGTTCCTGTGTAGTCTGTAATTCCCCATAATTCAGTTGACAAGCTACATACAACAAATATCAGTATGAATGGTATTTCCTTTTCTTTCGTGTTTTCAATTTTTCAAAGTAACAGGAGAAGAATATTTAATATAAAGTACCATATATCTTCTATAAGGTATAAGAAAATAATTGTTTGCATGATCCGCGATTCATTACCTAACGGTTCAAAAACTAAATTATCGCTTTAATAGATACTTACGGAAGCTTATTCGGGCCACCTGTTCTTAATTTTGTTTAAATTGCGTTTAAATCTTAAAGCAAAACTTTGCAAAAAGTTATGGCGTTTATTCGGAATGTTTTGCGTTTATACGCAAAACTATTTCGTTTATTTGCAATGTTTTGCATTTAAACGCAATAGATACTGCGTTTAATTGCAAAGTTTTGCATTTTAACGCAATAAAAAATAAACTATTAAAGAACAAGAGGCTCGAATAGGCTTCCGTAGACACAAAAGGTAATTACAACAAAGTCTCCAAAACTTTGATTGAGTTTATATTGGATTATACCAAACAATATACCGATGTAAGCGAATTTTGCAAAGTTACTTCTGTATCGCAGGGTAATTGTTGTTGGAGTGGGTTTTCAAAGATACTATATTAGACCATTTGTGTGCCATATTGTGTTTTCAATTATGTTTTTATTTGCAAATACATTTATTTTAAATTTTGAACCGAACAGAGAGCTACAATTTTTTATTATTACTAGTATTTTACAGATTAGAAGAGGTAGTAAAAGTGATTTGTTTCTAATGTGTGTATACAGAAAAAAAACTATAGATATGTACAAATTTAATGTTCGTAGATTGAAAAGGCAAAGTTCGTTGATTGGGTGTTTTTTTTTCTATATCATGTATCACCTCTCCCATAGGCAGTGCCTGCAATTGGTATGGACTAGTAATAACACAAAAAGTCCAAAACAGACATAATTAGGTACTAGCAAACCGCATTGATGCAATTTCTAACCTGTCTTTAAAAGAAACATCAGGTATCCAGAACCGATTCACAGGAAGAACGAGTGTAGTAATATTATCATAGTCCGAAGGATTCCATGATAATGCACAATCCTTCCATCTCTGAAATTTAAAAAAAAAGTATCGTAACCTTCATAATAAATAGTAAGACAAATTCGAATAGAAAAACGCATACAAAATATTTTGCTTTTTATTTTTTACTTTTGTTTCTATGCACGTGTTATTTTGATTTTTGTATGTTCTTTGATGTGTGTGTCTATTGTCTTTTTCTAGTACTTTTCCCTGATAATTTAATTTCAGAAGTAACATGCTTTCTGATTGGATAAAATATTTTGTGTGTCATCTCATAGACCAAATTTTGAAATGTCGCTCTGACGTCATCAACCATTTTAATGCATTATTCGTTAAATTTTGATACTAAAATTAAATTATTAGGAAAGGCTGTTATACTTCTTCGGTCTATTTGAAATAACTTCAATGCCCGTGGTGCATATTTAAAAATAATCTGCTACGCAGGTTATTGAAGTTATTTCTTCATAGACCAAAAAAAAAAACAAAAACAAAAACAAACAAAAAAAAACAAAAACAAAAAAACAAACAAAAGTAAACAAACAAAACAAAACAAAACAAATCACTTTCATTCCTTCAATCATGTTCATTTATATTGCTTTTGAATCCTGTTTCCCTTGACTTCCCTGAATACTTTCTATTGATATCAAGATTTTAATATTCTTAAATACTTACCATACCAACCCATAAATTGAGTTTAACGAGCTGTTGTCTTTCATCCTGTGAAAGAAAGTAAATAATGTGAATCATCAAGAATTATAATAGGTTGATAGAATTTCTTGGCAGATCCACGGAGAAGGCTCTGTGGGATGGAATACCCTCTGTTGTTGTAAAATTTCGCTCAATTTGTACAAAATTTGTGCAAAAATTAGTGAATAAAAGCCTGAACAAAATCTCTGAATTCGCCACTGAAATTTGTTAAAGTTCGTTGCTGGAGAGATGGGGCTTAGATACATGTTCTACCCGTTGAAGCTACTGACATTTTATTTGACTCTTTTGAGATATCCTAAAAGGCTTTAATACTACAATATAGTTTGTCATGGCAAAGAGATAAAGACAAGTGGAATGCCAAATTAAATTATTAATCACTCACAAGTGTAGATCTTTTGGTTTTAAATACTTCATGTATACAATTTACCTTTGAATCTCGAACTTCTCAAGTATTTGGTTTTAATGCTGCCGACGAGAGGTTACTCTTTTAAACCCGTATGTAGGACATAACATAGCGAATTTCGTCAATATAATATTCATATATGATTTGTTCCTTTGTCTTTTGGTTCATAAACAGTGTTCATAATTAATATTACATTCTGGAGTATGTTTTTGTTTTAAAATATTAAAAAAAGAAACTTTCGAAGAAAAATCGTTATACTGTGAAACTTGTCTAAACAGAAACCTGAATAATCCGTAAACCTGTCTAAACCACACACCTTTCCGTAGGGTTTGTAAGTCTCGTTCTAGTTTCAGTTTTCCATCCGGAATTTTAGATGCAGAACGTATTGAAATCCGAAGGCCGGTCTGCATTTTATTGTTCACTTCCGGGAAATGTATCACTATGCAAAATCTTCCATGTCTATGCTTTCTTGACATTTTTATTCAGTAGAACTAGATATTTTTAATTTTTTATCAGTATTTTTTTTCACAAAAATATATTTTGCTTTTAATATTGAACTCAATGCTATGTTAATGACAAATCTCTATGCATTGGAATGGGAGATGAGAACCCATTCTTATGAAATCACGGAGTCACGTGACGAGACTTACATACCCTATTGAATCGATTATAGCGTATTTTTAAACTCGAAGACCTGTCTAAACCAATTCTAAAATCCAAAAGTTAAGATAAGTTTCATTGTTCACTTTATGTAGTATAATTTAATGACAATTATAATGTAATGTTCATGTCTTACCACTTTCAAAACTTGTAATAAGGTAATTGTCAACACTAAGTTAACTCGTGTCCTGTTGGGGCATTCTGGAAGCACAGCAGGATTGTAGTCGGTAAATATTTTTCGTGTCAGATTATATAGCAGTGATGATTCTGAAGCCGAGCATAAATCTTTAATAGAAGAAAAACATTTAATCCTTAGAAATTGTCAAAATATTCAAGGGTTTCATATTTTGAAAACACCGTACAATATAAGTAATCATAGTTATTCTAACTGTTGGAAAAAAATACAGTAAAACTAGTCTAAACCGAACCCTGATTAATCCGAAAAAGTGTTGGTTTTGACAGATTTTTAATTTATTGATGACTTGGTTTGAAAAGGTTTCACTACTAAAAGTACATAAACAAACGAAAGAAAAAAAAACTAATTGTCACCACTTTTAGTTTAAAGTGGTTTCTACAGAAGTTTATTTGAATAGTTTGTTGGCTTATTACTTATTTTTACGTCTTGCATTAATATTTTACAAAAATGTATTAATTTGTGGTTCCATTATAGACATTATCAAATACACAATGAATATCTCACTGGCAATCATACCACATCTCCTATTTTTATACAATTTACAAAAATGTATCAAGGTTTGGGGTAATAATGCAATTGTAAAGGATTTTTTTTCTTATAAAGCTTTAATACTAGCACTACACAATGTCATGTTATAATCACGTGAGTAATTGTTTTGTCGTATCGTTAGTGTGCACGGCTTTCCATTTACGCTATTTCCCCCAAAACTTGTACCTGCACCAGGTTGTCTTTCGTTGGTGCCATTATACTGGTAATAATTCTGTCTGAGTTTTATAAAACTACTTGAAGTAAGCTAGGTTTGTAATGTAGCCTGACACCATGGATTTTTGTTTATATTTACATCAAGTATGCAAAACAGGTGCTCCGACATTCAAACAGACAGAATTAAATAAATTTTTACAAAACTTGATTGCATTAAGCTTAATGGGAATTTCATAGGTTTGGTGAGATAAAATTCAAAAAATATTTCCGAGAGTCCGTATGCACTATAGACAAACAACTGCAATTGAAAAATAATTTTGAAAAAAAAGAATGATTATATAACAATTTATTTTCGAAGATTAATTAAACTAAAACGGACTCAGCAATACACCAAAGAACTTGGTATTGTAACTGATAACAAATAGATACGAGCGTTTCTTACTGCTGAAAGTCTATTTAAATTTTTTAGTAGTCATTGATTGTCTTCATGTATATAAGTACATTATTAGAGTTTTTCAAGTTTTTTCTGACCCTGTTTTTTATTTAAGTTAGAATAATTGTGTTTTATGTGTATCTTTATGTATAATTATATTTTCTGTTTGTAAATGTCATTGCTATATATTTTAAGAATCACAATTTCTTTTGTTTTACTTACTTTTAGTTGGGGCAGAAACAGTATTCATTTTTGTGCAAATGTAATTTGTTTTGTGCGCAAATGTATTTAATGTTTTTTTTGGGGAAAGGTTGCAATGGCGCAATGGTAAAGCATTGATATATTACAGATGACTATATCACGCAATAGTTTGTTAATCGATTAGTCAGTGGTTTGTTTTCATTTTAATGTAAATTTAATGTCTACAATGTGATTATATGTAAATTATGAATGTTACTTAAAGATTGAATTCAGTGTCTACATGTTTTTAGCACATTTCCCGATGATTTGAATCAATCACTCCATTGATCCCAATATTATTGTGTTTTCTTGTGTTTCAGAATACCCTGCACATATTGTATCCTTGTTTTTAAATATTCTATGAATTTTGGTATAAGCATTACACTACCAGTGGATACTAATTCACGAATCAGCTGCTGAAGGGAGGTTACTTCTTGAAATTTGTGTACAGCATACTGAAATTTGCAATTTTAATATGAATGTTATTCTGCAACCACTTGGTCGATGCCACTGCAAGGTCCCCGAGGATATTCACCAGCCTAGTGATCAGACTAGTTCCTGACCCAATATACGTAATATGATTATTCTCTAATTTGTAGTATTATAAAATTCAAAAGCCCCAAAACACTGAAGATCCATCCCTTGTATTAGAACTGATGCTGCCGATGAGAGATTACTTTTTAAAACTTGTGTACAGCATACCAAATTTGAAATTTTAATATGAATGGTACTTATGTATTTTTACGTTAAAAATACAACAATTGATTAAGGAACAGATGCCGGTATGATTATAAGCGGTTTACCTTCAAAACAACTCTTTAAGCAAGTCCTTAGTGTGAATGCAGGCATCGTGCATGCCATGAGTTGTACATTCTGTAAATAAAAGCTTTAATGGATATATTTGGTGCTGGTATCCGGTTATATCTAGATGCTGGCACTCCATTTTTCTTGACTTAAGAAACAAAGATTATTGGATTGTCATAATCCAGATAATTTCATTGATACCGAAAATAGAGATTATTAGATGGTTGAATTGTAAACGAAATAATATTAGTTGATCCTCACTTGAGTGTTAAAAATATTAGTTTTACTTACCAAAAAATAAAATAAAACTAGTCACATAAAGGTTCATTGCGAAAAAGTTGTAACCACAGAATAAGGAAAGCTTTTTAAGAAATTGAAAGTCACGGATGTTGATTAAATCAAGAAACAAATAGAAAATCATTTCCGTTAAACTAATCTTATCATTTAAAGTCACCAAAATGGAGCTTAGAAGACTTATAAAGTCAGCGACCACAGAGTGTCTAGTGACTCAGTAGTTTATGTTTGTATATGTATTTTTTTCTGTCACCTACAGGTTACAGACCACCAATTCAACCAATGAGCATTCGGAACGTACGCAAAAATAGTCCTACGCAGAAATTACCCCTGTTCCTCATAGTGCTGTGAAAAAAGTTCTCATCTTATTTAAAAAATTTAAACAGTTTCTGAAAGGAAAAACATTTCTGTACATTTTATAGGTGCATTTTGCTTCTTGTGATGTGAAGCCTAATCTCCATAATGATTTTTAAATATACCCCTATCTTGTGAAAACACTGGGATTTCCCATGCTATTTATAGACCCTTCACTTCCGGTGACCAGTACTGCACTGCAAGTCTGCTAACCCCACATGCCATTCTGAGGATTGTGAGCTGACATATGTAGAATCATGCTGATATATAGTCATCTGCAGGTTAAAGTTAAGGTAAAGTCCAGAGAAGCCATTGAATATTGTGAAATTAGCATAGAAGCCTATGGGAAGTGGAATTAGTGGTTTTTAGCCTACAGTCCTCCAACTTCGACCGAACCCGTACCCTCCTCGTAGAGTAGCGGACGCACCCGAGGTTTGCCGATCGCGACCGCCTAGTTAAAACTGTAGTGAAGCCTGTCTATTCCATACTCGTTATGGTCGTGAAATTTCACCGGTTAAGCTGTTATTCAGTTTACTCAGGTTGAAAATACACTTAAACTGATAAAAAGACATAGGAAAGTGTCTGGTTTGGAAAAATTTTCGCTTCATTCATGGTTGAGTTAAGACAAGCTTCACTGTATAGAGTAGTATATACAAATCGAACGGGAGAAGGCAGAATCTTTAATCATTCTACCAAAAATTAAGTTATAATATATTTAATTTAAGCATACTTTATTTGGCAATAACATAAAAATAAATATTTATTTATTAGTAATAAAGGTCTGGAAGCAAGCATAAATTATACACAGGCCATCTGCGTAAGGTTAATAACTGCACGATAGATATTGATAGTCTTGAGCATATAACATGTTAATTCGCACTTTAAGGAGATTAACTTAGGGTAAGGGACATAACTCTTGAAATCAGTGGTATGTTTGTATCATATTCAATTTCCCCAAAGCCTATCAAGCATTCATTCGAAACAGAATAAAATCAGTCCAAGTTACTTTGATGCTTACATGGGATTGATGTAAAATGCTGAATACAAACGTTCAAATGATTGGTAAGAGTTGTATCCCTTAACCTAGGTCTACCTCCTTAGAAGAAAAAAAATAGTTAATGTGCCCATCCAAAAGATCAAGTAATGCTCTTATGTCAGTAAAACGCTTGCACCTTTAAAAATATATCAATATTTTTTTTTCTGACGGCGAATCAAATTTAAAAGGAGATTCTTTAAGTTACTAAACGGAATGCAAACCTATTACAAAGCTATAATATAATTTCTAAGGTTCATAATTTTTACATTTTATTCTCATGCATACAAAAGTGTACTTTGAGCAGAAAAATACCTAAAAGAATAATAAAATGATGAAATATAGAAAGCAAATTTGAGTTCCTGAACAAAAATAGATCATACAGATATGCTGCTATATTTTTATCACGTCTTCTTTTCAAGTCTAAAAAAGTAATGAATTTCTTAACAATACAAACTTGTCATAAAATGATAAAAATCAATCCAGTTGGCGTTTAAGAATATCGACGAGAGGATGGAAAATACAAAATTAGAACTCGTCCGCTGCAATCAATCTGTCATAGTCTCAACAAATTGTTTCGATTGATTCCAAGAAACGTATGTTCGGGTACAGCCGTAAATTAAGGTTTATATGGATTCCTCATCCCCACTCTCCCCATACCATATATTGCGAAACCTCTCTAAACCGAACCCCTTTTGGACTTTAAAATTTGTATGGTTAAGACAGGTGTTCGGTTGACCAAGATGTAAAATACATTTAAATTGATATACAGAGACTTTAAAAAATGGTCAGGTTAACACAGGTTTTTGGATTATTCAGGGTTCGGTGAAGGCAGGTTTCATTGTAATGGATAATTTTCCCTATACATGTTCTATAAATATATGTAATGATGGGAAACTTTCAGTGTGCCTGCAATTTCACTAGTGTCAGTAGTCTCTCTACTGCAAACTTTGTAGCTTACCCAACCGGTGCACCTGGTCAATTCTCCAAGTTATTAGTGGAGTCCGAGTTGCTCATTTACATTTGTTACTTTGCATATATTATTTTGGTTATTTTATGTTCTTTGTTGTGTAAATCGGTTTTCCATGTATGTTTTTTTTCTCCCTGGATTACATTCTTTTGCTAGAATCTTACAAATATAAAAAAAAAAAAAAGGACGCCACCGGTACCGATATTTCCCATAAAGTACAATTTACGAGGAGTGAAGCCTCAGAGTTGTAGGGCTTTTGAATTTGGTAAAACTGCAAATTTCGGTAAACAATTCATGGCATAAATGAAGCCAGCAGACAAGTCTGGCCATTGAATTGTTGAATAACCTTATGAACCTTTGGTCCACCAGCAGCGGCAACAATTCAGGGATTGCTAAATACAAGGAAAAAATCCACTTATATCCATATTGCTATTGTAAAGATTCATTCACATGGTCTTCTTGTATAACCTCTTGTATAACAAGTTTACTAAACTGGATTGTTGGCAAACGGAAAGCAATTATATATTTGTAATTTATGTGTTTACATCCGTGACATTAATTTTTTATAGATATTTTTCTGGACATACTTTAAAATGAAACTTCATTTGACAATTTTAGTCATATGTTTCGGTAAGTTACACATAAGAAAAATTTATTAGCAAAAATACATGATACAGTTCATAACAGAATTCGCTTAACATGGTTGTCTACTTCTTAAATTAGTTGTACTTGTTCTTTCATTCAATTATGAACGCATATGGCCACAATGAATATTTCTCAAGTCGATGTTAATTCAGAACCTCGGACTTGACTTTTTTTTTAGGAAATCGGCGGGTGTTTCTAGAAAAGCAGAGGACGCTTACCCTACCAGTACACCTGGTCCACGCTCCCAGTTTTTAGTGGAGTCCGAATTGCTAATTTGCTTTTTTTTTTACTTTGTATGTACTATTTTAGTTACTTAATGTTCTTTGTTGTGTATGTCTGTTTTCCATGTTTGGTTTTTTGTCCCTGGATTACTTTCTTTTGATTTTCGCTAGAACCTTGGTTCCCTTGATCACTCCTTCAAACAATTGAAAAATTTACAGCAAATCTTAATATAGCACTAACATAAATACATGTACATTTAAATTAAGTAGCATAAAGTATAAACGTAATACGATTATAAATATCAGTCAGGAGGCTTAGGTGATCCATGCATGTCCTGTATGTAAAAAGTCAATGAAAATTATTTTAATTTTTATTCAGACTCAGTTACATGGAACACAGTCAGTTCTAACTTGCCATTCGGATGTTGCACTTTTTAAATAAAAAACATAAACTGTGTATATGGAATCGGCACTTTGCAAGAGTTATCTTTATTGATATAGTTGACATGAATGAATGATTTTCTATAAGAAAAAGTAGAGATCTGTTTACAGAAAGGTAAAAAATATAGCATTGGAAGACAAAAAAAATGTATCACCTCTACCATTGACATTATCTGATCTTTGTAATGGTAATGAGAAAGGAGATGGCGTATAGTAAATAACATAGAACACATGTTGTAAAAATTAAATAAATTATCAAAAACGAAGCAAAGATGTCAAGTTAAAGCAGATATTAGTTCCCCGTGGTCATATACTAAATATAGTTATTGTTATTTTGAAGGGTTGTCACACAGCATGAGTTCAAAGTCCACTACCTTGGTGAAGAAGGTATTTGATGGTTACAACCCAGCGGTTATTCCACGATGTCCGAATAAGGAACAGGTTAATGTGAAACTGACAATCGCCTTGATTCAAATTTTGAATGTGGTAAGATCTTTTGATTCAGATTTCGAATGTGGTGAGAGCTTTGATTCAGATTTCAAATGTGGCAAGATCTTTGATTCAGATTTTGAATGTGGTAAGATTTTTTATTTAGATTTCGAATGTGGTGAAAGCTTTGATTCAGATTTCGGATGTGTTAAGATCTTTGATTCAAATTTTGAATGTGGTGAGAGCTTTTATTCAGATTTTGAATGTGGAGAGAACTTTGATTCAGATTTCGAATGTGGTAAAATCTTTGATTTAGATTTCGAATGCGGTAAGAGCTTTGATTCAGATTTCGAATGTGGCAAGATCT
This sequence comes from Perna viridis, assembly GCA_037379345.1. Lineage (NCBI taxonomy): Eukaryota > Metazoa > Mollusca > Bivalvia > Mytilida > Mytilidae > Perna > Perna viridis. Next base: position 56,515,550 of record CM074512.1, read on the forward strand.
TTGATTCAGTTTTTGAATGCTGCGCGTTGTTTCATTGCCGTTAACGTGTTAATTAGGAAATGTCGTCATGTAAAACGTGTCAAATGATTAGTCCTATTTGAAAGAAAATTGATGCAGTTCAAATTTCAAACGGAATTTATAAAATTTATAAAATAAAGATTGGAAAAACATATTTGTGCTAAGTGCTTCTTTAAAATCTTGTAAACCAGCTCATTTTCGCAAACGGCTTATTTTCGTATTTACTGTGAATTAGGTGATAGACTGAATAAAAGTTGCTAAAACGAATAGTAGTGAATTTGAATTAATATTATAAAACGCGAAAATCTGTTGGTTTAATAAGGTGTTAATTTCTTGGATCATATTGTACCTTATTTGGTTCCATAAAATGTATTTGTTTATAGTACTTGTCTTTAGCCACTGACCAAAATCATTTTATGTATATTAGACCATTTAGTCGTGAACTTTATAAAAAGTCTTCTTTTCATGCATATTTTACAGGATCAAAAACAACAACTTGTAAAAGTAAATGTTTGGATCGGGATGGTGAGTGTTTTTGTATTTTTAAATGGCATTTTCCGTTTTTTGAATTCTCATTTGTCCATAAATATCTTATCATAACAGGAAAGTATGTTTATGAGGGAAACAGCAACGACGGGCAACAGATGGCGGTATCTATGGTTAAGTTCGTGAAAATGAAAATAACAGAATAAAACTTAATGGACAATAATATTTGTCAAATTTGTTATGAACAATTCTGTGGGTGTTTCTTGAAAAGCAGAGGACGCTTACCTTACCAGGGCACCTGGCTCACGCTCCCAGTTCAAGTGGAGTCTGGCTTCCTTATTTTCTTTGTTTTTTTTTAACGTGTTGTTGTGGATTATTTCATATTCTTTGTTGTACGTATTTACATTCTTGGTCTAGTCGTTATCCTTGGATTATTTTCTTCTGATTACTGTTCGAATTCTGGTACCCTTGATTTGTCTTTGCCATAAGTATTATTTTTTTTCCATCTTGATACCTTGAAAATTAATTTGAGTTTATGGACTGCATTTTATGTATGCTACAGAAACTAATTTTGGCAGACTTATTTTGTACATTGACAATGTAATGTTTGTCCGTTTTCATTAAGTAGCCGACCACAAAGTGGCGGTGACTTATTGTTTTACTATGCTGCTTCTTCTTCTTCTTCTTCTTATTATTATTATTATTATTATTTTTATTATTATTATTTTAATTCTCCTGTCATAAAAATTGTTGAAAGTGCCCACCCTTTTTATCAAAGGTATATATATTAAGCTCAATGGACCAAACAAAATCCCGAAAAAAAAATCGCGTGCGTCTCGACTGTCATTTTCAAAATGGCCGCCAACGCGGACGAAAATTCAAATTGGTCTGATTTCGATGAAAATTGATATCTAGGCTCTTTGAGCCGTTCCGATTAATTGCTGCAGTTCTATCGGCAATTTGAGGTACGTATTGGCCGTCATTTTCAAAATGGCCGCCATTCCGGTTGAATATTCAAAGTTGTCCGATTTTGATGAGAATTAATATCTAGGTTCTTCGAGCCGTCCCGATTAATAAAATGGCAGTTTGAGCACGTGTCGACCGGTATTTTCAAAATGGCTGCCACTGGGCTCGAAAATTCAAAGTTGTCCGATTTTGATGAAAATTGATATCTAGGTTCTTTAAGACGGTCTGATTAAGAATCTGCGGCTCAATCGGTAATTTGAAACACATATCGACAGCCATTTTCAATATGGCCGCCACCGCGATATAAAATTCAAAGTTGTTCGATTTCGATGAAATTTGATATCCAGGTTCTTTACGCTGCCAATCCATAAGCAGTTCCATTAACAATAAGTTTCTCTAAAGAGAGATCTGGAAACGGGAGGCGACTTCTACACGTTTCGTGGAAACATAAATTTTAATTTTATATTGATTTAAAAAGCAAGTTGGTAGATTTTGGAACTTCATGCACCTAAAAGGTCATGAACACCAAATATCGATTTATGTTCCCTTCCACTTATATAGAAATATCTTACTTGCGACTGAAAACTCATGTCATTATAATGATAAAATATAAAGGTATATTATTTTTTTAAGACAATGGTTATTAAACCTTTTTTCTCCATGATTCATTTGGAATATTTTCGGCATCTGTCATGGCGGAAATTATACCAATCGTTCGTCTATGACGTCACCATAAGTGTCAGAATCTTGAATGATGATACAAAACTCAGGAGCTTATTGTATGGAATTATGTTTATATGAAATGGTTCAACATTATAAAATCTTTATTGAACAATACTGGTTTTGGGTACATATTTTTGAACCAAACAAAGACGAATCATAGAAACGCGTATTTGATACAGGGTTTATCATGTCAGTTTATTTCAAATTGGAACAGCTCTATCTCTGATTCCTATTCCTTTTAATATTAGAAAATCATTTTGCAATATTAAAACATGTGACTGATTTTGCAATATTGCAAAGTGATTTTCTAATATTTCAATTTCATTTTCTAATATCACAAATTCATTTTCAAATATTATAAATTCATTTTTTAATATTACAAATTCATTTTCTAATATCATAAATTCATTTTCTAATATTACATATTACATTTGTAATGTTACAAAATGTGTGATGTTTTACAATATTAATAAATCAGGAATTTGTAATATTAGAAAATGAATTTTTAATATTACAAAATGAATTTCTAATATTAAAAAACCTTTTTAATATTAAAAAATGATTTTGTAATATTACAAATTCATTTTCTAATATTACAAAAAAAAAGATTTTTGTCCACTTTGGCTTGCCATAGATTCCTCTAGGGGACAATTTTATGAAACATTTAAAAAGGAATTTGGTGTGAAAAAAATACTTACTACGATTAAATTTTAATAATAAGATTGGGTTAACCAAATTTAGAGTTTCTAATTTACGAATACTTATAGAAATAGGAAGTTGAATATATATTCCAGAACAAAACAGAGTTTGTACCTTATGTGGAAACGGTATTTGTGATGAATTTCATTTAATATTATTTTCTTTGTCAGTATGAAGTCATCGTAAATTATCGAAATAAGCTATTACCAAATTATCCAGGTTCATATCTTATACCAGCGTTTTTTATTTGCTGTACACCTTTTCTGAATTATTTTCTTTTTTTCAAACAACACATTGCATCTCGTCCGAGTCACATTTCCTACCAATTTTACAATAACTTTACAGAGATGGAAAGATTGTGGAATATCATGGAATCCATCTGACCACTATAATATTTCAAGCGTTGTCTTACCTTATGAAAGAATTTGGATACCTGACGTTTCTTTTAAAGACAGGTAAGAATATTTAATTGATTCTAAACTCCGCTGTAGCATCACAGTGGATACAGTTGTCATTCCATAAATAAATAATAAAAGAATACGAATGACTTAGGACAATGTCAAATCAGTATGAATTGATTTGTACATTAAGATTCTAAATGCTACCATAATTAAATTAATATGCTAGGTTCCTTCTTTAAAATGTCATTGGCACTGACGGCAAGTTTATATATATTTGCTTGTTAATTTTACATTTTTGTCACAAACAAATTTTTCACAGACAGGCAGGCACCTTTTTTGCTCTACAGAAACAACATAACATACACAATTAAAAAAAAGGATTGTTTTGAATGTTATTTTTCAAGATGTGCACGAAGTACAGTTCCTTATATTTGACAATATAAATTCACAAATAATTACTGTCATGCTTGATATGCCATGATAAAGGGTAATAACAAAAATAATGAACTGATAAAGTCAAGGCAGTAGTAAAAAAGGAATAGTCAAAAAGGAAGTCTGTATACAAATGGCAGAAAAAAAACCCGGAAAGTTGGAAACCGGGACTGCAATGATCCTAAATGTGTGCAGGCATTTTACAATGAAAGATGGGTTAAACGAGATTTCATTACGCGCTTAACTTCTGCTTCTGTTACGGTTCATTACTTATGGTTTATTTCTATGTAATACAACATACAATTGCTACCAGTGAAAAATCGGTAAAATCAGTAGTCTAAGGAGTTCAGAAGATATGATCAATTATTAAGATTCAGAGTCAGATTCAATATTTTATCAAAGTTTCACCACTTGTACAACATAAGACTTGTCAACATTATAATAAAACATAGTATATAAAATAATTAAAGATTATCATATATTAAAAGTTTGTTTGTTAGGGTTTAACGTCCGAGCAGCAATATTTCAGCTATATTCAGACAATGAACATGAAATGGATGATAAAATGAACATGAAATGAAAAAAAAAGGATGGGTCACAAGGATAATAGGGTCGACAAATTTTGATTGCCACTGGAAAAAGGGGGGATGGGTAACGTCGGGCAATTTAGCCTCCTGTGGCGGAGCACAAATGTTCTTACTCCTATCGAATACCACAGCAGGGTTCTTTAACGTGCGAGGAACGTGGCATCTTTCCCAACACGGTGCACCACTATGGTTTGCGGTCAGGTTTTCCGTATTATAGCCTGACAACCCCAGCATGTAACACGCCAGGGGTACCCCATTCCACCACCTGGGGCACACATCCCAGTTGCTCTGGGGCCGGGGGCCTAGCCCCGGCTAGGTTACTGAGCACTATTTAGTCGCCTTATACGACAAGCTTAGCACTGCTGTAGGCCTATTCTTTTAACACCCGGACCTGCACGGGGCTATATTAAAAGTACATGTGCAATTAAAAGTACATGTGCAATTCTATACAGAATTATGAACGGCTATATAACATAAATTAGCTGAATAAGATCTCACTTGTGAAAAGTAACTAAGCTTCAATGATAAAATGTTATCATGAATACAAAAAAAAAACTATTTCCTCTATTTAAAATATTAAAGCAGGTTTTGGCAACTACATCAAAGCATTCAACACCTTGAAACATAAAAACAAATTTATCATCATCAGATAAAATATCAAACTCTCTATTAACACCTTTGACTTCATATAATAATACTCCTACAACGTAAGAGGTTGGAATTCCGTTCCTCCATACCCCAACCTCTTACTTCCGAGCGCCATATTGCATAACGCTCGTTCCGCCGTTCCTTGAAATCGGCAGAATTATAGTAAACTATTTCCCATTTGAAATGTTTTATACAGTTTCTTTACCATTACATGAGAGAAAGTGACTAAACTAAAGAAAAACAATGACCTACCTGATGAGAAAATCCAGCAATCCTGGAAATCTTTTGTAAAAGCAGTTAAAATGAACTTCATATTTGGTTTTTAGCTTTTTGAGTGTGTAATTCCGGTTGATAAAATTGCAGATTTCAAAATTTGCGAAACGAACATATCAAATTAACCAATTGCCATCACTAACTTCAAGTTCGTTTTGTCAAAAATATATTGTATTCCGTAAAATTAGTGACCTAATTCAAAATTGCTGGTCATTTTGACAACTGTCTTCATTACCAATGTTTTCTAGTTATTTAACAAATATATAGGATTTTTATCGTTCGATTTCCGGTAGGTTAAAGCTGCATTAGTTGTCATTTTCTTAATTTTTGTTTCTGTTGAAGTATGCCTTAACTTCGAATGATTTCTACTAAATTGTGCTTTTCTTATATAATTTCATTTGAAATCCACAAATAAAATGCTTTAAATACATGAAATAGGTGTCTATATATTTATTGTCTTGCAAGACTTGCTAGATCAGTTCGTATGCATGAGACTTCTGTTGAACTGTATCCGCGCAGGTGCCATAATGATCGCTTTTTTAATAACAAACCTGATTGCAAAGTGAAAGTGGTTATTCAACGACAAGGAAGACCGACGGACTCGAGCCTTGAAAGAAAAAAGTTCGATTATAATGCAAGGATCCTTTTGAAATTTACGTATTGTGATATAATGCGGCTCAGATATGATCATTATTTATTTGAAAACTAATCAAGAAATAGATGAATTGAAATGAAAACAAGACACGTGCTTACCTGCGTATCCGTTATTGTTATTTTTTTCATCAAGGTTAAAGTATTTTTAATCCAGGTGAATGTCCTGTCAGCAATCTTCGGAAGTAATGGCGAAAAATAATTAGATCAGACCTATCGATCTTCTCTGATTAAAAAAAACCGTTGTTTTCACAATATTCTGTAGGTATTATCGACATTTATTGTTTCAGTTGCATTACTACAAACTTATTTCATTGAATCAGCAAAATTCAGTAGAACCAAAACTGAACAAATTTGGCACCTAATGCAGCTTTAAACTTCTTTTTATGTAAATAAAAGACACAAGTATTTTAAAACAAATGTTTAGCTAATTAACATTTGCGGTGGCTTTCAACATGTCAGATGATAGAGGTTAGGATGGCACCAAGTCAGAAAATAGCTTGCCAGACAATCTCTAGCATTGCTGGAGTAATATAATAATTGTTTTCGCAAATCTACATATAGAGATACAACTATTAAGATTAATTTTAGCTAAGTTTCATTTGTTCCGATGCGATTTTAAAGGAAATTGAATATAAGCAAACGACTAGCACTTCAGAAAATTGCTTTATTATGTTTTTTAGATACACAGTCGTGATAAACATATATAACTAACAAATTAACTATTACTTTACTCCAACTTTATATAAAATGTTGGCATTCGAGGAAGACACCCATCATATCAAGGTTGTCATCTCAATTAAATAGTACTGCCACTAGATGGAACAGAAATTTAAGTAAAGTGTTTTTTTAATTCTGAGAAAGAAATATTCCAAATGGGAACGAAAAAAAATAATCGATCAAAATGAAGCTCAATGACTGGTAATTTGGTACTGTTTGATGAGTTCGTAATGTTTATCCGTGACAGGGTTTTTGACCCTACTCTGGTTCTCATGGAACAGAGAAGTTACAACCTTCTGATGAAAAAAGATATAACACAAGTGCAATATATATATAGGTTAAGGAAAATAACTGTGAGATTATATAATGTAATACTGTTAGTATGAAGTTTAAAATACTTTCTCCCATTCATAGGCTTCATTCACACCGCACGAGGGAGTGATTAAAATTTGTAATTTCCCGCCCCGTGCCGGTAAATTAAAATGTCGCGTGAAGACTCCCACGCTTACCATGCTTATAATGTTTACCGTTGTTATTCTTATTGTTGATCAATTGAATACTTGTTGATTTACGAATGTTATTCATAATTTTAAAGATTAGTTGGTAGTGTATCAACTAATTATAATGGCAGTGATATCGATGATGAAATGACTTGATGACTGGTGGGGAGGTCCTTGATGACGTGGTTGATGTTTGAAGATTTAGGGTGTTGTTAAATTTATTCTTTATGGTTTTATTCATGAGAGAAACAGATTCTCTCTCATTTCTCTTGGGGATTAAATAGTCATGATAGTCCAATATTAGATTTTAACTATCTCGAGTGGAGAAATCTGTAATCTCCTCGAGACTGAAGGAGAATCTATATTTTCTAACTTTTCGCACAAACCCTAACAGATGAAATTTTAAAACGATTGTTTTTGTACAATAATATAAACGACAAAATTTGTATTCATCGGAGAAAAAAAACTTGGATGAAAATTGTTATTGTTGTTATTCACCGTATTAACTCCGAGAAGATTGAATAATACAGTGGCGGATCCAGGAGGGTCCCAGAGGTAGAAATAACTTTTGTTAATATCTTGCCTCAGTTTGACTCAAATTCTGGATTCTTATCTTTTAAATCTTTGGATCCTCCTCTGTAATAAATTCAGATTACTTAATTAGTATTACACAAAAATAACATAAAATATTTAAAAAAAAAAACAAGAATCGTCGGACAATTAACTGGTAACAACTGTGTACCGAACTGTGTTGATTGCGAACACGGTTTAAATTCTACCTTTCGTTTTTGTCGATGAATATGCAAGACGTTTACTTCTGCAAGAAAGGGCTTGAGTAAAACAATATAATTATCCTCGCAGAAGTAGAACTATTCCACTGTTAACACGAAAGGATCTTAATGTTACCAAGAAATAAAACTAATTTAATTAAAAACTTCAGCTAATATATGACTTGTGTAATATTCTCTTTGACCGGTTATTTTGATTCCATTAACGGCGATGAATTCTTATATTTTGTCTTATGTCTCATGTAGCATTTCAGTAAGGTTATGGGGTATTCAAGACTATACAGGAACAGTATACAGCGATGGTTCTATTGAATACAATTTTCCCACTACTTTAGAAGTACCGTGTCTTATGGACGCCAGAGACTTCCCTTATGACAAACAGTTTTGCAATTTAACCATTGGATCATGGATATACGACATTCATCAATTGAATATTTCAACATACAATCCTGGCGCAAATTTAAAACTACTGAAATCTCATAAGGAGTGGGATGTATTAAAAGCCCCTGGAATAGAGCAAATTTTCAGGCATGCCAGATCAGAACTAGAACTAATAGAACTTGTATACACAATTCATTTAAAAAGAAAACCAGATTATTATGTTCATAACTTTATACAACCTGCAGTTATCCTGTTGATGGTCGCTTCTATTGGACATTTATTACCTTTTGAATCGGGTGAAAAGATAACCTTCGAATTAACAGTTTTAGATTCATTTGTGTGGTTAAAACTACTAGCGGCTGATGAGTTACCAGCGGACCCAGAAAACAAACCAATTATAGGTAAAGTATCATAACGCATACAGAAATACGAAATGTTATACGCGAAAAGAAAGTGTTAATTTTATTTTATCGCAAACTCTAGCTATCACTTAAGTTAATGTCTGTCTATATGCACTTTAAGGTTACCATTATTTACGAGAAGTTGTATTCATTAGTTATAAGTCATTTATTTTGATCTGTAAGAATGGTTGACTCTTTATTTGGCTACATTGGTAATTTTGTTTAAACTTTGTTGGTCCTGTGACGACATCACTTCAATTGGTCCGCATTCTGCGTTTCTAAAATTTGCAATGCCAATTTAAGTACATGATTAAATATAAAACTTCAATAATGAAAAGAATTGGTTAAAAATTTAATTATAAGCATTATTTTCTATATTTTGCCAAGTAATTTTTACTTTACCAAACTTGGTCAGAAATTAAAAAATAAAATTCTTAGATAAATAATAGTTCCGTGTAACGTTCCATTTAATTTTTAACGTCGTAATTAACGGGGTAATATAACACACAACTGTCGTAAGAAAACGTATTTCTTAATCCATTCAACATATTGATCTCTGATGTGGTATTTGAAAACTAAAGATAACTAATTTTTTAATATATTTTTTCTTATTTGTCAAGAAAACAGCATTTGGTGGTGTCAGATCTAGGTCTTTATCAGAAAGAGGGTTTAGCGGCAAAGTGGTGTAACGTTCAAACCTACGAAAGAATAATTAATCAAGGGAACTCCGATTCTAGCGGAAAGCGAAAGAACATAATCAAGGGACAAAAAACCTGACAGGGAAAACAAACACACACAACAACAACAAAATAAAATCCAAAACAATACATAATGAGAAACAATGAACCAGATATGGAAAACACACACACACACACTCCGAAGAACATAAAATAACGAAAATATTACATAAAAAGCAACAAAAGAAAAATGAGCAACTCGGACTAAAACTAGGAGTATGGACCAGGTGCATCGATAGGGAAAGCGTCCTCTGCTTTTCTAAAAACGCCCAACGAGATGCTCATAAAAAGTCAGGTCCGGGGTAGACGAGAGAGGAAAGGAAATCTATGACACATCGAACACATTGAAAAGAGGGTTTGCTTTTGTAGTCTAGTCCTCCTCTGACCTTTAGAGAGGAGTTTCATAGTAGGCTGTGTGCATTTTTGTTGAAGGTGTGTTTGTCTAGCTTGTTGTGTATGATTACAAATGTAAATTGACACTTCTTTTGAAAAAAAACTTCTTTCCTTTCAATTCGGAATAAAATGTAGGTTTTGTACCGAGAAAGTTAATTTTCGTCAATCTTTTGCAGGATCTTTCTTGAACTTTGCCTTCTTGGCAATTGTTATCTCTACATTTTGGCAAGTTCTTGCTGTGTGCATTTACAATCGCGGGGATAAAGAAATGCCGGAATGGACAGAAGATTATTTATTGAGACCAATAATGTTAATCGAATGTTTTTGTAGAAATGAGGTAAGATTAAAACACATATTGATGAATACATCTTTTGATGTGAGCTTTTGTCTATCCCGAAGATTAAAAAAGAAAACAAAACAAAAAAACAAAAAACAAAAAGCAAAATTAAGAATATCAAAAATTTGACATGTTCCCTTTGAAACGATAACTTGGGCTTTGTGCCATCTTTAAGCAGCAAAAAAAGAAGTATGGACGCTTCGTTATTCGAAAATGTATCGAAAACCCTAAATCAATCCTCAAACACATTTTTCTCAAATCATGTGTATCTCATTTTTAAAAATCTTAAAGTAAATCTTCTATATCTTTCCAATGAATTCCATTTATAGAGGATACGTAAACAGTTGATTTTAATTAGAACTGTAAAAAAATCGTACATCCTCTGCTTTTTTTCGTTGAAGGACACCGAACAACTTTTGTATGACAAAGAAGATGACATAAAGTGGCGAATTTTAGCGAGATGTATAGATAAAATCGGTTTGATTGTCTACTTGGTTGGTACAATGAGTGGTAGTTTGTACTTTTATTTGCAACTTCCGTAATAACTTTGATCCTGGATGCAGATATGTACTATCTGTCTGTGTTACTGCTGAGCGGACCTTGTGTATTACACATAGGATCATGTGAATTCAACCCTGATTGCCTGTTTGTCTTTTTAAGAAATAAATCACAGAAGCTCCATTTTATCATTTTAAACGGCCAACCCATGGTAAAACAAGGATAAAATGGGGTTTCAATGATTTATTTAAATTCTAATAGTACTAGTTTCTCCATATTTTCACAAAGACGCAAACTCTGTGTTGAACAAAATAGCTACCGTTAGAGCAAATCGGTAAAATTGGGTAAAAGTAATCTATGACACCGGAAATAGGACAGACACACATCAAGGACGTTGGTCATATGTTTATCAAATTGGTCTAAAGACATTTGAAGCGCGTCATATAAGAATCTCGTTTATCTTATTTTCAGATTTTTTTTCTTCCTAAAGCGATTATCACATTCCAATTTTATCTATTGATGAAATTAACTTTATGCTTAGGGCTAGAAAAGTCGTTATTGGCATGAAGTTGTAGGATGTTCCACTGTTCGAGTTATTGACCACAAAAGTCTAGAAATGATATTTTCTTTTTGGCGCAGTTTTTAGCCAGTATCTGAAGAACTATAATATATCGTGAGAAACTTTAAATCGATTAAATTATCTTTATGATTAAGCCTACGACAGTGTCCACGGTTTGAATTTGTAGGACCTTTCATTGTTAGACTTTTGCCATTAACAGCCAAAAATATAAAGCAGATGACTAAAACTAATTTAATTAAAAAAAAACTTACCAAGAAATAAAACTAATTTAATTAAAAACTTCAACTAATATATGACTTGTTTAATATTCTCTTTGACCGGTTATTTTGATTCCATTAACGGCGATGAATTCTTATATTTTGTCTTATGTCTCATGTAACATTTCAGTAAGGTTATGGGGTATCCAAGACTATACAGGAACAGTATACAGCGATGGTTCTATTGAATACAATTACCCCACTACTTTAGAAGTATCGTGTCTTATGAACGCCAGAGACTTCCCTTATGACAAACAGTTTTGCAATTTAGCCATTGGATCATGGATATACGACATTCATCAATTGAATATTTCAACATACAATCCTGGCGCAAATTTAAAACTACTGAAATCTCATAAGGAGTGGGATGTATTAAAAGCCCCTGGAATAGAGCAAATTTTCAGGCATGCCAGATCAGAACTAGAACTAATAGAACTTGTATACACAATTCATTAAAAAGAAAATCAGATTATTATGTTCATAACTTTATACAAAATGTAAAGCAGATGAGTGGTTCTGGTGTCAATTTCACAAAAAGTCGTAAGTGTGAAATTGATCGTAAGTTATGACGTCACAAAGCTATTATAGGTTGTGTCGTGTTTACTTACGATCTACTTAACACTTACGGCTTTTTGACGTCACTACAGAAGTTTTATGGTCGTCATCATGAACTCGTGGATCGTTATGGTGTATCCATCAGCACCATGAAAACTGATGTATTCAACGGGTCATATTTTACCTTTCCTCGTTTTTCTACCCCGGACTTGACTTTTTATGAGCAACTCGGTGGGTGTTTCTAGAAAAGCAGAGAACGCTTACCCTACCGGTGCACCTGGTCCATGCTCCCAGTTTTTAGTGGAGTCCGAGTTGCTCATTTACTTTTGTTACTTTGTATGTATGATTTTAGTTACTTTATGTTCTTTGTTGTGAATGTCTGTTTTCCATGTCTGGTCTTTGTCCCTGGATTACATTCTTTTGATTACCGCTATAACCTTGGTTCCCTTGATTACTCTTTGTGAAATTGACACAAAGCCCCTGGGAGCCTTGATTTTTACATAGAAAATTTTTGATACCATATCAAAATTATCTTGCATATTATTATGTAGAAAGATGTGAAGACTCCCAAATTAATAACATCTTAATTAAATACGATTTATTGTGCTTTTTTTGTACTTTCACTCTTTGTTTAAAACGACTTAATTAGAGAAATTCCCCGAAACAAAATAAATCCATAATACATAATATATATATCATAACGACAGATTGGCATAGTTCTACGAACCTCGAAGTCTCCTAAACTAAAGTTAAACAAAATTTTAAATTGCGTCTACATGTATTAATTTGAGCTATTTTAAAAATGTACTGCACGATTTTAAACCGTTTGGATGGGATGCATTTCATGAAAGCCAGTAACCTTCATATGTTTACATGGATTCTAGATAGTATATTGTCTTTCAAGATCTTCATATAGACCCTTTTGCGTAAGATATTGGGTGGTCGATGAGCATGCTCAATATACACTATGTAAAACAAAAAAATAAGCACTCCTCGGAAGCGAGGAAAAACTCTTTTGTTCTTCCCGAAGCCCTATCTCCTGGAAGTACGTCTCACACATGCTCATCGTCTGTTACCACTTAATCAACTAGAGATAAAAAAATGACACCTTTTGCAGTTTCAAGCTTATACATTGAAACTCGTTAAATAAATTATTTTCAATTAATGAAATGCTCGTTATATCTTGGCATATGATAGGAAGGGAAAACTATGACACGTTTCCGTATATTTGAAAGATTTGTAACTAATCAGTTCTCATGTTGCAGATGGATACACCGTAACGATCCACGAGTATAACCAACATAAAGAAAATTTTAAATAACAAAATGGCTCTTAATCAGTCATACAAAAGCATCTACTACTAGGTCAAAAGGTATGACAACTTATTAGAGTTACTGCTTTTGACACAAAAAATGATCATTTATAGGTTTAATCTTTCTTAAATATTGAATGAGTAGTAACATTGAAGGTGAGGGATGAGGCAGCACTTTGACAAAACAACACCGGGAACATACATTACTTAATACAATGAGACCTATCTGCAGTGAACTTCCAATGAGGAGCAAAATCATAGTCACACAAGACAGATGGTATTTATACAAGGTTAATTTTATATAGATTGCACACCGTATGGATATTTTATTCGTAGTCTTTTAAGACAGGTTATTGTTGAATACAGGTGGGCACTAAGACCGGATCGATTAATTTTGAAATGACGAGTTTAATCTGTAAATATGTCCTGGTAGGTTGCCTTACACACACCAAAAAACTGGCGTTAAGGTCGAAATTCCTAGAAAAGTGTACGAGTTGAGTGGCAAAAACTCAATACTACGGGCGCCGGAATTTAGTACAAAGGAATGGCTATTTGAGAAATGAGATATAAAAGTTGTTGTGTTTGTCATGGAATTTAGTTGAAAATATTTCCTTTTTTTCTCAATTTCGAGATGAAGGTCAAGATAAGAGGTAGACTTCAATATGTCTTTAGTGTCCTATACCTTGAACTGTTTTCGTAAAATTAAATTAAGAAAGTCGCCAAATCTTAGATAAACCAGTGAAAAAAAAACATTGTATATAACGAAAGTAGAAATTAAAGGGCTGTGCCAATTTGCATTTCTATTGTTGGAGTAACCAAAAAAAAAAAAAAAAAAAAAAAAAAAAAGAAAGAAAACAAATTTGATAGCCATAAAAAAAAATCAACATAGTAATGATTTCATCGCATGTATACTTGTTGGACTAAGAGTTATCTTCCCTCGTAGCTTGACATATGCATTTAACTGTGGCTCCCGTATTTTTGTTTGTAAATAAGAAATATTGCGTTGAATGAAAGTCTCAAAATTTATATTTATGCCGCTACGTTTAGAAGAGACAGACATTTTGACCTAAGATTCATTGTTTGTTCCTTAAAGAAAATCTGTCATTAGTCAGAATGAAACCTTTAATTGATGCACTGATCCACAAATCTTATTATCATTCTACAAAAGTGTAAATGGTTCAATGGTATACAAAAACACAAAATTAATTGCCATTTTCAACATTTATTATAGAAGTCTTGCTTTCAAACTGTATTACTAATGGAACACCACACATTAGCAAAATATATAAATTCTTCAGTCAAGCCACCTTTAGTGCAATTTGTTTCTGTTTCTGATTTTGTGTTCTGGAAATACATATTGTAGGCCAACGCAACTTGGGAGATGGTGTTTTGCTCATTTTACACTTTGGTTAACACCTACAACTAACATGATCAACACCAACTAACAACATAATCAAACATTTTAATAAAAATCACATTAATTTCCTCCTGATTATGTATTATTTACTGACCTGCAGTACCAGAAGGATGTTCGTTGCTCATGTTCAACCAGTTTTGTCAGATTTTCTCTGGTTTTATCCATATTATAGCATTAATATTTTTGTAGATTGACCACAACTTTTCTCTTCATAATTTCATTGAAATGCTATTTGAGAAATTTCAATGAAATTGTTATTTCTTTTTATAGATAAAATCTACTAAGACAAACCTGTGGAAAACCGTCATAATTTCAAATACTTATGTCTCAAAATAGAACACACTGGCCCTTTATTTTATTCTACTTTTATTGTTCTAGCATTAAAGATCTAGAAATATTTCAAACCCTTTGAATTCGTAATTATTCTTACACATAACAGCACATATCCTTAGAAGAACGTAACAAAGAGCATGTAAAAACATCTAGCATATCAATAAGAAAAACCTTTAAAAATGAAACATCTTGCATATTGATGCAAAAATCTTACATTTTGACAAAAAAAAAAAATCTTGAAAATCGATAAATATATTTTGCATATATAAAACAGAAAAAATACATTTCAATTAAAAAAATCTTGCAAATTAATAAAAGTAATCTTGCATATAATGATGAAATGTGGCGTATTAATTTTTTTAATGATGGATGGAAATTTATTTCTAAAGCATAATTTAATAACAAATATTGGGACGCAATATGATTACTAGAAACAGTGACGAAATTTCCCACAAAATTTTAACAAAATCCGTCAAGCGGTTTCCAAGGATAGGTACTCCGTGAGGCCTGTTTTGTCGTTAAAAGTTAAACAAATAACAGGAAGTTCAGGTTTGTCGATTAATAATTTCGATTAATCTAGCACCTTAAGAACTTCGCTTTATCTCAGTGATTTTGTAGGTGATGTAGTCTATATTTCCGATTTCAAAAGTTGTCTCTTGTAACAACCTGATTTGCTATCTGGTACACCAAATCCAAACATTACTCTGACAGAGCAAATGAATGAAATTATGAACACCACAGGAGTGCAACACGTATTTGTACATGAATGCAATCCTCATTTAGTAAAAAATGGAATTTATTTTTGTTGCGAAGACGGGTTACACTGGAATCTGTATAATCTTTTGCAAATCTTTATTTTAATTGGATGACGAATGCTGCTGTTCTTTTGGAGCAAAACACATTGTCAGACCACCGATAATGATAACACCTCCAGATCCGTAGAATGGATAATCATAATTTTTAGAAAGATTGTACATCCATCCTGAAAACGTAAATATAGCGTATGATAATGTATTCCATAAAATGTCAAACTAATGAATTAGAAACTAGAAAGTGCTGATAATGTTAACGATGTATATGTACATTTCACCTGATGTCACTTCCCGTTTTTTCATAAATCTAGTGCTTTAGTTTTGTTTCCCTTGTCTTCACTTTTTATGTAGAATCTTTTATATTCAGTTCGCTTCAGTGCCTGTATAGATCGTCTCTGTTTCATGTGTGCAGGTTTATGACATGTTTTGGGATATTGACGTATTTGAATAGTCCACCTCTGACGTTTCGGTATTTTCTTCCGATATTATGTGTGAAACCAGTGTCAGATCCAGTACATGGAAGGTTTTCGGGCCTAGATGTCCCTTCTTTGAAAACTTGAAGCAAAATGAAGCACAGAAACCCCCTTTTATATAGCTGGATACGTTCAGAATTTGGAATTTGTTGTTGCTGTTTTTGACATATATATATATTTAAACGTCTCAGAATGTGACGACTCTATTCACTACACTGCTCCATCGGATCAAATTGATACAGGGAAGATATGTAAACGTATAGAAAGGTCTGAAAAATTCCCACCGATGTTAGAACTGTCAAATTTGCGATGCAAATTTTTGGTCGTTCCCTCCGCGGGATTCGAATTCGTACCGCTGTGACATCTATGGCAACACCGCCTACACAAAGTCCAGCGCCCTAGACCATTCGGCCAGTTCTAACATCGTTGGGAATTTTTCAGACCTATATATACCAGAAGATGGTAAAATATAGATTGAATATTTCGGATAACTGATATCGTATTCAGCATAAAACTCATAAAACTTTATGAGTATAAAACTCGCATTTTCTGGTGATGTTAAACATATTTAGACGTTTATTTAATTTATTGTTATGTTTCGCATCGTTTTTAACGATCCATCACCCCGTAAGACTGATTGTTGACTTTTATTTTGACAAATATACATATATACTCCTCTGAATTTTCTATGACTGATTTATGGGAATATTTTAATTCAAACTTCACTTATATACTGTTCGTCTTTAATTAATCTACTCAACATGATATCTGGGGATTTTATAGGTTGCTGTTTGTGGGTTCATAGTTTACCTTTCCCAGTTCGTCTAACTTTTTATGAGCAGCTGGGTGGGTGTTTCTAGAAAACATAGGATGCTTACAATACCTATGCACCTGATGAATGCTCCCAATGTTAGTGAAATCAGAGTTGCTCATTTACTTTTGTTGCTTTGCACGTGTTGTTTTGGTTATTTTGTTCTTTGTTGTGATTGTCTGTTTTTTATGTCTGGTTTTTATCCGTGGATTGCATTATTTGGATTTCCGCTTGAATCTGGTTCCCTTGATAACTTTCATAAAATCGATTTCACGACCATGATTGTAACGTTTCTTAAAACAGGATCGCTTCATGTTTGTTTAACTGTTTTGTATTTTTCTTGTCTATTTTATTTTTGATATAATTGAATCATTACTAATCTTACATCGCCTTTATGCTAATGTAATCTTACCTACAAATGGTGGTCCTATGAAAAGTGCAATACCATGAATTAATAAAGCTATTCCTGTAGCATTTCCTAATAACTTTGGTTCAACCAAGTCCATCAGCACAACAATAAATAGACAGAAGTATACACCTAAAATAAATCATATTAAGGATGTAGACCTAAGGTAAGGGACACAACTCTTGCAAATCATTGGAACGTTTGTATTCAGCATTTGACATTTATCTCATATAAGCATCAAAGTAACTGGTATTTGTTTCATTTTGTTTCAAATGAAAGCCTGGAAATGCTTTGGTGAAATTGAATATGATACAAACATATCACTGATTTCATGAGTTATGTCCCTTACCCTAGGTCTACCTCCTAAGTTTTCCTGTGTATTATTTGTAGTTTATATCAGAAATACAGTTTACTGCAAAATGTTATATACAAAAACAGACTGATGTTGTGAACTATGTAAACTTCCGACTAAAAAAATAAACATGGTGTGTTTCAGTAACGAATATGGTGATAATTAATTGCCATTTTTTTATAGAATGGTTCTTCCATAAGAAAGAAAATATTTCAGGTATTTCAATATGACGTTAAAACTTACCCATAGAAAAGCCAAAAATAGCTGAATAGGTAGCCAAGTAGATTACAGTATTGTTAAAAGGAGAAGCTATTGTTACAGAACCACATATCATAAGTGCTACAGTATACAATAATTGGCGGTTAATATTGGCATAATTTGCTATGATTGCTATTACTACTCGTCCAAGAATATTTGCGAAGCCTATCACAGAAATGAAAAGAGCACTCTCAGAATGTGTGCGACCTCCCTCAACGGCACGATCAGGTAAGTATATGTATGGACATACCATGCCAAGCATCACAAGGAAGTTTGACAGCAAGAATAATACAAAAGATGCATTTTTCAATATTGAAAAATCATAGTACTTTGAAAAAACCTTTAAACATGGATTTAAAGTGACTTTCCTTCCCCTTGTTGCATTTTTGGAAGGTTTATTGTCATTCGATGGTAAGG
The DNA here is from genome assembly GCA_037379345.1 of Perna viridis. Lineage (NCBI taxonomy): Eukaryota > Metazoa > Mollusca > Bivalvia > Mytilida > Mytilidae > Perna > Perna viridis. Next base: position 56,534,172 of record CM074512.1, read on the forward strand.
CTTCGTTTTGAAACAATAAATTTTCACATCCCACTCGATTTGGAACACCTTCCTCATTTTCATGCAAATAAAGTTCATATTTTTCTGTTCTCAACTTTTTTATAGTATTTCCGTCTTTCATATGATCTCTATATCCATGTTCAATGAGTCTGACAGAATCTGTTTGCACAGATATTTCTTCATCTACATATGTCCTAAATGGTCTGAGCAAGGAACCGATTACAGCTATATTCAATATTATCCCTCCAACAATTAACATAGTCCCTCTCCATCCATAATTCTCTAATAAACATTCCATGACGGGAGCCAACACCATAGTACCGACTCCTTGTCCACACACTGATATTCCTACTGCCAGCGACTTTTTACTGTCGAAGTAAAAACCAATACTTTCAATGAAGGGAAGAAATGCAATGCCGAAACCTAACCCTAAAAATAAGCAAACACATTTCTTTTACAATTGTGTTTTCATTTTTTAACCTGATAAAATGACCATTTAATTAATATCTAAAAACTAAATCTAGTTAGAGCGGATTTTAGTATATTTTGACTCCGCTCATAAAGGATACAACCACTTGCATTTATCATAAGAGTGCTACCAGGTCTCAGGGCCACACAAATTGAAAAAAACCCACATAATTAAGTTTGAGAAAATTCTTTTAAGGACTTTGATTCGAGTTACCATGGAATTAAAAATATTTTCAGACTTAAGTATTTTTTAAGTTTTGTGGCGCAAAGGCCAGGAGTGTTAGACTAACCATTATTTAGAAATTATTTTTTTCATAAGGAAATTATGTCACATAGTCTAATAAGAAGATTGCTGATCAAATGGGTTGTAATATAGGAACATTTTCAATCACTTATCCTTGATTCAAAAGTGTGTAATCTATTGACATACATTCAAATTAAATAAGACTTACCAGCAACCAATCCCATTGATATGTAGAGGAAGAAGATGTCAACTGCAAAAAAGCTGACAATGTAACCACTGGAAGCAATTATAGACCCACATATACTAGTAACACGCGGTCCAAACCGGTTACACAGTACACTTGATAGAGGACCTACAAACAATATATATATATATATATAATTCTGAAAAAGTTTTTAACAAGTGTATACATACGAAAGGGTACAGGAGTTTGAAGAAAAAAGTATGAATTGATGAATCCGGAACTAAATTTTAATAATAAAAGAGCATTTAATCGGGTAGCTTGTGAAGGCTTTACACGTCATGAATAATATCAGACTAGTACAAAAAATGATCTAAGGATAGAAGCTGCATTACACGATTTTTTTTTGCATAAACATGTACTTATGTGCTAGAGGTTATGTGTGCTTTTAAAAACTGTTACAAAATATCTAAAACATATATTGGAAAGGATGATGTATTCGGCATTCGGAATATGGCATACATTAAGAGGAATCAAGGAAAACAGACAAACACAACAAAGAATATAAAGTAACAAAAATAATACATACAAAGTAATGAAAGTAACTGGGCAACTCAGACTCGACAAAAAATTGGGAGCATGGAGAAGGTGCTCCGGTAGGGTAAGCGTCCTCTGCTTTTCTAATTATATAAATGCACAACTAATATTATAAAAGACATGTAACGAGAATTAAACGGATACATTTGATAAGCAATTGCAAGATTTTTCTCGACTTTATTAACATATATCTTGTGTATACTGTTTCTGAACAAGAAAAAAGACTGATTTTGGTGGATTTTTAGCATGCATGAATCACCTTCAGTCTGATTGTTAGAAAGAATGGTACTTCAAAGCAGTTTTTTCGGCATGACATGGGTTGTGTCCTTATTGTATGCTTTATGGTGTACCGTGGTTCTCAATCCCGCATGGGAAGAATTGGGGATTTATTTTACAAACGATGGGAAGATAAGTTTTTGTAGGTTTAAACTAGTCTGGAGCTGGCATATTAGTTTATGGCTAGTAGTCTCTAGTTTGTACGTTCGTGTAATTTAAATTCAGTTTCTTTATCTCCGCTTTAACAAAGGAGTCAGACCTATTTGAACTGATTTTTATGTGCGTTTAATTGTGTAATATTTTTACCACATTGGCCAGATTTTAAAGCGGGTGTGATTACGCCAATGTACTTTAATCCCGCCATTTTTTTGCGGCCGTTTGAAGTCATTTATTTCTGGCCTCTGTATTTCCAGTTTCGTTTTCAACTTTTGTTCGTTTTTGTTATTTTAGTATATGGGTCAACTCTTTCGCTGTACCTATGTGTAATAATATTTTGGGGGCAGTTACAGCCTGCACTATGGTGTGAGAATTTCCTCGTCGTTCATTGAAGACCAATGGGTGGCCTTTGGCTAATAATTTCATCCTGGTGAGGTTGTTGTCCATTTGAAATATTTACCATATCTATTCCCGTTACTGTGAAAGTACCTTAATTCGTGGAAACCAATTTTCGTGGATAAGGAAAGAAACACAAATTCGTGAATTCTTGACTTTGTAGTTTTGAGATTTTCGGTACAAAGATCAAAGAGAATCTCATTTTCGTTGGGAATCAATTTTCGTGGTTTGGCCTATCCACGAAAACCACGAAAATTGGTACTCCATCAACAATAGTACTTTCACAGTATAATTGACAATACCTACTTATGATAGTATACAATACATTAACTCATTTATTGGCCAAGTCAACCGAGAATCGGTAAGTAAGCAATTACAAAAAGGCTTGTAGATTTATAAGTTAACTTGATAACCAGTCTTATATGCCTATTGACCATTCCTTCCAAAAAAGACCTCATACGATCACAATGTTCATCATAGTCCCAGAATTAATCGTAACAAGCAAACGACTGGTTGTAAAGTGATAAATAAATGCTACATGTCGTATTTGGAAGCTCTTAAACATTTCATATTGAATTTCCGGCATTCATAACTTCTAATGTCGGTCAATAAAATTTGACACTGCTTACATCACAAAACACTCACCTGTCACCATCATTGTTCCTACTGAAATTGAGCTGATCAATGCAGTCTCAGCCTTTCCTGTGTTCAGATCTTCTAAAAGTTGTACAAATATGATCCCTGACATGTTCCATATTCCAAACACAATAACGTGAGCCATAAATGAGGCAAACACAACAACCCATCCATATCCACCGTCAAGGAGAACAACTTTATTAAGTCGTCTTGAATTCGATGAATCTCTTCCTATTTTTAAAGAATTCTGATGTTTCATTGTGCGGTTTTGTTGTCCTTTATTGTGAAATTGAGGAAAACAACTCGGGTTCTGTCACACTAAAAATGTAGTTATACCTGAATTAGAAAGAAAATATCAGATGTTGGTTTAAAGTATTTAAATGTAAGAAAAATATGTAATGTACGTTTAAACCTTGATTTGAAGTAACGAAAAATAATCCATGGAGTTTACATACAACCAGAAAGAGATTAATCTAGTGTACCTGGAAGTAGGATATTTCATAATATTTTGGAGGATATATCAAATTGCATATTGTCAATTAGCTCTATCAATTTATATAAATATGAAATAATGTTGAGCTGACCTAAACAGAAATTCCTTTCTCCCAATATAATTATTAAGATGTATGTCATTGTTTATACACGATTAATTAATACAGACTTGTCACGCTTTTACATGTGGTATTCAATGTAGTTCTTGCTAAAATGCCAGTAATGCTATGACTGTAGCTAATAGCGTTTTATTGCTATCTTGCTATCTCTTGAGCAGTAGAACTGTCAAAATAATACCTGCTACAAAAGTACCCATGTATAAAAAAAACTAATTAAAGAGTTTACTTACTTGATTGTTGTTTGCAGGTTCTGCATATATTTACCTAAAAACAGAAAAAAAATGTCAAACACAAATATCGAAACTTTTATTGTTATTATATATTTATGGAGAAAGTATGCATATCAGATAGGAGATTTAAGACGCTTTAAATGTAAATCACTGCTCAAGATTTACATATCATATACATTTGAAAAAAAAGTTATGTAATATACCTATTAATATATTCAAAATAATTCTTTTTCACACTTCAATTGATAAAGTAGCATAGTATCATGGTTTTGTTATACACTACACTTTTTAAATATGGTCGATTTCTGTTTAGTGTTATTAATATATTGTCATTGAAACTTTTAACAAGCACCATTTGCTGAAATGTAGGACAAAGTATAATCTGTGTGCAGTAGTCAGTAAGATATGACGAAATATGTAATCTATAAACATTTGAAATTGGAAATTGAAACTCTTGTATTTTTGCCATTTTTTTATTTAAGCTTCACAGTTTTTTTTGGTTTGTTTTCAATTTGATCAGTTGAAAAATCAAGATTATCATGCGGCCAAAAATATCGAGTAATAGCTGAGCTTTCAGAGCCCTGTGTGAAACAAATTTTAAAAAGTCATATAAAGTGTTAAAGAATAATCAAGGGAACCAAGGTTATAGCGGCAATTAAAAGAATGTAATCCAGGGACAAAGACCAGACATGGCAAACATACATACACAACAAAGAACATGAAGTTACTAAAATCAAGCATACAAAGTAACAATTGCAAACGAGCAACTCGGACTCCACTAAAAACTGGGAGCATGGACCAGGTGCACCGGTAGTGTAAGCGTCCTCTGCTTTTTTAGAAACACCCGCCAATTGCTCATAAAAGTCAAGTCAAGACAATTGAGGAAAGGAAAACTATGATACGTTGAATAAACCCGTTTTCATAGCGCAGATGGATGATGACGACCATAAAACTTCTGTAGTCATGATGACTTCAATCATGTAGCAACATAATCCTGTTTATGAAGCGTATTTGTTAGAGCGATACCTTTAGAAAGGATATTACACAGAGATTCGTTTTCGATAATGGTTAAATCTCCCGTAACGACGTGACCAGAAGGACCATTTTTGAATGGAGAGGTTTTGCAAGAACAGTCAGGTGGTTTAGCCTTGAAGTCCTTAATCTCGAGGTTCTGCAATAGCCTTTTATAATTGAAAATTTTGGATGCGATGGGTGAAGTATAGGAATATGAAATAATTGGCAAAACCTCTCCATTCAAATATGGTCCTTCTGGTCACGTTGTTACGGGAGATTTAACCATTATCGAAAACGAATCTCTGCGTAATATCCTTTCTAAAGATCCCAAGTACCGTGATCCACGCTCCATAAATTGGAATTTAAAACTTTAAAAGTTCTTATGGATGCCGTCGAGGACTATGCAAGAAAATGGATAAAACTAGAACAAGAAGACATTGATTCTCTGTCAGAGTGGTTAAAGGCCGTGAGGTCTTTAATTTTGAAACGAATGAAAGTTTTAAGTAGGTCAATGAGTGCCAAGGCTACATCAGTTTTCAAAGACCCCGATGTAGCAAAAACATTACATAAGTTGTCTACTATACATGACAAATATGTTGTCGTACCAGCAGACAAAGCCCAAAACAACATTGTTTTTTGTCTGCAAAACGTTTTATATCCAATGTTTATATTATCAGAGGTAGACGTAGAAAATAATAGCAGTGATAAGACCTACACTGCTACCACTCTCTCCAAAGAAGAGATTGTGGAAAACCATAAATCTGTGCTATCCTCTTTTGGTCTCTCTGCCAAGGACGATGATTGTGATTTACCGTCTATGTACTGGATTTCTAAACTTCACAAGAATCCACACAAACAACGTTTCATAGCTGGATCTGCAAAATGTACCACAAAACCTCTTTCAAAACTTTTAACTTCTATACTCACAACTGTCAAAGAGGGTCTGCAGTGCTACCACAACACTTGTTACTCCCGTAGTGGTATTAATTCAATGTGGATCCTGAAAAGTTCAAAAGATTTTTTGGGGACAATCAGTTCAAGACTATTATCTGAATATAATAGCTTTAAAACCTATGACTTTTCAACACTGTATACTTCTATTCCCCATACTCAGTTAAAATCCCGACTTAAAAACATTATACATCGTTGTTTTTCCAAAACTTTTAACTTCTATACTCACAACTGTCAAAGAGGGTCTGCAGTCCTACCACAACACCTGTTACTCCCGTCGTGGTATTAATTCAATGTGGATCCTGAAAATTCGAAAGATATTTTGGAGATTATCAATTCAAGACTATTATCTGAATATAATAGCATTACAACCTATGATTTTTCAACACTGTATACTGTTATCCCCATACTCAGTTAAAATCCCGACTTAGACGGTACACCTAGATACAAATATATAGTTCTTGGTAGAGATTCCTCATACTTTGTAAGAAATAATTTCAAATCATCTTCCAAATATACAGAGGAAGATATTTACAAAATGCTGGAATTTTTAATCGACAACATATTTGTCCAATGTAGTGGACGTGTTTTTCAACAAACGGTCGGCATTCCAATGGGAACAAATTGTGCTCCTTTACTAGCTGACCTATTTCTTCACTCTTATGAGGCTGACTTTATAGCTGATCTGATCAGAAAGAAAGAATATCGTTTGGCTAGATCCTTCAATCTCAGTTTTCGCTGTATACTATATAGATGACGTATTATCTTTAAACAATCCTAATTTCGGGGATTTGATACATCGCATCTACCCAAAAGAACTTGAGATAAAGGATACTACAGACACTGTGAAGTCAGCTTCATATTTTGACATACACTTAGAAATCGATGGTAAAGGAAAACTATTGACCAAACTTTACGACAAACGTGATGACTTTTCATTCAGAATGGTCAACTTTCCTTTCATCTGTGGCACCATCGCTTCGGCTCCTGCGTATGGAGTGTTCATATCACAACTCATACGTTATGTCAGAGCCTGCCGAAACTACGCAGACTTTTTGTATCGCGCTAGAATTCTAACAAATAGGCTTCTGGAACAGGGTTATGTTGCTACAAGATTGAAGTCATCACTACAGAAGTTTTATGGTCGTCATCATGAACTCGTGGATCGTTATGGTGTGTTCATCAGCACCATGAAAACATTATTCAACGGGTCATAGTTTTTCTTTCCTCGTTTATCTACCCCGGACTTGACTTTTTATGAGCAACTCGGCGAGTGTTTCTAGAAAAGCAGAGGACGCTTATCCTACCGGTGCACCTGGTCCATGCTCCCAGTTTTTAGTGGAGTCCGAGTTGCTCATTTGCTTTTGCTACTTTGTTACGTATGAATAATTTTAGTTACTTTATGTTCTTTGTTGTGTATGTCTGTTTTCCATGTCTGGTCTTTGTCCCTGGATTGCATTCTTTTGATTACCGCTATAATCTTGGTTGCCTTGATTACTCTTAAAAATGTCCAATGTATCAGTAAGAAGAACGTAATAATGATCATGCATAAAAAATGTGAATACAAATGAACAAATCTTGCATTTTGATTAAAAATAAAAATCATGCACTATGATGTAAAAATCTTGCATATTGATAACAAAAACTTGTATGTAAAAATATATATTGCATATCTATCAAAAATCTTGCATTTCAATATAAAAAAGCCTTGCATTTTAATGAAAAACGAAATTGCATATTAAGAAAGAAACTAATCTTGCAAATAAACGGTAAAATGTTAAATGTTGGAATTTAACTTAAAAGCATAAATTAACAAACAAGCAACTCATAGCCATAAGTTCCCCGATTGCGCAAAAATGTTTAAATTCAAAAGTACCATAACTCCTGTAAAATTTGTCAAATCAGAATAACAGTGAATATGATCAACTACAAATGGTGACTTAAAATTCTACGAAATTAAACAAAATTCGGCAAGCGGTTTCCGAGGAGTTGCGTTCACATGTGTGACGGGACGTACGGACGGGCATCGATATTTCTATATACCCTTCCTCCTAGCGGACGGAGGACAAAAATGACCTTTGCAACAAATCAAATGCCATAGCAGGTGACATGTTTGAAAGAATTTCTAAAAATATGCATATTAGTAAAAATATAGCTAAAGGTTTACATCAATTTTGAAGTTCTTTGTCATAATCCAAACAAACAAGGTTTCGAAGGTACTCCGTGTGGCCGGTTTCGTCGTTAAAAGTTAACAAGTACTATCTTTAAAAAAAGATAGCCGACACGGTAAAATTTTCGTTTTTTTTAATTTCTATATATCTACATTTCTTTCAAAAAAATAACACATGGCACGCAATTACAAATGTTCGATACGTTCGAACGCCACTAAGTTATCAGTATTTGGCCAATCGGGAAACAGAATTGCGATCAGGTGACTTGCGTTTCCATAGAAGAGCGTCCTTAAGGTCAAAGTGTAAAAAGCAAAACTATACCGACTGCGTCGGAAAAACACGAAGTTCAGGTATATCGATTAATGATTTCGCTTTATTAAGCACAATATTAACCCCGTTTTATCTCAGTGGTTTTGTAGGTAATAAATGCAGTATGCAGTCTATGCCTCCTATTTCAAGAGTTTTCCTTTGTATAATATTAATTTGTCATATCTATATTAAATTTGAACATTACAAGCGTGCAACTCTGACAGCGCACATGAATGAAATTATAAACATCACTAGAGTACAACACGGATTTGTACACGAGTGAAATCATCTTTTTAGGAAAAAATGTAATTTATTTTAGTTGCGAAGACGGGTTACACTGGAATCTGTATAATCTTTTCAAATCTTTATTTTATTTGGATGATGAATGCTGCTTTTCTCTTGAAGCGAAACACATTGTCAGCCCACCGATTATGATAAAACTTCCAGAAGCGTAGAAAGGACAATCATAATTTTTAGAAAGACTGTAGATCCATCCTGAAAACGTAAATATAGCGTATGATAATGTATTCCATAAAATGTCAAACTAATGAATTAGTAACTAGGAAGTGCTGATAATGTTAACGATGTATATGTACATTTCACCTGATGTCACTTCCCGTTGAAATGTCATAAAATATTGACTTAGTAGCTAATCATTGAAGTGCTGATAATTTTAACGATTTATATATACACTTCACTTGATATCATTCCTGGTTTTGTGTAGCCTTTCATATTGTTAGTGCTTTTGTTTTTCACGTGGCGTTTGTTTTCAATATTTTAAGTTTTTAAGTGTAATATTTTAATTCAATTCGATACATTGTGTATATAGATCGTATCTGTTTCATGTGTTCACGTTTATGCCATGCTTTTGACTTATTTTGACTTATTTAATCACCCCACTGCAAGCGCTTCGGTATTTATTTGGCCGATATTTAGTGTAAGCACTGTGGCAGATCCCGTGCTTGAGAGGCTTTCGGGCGTTGGATACCCCTACATTAAAAAGTTTTGATAAATTCGCGAAAAATGGGGGCAAAAATAAGCAAATTGTAACAAAGAAACCAACCCCTTTATATATGCATGGATCCGCTCCTGACTCTCTTCAGAATTTTAATATACATACTCCTCTGAAATTTCTACGACTGAATTATTAGAAAACATATTAATTCTAACTTCATTTATATGTACTACGTCCGTGAGTTCGTCCTTAATTAACTAATCAAACCATTCTTTGTTTCAAGGATTTCATCGTTTATTAAATCGCTACCACGAACGCGATATGCTATAATTGTAACTAGAGCAACTCGACTGTGAAAAAAAGATTACTTTATATTAATGAGAATGGGTATGGTGAATATGTCAGGGACAACAATCCCACTGGGATGGAAAATGTCAGGTCAAGGCAACTAAATAATTCCCGCGGTACGCAGTATAGCGGGAATTTATTGTCTTATCGGTATATAGAATGTCCTAGGCGTATGAATTTTTGGCGGCAAAAATTGTAGTGGTAATTATAAAGGGGCTATATGACTAATTCTAGACTCGTTTTTGTACTGTGTACATCTAATTTTTCATTGACATAAGAATGCTCATTTTAGCTGGATTTCTGGTCTTTATACATATTTTATGGCATGGCTATACATAAACGTAACCGTATTTGGATTTTTTTATATATTTATTTTATAGGCGTAGTCTTCGAACTAAACTTTCTCAGTCGTCTTAAAATTTGTGTGTTAGATTGAGCATTTTTATATGCTCAAGTGAGGTCCTACACTTAAGTTTCGCTTGGCATTGACAAAAGGACACAGTTTCCAGAAAAAAAAATAATAACCGGTTTTTCCTGGTCGGCCACGAAACATGGCTTTGTATGGTTTTTTTTTTTTTTTTGTTATAGAGAATGTTTTGTACATAATTATATGTTATAAATTTGCTTTGTAATTTTTAATTTAAAGCGGCATCTCAGAAAAGATACGTACACCGAGCTAGTCATCAAACTCAAGTTCGTAGTTGAGTTATTTGTTCTATGCGATATAGTACGGGTTTCGGGTATATTAATATAGAGAAGACCCATGGTTCTTCCATGAATGACGATGAAGTCCTCATACCACAGCAAGGACTGCATCTGGTCCCAAAACAATATCATACACAGGTACAGCCAAAAAAGTTGCCCCAATTTACAAAAGATGATGTGACAGAAACTTCTGACTTGGGACAGGTGCAAAGAATGCGGACGGGTTTAAGTACTTTTGCGTGATCACAACCCTCCCCCTTTTATATTTGATCACTGTGGAAAAAAATAACACAATTAAACACACCTAAAAGTCAGTGCAAAAGGACTGAATGCCTTGTTAATCAGAATTAAGAAACCGATTACGGTATACGTTTCAGAGATGCACAAACAAAGGAATACTAGCAGTTAACCGACAACCAGCTCCTGACCAGTTAAACCTAAAAAAAGTTATGCCCTTACCGTATGTAATATCAGTCAGTTCTTCCCATGTTTACATATTTATGGTTAATGTATACCTATGGTTATGTTTTTCTTTTCTTGCTTTTTTTATTTTTTATTATAACAGAATCGTTGTTATTTTTTTTTTACTTTGGCTTTATGCTAAAGTAATCTTACCTACAAATGGTGGTCCTATGAAAAGTGCAATACCATGAATTAACAGGGCTACTCCTGTAGCATTTCCTAATAACTTTGGTTCAACCAAGTCCATCAGCACAACAATAAATAGACAGAAGAAAACGCCTAAAATTAATATCAATTAATTGAAAAATAATGAAATATTTAAGTAATGATCTGAATAAATTTCAAGCAAAGGAAGTTTTAAGTGTGCTACATATATAGTGAAAACACTTGATGCAGATTTGTAATAACACCATATAAATCGCTTTGTACACAAAAATTTTCCAGTAAAATGTAATACATTTGATCATTTGTATTAATCTATAGACAGGATTTTTTTCATGAGTATTCTTTATAATTTAAATCAGCAAATCAGCTTACAACAAAATATTATGTATAGAAAGGAGACTGGTATTGTGAACTATATAAACCTCCGAATAAAAGTACAAATATGATATGTTTCAGTAATGCATATGGCAATAATTAATTGCCTATTTTTTTATAAAATGGTTCTTAAACAGAGAGAAAAAATTCAAGCGTTTCGATATGACACTAACAAACTTACCCATAGAAAAGCCAAAAATAGCTGAATAGGTACCCAAGTAGATTACAGTATTGTTAAATGGAGAAGCTATTGTAGCAGAACCACATATCATAAGTGCTACAGTATACAATAATTGGCGGTTAATATTGGAACAATCTGCTATGATCGCTACTACAACTCGTCCAAGAATATTGGCGAAGCCTATCACAGAAATGAAAAGTGCACTCTCAGAATGTGTGCGACCTCCCTCAACGGCACGATCAGGTAAGTATATGTATGGACACATTATGCCAAGCATTACAAGGAAGTTTGACAGCAAGAATAATACAAAAGATGCGTTTTTGAATATTGAAAAATCATAGTACTTCGAGAAAACCTTTAAACATGGATTTAAAGTGACTTTCTTTCTTATTGTTGTATTTTTAGTATGTTTTTCGTCATTTGATGATAATGCTTTGTTTTGAAACAATAATTGTTCATATTCCACTCGATTTGGAACATCCTCTTCGGCATTTCCATGCAAATAAAGTTCATATTGTTCTGGTCTCGGCTTATTTATAGCGTGTCCATTTTTCGTATGATCTCTATATCCATTTTCAATGTTTCTGACAAGATCTGTTTGCACAGACATTTCTACATCCACATATGCCTTAAATGGCCTGAGCAAGGAACCGATTACAGCTATATTCAATATTATCCCTCCAACAATTAACATAGTCCCTCTCCATCCATAATTCTCTAATAAACATTCCATGATGGGAGCCATCACCATAGTACCGACTCCTTGTCCACACACTGATATTCCTACTGCCAGCGACTTTTTACTGTCGAAGTAAAAACCAATACTTTCAATGAAGGGAAGAAATGCAATGCCAAAACCTAACCCTAAAAATAAGCACACAAATTTATTACATATCTGTGTTAATGTTTTTTAATAAGACAAATTGATTTATAATTGAATTTATATCTACAAAAAGTATGTCTTATTTAAGCAGAACTTTGTATATTTTGACCCTATTCTTAAAAGATACAACCACTTGGATTTATCATAAAAACGGCTACCAGGTCCCAACACCACACTTAAACGATTACTTCAGTCTGAGAGAAAGGAAATCAATGGAACCAAGATTCTAGCGGAAATCAAAAGAATGCAATCCAGGAACAAAGGCCAGACAGGGAAATCAGACACACACAACAAATAACATAAAATATCAAAAATAGTACACACAAAGAAACAAAATAAATAAGCAACTCGGACTCCAATAAATGGAAGCATCGACCAGGTGCACTAATAGGGTAAGCATCATCTGCTTTTCTAGTAATACCCACCGAGTTGTTCATAGAAAAATCCAGAACAGGCAAAAGAGGGAAGGAAAACTTTCATGTTGAACAAATCTGTTTTCATGGTGCAGATGGACACACCGTAAGTATCCACGAGTTTATGATGACGACCATAAAACTTCTGTAGTGCTGACTACAATCTTGTAGCAAGTGAGAAAATACCTAAATGTTTAAGACGTTATCAGTTTCAAATACCTTGATTGAGTTACCACAGAAATTAAAAATATTCGCAGACTGGAGTGTTTTTAAAGTTTTGTGGCGCCGGGCCAGGAGTGTAGTGTTGTCGTACCAACATACAAAGACCAAAACAACATTGTTTTTGTCTGCAAAACGTATTAGATCCCATCTTTATTATAAGATTCAGACGTAGAAAACAATAGCAGTGATAAGACCTATACTGCCACTACACTCTCCAAAGAAGAGATAGTGGAAAACTATAAATCTGTGCTATCCTCTTTTGGTCTCTCTACTAAAGACAATGATTGAAATCATCACTACAGCAGTTTTATGGTCGTCACCATGAACTCGTTGGTCATAACGGTGTATCCATCTGCACCATGAAAACTGATTTGTCATAGTTTTCTTTTCTTCCTTCGTCTACCCCGGATTTGATTTTTTATGAACATTCTGCGGATGTTTATAAAAAAGCAGAGAACGCTTACCGTAACGGTGAACCTGGTCCATGCTCCTAGTTTTTAGTGGAGTCCGAGTTGCTCATTTACTTTTGTTACTTTGTATATGTTGTTTTGGTTACTTTATGTTCTTTGTTGTGACTGTCTGTTTTCCATGTCTGGTCTTTGTCCCTGGATTACATTCTTTTGGTTTCCGCTAGGATCTTGGTTGCCTTAACTACCCTTACCAAAAACAAGTTCAAAAGAAATTATTTTAAATAGTCTAATTGCTATATAAGGTGTAATGTAGGAACCTTATCAATCACTTAACCTCGATTATAAAGTTTGTCATATAACGTCAAACATTAGATACTGATTTTAACAGATTATACAAGACTTACCAACAACCACACCCATTGATATGTAGAGGAAGAGGATGTCAACTGCAAAAAAACTGGCAATGTAACCACTGGAAGCAATTATAGAACCACATATACTAGTGACACGTGGTCCAAACCGGTTACACAATACACTAGATAGAGGACCTACAAATATATATATATTTCTAATGAAAGTCTTTACCAAGTGTCTACGGAAGGATACATGAGATCATGAGATTGAAGAAAAAATAGTGTTAATTGATGGACGACTCGGAACTCAATTGTAATAAAAATGGGTAGCTTGTAAAGACTTTGCACGTTACAAAGTCCGTCATTAGTCAGACTAGAACAATGGATGATCTAAAGATAGAACCTGCATTATATAATTGTTATTTGCATAAATATGTGATTACGTGCTAGTGGTTATTCGTTTTTTTTAAAAGTGTATTACAAAATGAAACATAAAAATTTTATTACATCAAACGAAGCTTCTTATTTTAAATCCAGTACATCTTGGTATTTGGAGCGGAAAACATAACTTGAATTTCATTAACATGTATTGGTAGGGTAGTAAATGTAATTGAGTATTTGATATTGAATGAATATCTCAAACATATTTTGGGAAGGATAATGTATTAGGCATTGAGAATATGGTATGCATTATGTTACATGTTAAACGGATACATACGATTTGCAATTGCTAGTTTTTTCTCGATTTTAATGAACATTTATCTTTGTAAAATTATCCATACATTGACTCATTTTGGTCAATGGCAAGCCAGCTGAGAAATCATAAATTCTTATGTCGTTCACTCACCCGTCACCATCATTGTTCCAATTGAAATTGAGCTGATTAATGCAGTTTCAGCTTTTCCTGTGTTCAGATCTTCTAAAAGCTGTATAAAAATGATTCCTGACATGTTCCATATTCCAAACAGAATAAAGTGAGCCATAAATGAAGCAAACACAATAACCCAGCCATAGCCACCGTCAAGGGGGACGACTTGTTTCAGTTGTATTGATTTCGCTGAATTTGGGGAGTCTCTACCTTCCTTTACAGAGTTTTGAAGTTTCATTCTGGTGTACTTACACGTGTAACTAAGGCAAACGACTCAGGATCTGTCACACTAAAATGTAGTTTATAACTTAATTGGAAAGAAAAGCAGGAGACGGCAGTTTAAAGTATTAAATTTAAAGAGAAAAAAATTAATGTACGTTTAAACCATGATTTGAAGGAGTAATCAAAGGAACCAAGGTTATAGCGGTAATCAAAAGAATGTAAATAAAGGGACAAAGACCAGACATGGAAAACAGACATGCACAACAAAGAACATAAAGTAACTAAAATCATACATACAAAGTAACAAAAGCAAATGAGCAACTCGGACTCCACTAAAAACTGGGAGCATGGACCAGGTGCACCGGTAGGGTAAGCGTCCTCTGCTATTCTAGAAACACCCGCCGAGTTGCTCATAAAAAGTCAAGTCCGGGGTAGACAAACGAGGAAAGGAAAACTATGACCCGTTGAATAAATCAGTTTTCATGGTGCTGATGGATACACCATAACGATCCACGAGTCCATGATGACGACCATAAAACTTCTGTAATGATGACTTCAATCTTGTAGCAACATAACCCTTTTCCAGAAGCCTATTTGTTAGAGTTCTAGCGCGATACAAAAAGTCTGCGTAGTTTCGGCAAGCTCTAGCATAACGTATTAGTTGTGATATGAGAAAGAAACGAAGAAAACGAAACACAACCAAGTGTTTTAAAAGAGCTTAAATACCACCAGACAGATATTAATCTATTGCACTTGTAAGCTATTTTATAATGTTTTGGGGGATATTGTCGATTAGGTCTATTAGTTGTGATTAATTTGACATGTTGAAATGACATTAACAGAAATATCTTCCTCCGGACATAAAAAACAAAATGTATGACATTATTATTTACACGATGGATGAAATAAAGACTTGGCAGTTGCCAGTGATGTTGTATAATATAGCGTTTTACTGCTACCCTTCTTTCTTTTGCTCACTTGAACTTTCAAAATAATACCTGCTGCAAAAGTACCCTTGTATAATTAACTAACTTAGTTTTAAATTTTACTTACTTGAAAATTCTTTATTGGTACCTTAGAATAGAAACAAGAAAGGTCCAACTCAAATATGGAAACTATGATTGTAATTTTATATATATAATAAACAAATGTATATACGATAGGAGATTTAAATTCTTTAAATGTAAGTCACTGCACCGGATTTGATTATAAATAATATTTAAAAGAAGGATGTACTAAACTTATTAACACATACAAAGGGCTCTTTCACACTACAATTGATATTATTACAATGCATCATAATTTTGTTATACACTTCGTAGGTCTTTTATTTTGAAACGAATGAAAGTTTTACGTGGGTCAATGAGTGCCAAGGCATTGTTTTTGTCTGCAAAACGTTTTACATCCAATGTTTATTATCAGAGGTAGACGTAGAAAATAATAGCAGTGATAAGACCTATACTGCTACCACACTCTCCAAAGAAGAGATTGTGGAAAACCATTAATCTGTGCTATCCTCTTTTGGTTTCTACCAAGGACGATGATTGTGGTTTACCGTCTGTGTACTGGATTCCTAAACTCCACAAGAATTCATACAAACAACGTTTCATAGCTAGATCTGCAAAATGTACCACCAAACCTCTTTCAAAACTTTTAACTTCTATACTCACAACTGTCAAAGAGGGTCTGCAGTCCTACCACAACACCTGTTACTCCCGTCGTGGTATTAATTCAATGTGGATCCTGAAAATTCGAAAGATATTTTGGAGATTATCAATTCAAGACTATTATCTGAATATAATAGCATTACAACCTATGATTTTTCAACACTGTATACTGTTATCCCCATACTCAGTTAAAATCCCGACTTAAAAACATTATATATCGTTGTTTTTTCCAAAAAAGACGGTAGACCTAGATAAAAATATATAGTTCTTGGTAGAGATTCCTCATACTTTGTAAGAAATAATTCCAAATCATCCTCCAAATATAGAGGAAGATGTTTACAAAATGCTGGAATTTTTAATCGACAACATATTTGTCCAGTGTGGTGGACGTGTTTTTCATCAAACGGTCGGCATTCCAATGGGAACAAATTGTGCTCCTTTACTAGCTGACCTATTCCTCCACTCTAATGAGGCTGACTTTATAGCTAATCTGATCCGAAAGAAAGAATATAGTTTGGCTTGATCCTTTGATCTCAGTTTCCGTTATATAGATGACGCATCATCTTTAAACAATCCTAATTTCGGGAATTTGATACATCGTATCTACCCCAAAGAACTGAGATAAAGGATACTACAGGCACTTTGAAGTCAGCCTCATATCTTGACCTACACTTAGAAATCGATGGTAAAGGAAAACTATTGACCAAACTTTACGACAAACGTGATGACTTTTTATTCAGAATTGTCAACTTCCCTTTCATCTGTGGCAACATCCCTTCAGCACCTGCGTATGTAGTGTTCATATCACAACTAATACGTTATGCCAAAGCTTGCTGAAACTACGCAGACTTTTTGTATCGCGCTAGAACTCTAACAAATAGGCTTCTGGAACAGGGTTAAGTTGCTACAAGATTGAAGTCATCACTACAGAAGTTTTATGGTTGTCATTATGAACTCGTGGATCGTTATGGTGTACCCATCTGCACCATGAAAACTGATTTATTCAACGGGTCATAGTTTTCCTTTCCTCGTTTGTCTACCCCGGACTTGATTTTTTATGAGCAACTCGGTGGGTGTTTCTAGAAAAGCAGAGGACGCTTACCCTACCGGTGCAACTGGTCCATGCTCCCAGTTTTAGTGGAGTCCGAGTTGCTCATTTGCTTTTGTTACTTTGTATGTATGATTTTAGTTACTTTATGTTCTTTGTTGTGTATGTCTGTTTTCCATGTCTGGTCTTTGTCCCTGGATTACATTCTTTTGATTACCTCTATAACCTCGGTTCCCTTGATTACTCTTGGATATGGCTGATTTCTATTTAGTGTTAATATTATATTATCATTTAAACCTTTTACAAAACCATTTGTTGAAATGTATTCTGTGTACAGAAGTCAGATAAAATATGATAAAACCTGTAATCTATGAACTTTGGAAATTTGAAATTAAAACTTTGTATTTTAGTAATTATTTGTTTATTTAAGCCTCACAAAACTTGTTTCTGATTTCAATATGATCAGTTGAAACATTAACTTTGTAATATATATGACCTATAAATATCAACTAATGGCTCAGCGCATCAGAGCCTTATGGAAGTTATGAGTTGTGTGGTGGATGTTTAATACGAAAAAAAATCGCATATCCCTTCAGAAGTGTAGGCGAGGTTGTTCGTCGTATACATGACTCAGTTGTCCATAGAAATTTAGAAAGAATTTATTTTGTCTCTAGGATTTAACATTGTTAAATACTGTACCATTTAAGAACTCATTTCGAAACCAATATTCAACATTTTTTTCTTGTTCAACGTCTCTTGTATAAATGCACAATTTAAGGTAAAGATGATTTGGAATTCGCTGACTGAAAGTCCTCTTTATTCTTCAATTTCAACTTTAGGAACTTAAATTTCATCTTTAAAATCTTACATTTCAACTTTAAGATCTACAAATCTGATTTTGCTCCCAGAGGTGATTGGTGTCATATTCTTGCAAAGTATATCAGTACGTCCCAAATTCACTTTGATGGTTTAAATAAAACAAACCCATAAAAAACATAACTTTACTCTCGATGAGTCTCAAGACGTATACTGATATTGTAACTGAAGCCAAAGAAAAAGACGGTGCCATATTCGCCTTGGCATAATGCAATCCTTCTTTGTCCAATTTGCCAATATATGCTATCCTAGCATAGTTGTGGGTCAAACTATCACTTGAGTGTCCCATAACAGACCTGATTCTATGAAAAAAAAACCCTAATGACCTTCTTTCGTGGGTTTTTACCATCCTTACAATGTTGCAATATTTTGATTTGCAACTTAGAATTCATTGTCTTAAAAGACAAAACCTGACATAACTTACCAAAGTGCGCGTTCTATCAGTGCCTCCATAAAATGGAGGAGTAGTCGGAAAATGCAACTTGTTTTTTGTTTTGTTTTTGTTTGTTACTCTTTCTCGTGTCCTTTCGTTTCATCGTTTCAAATGTACTTCTTGCCTATTAAGTGCAGCTAAAAACTAGGCAGAAGCTTATACTTAATGATTCATGCATTTCTTAATCCCAAATATGTTTGTATTGGAAATCCTTCAACAGGCCTCATATAAACTGTATTCCAAAATAAAAGTGCAAATGAAAGCTTAAAATTTTGTTATATTCTACTACTATTGTAGAGATGATAAGTCACAAAAGAAGGCTGTATGAAAGAAGAAGTATAGAAGAATTTAAAAAAAAATAGTCAGCCATATCTTTGCATCCAGCAAATTAATCGCATCTCATCACACCCTTTTATTCTGTTGCTAGTAAACAATTTCGTGGATCGAAAGCCTTACTTATATACCTATACTTAGGTAGATATTCACAAATATAGCTTTTAGGAAAAGTTGGCTATGATTAGGCATTCAGTTATGCCTGTTTCTAATACCCAAAATGGAACTCGGCTTATGTATCCTTCGTAAAAGCGACCTTTTAGTTATTGTAACGTTTAAAAAAAACGTGAGTTTGTGCATGAAGTATTGTGATGAAGATAACATCGTCTGCTCTTAAATACCACACGTGTCCGACTGTTATACTTACAATTAAATGAAGGGTAATAACTAAATTACCGAACTGACAAATTCAAATGAAAAAAATTAGGAGTTCAAGAGAAATAGCTAAAGGTATAACAAAAGACTGACAATATCATGAAACTAGAGGCTCAAGAGAGCCTGAATCGCTCACCTGGTTAGCCATTTGCTTATTTGAAAAACGTGAGGAATGAGACAGGCTAAGTTAAAATCAACTAAATTGTCAAATGCAGGAAATGCTTTTCATAGCATTTTCATGACCTGAACCAGAATTTTGCTAAAGGCAACAATTTTTGAATTTTTTTTCAAAAACCTGTCTTATTACCCCTAAGTTCCATTTGTTTCAGATGTCGTAACTCCTACATTAGTCAATGAATGGTTTTGAAAATTTCGGCATAGGTCCTTTTCATGATGCTGAACAATTTTACCCAATGCCAGAAATTTGGTAAAGGCGACGGTTTTTGAGTAATTTGCAAAAAAACTGCCATCTGACCCCTATGTTCTATTTTAGTAATGGCGGCCATGTTTTTTTCATGAATTAACAATCCCAACGATCAATTTGTTTCGGATACCCTAAGGAACCTATATTCTAACTTTTATTGAATTCTGTGCAATGGATTTTGAGAAGATTTTCAAAGTTGCACATGCGAAAATACAAAAAAAAACTGTTTCAGGGGCCGTTAACTCCTACATCGGTCGACCAATCGTTTTGAAAATTTAAGCATAGGTCCATCTCATGATGCTGAACAATTTTACCCTATGCCAGAAATTTGCTGAAGGCAACGGTTTTTGAGTTATTTGCAAAAAACTGCAATCTGACCCCTAGGTTCTATTTTTAGTAACAGCTGCCATGTTTTTTTCATGGACAGCTGCCATGTTTTTTTTCATGGATCAAAAATCTCAACGTTCATTTTGTGCAGAACACCCTAAGGAGCAATCATGCCAAGTTTAAAACCTGTCAGTCCAGTAGTTTCAGAGAAGAGTTTTTAAAATGTGTCCACGACGACGACGACGACGGCGGACGCCAAGTGATGGCATAAGCTCACTTGACTTTTGACCAGGTAAGCTAAAAAACTGGCAAGTTGGAAACCACTGCAATGGCCATGACTTGGTACAGGCATTTCCTAATGAAATGATGGACTACATTCAAGCCAGTTTTGTTATAAATGTGTGTTATTACTAATCAAACCTAGATTTGTTTTTATGCTTTCTTACAATTGACTTTATTTTCGAATTTTAAAAGATAATATTATATTGATAAATGTTAAACTTACACTGATTCTGTGTGCGATGTTCCGTGTCCCTTTGCAATCTTTCGTTTATAGAAAATATTACCAACTGATACGAGAATAAAAAAAAAACATAAACCAATAGCAACTAAGAACTGATAGAAATTACTTAACAGATAAATAGATCCAATACAAACATAAAGTAAGAGCTTTTCCAAACGGTATATTTTCAACTTCAAGGTCAATGAATTCATTGTGCGGAACCTAAAGTTGAACCGAACTAAGCACTCTTCAGTTCATTAAATTATCCGATCAGAGACCTTTGCCCTGTCAGATAATAAGAACATATACGTAAAAGGAATAATGGGAAATTGGATTATTATATTGATATGTGATATTTCACATTTTCACGATTTATCACTTTATTAACAGGTTAATTAAATACCCCAAAAAATACCAATCTTATTAATATTTCAAATTCCCCTATGTTGTGCACGTGACGCAAGGTGTAACATCTCATTAGTAGCATTAGAACGAAACATTTTGGAAGATCTAAATCCAAAAGGCAATTGTATACAAGGGGTTGTCATATCTGAATATCAACAACAAGCAAACAAACAGTCATTGTAGTAGTGCATATAATAACTTTAATATGTTCCGTTTGATTTTAATAATTTTACACAAATTTAAAAACGAAGAAAAAAACAGACAAGTCCTAATATCATTTGTTGAAGAGTGAGAAGTTTATAACTAGGGACAACTTTATCACATTCCATGATATTTCTTTTATTTTAAACATCTATTTTGGAGTAACTTCTTTCATAATTCGTGATATATAAAGTATTGCTAATCTGGAGCACAGAATTGGCATTAAAGGTTGTAAACATATAGGTTTGTTAACCAAGAAAAAGATTTGCTTTAAAGCTTATTAGTTTGCTGAACTGTTGGTTTTGAGCTTTATGGTTAGAATGAAAATCATCCTATAAACATCAGAATATCTAAAAGTGTATGCCTTGTTACAAAACTGCAAGATGGTTGTTAAAAAATGACAGCATGGGAAGTATTATGTTTGTTCCAACGTAAATCAGAGAACAACTTTCTAACTACTGAAGTATAAGCAAGCATCATAAACTTGCGACTGGGCAAAGTTCATAAATCAGTAGACTTTTTTCACATTGTCATTATACATATTACATACCCGTAACCAGGGGGTACGAGAGGTTCGGACGAACTCCCCCCCCCCTTGAAAACCAATAAGCACTATTTAACTCGCAATTCAGATTCTGACTATTAAAGTCAAGATTTTAATTGAGTTGGCCCATAAGTGCTTGAACTGTTACTCACTGCACATGCTTTTATTGTAATTCATGTCAAACGACAAATGATGTGTTAACTAAGCTCGGTCATGTCGGTAAAATGACTTACTAATGCACTTAATTTTGCCAATTTTTTTTTTTTTTTTTTGAGATAAAATACATCCAGGAGAGGCATAAATGATGCTCTAAAACGCTATCTCCGCGGAGCTTCGGGGGGGGGGGGCTTGGTCCCCCTGGACCTGCTGGGGGCCTTAAGCGGCCCCCTGACCCCCTGTCGTAATTTTGCCTACACTTCAATTTGGCCCCAACTACGCGCCTGATGCGGATTTAAGGTTACAGACCACCAATTCAACCAATGAGCATTTGGAACGTATGCAAAAATAGTCCTACGCAGAAATTACCCCTGTTCCTCATAGTGCTGTGAAAAAAGTTCTCATCTTATTTAAAAAATTTAAACAGTTTCTGAAAGGAAAAACATTTCTGTACATTTTATAGGTGCATTTTGCTTCTTGCGATGTGAAGCCTAATCTCCATAATGATTTTTAAATATACCCCTATCTTGTGAAAACACTGGGATTTCCCATGCTATTTATAGACCCTTCACTTCCGGTGACCAGTACTGCACTGCAAGTCTGCTAACCCCACATGCCATTCTGAGGATTGTGAGCTGACATATGTAAAATCATGCTGATATATAGTCATCTGCAGGTTAAAGTTAAGGTAAAGTCCAGAGAAGCCATTGAATATTGTGAAATTAGCATAGAAGCCTATGGGAAGTGGAATTAGTGGTTTTTAGCCTTAACCCCCATGCGGATTTCGTCCGGCATTGTTTTTCTTTTATACATTACATACAATTTCCGGGGAAAACGGTAGTATTTATTTCTCTATAACCGACAATACTAACCTTTTCAAGTTTTTCCAGTAATTTCTAATTAAAACTAGGACTCAAAAATCATTTTTTGTTGTAATACTTTCATCCAGAGATTAAAAAATCACCATGGGAATAGAGGTTGAAAATCTTTTTTTCAACCACCATGAAAAGTTTGAAGGTACCAGAAGTTTTGCATTTTTTTTTGGTTCCGCACTCATTTGTAATATGCAGTCTTTTTAAAATTTCATAAACAATGCATTTTCAAGGATAAAAAAATAAACTTAATTTTTTTAAACTTTAATTCTTTAAGAATCTGAGAGAGAAAAATCATCATTACAAACTTTGTCAGTACACCAATCTGTCCTTTCAAAGTTCTACTTCCTTTCATCTGAATAGGATACACGATTGGTCAACCTAATGCAGGGAAATAAATACTACTATTTTCCCTCCAGTCGCCTGCATTGCAGCAAAACACAATTTTAGTAAAACAATTAATTCATCAATTTTAAGAACGTATTTTAAAAATCTTGCTTACATTTAATCATAAAGATGTGAAGGGGATACTGTCATACTTAACTTCCTATCACCTCTCTTGCAAGGTCAGCGGATGAGTTTAAATTACAAAAAAATATAAGACGTTCAACAAGATTTGACACCCTACATTAATATGACGAAGGTGAAACCTTTTAACGCTCCCGAAGAAACATTAATAAAAAAACAACTTAGTTTGATATTTTTGTCAGCTCTGATTTGATTATTTAAACATATTTTATTCAATAAATAAATTGAATAGGATTGGCAAGGCCTATATATATCCTCTCCATACAAGGCAACAAATACAACATGCAGATAGAAGATATTCACATGACTTGAAAACACACACACACACACACACACACACACACACGAGTACATTGATTGATAATGATTATATGCAAGCACTTATGTATTTAAATTAACATTTTACTCTAAAAAAAATTTTAATAGTAATTCTCTGTGTAATTTAAATTACAATGCATAACTTTTCCATTATCTTCAAATCAAACTCTTCTTTTATTTTTTTTTTACTTTAGAATATTATCAATATACATTTTTTGTAAACATTGATGGATAAAGTTCAACGATTGAAAATTATTAACTCGATCTTGAAAAAGAGGTATTTTCTGCATATTTCATGTTTTCTAGACATCATGCACCGATCCCTTCATTAAAGAAGATGAAATTGATTTGAAATGATTTTAATATCTAGCAATAATTAAATTAAAGTGCATGAAAAATATATCATTTATAATGCTGATGAATGTCTGTCAGCAATATAATGTTAAGGTCTAAGCAGACTGCATTGACCTCCTGTGCTGAGCATAGTAATTGCAAGATAACAAGAAATGATGATTATCTTCAATGTGGTCCCTACAGTGCGGACAGTTTTGGTTATCTGTCGAGTGGTGAAGAAACAAATGTTGATTAAGATTGCTTGCTTCATTCCTCATGCTCTGATTTGATATAATATACTTATAACCTTCAAGTATGGTAAATTTTGTAATGATATATATTTGTCCTAAAGGATTATGCTAATTGTCATGGTCTGATATGTCTATTGGCCGAAATGTCTGGCATTCATAAGGAATTCTTGGTTGTCATGGTCCGAAATGTCATTTGGTCGAATCGTCCAGTACTGGTTAACATTATGGTTCTTAAATTTGTCTTAAAACATTTCTTTTATTGCATTTAGTTTCGCTTCATTCTGTTTCATTATTACAGTTAAATTATGTTTCTATAACGATTTGATTAATTTTATTTAATTGATTCGTTTCAATTCTTTCTTTTATCGATTATTTTAATTTCGGTTTGGTTCATTTTCGTGACCCGAGAATTATGGGTAATATTGATTAAACATCTGGGCGCCATACTGCAGACTATAAGGCCAACCCTATCTGGGAAAAGCTATGATACGATTTGTATTTAATTATCAAAACTAGCAAATATCTTCCGAGACCGGTTTGGTTCTCAGTCGCACACATACAAGTATACGCAAATGAAGCTGCCATTATGCTGTTTTTCAGCTACTGAAAATACAGGTACAAACTGGATATTGATGTTTTTAACTTGCCATTAGTATACAGAACCAAGTTGATAATACAATACAACCATAAACGCTCCCTTCGGAAGCGTATAAACTAACTCAAAAACGTATATATGTTACAGCCCTAGATTAATCCTACGAGGAGGAATGACCCGGCCAGCGAAGCTATATTTTTATATAGCCTAGCCTAGTCCTAGCTGGCCGAGTGATCTAGGGCGCTGGACAGTGCAGGCGGTGTTGCCATAGATCTCACAGCGGTACGACAGTTCTAACATCATTTGGAATTTTTCAGACCTTTCTATACGTTTACATAATTTCCCTGATTTCCGGTCATATTTCTGCTCTTTACCTTTAGTGAAAGAAAAAACCTAAAGTTCCCAATGAAAATGTTACAACTGGTACCTAATACGAGACTTACCACACATAGTATTAAATTGGCAGGGAACCAGTAATATAGCGGGAAATCATTGTATTTCAGCTCTTCAATTGTGAGGTAATAGGGAACATTTCAAAATATCCATAGAAACAAGATGGCGGATAAACAGTACGTTCAGTGCAAAATTCTCGTAGAAAAAATAAATATGGAAATATTTCGATCTCGGAGGTAAGAACGAGAAATAATTGTATGAAAGTTGTAGTACAGAACGACATGAATTTTTTTAAAGTAAATGTAACGAACTTGATTATATTATTTTCATTTTTTGCATTTACTATACTCGGCGTCACATAAATAACATACTGTTAAAATTTGAATAAAAATATTTTCTACGACTTTATTGACACCTACCGTCGTTTAAATTATCTTAAATGACTTGCTCATTCGTTTAGCCAAATGGCTTCTCCATAAACAAGTCGCTTATTAGCTTAAATCATGCGTAACAAATCCTTACGGGAAAATCCCATACTAATATCCGCCATGTTGGTTTCTACGGGACGATTTGTTTACAAACGAAGTTCGTAAGTTCCCGTCGAACTCCGGTGACAATCGTCTGCTTGATCAACTTCTCGGTATTGTACGTTGTTCGCGTAAAATAAATCCGAGATATCCGAAATAACGCCGAAATGCATTCTGGGTTCTTCCGTTTTTTGACAAACCATTTAAACGTTAACAACATCTCCTAGCAACTCGATCACTGTAAACATGGCCGACTTTTTACAATGCCAGCACTCCACAGTATTGTAGAACTGCCTAATTTTGGTCTTGTAATCTGATGCTTTGTAACATTTATCACTTTAAAAAATTGTCAAGCATCTGTAAATCTATATAACTAGAAATAGCTCAAGCCAAGGCTTTCAGGATGCAGTAAAAATTTTCTGGAAAAAAATTACCCACAGCATATAGGGTTACCATAGAAACCATGCAAAAGTATGCGAAAATTTGCAAAAAAGTTCATAAAATCAGGTTTAAAAATATCAAATTTCCCGTAAAATATCAGAAATTTTTATTTCAATCCCTGAAACTGTTCAAACTTTTCCCTTCAAAAACCCCTTCCTCATATGGGCATCGCCTGTTAGATTTTGAGCTATTTCACTTTGTAATCCACTTGTTAAATTTAGCATGGTAAAAAATTTACTTACTTTCACTTTCACAATGAAGTCAAATTGTCATTGAAAAAAAGCCCCTTTAACATTGAAAATATATAAAACATTGCAAAATACTTTTAAAAGTCCCCTTTTTTTTCAGAAAATGTTTTATCAACAATAGATTCTTCATTTTTAATCACTATAGCAACCACCGGTTTCCATTTATGTCATTTTTCATCCTAGCCAAAAGTGCAGAACTAAACTAAACTGTGGAGTGCTGGCAATGTAAATATTGGCACTGAGAATTAAAATCTGACCGGAATTTAACGATTCAATGTTTAGGGAGAAGCCGTTTGGCTAAACGAATGAGCAAGTCATTTAAGACAATTTAAACTACGGTAGGTGTCAATAAAGTCGTAGAAAATATTTTTATTCAAATTTTAACAGTATGTTATTTATGTGATGCCGAGTATAATTTATTATTTTGCCCATATTATATAGTTTGAAATATACTCCTAGTCACCTCAGATTGTTTGCGGTTTTTTGCGTTTATTTTTGTAATTACTCGACGGTTCCTTTCAAAAACTTGCCATTTTATTCATGTCGTTCTGTACTACGATTCTCATAATGATCTTATATTAAATGGATTTCAAGAACAATTTTCTTGAAAAAATTGCAATTTCTTTAAATTTAGGTGAATTAAGATATTTCATACCATGATACAGCTAAATAACAACACAAATAAAGATGAAATATTAAAGTTTTCGTTCAGATTCAGTAATTTGTCACAAATAATAGCTAGCTTGCACTGCATTATTCATTTAGGAACAGAACTATATGAATTTCAGATGTCAAATCATGTTTTTGACAGCTGAAAATTTATTCTAAAATATGTAGTTTACATTTTTGTTGATATACAAAGAAAAAATTGTAAATAAACTTTCACCTATCAATGATAGCTCAAAATTATTTTTATACAGTAAACTTAAATCAGAAGTAGAAAGTGAAGAATATCTGATAAAAGAGCCAAATTTTAAAAACAGACAAATGATAACTAAATTTCGTGTAAGCGACAATACACTAGAAGTTGAAACGGCCATTTTGTCACATTAAGATAATATTAACAGGTTTTCTTTAGAAAAGAGCATGTAAAACTTAAATTTTGGTATAATGAGTAATACTGAAAGTTGGTAACTTTGGAAAAATCAGCAAAGCAGAACAAAATGTACACTCGATCTTTAACTTATCAAGATAGACTCACTTACCAAAAATCAGCTCAATATCTGCAAGTGTTTAGAAAAAAAAAGTGTGGAAAATTTAAATTTCGGTAAATTTAAGGGTCATAACTCTGAAAAAAATCAGCCAAGTGGAATGAAATGTTAATTAGATCTTTAACTTTTCAAGGTTGACTCGCATACTAAAACACAGCTCAATATCTGCAAGTGTTTAGAAAAAAATGTGGAAAACTAAAATTTTTTCTGGATGGACAGACAGACGGATTGCTAAAGCCGTTAAAGAACTAGTAAATATTCCCATTTTTAAATTGAAAATCATAATTTTCCAATTTTTTATTTATATAATAGATAAAAAAAAAAACCACCACATTAGGGATAGTACCCCAAATGGGAGGTTAACCCTTATTTCAGGTCTTCTTCCCAACCTGTAAAATGGCAAACAAGAAGAAAATAGATGAACTAGTGGGGGCGTCCAGGAGAGGGTTCTGGTGTTGGAAACTCCTTTTCATTGGAAAACTTTGTTGCATTTGTGCTTAATGTACTGTAAAATTAGTAAATAACAGCGTAGAAACCACTTTTTAACACCACTGTAACCCTCTCTTTTCAAAATCTCTGGGTCTGCAACATTTGATAAATATAATGTTTGTCCAGCTGTCCCTGGATTAAAAGACCCTTCTGACAAGTATATGTATATGAACATAGTCAATTTGAAAAAAAATATGTATACTTTCTTTTTTTAGGTTGTTGTATGGAAAAAGTGACAGATCCATACAAATACAAAAAAATTATTACCAAGACCTGTAGATGGAGAGAGATTAAGATTTAGACCTTATTTTAGGTATTATACATCTTATAGTTACAGAGTGTAAGTTAAATTGACATGTACATGTACATGTATATGGAAATTACTTTTTGAGTAAATAATATGGAAGTGTCAGATAATACTCACTATATACACGTAATTGATGGATGATAATCAGGTGACATTTAACAGATGGAAGTAAGTCCCTTGCCAAATTGATTTTTTCTAATTTTTTATGGATTTTTTTCAATATGTAGTACATGCAGTTATTTTGAATTATTCCTTATTTTCTTAATTGTATTTTTTGCAGTTCTTTGGGGTGTTAATGTTAATTATTAATTTTGTACGAACTCCATATTCATCTACAGAGCTGCATCATTACAGAAATCAGCTTAGAAAATCAGGTTGTGTCAAAAGTCACTGTGATAGCACCATATTTCTAACCTATTGTTTTAAAACTTTAATGATTTGTAAGTATCAATTAATCTTAGATAGGATGGAGTTTCCTAAAAAACAGTCTAAGGGGTTAACTTTTGGGAGGGGGACTTCAGTTTTTAAAAATTAACAATTTAGGCTTGTCGCCTGGATGGGGCCTCTATATTTTGGATTGATTTCTTTGGTAAATGACAAGTAGCAAAAAAAGCTTGAATAAGATTAATTAAAAATTTTTCAAAGAAATCAGTGAAGGCAGGAGGGCTACTTCTTATTTGCGGTCATATATTGGTATGGGGCTGCTGTTGTTACAAACTCAAAAAGGGAGGTTAGTATTGATATTGGTGTTATAGCCCAACCGTTTTCGAATAAGGGCCCTAACAGCATAAAAAAGCATTTGATAGAATTCAACTTCAGAACTCCAGTACAAGCATAGGAATGTCTTATGATATTGTTCCTTAATATTCTATACAATGGTCAGACTTGGGTTGATTTTGGGGATAAAGATTTGAAATTTTCAGAAATTAGGGGCCAGAAACATGCATTTTCTTGATGTCCAAACAATATCTTCACTATTAGGGAATGAATCTCTTTGAAATTGTATTTCAAGGTGATATACATGTACAATGTACCACCAAAGGAAGAGTGGGATTGATTTTTGGGGTTTAGACTTGAATCTTGTAGGGGCCTGAAACAAGCATTTTCCTTATGTCTTAATAGTAGCTTGAATAAAAGTGAACTGATCTCATATAAGTTTTACTACAAGTTGCCATACATGTACCACGAAAAAAAGACTGTGATTGATTTTTGTGGTTGTGACTTGAGCCAAATAAGAATAAGGGGTCACAAATGGGCCATGAAAAAAAAATTTTGGATTTCTGGACAATAACTTTAGTGAAAAGAAATGGATCACTTTGAAATTGTACCACAAGGTGCCATTTTTCCACAGGAATTTGGGATTGATTTTTACAGGTTTTTATTGGAACCATTTTGGAATAATAGCAAAAAAATGACCAAATTGGTTCTGGTCAAACTTTTATCCTGTGTCATTATCTAATCGTAATCGAAATTCCTTGCTGTGTCAAGTTTAAATGGTGTGCCATACTTGCCCCAAATGTTCAGGATTCAACCTCTGCGGCCATATCAAGCTGCACCCTGTAAAGCATTTTATTTGAGTTTATCTTCAAATTTGTTAAGTAGCTGGCAGCAATACAACTTTAATAGAATTGATTCTACAGTTGAGCTTAAAAGAGGGTTAATTTTATTTTGGGTATTGGAATTGAATTTTTCTAAAGAGTGAAAATGTGTGCTCATGGGGTAAATGTTACCATGCTCACCAAGGTTGTTTGATTCAACCATCTCTCAGGGGCCAATTGTGTAAAATTTAGCAGTTTGTTTCAAAATTTTGAACTTGACCCCTTTATTCTGCCTCCCAAAATGGCATATTGAATGAAAAATCTTAGAACATTAACCTAAAATCCTAATTCCTTATTTACCCTGAAAAGTCTTTGGTCTGCTAATCAAATCAGCTAGATGGTCCTTATTTTAAGGGTTGCAAAAAGAAATTTGTTCAAAGTAATGTGTTTATTTTTCACATATATACACATGTACATGTACATTATCATTTCAGCAAACTTGCAAAGCTCTATCATGTTTTTTAAAACATTGTAGTAGTTGCTTTAATTGGTTAATTTAATTTCTATTATATAGTCGTAACAAATTGAATTAGATCCAAATGGCCTTCCATATTTTTCTCACTAAAGAGAAAGTGAAAGTAGCTATAAATAGATTTGAAAGTAGTCCCAGTATAAATGGCTTCCATTTAAATTCATTTTGAGTAATTTACTTGTTACAATTAAGTATAGTTTTAATATTAGAATCTGTTAAAAAGGGTAACTTGCAATAGATACATGTATGATAATATTTTTGTTTACTTTTTATAGGTAAATATGGATTTATAAAAGATGTGTATTTAATGGCAGTCTGGCACCTTTATATGCAAGATTCAAGGATTACAGTAGTGGAAAAATGTTTTTAAATGACTTAGAAAGCTTGTGCTAAATGAGAGGAACATTTTGGTATATGATATGATGTTATTATGGCATACACTAATAAAATATTGAACTTTCAGTTTTTAGTTTGTTTTCCTTGAGCGGAACCTTAAAGTAATACTTGCTATTTTGTAAGGATACTGATGTTATTCATAGTGATATCGTACCTGATATTTGGTCTTATTAGTATATTTGTCCAATTTAAAAAAAATGATGAAATAAATGATATAAATAATTACGGAGGCATTACTATAATTTGTTGCGTTTGTTTCGTATCAATTTCGTTTCATAGGAAAGAGAAATCAAGAGAACCAAGACTCTAGCAGAAATATAAAGAATGTAATCCAGGGACAAAGACGATATATGGAAACAGACAAACACTACAAAGAACATGAAGTAACTTAAAATAAAACATATTACAAAGTAACAAAAGTAAATGAGCAATTCGGACTCCACTAAAAACTGGGAGCATGGACCAGGTTCATCGGTAGGGTAAGCGTCCTCTGCTTTTCTAGAAACACCGTCGAGTTGCTCATAAAAGTCAAGTCCGGGCTAGACGAAAGAGGAAGGGGAAACTATGACATTGAACAAATCAGTTTTCATGGCGCAATTGGATACACCATAACAGTCCACGAGTTCATGATGACAACCATAAAACTTCTGTAGAGATGACTTCAATCTTACAGCAACATAACCCTGTTCCAGAAGCCTAATTATACACTATCAAATGACATTTGAAGCATTTCGACATGGCATATGTGGCCTTGTCGAGAAATTAAAGTTAAATTGTTGTAATAAGTTAATGTTTTAAACAACTTTTAGAAAAGAAGAACAATCTTAACAGAGATCAAATGTCATAGCTTTGAGGTGAAGCACAACTAGATGTAACATTGAACTGCAATAGGGTATGTAAGTCTCGTTATGTGACCCCGTGTTTTCACGAGAATGTGTCCTAGTCTACCATTCAAAAGCACAGAGATTTGTCATTTAGAGATCTTTGAGTTCAGTGTTAACGGCAAAAATCTTTCTGTGTAAAAAATCCCGATAATAATGACACATAATTATTTCTACGTAATAAATGTAGTCAGAAAAAAACATCAACTGGAAGATTTTGCATTGTTATACAGTATTTCGAGTACCCTGAAGTAAACAATTAAATACAAAATGGTCTTCGGTTTTCAATACGTTCTACATCGGAAATTCCGGTAAAGAAAATGAAGCTAGAACGAGACTTGCATATTACAAACTTTGTATGACTTATACTTCCTTGAGTTATATTTTTTAAAATTTTTATTTCTACTAAATTGTACTTTTCTTGATATCCACAAATAAAATGCTTTAAATACATGAAATAAGTGTCAATATATTTATTGTCTTGCAAGACATCAAAGTGCTGAGGCACTGAGTCAAGGAAGACCTCATAAATATTCATGTAACTAAATTGCAAGCTAAATAAACCGATCAAAAATAGTCATTTTAAAGAGAACCATCTGTTTTAATGAAATGCATATCAATACTGCTTGTTTATTAATGTATTTTTGGATCTTCTTTTCTTTTATTGTTTTCGGTATTTCTGGCTGTCTACGTTTATGTCCTCAAATTTCTTGACACTTTACACCTAAACCAGCATTTCTTCAAAAATATGATCTCCAGTGTGAATCACTGACTTTCAATATTAGATGGATTTTCAAAGTAAGAAAAAATCCACACTTTGAAATTTCGGGTTGGAGATGCATGAAGTAGAAATGAAACCTGTGGATAAGGGAAGCTAGGTTGACCAAGGACCTAATCTAAAGGGAGAAATGAGCAAAAACCTCCTCCTTGTTTGTGCTCTCTTTGACAGTGATTTGTAATAGATTAAATGAACAAATATGTCAATATTGTTAGTTTTCAAACAGAATTTACTAAAGCTCGTCCTTGTCATTGTTGTCTAGATTAGGCCCTCAGTTGAAAATGTCTAAACTATACACTTTTTTTACAATAAGTAATTACCTTTTTTTTTGAGGAATTTTTCAATACAAACATGGATACAAACTCTTGTTATCAAAACTACTATGCAGTTTAAAGATCTTTAAACAAAAAAAAACTTTGTTTATACCTCATATATTTTAGCAATTTAAGATTCCAATCAAGATGGAAAGTCAAGGATAAAGAGGTGTAGTGAATACAGGAAATATTATATCTTTCTTTATAACAAATGCACTTTGAATATAAATCCATCTTTTCTACTTTCCAAAACAAAGGTTACTAGTGAACCCATACCCCATGAGTACCACTTTTTATGATGAATCATTATTGCACTTAAGCAGAGTGTTTTATACCTGTCTGCCTTCAATAGTGTATGTGCATTTCTTTCATTTTTTTTCTGCATGATTGTTTCACCAGTATGTATCATATTAAAATACAAGTAACTCTTATGTTTTTTGCCAACAAATAAGTGATACGAAATCAGACTCATATTTGTAGTTTTTATTAAGAGATGTTGACATGTGCCTGCACTAGAGAATCATGAACTTTGTTTCATGTCTAAATAGTGTCCCAGCACAAAAATAGTCCATTTTGCCTTTGCTTTCTTCTCGCTAGATCTAGTGAAACTTTAAAAGGGATTACCACTGACAAAAAATCAAGGAAAAAATGATAACAGTGCCTTTGATAATTGCAATATGTTACAATATGTAAATGCATGAAAATATATGGATCATATGGAAGTACAGAAACTTCCTCTTGATGAGAAATATTCTTACATGTACATATAATTGTGTGCAAAATCAGGCAAAAATAGAGGTTGGGTGGTTATCATTGTTCCAGTTTTTACTGGTTTTTAATATGGGAAGCCGGGATAATGGTTAGAAACAATAATCAGTTATTACATAAATCGGGCCAGGAAGCTGTAGTCAGGAGGGTGGGAGGCTGTAGTATGGAAGAGGGAAGCAGGATGAAGTACCCCTTGTCCACTGCCTCTCAGGAGGGTAGGAGGCATCGGTCTAGGGGAGGGAAGCAGGGGTGAAATATCCCCTGTCCATCCCCTAATAAATGTATGGTAGATCAGTAGATTGAGGCCATGATCCTTGATGAAATGGCTAAAAAAGTAGGTACTGGACAATAAACTTTCTATCATTTCATAGGAGTTTGAATATAAGTTTGATAGAAAGTTTAAATCTCTTTGTCAGTTGTCTTATTAATTACTGGTACCTGTAGAAGTTAACAATATTATTTGCTGTAAATGGTTTTTTTTCTGACACTTCAAAAGATACTGACATTATAAACAACAATAAAAAACATCAATAAACAACTTTTATTCAAAGAGGCTGTCTCACAAATTACTCGTAAATGAGGTTGTCTTGCACGCTACTGACCTAGTTGTGGCATGGAGAAAGGGAACTCCAACCCCTTATGTTGTAGGAGTAACTCATAATTTATCTTTGATTAAGTGTGATGGTTTGAAGAGAGGTTACAGCCTCAGCAGCAAATTTGATCAAATTACAATGTTGAATGTTATAGTCTACATGACTCAACTTTCGCAGATGCACTAGTTGTTGGGCTGGTATTTTGAAGAATACTGGTGGCGGGACCTACTGATGAAGATACTGCCTCAGCGTGATCTGAAACTGAGATATACATGTAATTCAAGATAATAGTTGAATGCATTGTAATTACAGTGTGTGGTATAATCAACTTCAGGGAATAGAGTTGGTTTTCTTTACTCAAATGTCAATCACCTTACGACTTGTCTTAGGTAGTTTTAAAAAAGACAATTAAAAAATATGAACTTCCTGCTAGCTTACTGAAATAGCGAGTACTATTTCGAGGTACGTGCAGTTTGTTGTCTTTTGTTCTATTGTTTTGGAGCTTGTATTCTGTATCAATCTCAAGAAAGAGTTTAAACCAAATTCGTCAGATTTTTATAGTTTATTTATTGTGGTATTTTCCCACCACACCACTGTCCAAAGTTAGGGGTAGGGTAATATATTTAATGTGCCTGTCCCAAGAGTAATCAAGGGAACCAAGGTTATACAATCAAAAGAATGTAATCCAGGGACTAGGACCAGACATGGAAAACAGACATACGCAAAGGACTAGACATGGGAAAACAGATATATACAACAAAGAATATAAAGTGACTAAAATCATACATACAAAGTAACAAAAGCAAATGAGCAACTCGGACTCCACTAAAAACTGGAAGCATTGACCAGGTGCATCGGTAGGGTAAGCGTCCTCTGCTTTTCTAGAAACACCAGTAACCTGTAGTCAAGTGGTTGTCGTTGTATTTTTATGTTCATTGTTATTCAGTTTACATTTTTTCTATAAATAAGATTGATTTTTGTCTTTTATGAACAGTTCTACATCATTTATTTTGGGATTTTTACAGCTTGATTTATGGTTATGGGTTTTGTCCATCATTGAAGACCATCTCATTGGCAATCATCCGCCTCTCCTAGTTTTATATTTCTACCATTTCATTGGTATTTTGATATAAGTGTGATAGAAAGTTTAAGTACCATTCTGTGTAAGAATCAGGCAATGGGTGGCACATCATATTTCTTAATTTGGTCTTTTTTGCCTCAAATACATTCAATACATCTAGAAAACAGCTGAAAAGCTATTCAAATTTATCCTGAAGCATTGGTGAAATAGATATTCTTTTAGTGCTGATATAAGGAAAATATTCAGGAAAATCTTCCCTCCATTTTTCCATAGTGCATTTCAACTACTACCCGAGGAAGTTGCTGAGGAAGTTCATCAGGTGATTATAATTTAATCAATAGAAGACCAACCCTATTCATCGAAGTTAACTATAATACTCACTGTGCAAACAGCTGAACTAGTCAAGAATAATACTTCATGAACAACCCTTATTATGATATATATTGAAGTTATAGTATAAAAGACTAGTTTACCAGTAAATCTATCAAATTTTCAAATATCAGTTCAATCAGTTTATCTACAGTTGAACTTTTAGTTTACCAGTAAATCTATCAAATTTTCAAATATCAGTTCAATCAGTTTATCTACAGTTGAACTTTTTGTCCATAATTCACCACTTTATGTACGAACTTAAGTGTTTAAATAACAGATTAATTTATAAAGCTGAATATGATAGTTTACCAAGTGGAGAATTATAAATGGAAAATACAAAATCTGAACATCTGAAATAGCAACTAGATAAGATAAAAAAATATGTCAAGTTCATACCATCTTTGCTACTATTTGTTGTAAATACACATGCAGTAAACAACACATTTCAATTTCCCATGGAATGATTAGTTAAATTAAATTCACTTTAGTTCTAACTTTGATTACCCATTCAACTAAAACATTCTTTGAGCAAGCTCCCCCAAAAATATCCCCAGCTTCAAATGGATTTTTAAAAATGTTAAATGTTATACTCCTAGTTGGATTATCTCCCTTTGTAGGCATTGGACGATATTAACAACATATATATAGTACTTCGTTCATACCTTCACATGATGCCTAATTCTTCTAAAATTTCATCAAAATCTCTTCTGTGGTTTAGGAGGAGACTTGACAAGTAAAACTGATACATTGAATTATCTCCCGTTGGAGTCCTATGCAATGTCACCAAAATTCTTTGTTGTGTTTAGGAGTAGTTGTGCTCATACAAAATAATTAAACAGAAAAACAGACAGACAGATGTACAGGATGAATCCTACATGCTTATGGGAGGGGTATAAAAATTAAGAAATAAATCATAGAAACTATATTTTATCATTGTTTAACCAAGGGCTGGCCATTTAACTGTATGTCACACTGTATTACCCTTAGTGATAGCAACATAAATGGCAAGCTTATGGTAAAACGATGATAAAATGGCATTTCCATGATTTTTTTTCTACTTTAATATGAGTACTTTCTTCATATTTTTAATAGACACATCATATGCATTGCACGAAATGGTGTCTGTAAAATTGGGTAAAATTTATCTATTAGTCTACAAAAAAAAAAAATAAAACAAACAAACAAAAAAACAATCAAACGTCTACGACGTTAGGCATATTTTTATCACTTTTTTAGTACAGCTGTGGTCTAAAGAGGAAATTTTCCATCTGTAAAATTGGGTAAAATTTATCTATTACCTTGCAAAAAAGATTGTCAAATGTCTATGATGTTGGTCATATGTTTATCACTTTTTTCTACGGCTGTTGTCAAAAGAGCTTTGAAGCCTGTCATATTAGAACTTTTAATTTGCTATGCTACTAAGGGCCAAGGGTAAGGGACATAACTCCTACAAATCATTGGAACGTTTGTATCCAGCATTTTATATCAATTTTATGTAAGCATCAAAGAAACTTGGACTGATTTCATCCTGCTTCAAATGAAAACCTGAAAGGCTTTGATGAAATTGAATATGATACAAACATATCACTGATTTCAAGAGTTATGTCCCTAACCCTAGGTCTACCTCCTTAACACAATTTTGAAATTTATTTAGTAGGACCTTAATTAATTTTAATATTCTTGGCCAAAAAGTCTAAATACAAATTTAATTTCCTTTTATTCATTATATAAATAAATTTGACATGAAAACTATAAATAAATAATTATTTTCATCACAGTTATTAGTCTAAAAATGTTATCCCATCTCACACATGACAATCTTGATGTCAGAGGAACACATATTTTAACAGATCTTGTTGACCTTTCAACCGATGGAAAATTCAGTGTGACTAGCAATTGAAATTGACTCCCCATTTGATAACATGCACCTTTTGATCCTCAAATTGATTTGGATAAAATTCTAAAAATAAACAATGGTAATACACGCAATAAAGATTTTTGATCAAATCGAAATATTTATTATCATTTATTTTTATTTCATGTAAAAGTATAATAAAGTTCGGATCACAGAGATCGAAAAGGATCAAAATATTTTGTTTCCATAATTAAGTGTCAGTCTATGTAAAAATCAGGCAGTGGGTGAAATACATGGTATGACAAACCTGCTATTTCAAAAGTTCAATTTGACTATTTGCACTATTGGAATCAAGGAAAAAAGACAAGATTTTCTATGTCATGTTGGTAAATTGAGATATAACTTCACTGAAATGCACCGATAATGGACATTTCAAGGGCAGATAACACTGTCTATCCGTTTCTTTACTTATAAGGGATGGCCATTTAGTTTTGAGGGGGAGTGGAAGAATTTTGAGATAAAATATTTTGACCATGACCATTTTGAAAATCAAGTGTAAGTTTTTGTAAGAATCGCGCGAAATGGGGAAAAGACAGAAAACGTGCATGTCAAAACCTCATCTATCTGACAATATAATTTCACTCAATAATGCTTTCTCTATTTGCAATGATAATAGTTTGAACTCTGCATCACTGGATTTGCTCAGAATTTTATCAATAGAATGTTAGAAAATGAGGTTTGACAGAGTTATCTGCCCTTGAAATGTTCATTATCGGTGCATTTCAGTGAAATTATATCTCACTTTACCAGCATGACATAAAAAATCTTGTCTTTTTTCCTTGATTCCAAAGGTGCAAATAGTCAAATTGAACTTTAGAAATAGCAGGTTTGTCATACTATGTATTTCACCCACTGCCTGATTCTTACATAGACTGACACTTAATGATGGAAACAAAATATTTTGATCCTTTTCGATCTCTGTGATCCGAACTTTATTATACTTTTACATGAAATAAAAATAAATGATAATAAATATTTCGATTTGATCTATGTGAAAGACAATTATTTTTACCGTAAACATGGTTGAAATAAATATATATAATTTAAAGGCTGGGACAAGGTGCTACCTGGAACTTTAAGGTACAATGTCCGTTTGAGTTAGACAGTAGCTTTATAAACTCCATAGTTTATACAAATCTTTTAAAAAATGGGAAAAAAATATATTTTTCAAATTAATTCATCTTTTAAACTGTAGTAAACTTCTTATTGTGCATACGAATTGTGAGTCAATGGGAGTTTTTAAAGGTATTTCTGGAAATATTTCCTGAGTTTGTATGCACAGAAAAACTGCACATATAATTTGAAAATTGTCTTATTTGGAAACATGATTTTTGAAGATTTTATGATTAGATTTTTGTAAAACTGAAAAAGACAACATAACGGTCACACGGAAGCGACCGGTTGCATCTAAATAAACGAAAAAGTGGGGTGCGCATAAATATTCAGTAAGTCTATTAAAAATAATAAGCGAGTCGAAACGCTCGGGTGTTCGCGTATCGGATATTTCTGTGTCTGATCCGAAATTGTCGTTATTAATTTGCCTTAGTCTAAGCATAGGTTGATTTGGCTAATTACCAGAAAGCCAGCCGTACATGATCGTTGTGTTTTAGTTTCTTTTTCTTTTTTTTTCTATCAAAATGACAGACTTTGACTTAGGTAATGATTTGTGCAAATACAACGTAAAACTATGATCGAGCTCAAACTGTAAT
This sequence comes from Perna viridis, assembly GCA_037379345.1. NCBI lineage: Eukaryota > Metazoa > Mollusca > Bivalvia > Mytilida > Mytilidae > Perna > Perna viridis. The sequence continues at coordinate 56,573,655 of CM074512.1, forward strand.
GTTCCATGACATGTTCAATGTCTCCTTAGACCTCGGTGTTAGATATTTTTTTTGTTTTCACCACCACTATTCTAATCCCTATAGGAATTCGGCGCTTGATCGGTGGTAGTCAGAACGAAAAATATCTCCAGCGCCTAATCGCTAAAGGGATTACTACTACTCCAGCAGTGCTAGAGGTTGTCTGGCAAGCTATTTTCTGACTAATCCCTCTTGGGATTCAGTGTCCGAAGCTATCTTCTGATTTGGTCGGAGGCAAAATCACAAAATTGCTCCAGACACTGAATCCCAAAACGGATTAATTTTCTGACTTGGTGCCAGGAAGTTTTAGCATTAGACCACCACCAAAAAAAAAATCTCCAGCACCGAATCCTCCCAAAACGGCATCATTATTTGCACAACTTTAGGGTTAGTGATATGTACACAGTCACAGTACAGTAAATCAAAAGATTTCTTATTCCAGTAGACTTCAAATGTGTATGATAGAAAGATTGGCCACAGTTTCAAACATCCATGATCCAAATAAAAAACGGTGTGAACTATGAAGTCTTATGTTATAGGACTAAGGGGCACCCTAAACAGCTCATTTAATTTCATAGGTCAAATCATGCTCTTCTGTTATACTTATATACAATGGTACAGTAGTTTAAATGCTGATGGAAAGTAACTGCCCTTTAGTAGTAATACCTGTCAAATCACCCTTAATAAGCCCCTGTTATTCAATATTATTAAAACGACACACAAACATTTAGAGTTAATGAATCTATACTCGGCGTCACATAAATAACATACTGTTAAAATTTGAATAAAAATATTTTCTACGACTTTATTGACACCAACCATCGTTTAAATTGTCTTAAATGACTTGCTCATTCGTTTAGCCAAACAGCTTCTCAAAAACAAGTCGCTTATTAGCTTAAATCATGCGTAACAAATCCTTACGGGAAAATCCCATACTAATATCCGCCATGTTGGTTTTTACGGGACGATTTGTTTACAAACGGAAGTGCGTAAGTTCCCGTCGAACTCCGGTGACAATCGTCTGCTTGATCAACTTCTCGGTATTATACGTTGTTCGCGTAAAATAAATCCGAGATATCCGAAATAACGCCGAATTGCATTCTGGGTTCTTCGGTTTTTGGACAAACCATTTAAACGTAAACAACATCTCCTAGCAACCCGATCACTGTAAACATGGCCGACTTTTTACAATGTAAATATTGCCACCTAGAATTAAAATCTGACCGGAATTTAACGATTCAATGTTTAGGGAGAAGCCGTTTGGCTAAACGAATGAGCAAGTCATTTAAGACAATTTAAACGACGGTAGGTGTCAATAAAGTCGTAGAAAATATTTTTATTCAAATTTTAACAGTATGTTATTTACGTGACGCCGACTATAGAGATATGAAGAGGTATCTTCATACTTAGAGTTCTAACTTCAAAATATCAAAAATAAGTAGTTGTAGAGAAAACTATAATGAACAAGTTGTGGACAGACATACTTATAGACTGACAGACTGACATTGTAGAGGACCAACCCTCACCCCCGGGGACGGTGACTACATACTGACACCATGATCACTATATATACCTTCTGCAAATGAGGGGTATAGGAAAGTTACATTAGTATTCTTATTTGTGAATTCATTTACTGTTAGTACTTTTTTTAGCTCACCTCGCCAAAGTCCATGTGAGCTATTGCCATCATTTGATGTCTGTCGTCATCATCCATCATCATTAACAATTATACAAAACTTTTCTCCTCTGAAACTACTTGACTAATTGGAACCAAACTTGGTATGAATGTTTCTTTGGGTATCTTGCATAGAACTGATGTGGGGATTTTTGATTTGCCAAAAAACATGACAGCCTTTACTAAAAATAGAACATAGAGGTCAGACATTAGTTTTTAGCATAAATTTCCAAAACCATTAGGTTTAGCCAAATTCTTTCAATAGCTGAAATGAAATGATTCTTGGATAGTACAATACAGTTAGGTCATTTCTGAAAATTTGGTCTCATTTTGTTGAAATAAAGCTGTTTTGAGGCAGTCTACACTGAAATTTCTAGTGTTTTGTCATAAAAAAGTGCATATTTTTTAAATCCTTGGTGTGTGGAGGTTCGAGTCATTTATAAGTAATTTAGTTATTATTCTTATAAAATCCAGTAGCCATTGTAACATACTGAAAAAAATGTTACTGAGTTTTAGTACAAATCAGGGGTGCCTTCCCAAAACTAACAGCCAAATACTATGTTTTATGAATTATCAGGCACTTAGACACTACCAAAAGAGGAAAGCATGCATGGTGTAGATGAAAAAAAGGTAAAAATAAATTGACCCTTTTCGATTCATTCTCTCACAATTTTAGTCCCAAAAATTAGGTATTTTGAAAATCAGCCAGCTGATGCTGAGGAAAGAACCTAATACGGCAGGGGACTGAAACGTTCCGGATACCATTTTCCATTTAAATTACACCTGTTTACCATAACATATATTACATCTGTCTAGTATAAATGCTTATCTACATTTAAACAATATATCCACCAAATTTCAACTTTTAATTTTAAGTTTTACAAAATTTGATGGGGGTAACTTGGTGTGCGAAACAGTGCACTTAATGTAACTGTATAGTACACCTTTAAGGAGAAGGGGAATTTTTAAGTTGTATATATCTTGTGATTTTTGGAAAGCTCTATTTGTATGGTATTAAAAAATACCAGATTTATTAAAATTGAACATAGGATATTGATTCTAGAGCAAATCTAATACTTGGTCTGCTCCCCCAGATTAGGGATAATTCTGCCTTGTGTTCTGCTACATGCATTCATATAATGAAAAAGGCTATATACATGGCAAAAATGAGAAGACGCATTAAGACACGTATTTTTTTTTCACACTATGGGCACTGAAAAAGTATTTATTTGATGTTTTTATCTCATCATTGGTTTTCATACCCCAAAAAAAAGAATGTGAGGATGAAAGTATAGAAAATCATGGAGTTTTCCCAAAACATAAGACTGGGTACTAACTAGAAGGCTTGTTTTGGCTTTCTTTTATGCATTGCAATACTTATTTGCACAGAAAGAGTTTGTTCAGTTATCCATTTTATTTATTATAAACTAAAGAAGTAACATTTTTTACTTAAAAGTGTTTAGAATAGCACATATCACAAGCGGATACAAGAATATCTTCTATGACGTCACATTTGAAATGATGAAAATTCAGAAAGTTTGGTTGCTAAGGACTTATTTGCACTAAACAATTAAATTTCTTAACACAAATTACATTTTCTTATTCAGTACACCTTAACCTACACAAGAAATTGTGGTTTCTATGGTGAAAATCCTATTTTTTCAGATGTAGGGTTCCTGAAAACTTGCCATAAGGTAGTACAATACAGTTATGTCATTTCTGAAAATTTGGTCTCATTTTGTTGAAATAAAGCTGTTTTGTGGCAGTCTACACTGAAATTTCTAGTGTTTTGTCATAAAAAAGTGCATATTTTTTAAATCCTTGGTGTGTGGAGGTTCGAGTCATTTATAAGTAATTTAGTTATTATTCTTATAAAATCCAGTAGCCATTGTAACATACTGAAAAAAATGTTACTGAGTTTTAGTACAAATCAGGGGTGCCTTCCCAAAACTAACAGCCAAATACTATGTTTTATGAATTATCAGGCACTTAGACACTACCAAAAGATGAAAGCATGCATGGTGTAGATGAAAAAAAGGTAAAAATAAATTGACCCTTTTCGATTCATTCTCTCACAATTTTAGTCCCAAAAGTTTGTGCAAAATTAGGTATTTTGAAAATCAGCCAGCTGATGCTGAGGAAAGAACCTAATACGGCAGGGGACTGAAACGTTCCGGATACCATTTTCCATTTAAATTACACCTGTTTACCATAACATATATTACATCTGTCTAGTATAAATGCTTATCTACATTTAAACAATATATCCACCAAATTTCAACTTTTAATTTTAAGTTTTACAAAATTTGATGGGGGTAACTTGGTGTGCGAAACAGTGCACTTAATGTAACTGTATAGTACACCTTTAAGGAGAAGGGGAATTTTTAAGTTTTATATATCTTGTGATTTTTGGAAAGCTCTATTTGTATGGTATTAAAAAATACCAGATTTATTAAAATTGAACATAGGATATTGATTCTAGAGCAAATCTAATACTTGGTCTGCTCCCCCAGATTGGGGATAATTCTGCCTTGTGTTCTGCTACATGCATTCATATAATGAAAAAGGCTGTATACATGGCAAAAATGGGAAAACACATTAAGACACAGATTTTTTTTCACACTATGGGTACTGAAAAAGTATTTATTTGATGTTTTTATCTCATCATTGGTTTTCATACCCCAAAAAATAGCATATGAGGATGAAAGTATAGAAAATCATGGAGTTTTCCCAAAACATAAGACTGGGTACTAAAAGGCTTGTTTTGGCTTTCTTTTATGCATTGCAATACTTATTTGCACAGAAAGAGTTTGTTCAGTTATCCATTTTATTTATTATAAGCTAAAGAAGTAACATTTTTTACTTAAAAGTGTTTAGAATAGCACATATCACAAGCGGATACAAGAATATCTTCTATGACGTCACATTTGAAATGATGAAAATTCAGAAAGTTTGGTTGCTAAGGACTTATTTGCACTAAACAATTAAATTTCTTAACACAAACTACATTTTCTTATTCAGTACACCTTAACCTACACAAGAAATTGTGGTTTCTATGGTGAAAATCCAATTTTTTCAGATGTAGGGTTCCTGAAAACTTGCCATAAGGTAGTACAATACAGTTATGTCATTTCTGAAAATTTGGTCTCATTTTGTTGAAATAAAGCTGTTTTGAGGCAGTCTACACTGAAATTTCTAGTGTTTTGTCATAAAAAAGTGCATATTTTTTAAATCCTTGGTGTGTGGAGGTTCGAGTCATTTATAAGTAATTTAGTTATTATTCTTATAAAATCCAGTAGCCATTGTAACATACTGAAAAAAATGTTACTGAGTTTTAGTACAAATCAGGGGTGCCTTCCCAAAACTAACAGCCAAATACTATGTTTTATGAATTATCAGGCACTTAGACACTACCAAAAGAGGAAAGCATGCATGGTGTAGATGAAAAAAAGGTAAAAATAAATTGACCCTTTTCGATTCATTCTCTCACAATTTTAGTCCCAAAAGTTTGTGCAAAATTAGGTATTTTGAAAATCAGCCAGCTGATGCTGAGGAAAGAACCTAATACGGCAGGGGACTGAAACGTTCCGGATACCATTTTCCATTTAAATTACACCTGTTTACCATAACATATATTACATCTGTCTAGTATAAATGCTTATCTACATTTAAACAATATATCCACCAAATTTCAACTTTTAATTTTAAGTTTTACAAAATTTGATGGGGGTAACTTGGTGTGAGAAACAGTGCACTTAATGTAACTGTATAGTACACCCTTATTATTAGGACTACAAAAGTCTTCAAGGATAAAAGTTGTCCAAGGGCTCCTTGTAAGAGTTATTGCCATTGAAAGGGGAAAAATGACTTTTTTTTTTACAGTTTTCAGTCAATATCTTGAAAACTATGATAGATTACATGAAACTTTCAATTGCTGAAATAGTCCTTATGATAAATCCTACCAAAGACTTCTTGAGTCAAAATTGTTGGACAACTTTTTGTTAAATTTATTGCCTTTGAAAGGCAAAATTCAACCAGGTGAGCAATTCAGGCTCCTGGTAGCCTCTTGTTTCAATATGATGCAATTTGAATTTTACATTTATTGAATAAAACATATGTCAAAATATCTTAATTTGCATAAAAGTAATCAAAATGAAGCCAATCTGAATTAGAGTGAATCAGAACAAGAAACATATCAATTAGCTTATATCTTTACTTCTTAAAAAAACATCAGCATATGATGTGTTTAAAAGGTATGACAGAAAAAAAAATCAATACTGGTAGGTACAAAACCATTGTATGAATTTATAGATAAGGGCTTTCTGTGCCACTTATAGGCTTAAAGCAAAAAGAAAGGTCTTGTTTCTTTTGACAAAGTCTAAATTTTAATTTTATAGGTGGTTATAACTGGCAGCCTCCAACTGATGCAGAAATGAAAATAATTCAGGCTAGGAGAGAGAGGTCTGACAAAATAAGCAGTATTATGGGAGAATACCTTCTAAAGGGTTACAAAATGCTAAGTGCTGTTTGTGACGTTTGTGAGGTTTGTACTTCTAAGTTTAGTCTTACATGTATGTTCTAGTTATTACATGTATTACAGTGTTACTAACTAGCTATACAGCTGACTGAGAACCAATACAGGGCCAATGAGAATTATCCAGTTCGTAACACTTTTATTAAATAACCCAAACAGTCCATGAGCCTGATCTGTATAAACAGACCATATGGAAATCCATATTGGCCCTTTGATGAAATAGATACAAAATAAGCCCACAAGACTTTTGGGTATTGGACAGACTGAAAGCTTGAAAGCTAAAAGGTTAAAGTTATCTCTCTTGGTATTTCCTCAGGATATATATGTTTGGAAATAAAGTAGAAGAGTAATATGATTGATTTTTTTAAATTGAATTCACCAGGACAGTCTGAAATTGTTGGCTTAGGAGATTCCCCAACAAGGCATTAGAAAACATTTGAGAAAATTAAACAATTTTGGTCACTTCTTATGCTTAATGAACAAGATTTTATGAGTTTGATAATTCACAATTTGTACGTAACACACCCCTATTCCTAAAGCCATGTCAATAACTACTCCTACAAGGTAAGAGGTTGGAATTCCATTCCTCTAGCATTGCTGGAGTAGTCAACAACAAGATGAAATCTATATCTCAGTAAAATCATTCTAGTTTTCGTGTGGCAGGTTGTTTCGGCAGATTTAAAAATTTGTTGATTTTGAAGCAAAAAGGTTTTCGAAAAATTTTGGTGTTTCTAATTTTGGCAGATGATACCTGTGGTGCACTTAGTATTTTACCAAAAGGTAAATATTTAGTAGAATTTATTTTGGTGCTTTAAGGCAGACCACTAAATTAGTATGTCAATTACCAGCTACATGTATACAGTATATGCTATTGCAGTATGGTGCAATATACATTTTGCATGTATGGTAAACATTTCGTAGGACTAAATTTGTTTAAATGTTTTAGACAATATTACTGGAGACACCAGGTCGGGAGAAGTATTGTATTGCATGTAGAGAACTAGATGAAGATGCAGAAAAGGATAATCCAGGTATATTATTATATACATTGAAGTTCAAAGAATTGGAAATCACTGGAACAACCCTGTTTTTTTTTCAGGCCAGTCAGCACCCCTCCTGTTTTTTTTCTCATAATTTTATGATCCACCACTTTTATTCTATTGAGTTATTGTCCTATATTTCTTTCTTTCCTGGATAAAAGAATGGACAATCTGTTCTCTCAAAGAGTTGGTGGTATATTAGAATCACCTTGTCCATCCTTTTTCCTCACAGTTATCTCTGCTGTCAGCAGATAGATCGATTTCAAATTTGACATGTGGCTATATATAGATGGGGCAAATGTTGTAAGCAATTTTAGGAGCTTCCAGTTTTATGGGACTTTACTATATATCACTGTATGAAATAATTATATAAATTATTGTCACAAAAGTCTTGGCTCCTAATTGATGGATTAATTTAATGGAAGCATATGTTATATGCTATTTTGGTTGTAGTCCAATGCCAAATTCCTGTACTTTGTTGTTGTTGGGGGGGGGCTTAAACCTAGTAAGTATCGGAAAAATCAGAAACATATATCTCCAGTTACTACAGACACTGTGAAGTCAGCCTCATATCTTGACGTACACTGTTGTAAGCTATTTTGGTTGTAGTCCAGTGTCAACTTCCTGTACTTGAGGAAGGTGTAAACCTAGAAAAGCAATGCATGCAACTTCATGTTCTTTAATCTCCATACTTTACATGCATGACTGTTAACAAAAATAACAACAAACACTTCAAAAAATGAGTATGATATGTATGTAAGAGAAATATCATCATTGTAGTTTTTCAGGCTCACAGCTTACAGCAGCAACAAGATAAGGAAAGAAGAGAGAGATCGGATACTATTAGTAAACTATTAGGAGATTACCTTTTAAAAGGATACAAAATGTTAGGATCAACTTGTGGTGAATGTGATGTAAGTATCAACCTGTTTATTAAGTGTACGTGTTCGTAAAAATCAGGCAAAATGGGAAAAATCAGAAACGTGCATGTCAAAACCCTACCAATCTGACAATGTAATATCACTCAAGGATGCTTTCTCTATTTGAAAAAAAGTATTTTTTGATCTCTGCATCACTGGCTTTGTGCTGAAATTTTTTTAATAAAATGAGGTTTTTGACAGAGTTGTCTTCCCTTGAGATGTTTTTTTTTCAGTGCATTTCATTGAAATTGTAACTCAATGGTCCAGCATGATATAGAAAATCTTGTCTTATTTCCTTGATTCTGTTGGTATAAATAGTCAAATTACACTATCAAAATGATGTTTTTTTTTCATACCATGTTTCACCTACTGCCCAATATTTACAAGGACTGACACTTAATGTATTTGTTTCATAAGCTCAAACTGAAAGCATTTTTTTCACTGTTTCATTAATATGTGGACTGTATTTAACCATGACAAAATTAACATTAATGTAAGAGATTATCACAATTGTCTTCGATCTGTTTTATTAAGGGATCAAATTTACTTTTAATAGTTGAAGCTTTTGGAGTCTTTCAGGTTTCAGAGAAATGGTCCACTTGAGGAGAATCAAAATAAAGTGTAAATGAATGAAGTTGAAGGTCCCAGACGCTTTGTAAGAGCAATTTCTAAGGTCTTGATTTATGGCACAAGGACTTGCTCCCACTTCCATATATGCAGACTAGTAAATAAACATGAAAAGGATGACCCCAGATTTTTGGTGCCTCTTTTTAACTCAGTTTTTTTTTTTTTTTCAAATATGATTGACCATATAACTATTTACTGCTCTGCAATCACTTAACAAAAGTTGAATATAATACATAAACACTGGTATCACCATCCAATTCTTCTAATAAGATCAAAACTCCATATTTCTACAATGGATTTCGACTGAAAATGAAACTATTGTGACCTTAACATTGCTAGAAATTGCTAGAGTTTCCTCAAGACTTATCCTACTTATTGCTATAACGTCAGAAACACATATTTTCTCTTGCTTTCTAGTTTCATCCTAGATCACACGATAAGTACCAAGGAAACCTGGTTTGTCAAATGAAATGAGAGCTAGGGTAACATTTGTATAACTTTTGAACTCGCTTGGCCGAAGGTCATGTGAGCTATTGCTATCGCTTGGCGTCGTTATCGTTGTAGTAAACAATTTTTCAGAACTCTTTTCCTCTGACACTACTGGACCAATTGGAACCCAACTTAAACTGAATGTTCCTTGGGGTATCCTGCATAGAACTGATGTGGGGATTTTTGTGCTGTCGAAAAACATGACTGCCATTACTAAAAATAGAACATAAGTCTCAGACAGTAGTTTTTTTGCATATATATCCAAAACTGTTAGGTTTAGCCAAATTCTGACATGGATTAAAGTATTCAGCATGATGAGATCTATCTGTGGTCAAATTTTCATTTTAATCTGTAAAGCCATGTTGGAGTTCCTGCCCTTTTTTGACATTTTTTGTTGTTGCTATTTTTAATGTTATTTCTTTCAAAAATCTTCTCTGAATATTTCTTTGGGTATTCTGCATAGAATTGATTTCAGGATCTTTGATCTGTTGAAAAACATAGCAGCCGTTACTTACAATAGAACATAGGGGACAGTAGTTTTCACATATATCTCCAAAACTGTTTGGATTAGCCAAACTCTTTCAATTGCTGAAATAATTCGTATTACAAGGCCTTCAAAAGTCTTCCAGGATCAAAGTTGTCAGGGGACTTCTTGTTAGAGTTATTGCCCTTGAAAGATGAAAAATGACAGTTTTTTTCAGTTTTCAGCCAATATCTTGAAAACTATGATAGATAAAAGGAAACTTTCAATGGCTGAAATAATCCTTATGATAAGTCCTACCAAAGTCTTCTTGAGTCCAAATTTTTGGACAACTCCTTGTTAAATTTATGAGCAATTCAGGCTCCGGGAGCCTCTTGTTAATGTTATTTCTTTCAAAGATCTTCTCTGAAACTACTAGACCAATCAGAACCAAAATTGGTATGAATGTTCCTTAGTGTGTTCTGTATATAACTGATGTGCGGATTTTTTAGCCGAATTCTATCAATTGTTGAAATGATCCTCATTATCAGGCCTACAAAAGTCTGCACTGGGACAAAGTTATCAGATGACTCCTTGTTAGAGTTATTGCTCTTAAAAAGTGAAAAATATTATGTTGTTAATAGTTTTCAGTCAATATCTTCAAAATTATAATAGATAAAAAGTAACTTTCAGTTGATGAAGTGATCCTTATGATAAGTACTACCAAATTCTTCTTTGAGTCAAAATTGTCAGACCACTCCTTGTTAGAGTTATTGCCCTTGAGAAGCAAAAAATTAAGCAGGTGAGCAATTCAGGCTACTTGGAGCCTGTTGTTAATTTCCAAGTCAAGCTACATATATTGTCAATAAAATATTAATATTCCTAAAAAACACTGTGTATTCATTGATCTTTGTCAAATGTGTTTTATTTCCAGACAATTTTGTTACAAGACAGATCAAAGAAAGATTTTTGTGTCTACTGTGAAGTAATTGATGTTAAAAAAGGTAGGTATTGATTTCTTCACCAATATCAAGGGTTCAAATTTGCTTTCAAGACTTACAGTGGAAGGTCCTGTACTTTACCAAGTTTCAAATCAGCAGATAAAAAGCCTCCATATTTGTGGGTTGAAAAGGCTTCAGGTCCAGGAACTATGTAAACAAAATTCAGAACTCCTTTGTCAGAAATTGAGGCTGGCATTCCTCAAAGTACCACAGATTTACTTTCGCAAGTGAAAGGTCCTTGGCATTTCTAAGTTTCAGATTAATGGTATTGTTGAAGTGAATAGAAAGTCCTCAATAAAATCTCAATGGAAAAGGTTCCAAGGGCGGCCTGGACCTAGGTAAACAAAATTAAGAAATTTTATTAGAAAGTGAGGCTTGCATACCTCAAAACACCACAGATACAAATTTACTTTCATAAGTGAAAGGTCCTTGGCTTTTCTAAGTTCCAGATCAGTGGTCTAATTGAAGTGAATAGAAAGTCCTCAATAAAGTCTCAATGGAAAAGGTTACAAGGCCTGGACCTAGGTAAACAAAATTCAGAACTATTTTATTAGAAAGTGAGGCTGCGTACCTCGAAAACACCACTTATTTTAAAGTGAGGCAGGCATACCCCAAAACACGACTTATTTGAACCTCTATTGTAATTCTGTTTACCAAATTTGTTTTTTATAATTTGAAGTAGCAGTCTTTATAAAAACCAGGCAGAAGGTGATTCATGTATGCAATAAAACCCATCAAATTCACTTTTAATTCTTATTCAGAATCAATTAGACACCGCATAATCAGTCTTGGTTTTTATTTGGGTGTTGTGCTTCTGAGATAAAATTATCTTTATCGATAGATTTATCTTTCTTGATTTGTTTGATTTGAGTGTGACATGAATGTTTGATTTTCTCAAAAGTGCCGATATGTATACAGATAAGACCAATGTTACCTAAAAAACATCTGAAGACCAAAAAAAAAATTGTTTGTTCTGTGGGTTTTTCTATACCATGAATCACCTGTACCATGGACAGTGTCTGAATTTTATATGGACTGGTACTTAACTAGTAAAAATTACATATGAATTACAAGAAAAGTAATAAGGCAATAATTGGTTATGTCTGTATTTGTATAATATCAAAATTAATATTAACTCTGATTTCTTTTAGTGCTTCATATCAATTAGGATTTTTTTAGAACCCAGATTTAAGATATGTTTCTTGCAGTGCACTCAATAGGATTTCTATTTAAATAGATATAGACCAAAGAATTTTATTGAAGGACATGGAACTAAAAGATTACTTATTACCTTCACTGTATTGTTCAGATCAAATTATCTGCCTGGCGCTTCAGATCAATGATTAAATTGAAATATTTGGCAGTTGCATTTTTTAAATCTTATAAATAGTACTTTTATACCCTTCACTTGCAAAGTCAGGTTATGTAGTAATTGGGATGTCTGTCCTTTCTTCCTTCTGACTGTGCTTCCTTCCAATTTTGTTTTGTCTATTACACATAGGGGGACCCATCTCTTATTCATTACTCCTACTCCACTGAATGGTGTTCAGTGAAACTTTCACAGAATCTTTATTACATATTCATATTGTGTACCTTCCATTTTCGACTTTGATCCAAAAAAATGTGGGGGGGGGGGGGGGGGTTCACATGGCAACTTTGTCATTTTGAAGATGGGATATAAAAGTACCTATTTCTTATCAGTTACTCCTCCCACACCACTAAATGGAATTTAATGAAACTTTCAAACTTTCACTTAATCTTTATTTAGTATTTAATAAATTCACCTACTACATGTATTTTAGATTTTGATTTGAAGTTTTTTGAGGTCTCACATCAGCGAACATGGACTTAATGATTTCCTGACTTGGGGTACCCATCTCTTATCGGAAACTCAATGTACACTACTGTATGGAATTTAATGAAACTTTCACAAAAATCTTTATTGTGTATTTCCATTGTTTATTTTAGAATTTTATCCAAATCAGTTTGAGGATCAAAAGGTGCATGTTATCAATTGGGGAGTGGGAATTGAGTAGGGGTAGCTGTTTAGTGAGTTTCTAGTCACACTGAATTTTCCATTGGTTGAAAGGTCAACAAGATCTGTTAAAATATTATGTGTTCCTTTGAAATCAAGAGTTATTTGTAGACTATTTTAGGACTAATTGTCATGTGTGAGATGGGATAACATTTTTAGACTGATAACTGTGATGAAAATAATTATTTATTTATGTTTTCATGTCAAAATTTTCTATATAATGAATAAAAGGAAATTAAATTTGTATTAAGACTTTTTTTGGCCAAGAAGATTAAAATTAATTAAGGTCCTACTAGATAAAAAAAGTGATAAACATATGACCAACATCATAGACGTTTGACGATCTTTTTTGCAAGGTAATAGATAAATTTTACCCAATTTTACAGATGGAAAATTTCCTCTTTAGACACACAAAATAGTGATAAAAATATGCCTAACGTCATAGACGTTGGACTGTTTTTTTTTTTTTTTTAGACTAATAGATAAATTTTACCCAATTTTACAGACACCATTTCGTGCAATGCATATGATGTGTCTATTAAAAATATGAAGAAAGTACTCATATTAAGGTAGAAAAAAAAATCATGGAAATGCCATTTTATCATTGTTTTACCATGAGCTTGCCATTTATGTTGCTATCACTAAGGGTAATACAGTGTGACATACAGTTAAATGGCCAGCCCTTGGTAAAACAATGATAAAATATAGTTTCTATGATTTATTTCTTAATTTTTATACCCCTCCCATAAGTATGTAGGATTCATCCTGTACATCTGTCTGTCTGTTTTTCTGTTCAATTATTTTGTATGAGCACAACTACTCCTAAGCACCATAAAGAATTTTGGTGACATTGCATAGGACTCCAGAGGGAGATAATTCAATGTATCTGTTTTACTTGTCAAGTCTCCTCCTAAACCACTGAAGAGATTTTGATGAAATTTTAGGAGAATTAGGCATCATGTGAAGATATGCATGAAGTACTATACATATATTGTTAATATCGTCCAATGCCTACAAAGGGAGATAATCCAACTAGGAGTATAACATTTAACATTTTTAAAAATCCATTTGAAGCTGGGGATTTTTTTTTGGGGAGCTTGCTTAAAGAATTTTTTAGTTGAATGGGTAATCAAAGTTAGAACTAAAGTGAATTTAATTTAACTAATCATTCCATGGGAAATTGAAATGTGTTGTTTACTGCATGTGTATTGATAACAAATAGTAGCAAAGATGGTATGAACTTGACATATTTTTTTATCTTATCGAGTTGCTATTTCAGATGTTCAGATTTTGTATTTTCCACCTATAATTCTCCACTTGATAAACTATCATATTCAGCTTTGTAAATTAATCTGTTATTTAAACACTTAAGTTTGTACATAAAGTGGTGAATTATGGACAAAAATTTCAACTGTAGATAAACTGATTGAACTGATATTTGAAAATTTGATTGATTTACTGTAAACTAGTCTTTTATACTATAACTTCAATATATATCATAATAAGGGTTGTTCATATAGTATTATTCTTGACTAGTTCAGCTGTTTGTACAGTGAGTATTATAGTTAACTTCAGTGAATAGAGTTGGTCTTCTATTGATTAAATGATAATCACCTGATGAACTTCCTCAGCAACTTCCTTAGGTAGTTCATTGGACAATTGACAAATTTAAGTACTTCTCCGTCTAAGAATCAGGCAAAATGTGAATAAGGTGTGGCACATGAAGAAAAAATACACAGACATTTTATTGTATAATCCAAGTATTCATACCTCATAACCTCAAGAAATTACTGTCAAAGTGTTTGAAAAGTTTGCCTTTTTAAGATATTGATAGGTCAAATTTAGTTGAAATGCACTATGGAAAAATGGCGGGAAAATTTTCCTGAATTTTTTCTTTATATAAGCACTAAAAAAATATCTACTTCACCAATGCTTCAGGATAAATTTGAGTAGCTGTTCTGTTGTTTTCTAGACGTATTGAATGTATTTTAGGCGAAAAAGACCGAATTAAGAAATATGATGTGCCACCCATTGCCTGATTCTTACACAGAGTGGTACTTAAACTTTCTATCACACTTATATCAAAATACCAATGAAATGGTAGAAATATAAAACTAGGAGAGGCGGTATGATTGCCAATGAGATGGTTTTCAGTGATGGACAAAACCCATAACCATAAATCAAGCTGTAAAAATCCCAAAATAAATGATGTAGAACTGTTCATGAAAGACAAAAATCAATCTTATTTATAGAAAAAAAATGTAAACTGAATAACAATGAACATAAAAATACGACAATCACTTGACTATAGGTTACTGGTGTTTCTAGAAAAGCAAAGTACACTTACCCTTCCGATGCACTTGGTCAATGCTCCCTATTTTTAGTGGAGTCCGAATTGCTCATTTGCTTTTGTTACTTTGTATGTATGATTTTAGTCACTTTATGTTCTTTGTTGTGTATGTCTGTTTTCCATGTCTGGTCCTTGTCCCTGCATTACATCAGGTCATCAGGTGATTGACATTTGAGTAAAAGAAAACCAACTCTATTCCCTGAAGTTGATTATACCACACACTGTAATTACAATGCATTCAACTATTATCTTAAATTACATGTATATCTCAGTTTCAGATCATGCTGATACAGTACCTTCATCAGTAGGTCCCGCCACCAGTATTCTTCAAAATACCAGCCCATCGACTAGTGCTTCTGCGAAAGTTGAGTCATTTGACACTCTTAACAAAACTTTAGATGTGCTTAAACAAAAAATATTTTGGGCAACAGAGCAGTTACAACAAACACCAAGTGTAGACTATAACATTCAACTTTGTAATTTGATCAAATCTGCTGCTGAGGCTGTAACCTCTCTTCAAACCATCACGCTGAATCAAAGATAAATTATGAATTACTCCTACAACATAAGGGGTTGGAGTTCCCTTTCTCCCTGCCACAACTAGGTCAGTAGCTTGCAAGACAACGTCATTTACGAGTAATTTGTGAGAAAGCTTCTTTGAATAAAAGTTGTTTATTGATGTTTTTTGTGTATGTTTATCATGTTAGTATCTTTTGAAGTGTCAGAAAAAAATAACATTTATAGCAAATAATATTGTTAACTTCAATCACCTGATGAACTTCTACAGGTACCAGTAATGAATAAAACAATTGACAAAGAAATTTAAACTTTCTTTCAAACTTATATTCAAACTCCTATGAAATGATAGAAAGTTTATTGTCCAGTACCTACTTATATAGCCATTTCATCAAGGAGCATGGTCATTCAATCTACTGATCTACGATACATTTATTAGGGGATGGAGAGGGGGATACTTCATCCCTGCTTACGTCCCCCTAGACTGCTGCCTCCTACTCTCCTGAGAGGCAGTGGACAAGGGATACTTCATCCTGCTTTCCTCTTCTGGTCTACAGCTTCCTGACACCATTTATTTAATAACTGATTATTGTTTCCAATCATTATCCCGGCTTCCCAGTTATTGATACCAATCATAATCCCCGCTTCCCATAATGTTTTTGCTCCCTGTTCCCTGCACCTTCAACAATCCCCATACCCCGTCCCCTCGACCATTGATTCCTACCCCCTTAACCCCTGTATCCTCGTCCTCCTCTCCACCCTCCCATTTAAATCTCCAGATCAAGAACAGGAAAGAATTTTGAAAAGTGCTGTGTCACTTGTTTTCAGATCCCTATTTACTTGTAGCTTGATTCCAAGTAATATACTGTTTATTTCAAAAGTGCAACAATCGAATGGCAAACTTATTGTTTGGTCTGTAACTGTTTCTGAATTAGAGTTAAAAATGAATTCTCTGTGTGTTTTTTTTTTTTTTTTTTTTTTTTTTTTAATTTGGTCATGCATGAATCATCTTCTGTTTAGTGCTTATGAAGATTGCTACTTAATAAGATTGAGTCATAGCAAATTTACTTTTAAGTGGTGTTGTTAAGTCTGTGTCTCTTTTTAACCCTTGTGTGTTTATCTTTAGATTGCTTTTAATGTAATTGATACGAAATTCAAGGTTATTAATGATGAATTATAATTTCCCCAAAAAGTTCCCTGCAGGAGTTACGAACTGACTACTGATGCATCGTAATTATTATTTTAATTTTGAATCTTATTCTTAACCAATGTTCATGAAATATTTACCATGAATCAGGGGGTTGCATATAGTTTCCCTATTTGGATATATTTATGCATATGATAGGAATAAAAAGGGCAAATGTGGTGAAACACAACAAATGCACCAGCGTATAACCAGAATACAAAATGGTATATTCTTTTAGAGATCATCAGGTCTTCAACAAGTGTAAACATCTTTAAGTAAGCTCTGAGAGGCCCCGACAACAAAAATCATAAAATCCACGGTAACAGAACGAGGACAGTTCTTCAAATCCATGTAATCAAGCAGTTTTTTTTTTTATCAGCTAAAACTCAATGTTTTGCAAATACTAGTATACGACTTTATCATTATACCCATCCGTCTGTCCACATTTCTTGATAGCGCAATTCCTCCCAAGCGTTCTAAGGATTTGTGTGAAATGTTATAGGAAAGTTGGACATCATATGTAGATATGCATGAAGGATATAGTTACTGTTGGAAGACTCCAAAAGGAAATAATCCAACTTGAGGGTTTCACATGTTTAAACCTCGTCAGCGCAACTCCACATATACCACCAAAGGGATTTCAGTGAAATTTTAGAAGGCTGGCATCACATGTTGCTGTGCATGAAGTAATTTAGTTACGCCAAGGACTCCGAAGGGAGTTTATCCAACTTGAGGGTTTTACATGTTATAACACCTCGTAAGCACAACTCCTCTTAGTTACGCCGATCGCGAGGACTCCTCTTAAACCACTCGGAGGAATTGAATGAAATTTGATAAGACTGACCACCATATGAATATGTTCGAATTGCAAAAATGGATCTTTTTCCGACAATAGCTTGAGTAAGAGTGAATGGATTTCTTGTAAGTTGCATTACAAGTTGTTATACCTCAGGAGACTTTGATTGTTGGGGTTGTGACTTGAGCCATTTTAGCTCACCTGGCCGTAGTAATTTTAGTAATTGGGGGACAACAATAGGCTTGTTTGATTTTGTTCAAATTCTTATCTTGTGTCAAATGTTTAACCACATTAACAGTAAAGCTGTATCCCGTTTGACTTGCCCTAACTGTTCTGTGTTTGACCTCTGTGGTTGTATCAATCTGCACCTAGCGTAACTTTTCTTTAAATATAGAATTTGGTTTGCTTAAAATGTTTAGTTTGAACATTGAGTTATGTAGGTTTTGAATGGTGTTATAAAAATCAGGGTTTTAGCTTGAGATGTTTTATATTGATTATTAAGTTTTTCTATTAAGTCATTCCAAAATACTGTTTGTATATTAGGAGTAAGTCTCTACTGTGCAACATAAGATATTTTGTCTCCTTTGATATCATTCTGTCTGTGTTGGAAGTGTCAAAGATAGGCCAGTGCTTTGCACGATCCCAAAATGCCGACATGAAGAATGGGGTTAAGGGTATAAGTTCTTTGTATTCTTCACTGGCAGATTTCAATTGCTTTCTCCAGTCATTTAAGGGCAGTGGGAGTAAATTTGTGTCCTTAAACATGTCTCGGAACGGAAAGGTTTGTCGATTGAATAAGTGGAACACTTTCGGGTGACCATTGGTTTCATTGCAAAGTCTAATTGCTATTTCGACCATTGCCCGCGCACAAAAATCAACTGGTGTGAGATCAAACGGAAAATCCATGTCAGGGTAGCTTCCAAACTTTCTCATTCCTAAGAGCATTGATCCAAACAAGTCATTTTTTGGTCCAATACCCGTTTTTGAGCAACCAGACACTCTAGCTGGTCTAAATATAGCCCCGCCAGGTAAATTGTCTATAGCTTGCATAACCAGTTTTTCGCTTGCCCATTTACTTTGTCCATATCCACCCTCAACAAGACATGGATCGTCAAAAAACTCGTTTTCAAAGCACACTCGATTTTGAGGATCGCTTTCCTTTGGCTCCGGTGGAAATAAAAACACACTCAACGATGATGTTTGGAAGATGTACTTCTGTACACCTGTCATAGCAAATTTGATAAATTCTTTTGTGCTTTCTACATTTGCAATCCTATGGTCTTCGTAGTTTGTATTGAAATTCATCATTGCGGCATTCATAAATACGACATCTATCGCATTGCATAATGCATTATAAATGTCTGGGGCTATTCCTAATCGGTCCTGCGACAAGTCCGAGATGACCACGGCAACTCTTGTCGAATAGCTGAATTTCCATAGATTGTATCGCCTCATATTTTCTATAATTCGCCCAAGACCACGCGCCTCTGTTGTCTCTCTAACCATGCAACAAACATGTGCATTTGTTTGCTCCAGTAGCTCGGACAGTAAATATGCTCCAAGGAAGCCAGTGACCCCAGATATCAAAATGTTTCTTGGATACTTAAGGTTGCATTTAGCAGTACATGAAGAAAAGTAATGAAATTGTGTTGTTCTTCGTTTTTCGTGTTTTAAATGCAAATCTGAGCCTGATTGTGCATCTTTAAGAATCAATTCTCGAAGGTCGTGTTTTTCCTTTGTAGGACCTTGAGACATTTTTCTTAAGACATCTTTTTTGCGTTTGATGACTTCAGCAAACTCTTCGATCGTATCTGCTGTGCCCAAGTCTGTGAACGAAAGTTGTACATGCAAAGTTTCTTCGAGGAGCCGTTGAAGAAGTACTAACTGTAACGAATTTCCTCCTAGCTCGGTGAATGAGCTTTGTCTGTGGAGAGTGTAGGCAAATGATTCTTCAAATTTAAGAAGACTGCACCACATCTTGGCGATCGACAGCTGAGTTTCATTGAGATGACTAGACCCTATGTATTGCTGCTGTTCATGTACCGACTCATCTTTTTCTAGTAGTTTTCTGTCAATTTTTCCGTTGATTGTCATAGGATAGTCCGTTACCTCGAGTTTCTTGATGTATGTCGGTATCATGTATTTTGGTAGGACTTTCGTGAGATATTCTCTCAGTTCGGACGTAAAAACGAATGAAGGGGAGACATATGCTGCGATACTCAGTTCTTTAAGCTTCTGGCATCTATGTACAACTACTACAGCTATGTTGATTTTAGGATGCTGAATAAGGACTTGTTCAATTTCACTAAGGTCGACCCTTTGCCCTCGTATCTTTACCATGTCATCTAATCGTCCTATATATGTCAAAGTACCCTCCTGGTCCTGAAATGCATGGTCCCCTGTCTTGTATAAAAGCATATCACCAGTTAAAGGATTTGTAATGAATTTTTCAGCATTGTAATGACGTGCATGTCCGATGTAACCTTTAGACAGTCCTAAACCTCCTACATATATCTCACCAACGACATCAGGAGGAACCGGTTGATGAAAGTCGTCAAATAGGTATACATGTGCGCCTGGTATGGCTTTTCCTATCGGAATATCTCTGTTCACATCTTCGTGATCTAAGCGTTTTGTGAACTCATAGTTTGTAGCGCAAACCGTCGTTTCTGTCGGGCCATACGCATTAAAGAATATGATTTTCCTATTCGTTGACGTCCATTTAACAGCAGTGTTAAGCGTGCAAGGCTCTCCAGCTGTAATTACTTTCTCTAAGTAAGGCAGATCAGAAGGTTGGTAAACGTTTAGTGCTGAAGGGGGTAAAGTAATTGTGTTTACCTGGAGCTTGTTCATGGAGACTAGAAACTCTTGGCCAAGTCTCTCGTTTTCACGTAGAACAGCTAATGTTGCCCCAGACAAAAGAGCTGTAAATATTTCAGATATGGTTGCATCAAATCCAATGGAAGCAAACTGTGCTATGATATCATTTTCTTTTAAATTCCAAAGTGCTATCTGCGCCATAGCGAGATTAACAATGCCAGATTTTGTAACCTGTACTCCTTTTGGTCTACCTGTTGACCCTGATGTATACATGATGTAACCAATGTCATCATCCAATGGCGCCATAGAAACACGTCTTTTTGTATCTCGAGGTGATTGGTTACTGGTTTCTAGTTCGAATGTAACCATTACCAACTCTTCGTCTCCAACCAAACCGATTATCGTTTTAGTGTTTTTAATTTTTGAAAAATCTGACATATCATATCTTTCTACAGTCGTTAAAAGAATGGTTACCTCGGCATCGATCATTGTGAATCCTAATCTTTCTGGTGGATAGTCTAATGGTAGTGGTAAAAATGCTTTGTTAGAGTGTATTGATGCTAGTGCAGAAATCACGTAGGCCAAAGAATTGGGTAAATGTAGGGCAACAACTTTATTGTCGGACTGATTACATTGCTTGACCTGATTCAGTGACTGAGCAAGACTCTTGATGGCAGCGTAGCATTCTTCGTAGGTCATGTCACATTTACTAGAGGTGATTGCTTTGTTTTTAGGTGTAGCCTTGCACTGATTTTCAAATACTGTAAATAGTGGATCATGCTGAAAATCGCTATTGGTTGAAACTGGATAAAGTTTTTGCAGTTCTTCCGGTGGAACCATTGACACTGACGAAAGTTTTGCGGAATAACCAATATCTGCCATAGATTTCAGAAATGTTGGAAAATGTTTAAGAACATCTTTTATGTGTTCAAAATCTTGAGATGGTATTTCATTATAAAGCAAATGCATTTCTTTTCCACAGTTTTCAAACAGGAGGAGAATGTTGCAATCTTGAAGAACCATTTTTCCAAATTCGTTTTCTGATGCTCTATCTTTTAAACTTCCCAGGACGATATTGTGATGTGGTACTTGTTTTCTGCCTCTGAGTTCTGGATACCGATAGAACATATCGATCAGGAAGGAGTGGGATGAATAATACTTCTTCAATGATTCATAACATAAGTTTAGAACTGAAGAAAGTTCATCTCGGATGTTGATTTTGAACAATCCTGGACAAATATCAGAGTACAAGGGTAGTGCTTCGTTTGGTATCGCACTAGTATCTGCTAATATACCTACGCAAATGGTCTTCACACAACAAATTCGCGCCATAAACGCAAGGAATGCTGCCGATAAGAAATCTCTCATACCATTAAATTCTTTCGGAAGAGGGATTAGTGGCAATGAAAATACTGTTGTGCTGACGTTTACATCTGTTGAAACGTCGATGATTCCAGCTACGACATTCATGCGTTGTCGGAAGAATATTGTGGGCTCATAAGACGCCATTTTGTTTCTCCAAAATTGTTCTTTTTTCCTAACGTTAGTTAAACTATCTGTGTTAAATTCGGCATAGGAGAGTTTTCCACCCGTGTACAGTCCGTGATTTTTGTAAGTATTCTGTACCGGATGTGTACCATCGAGATTTGCAAAGGACACAAGAAGAGGTGTACTTCCGGTACTAACTACTAAAGTGTCATCTACAATATCTAATATTGAACCAGGGGTTTTTCTTTCATACAGGTCACTTCTTGCTGGTTCAACGTTTGTCACAAGGAAAAACTCTCCAGATGATGAAACTAGTTTTGGGCTTCCGAGTGCGTTGTCATGGTTTCCGAATTCGAGTGCTCTCGCTAAGTTGTATATACTACCTGCTTGAAGTTCGAAGGACAGAACCCCTCCATTTGGTGGTATTGCATGTAAACCGAAGTATGAACGCCCTATTTGTGGTTGAACTCTCCGTGTGACCGAACCATTACGAATTTTTGATATTAAAATTTTAAATGCTTGTTTGGCGGCCTCTTGACATTTAAGATTAAGTGTCAGTGCTGAGTCGTTCTCCGATATTGATACTTCG
The DNA here is from genome assembly GCA_037379345.1 of Perna viridis. Taxonomy (NCBI): domain Eukaryota; kingdom Metazoa; phylum Mollusca; class Bivalvia; order Mytilida; family Mytilidae; genus Perna; species Perna viridis. The sequence continues at coordinate 56,596,199 of CM074512.1, forward strand.
GCAAATTGTAAGATGTCTCCAGTATCAATTCCAGGTTCAATAATGTGCCAACTTACACCATGTTTCTTTTCGTCGTTTATGATTGCCCAACTGGTTGAATGAACGCCTGCATATGCTGGCAATGGGGAATCGTGGTAGTTGATTGCCATTACTCTCGGGAATTGCAAGATTTCTTCTTTAATTATGCGTGGATTTGAAATGCTAAAAAAGTAATCGAACTCTGTGTTTTTAAGCACGTCACTTAAGTCTGCACCTCTCTCCCAGTGAGAAATACTGTTTTCTTCACAGTACTTCCCGACGGCTTGGGTATTAGTAAAAACTGTGATCATATCGTAATTTTCCTCGGCTAGATATTTAAGGCAGCTAAGAAGCAGATTTCCCTCTCCAATCGCAACGCAAGTAATTGGGTTAGTGTCTCCTTTTCCACTTGAAGGCGGCATTTTGGAAGCGTCTGAAAAAGTCATATGCCTAAAGTAGTAAAATGTATGTTTCAACCATATAAAATGCTTTCTGATTTTATCTTTCAATATTTCAATATTACTACTTTTATAGCCAATAATTTTGTTTTCTTCATGCGAGATAGTATACTACAAATTCTAAGATTTTTCAAGTTCAAATATAAAAAAAGTCAGAAATGATACCTTGCTAAATTCATTCATTTACACATACATTTGTGATATATCTTATTATTATTGACCAACTAGAACAATTGTAAGCAATGCTCACTAACTTGGTACCTCCACTTCCCCATTTGATAACATGCACTTATTAACCTCCATTTTAATTTGGATCAAAACTTTAAATAGAATGTTTACAACGAGAACATATAATAACGATTATGTGAAAGTTTTATTCAATACCATTCGGTGGTATCAGAGAAGTAACAGATAAGATATAGGTACCCTATGTCTCGATATTCACAAATGACATAGTCCATGTTTTGATATGTGAAACCTCAAAATTTATTCGGATCAGAATCTTAAAAAGGAGAGCACAACGGGAATATGTCATAAAGATTGTGTGAAAAGTTTCATCCAATTCCATTCAGAGGTGTAAGAGAGGTAACGGATATGAGATAGGTCTCCATGTCCATATCCTTACAACCAACTGACGAAGTCCATGTTTTGCTATGTTAAATCCCCAAATTAATTCGGATCAAAATTATAAAAAAAAAGAGGTGCACAACGGGAACATGTAAAATATTCTTTGAAAGTTTCATTCAATTCCGTTCAGTGGTATAAGAGAGGTGCGGATAAGAGATTGCCCACATAACAATGACATATTCTATGTTTTGCTATGTGAAACCCCCAAATTCTAAAATAGGAGGTGCACAATGGGAACGTGTAATAAAGATTCTGTGAACGTTTCATTAAATTCCATTCAGTGGTGTAGGAGTAACGGATAGCAGGTGCCCCCCCCCCTGTATAATGAAAGGACGGACGAACGGACGGAATCCCATATCACTATATACCCCCACTTTGCAACCGGGGGTAAAAATAACCAGAGGCTCTTGAGGACCTGAATGGCTCACATGATGCGCAATTTTAAGCATTATTTTTAAGTCAGGAATGAACAAAAATGTTCCAGTGATTGAAACGTTTCCCTATATCTGCTATAGTTGTTAGAATATCAACCAAATCTGCAAAAATAGTTACTTTTAGCATTTAAAGGGCGGTAACTCTTAATAGAAATATTTTCTTTCCACGGATCTTCTGAAAGGTGTCATTAGTATCAAGATTCTTCCTAAGTAAGATATTTCAAGATACTGGTTAAAAAACTGCAGAAATATTTTTACGGGCCTTGAAGCCCAGTAACTTTTGTCGGCTTTATCATCAAGATGATTTTTTAAAGCTCTTTTTAGTTTTATATATTATGCTTTCCATGATATTGGCTAAAAATGCAAATTGCGCCGTTTTCTTCATCCAACAAGGAATCGTCCCCTAACTTCGACACAATGGACATGTCTGTAAGCCTATCATATGGATCAATTATTAAGCAAACGTTTTTTTTTCTTCTAGATACTTAATAAAAACTTCAAAAGCACGATATTTTCCGCTTTTCAGTGACAAGAGATCTAACGAGGTCTCTCCCTACACACGTTAACTTCAAATAGGGGGTATGCGTGAGATATTCCGCATTTCAACTACCGGTATTTTATGTTGGCGGTGTTGCGTGGCGAAGAAGTTCGTGCTTAACCTATACAAGATTTAAAAATGTTTAACATAAGGACACCTTTTATTGTCTTTGATATGCAACATCTACATTAAACCACTTTGTCAGGTTAAACTGAATTGTTTTTAAAACACTGTAATTTGTTTCATAATTGAAACATGTGAAGTCTCATTGCACATTATAAAGATTGTTTTGTAGATTTTTGTCGCCATTATCATAAGTTAAATGTTATGGTTTTCAAGACTGCAAAATAGTTCATTTTTCGCCTTTCAAGAACAACCATAACAATGATTCCTCCTGAAAATTTGACTTTATGGTGACTTTTGTGGAGCTCTTAAGGAGGAAGACCTAAGGTACGGGACATAATTCTTACAAATCATTTAAACGTTTGTGTAAAACATTTTACATCTATCTCATCTAAGCATCAAAGTAACTTTGATTTATTTCATTCTATTTCAAATGAAAGCTTGATAGGCTTGACTGAAATTGAATATGACGCAAACATATCACTGATTTCAAGATTTATGTCCTTTACCCTAGGTCTACCTCCTTAAAGACGAAGAAGGATGGTAAGTTTTTTTTTTTTTTTTTTCAATCTCTCAGTTTTTAGATATACCAATTGCTTTACTCCTATCTTAGATGTAAATAGACACGACGGCCATATTTTTTCGGGAATTAAAATCCAATTTGTGCAGAATACCCAAATAACCCTAAGGAACATTCATGACAACTTATATTCAAACAGTCAAGTAGCTTCAGTGCTGTTGATGTTTAAGAAGTGTTAACAGAAGACTACGACGACGGATGCCACGCAATGACAATAGCTCACATGGCCATTTGAGTCAAATTAGCCAAAAAAGCGAATATCACAGTATCACCAGAAGTGGACTTAAAAGTTTGCATTTTTAGCGAAAAAATGCAATTGTCAATCATACAGAGTAAAATTATGTCAATGTGATCAATACTTACATGCAACACTAATGCTACGTGAATCTATAAACAATTATTACTAATGCTGGTCCTTCTGAAATGGAAAAAGAGAAGAAATAATATTTCATCATAAAAATTTTTACCTTACTTGTTCTTTTTATCATGTAAGGAAAACTATTGTCCAAACTATACGATAAACATGATGACTTTTCATTCCGTATTGTCAACTTTCCTTTCATCTGAGGCAACATCCCTTCAGCGCCTGTGTATAGGGTTTTCATATCACAACTCATACTTTATGCCAGAGCTTGCCGTAACTACTCAGTCTTTCTGTATTGCGCTAGACTTCTTACAATTAGCCTTCTGGAACAGGGTTATATTGCTACAAGATTGAAATCATCGCTGCAGAAGTTTTATGGTCGTCATCATGAACTCGTAGATCGTTATGGTGTATCCATCTACACCATGAAAACTGACTTGTTCAACATGTCATAGTTTCCCTTTCCTCTTTCGTTTACTCTGGGCTTTATTTTTATGAGCAACTCGACGGTTGTTTCTAGAAAAGCGGAGGAGGCTTACCCTACCGATGCACCTGGTCCATGCTACCAGTTTTCAGTGGTAGTGTGTTTTAGGTGGAAATGTAACTTTTATTGAAAAAAGAAAACTGCAGAAATATTTTTACGGGCCTTGAAGCCCAGCAACTTTTGTCGGCTTTATCATCAAGATGATTTTTTAAAGCTCTTTTTAGTTTTATATATTATGCTTTCCATGATATTGGCTAAAAATGCAAATTGCGCCGTTTTCTTCATCCAACAAGGAATCGTCCCCTAACTTCGACACAATGGACATGTCTGTAAGCCTATCATATGGATCAATTATTAAGCAAACGTTTTTTTTTCTTCTAGATACTTAATAAAAACTTCAAAAGCACGATATTTTCCGCTTTTCAGTGACAAGAGATCTAACGAGGTCTCTCCCTACACACGTTAACTTCAAATAGGGGGTATGCGTGAGATATTCCGCATTTCAACTACCGGTATTTTATGTTGGCGGTGTTGCGTGGCGAAGAAGTTCGTGCTTAACCTATACAAGATTTAAAAATGTTTAACATAAGGACACCTTTTATTGTCTTTGATATGCAACATCTACATTAAACCACTTTGTCAGGTTAAACTGAATTGTTTTTAAAACACTGTAATTTGTTTCATAATTGAAACATGTGAAGTCTCATTGCACATTATAAAGATTGTTTTGTAGATTTTTGTCGCCATTATCATAAGTTAAATGTTATGGTTTTCAAGACTGCAAAATAGTTCATTTTTCGCCTTTCAAGAACAACCATAACAATGATTCCTCCTGAAAATTTGACTTTATGGTGACTTTTGTGGAGCTCTTAAGGAGGAAGACCTAAGGTACGGGACATAACTCTTACAAATCATTTAAACGTTTGTGTAAAACATTTTACATCTATCTCATCTAAGCATCAAAGTAACTTTGATTTATTTCATTCTATTTCAAATGAAAGCTTGATAGGCTTGACTGAAATTGAATATGACGCAAACATATCACTGATTTCAAGATTTATGTCCTTTACCCTAGGTCTACCTCCTTAAAGACGAAGAAGGATGGTAAGTTTTTTTTTTTTTTCAATCTCTCAGTTTTTAGATATACCAATTGCTTTACTCCTATCTTAGATGTAAATAGACATGACGGCCATATTTTTTCGGGAATTAAAATCCAATTTGTGCAGAATACCCAAATAACCCTAAGGAACATTCATGACAACTTATATTCAAACAGTCAAGTAGCTTCAGTGCTGTTGATGTTTAAGAAGTGTTAACAGAAGACTACGACGACGGATGCCACGCAATGACAATAGCTCACATGGCCATTTGAGTCAAATTAGCCAAAAAAGCGAATATCACAGTATCACCAGAAGTGGACTTAAAAGTTTGCATTTTTAGCGAAAAAATGCAATTGTCAATCATACAGAGTAAAATTATGTCAATGTGATCAATACTTACATGCAACACTAATGCTACGTGAATCTATAAACAATTATTACTAATGCTGGTCCTTCTGAAATGGAAAAAGAGAAGAAATAATATTTCATCATAAAAATTTTTACCTTACTTGTTCTTTTTATCATGTAAGGAAAACTATTGTCCAAACTATACGATAAACATGATGACTTTTCATTCCGTATTGTCAACTTTCCTTTCATCTGAGGCAACATCCCTTCAGCGCCTGTGTATAGGGTTTTCATATCACAACTCATACTTTATGCCAGAGCTTGCCGTAACTACTCAGTCTTTCTGTATTGCGCTAGACTTCTTACAATTAGCCTTCTGGAACAGGGTTATATTGCTACAAGATTGAAATCATCGCTGCAGAAGTTTTATGGTCGTCATCATGAACTCGTAGATCGTTATGGTGTATCCATCTACACCATGAAAACTGACTTGTTCAACATGTCATAGTTTCCCTTTCCTCTTTCGTTTACTCTGGGCTTTATTTTTATGAGCAACTCGACGGTTGTTTCTAGAAAAGCGGAGGAGGCTTACCCTACCGATGCACCTGGTCCATGCTACCAGTTTTCAGTGGTAGTGTGTTTTAGGTGGAAATGTAACTTTTATTGAAAAAAGAAAACTGCAGAAATATTTTTACGGGCCTTGAAGCCCAGCAACTTTTGTCGGCTTTATCATCAAGATGATTTTTTAAAGCTCTTTTTAGTTTTATATATTATGCTTTCCATGATATTGGCTAAAAATGCAAATTGCGCCGTTTTCTTCATCCAACAAGGAATCGTCCCCTAACTTCGACACAATGGACATGTCTGTAAGCCTATCATATGGATCAATTATTAAGCAAACGTTTTTTTTTCTTCTAGATACTTAATAAAAACTTCAAAAGCACGATATTTTCCGCTTTTCAGTGACAAGAGATCTAACGAGGTCTCTCCCTACACACGTTAACTTCAAATAGGGGGTATGCGTGAGATATTCCGCATTTCAACTACCGGTATTTTATGTTGGCGGTGTTGCGTGGCGAAGAAGTTCGTGCTTAACCTATACAAGATTTAAAAATGTTTAACATAAGGACACCTTTTATTGTCTTTGATATGCAACATCTACATTAAACCACTTTGTCAGGTTAAACTGAATTGTTTTTAAAACACTGTAATTTGTTTCATAATTGAAACATGTGAAGTCTCATTGCACATTATAAAGATTGTTTTGTAGATTTTTGTCGCCATTATCATAAGTTAAATGTTATGGTTTTCAAGACTGCAAAATAGTTCATTTTTCGCCTTTCAAGAACAACCATAACAATGATTCCTCCTGAAAATTTGACTTTATGGTGACTTTTGTGGAGCTCTTAAGGAGGAAGACCTAAGGTACGGGACATAACTCTTACAAATCATTTAAACGTTTGTGTAAAACATTTTACATCTATCTCATCTAAGCATCAAAGTAACTTTGATTTATTTCATTCTATTTCAAATGAAAGCTTGATAGGCTTGACTGAAATTGAATATGACGCAAACATATCACTGATTTCAAGATTTATGTCCTTTACCCTAGGTCTACCTCCTTAAAGACGAAGAAGGATGGTAAGTTTTTTTTTTTTTTTTCAATCTCTCAGTTTTTAGATATACCAATTGCTTTACTCCTATCTTAGATGTAAATAGACATGACGGCCATATTTTTTCGGGAATTAAAATCCAATTTGTGCAGAATACCCAAATAACCCTAAGGAACATTCATGACAACTTATATTCAAACAGTCAAGTAGCTTCAGTGCTGTTGATGTTTAAGAAGTGTTAACAGAAGACTACGACGACGGATGCCACGCAATGACAATAGCTCACATGGCCATTTGAGTCAAATTAGCCAAAAAAGCGAATATCACAGTATCACCAGAAGTGGACTTAAAAGTTTGCATTTTTAGCGAAAAAATGCAATTGTCAATCATACAGAGTAAAATTATGTCAATGTGATCAATACTTACATGCAACACTAATGCTACGTGAATCTATAAACAATTATTACTAATGCTGGTCCTTCTGAAATGGAAAAAGAGAAGAAATAATATTTCATCATAAAAATTTTTACCTTACTTGTTCTTTTTATCATGTAAGGAAAACTATTGTCCAAACTATACGATAAACATGATGACTTTTCATTCCGTATTGTCAACTTTCCTTTCATCTGAGGCAACATCCCTTCAGCGCCTGTGTATAGGGTTTTCATATCACAACTCATACTTTATGCCAGAGCTTGCCGTAACTACTCAGTCTTTCTGTATTGCGCTAGACTTCTTACAATTAGCCTTCTGGAACAGGGTTATATTGCTACAAGATTGAAATCATCGCTACAGAAGTTTTATGGTCGTCATCATGAACTCGTAGATCGTTATGGTGTATCCATCTACACCATGAAAACTGACTTGTTCAACATGTCATAGTTTCCCTTTCCTCTTTCGTTTACTCTGGGCTTTATTTTTATGAGCAACTCGACGGTTGTTTCTAGAAAAGCGGAGGAGGCTTACCCTACCGATGCACCTGGTCCATGCTACCAGTTTTCAGTGGTAGTGTGTTTTAGGTGGAAATGTAACTTTTATTGAAAAAAGAAAACTGCAGAAATATTTTTACGGGCCTTGAAGCCCAGCAACTTTTGTCGGCTTTATCATCAAGATGATTTTTTAAAGCTCTTTTTAGTTTTATATATTATGCTTTCCATGATATTGGCTAAAAATGCAAATTGCGCCGTTTTCTTCATCCAACAAGGAATCGTCCCCTAACTTCGACACAATGGACATGTCTGTAAGCCTATCATATGGATCAATTATTAAGCAAACGTTTTTTTTTCTTCTAGATACTTAATAAAAACTTCAAAAGCACGATATTTTCCGCTTTTCAGTGACAAGAGATCTAACGAGGTCTCTCCCTACACACGTTAACTTCAAATAGGGGGTATGCGTGAGATATTCCGCATTTCAACTACCGGTATTTTATGTTGGCGGTGTTGCGTGGCGAAGAAGTTCGTGCTTAACCTATACAAGATTTAAAAATGTTTAACATAAGGACACCTTTTATTGTCTTTGATATGCAACATCTACATTAAACCACTTTGTCAGGTTAAACTGAATTGTTTTTAAAACACTGTAATTTGTTTCATAATTGAAACATGTGAAGTCTCATTGCACATTATAAAGATTGTTTTGTAGATTTTTGTCGCCATTATCATAAGTTAAATGTTATGGTTTTCAAGACTGCAAAATAGTTCATTTTTCGCCTTTCAAGAACAACCATAACAATGATTCCTCCTGAAAATTTGACTTTGTGGTGACTTTTGTGGAGCTCTTAAGGAGGAAGACCTAAGGTACGGGACATAACTCTTACAAATCATTTAAACGTTTGTGTAAAACATTTTACATCTATCTCATCTAAGCATCAAAGTAACTTTGATTTATTTCATTCTATTTCAAATGAAAGCTTGATAGGCTTGACTGAAATTGAATATGACGCAAACATATCACTGATTTCAAGATTTATGTCCTTTACCCTAGGTCTACCTCCTTAAAGACGAAGAAGGATGGTAAGTTTTTTTTTTTTTTTTTTTCAATCTCTCAGTTTTTAGATAAACCAATTGCTTTACTCCTATCTTAGATGTCAATAGACATGACGGCCATATTTATTCGGGAATTAAAATCCAATTTGTGCAGAATACCCTAATAACCCTAAGGAATATTCATGCCAACTTATATTCAAACAGTCAAGTAGCTTCAGTGCTGTTGATGTTTAAGAAGTGTTAACAGAAGACTACGACGACGGATGCCACGCAATGACAATAGCTCACATGGCCATTTGAGTCAAATTAGCCAAAAAAGCGAATATCACAGTATCACCAGAAGTGGACTTAAAAGTTTGCATTTTTAGCGAAAAAATGCAATTGTCAATCATACAGAGTAAAATTATGTCAATGTGATCAATACTTACATGCAACACTAATGCTACGTGAATCTATAAACAATTATTACTAATGCTGGTCCTTCTGAAATGGAAAAAGAGAAGAAATAATATTTCATCATAAAAATTTTTACCTTACTTGTTCTTTTTATCATGTAAGGAAAACTATTGTCCAAACTATACGATAAACATGATGACTTTTCATTCCGTATTGTCAACTTTCCTTTCATCTGAGGCAACATCCCTTCAGCGCCTGTGTATAGGGTTTTCATATCACAACTCATACTTTATGCCAGAGCTTGCCGTAACTACTCAGTCTTTCTGTATTGCGCTAGACTTCTTACAATTAGCCTTCTGGAACAGGGTTATATTGCTACAAGATTGAAATCATCGCTGCAGAAGTTTTATGGTCGTCATCATGAACTCGTAGATCGTTATGGTGTATCCATCTACACCATGAAAACTGACTTGTTCAACATGTCATAGTTTCCCTTTCCTCTTTCGTTTACTCTGGGCTTTATTTTTATGAGCAACTCGACGGTTGTTTCTAGAAAAGCGGAGGAGGCTTACCCTACCGATGCACCTGGTCCATGCTACCAGTTTTCAGTGGTAGTGTGTTTTAGGTGGAAATGTAACTTTTATTGAAAAAAGAAATAAAACACATTAAAATGTAACTTTTTTTGTTATTTAAAAAAATAAAACACATCAACATAACACCTTAAATACCATATTAAGAACAAACGCTCGTATAGTGTTCGTAACAAACTGGCTACACAGTTATTCATTTATTCATTGATAGTATAATAGTTTTAGTTCGAGCCTGAACCTGGCAAGTTTTTATTTATTGCGTGTGTGTGTGTTTGGTTTGATAATGTCATTTCTCAGTTTCAATGATAAATAAGTCGAATTTTGTCACAGGACAGTTCGTATTGTTCTAAATCTCATGCCATAACACTTATTAGTATACCGGTGTTTCCCAAATATACAACCGATTCGTATTTAACGGGACGACCGTATGATTCTCAGGTAGGCGCCTGGTAAATTTTGAAAATAGTTGAAAAATTTGAAAATAAATTTTGGCCTACGCCTCCTAGAAAGTGAATAAATGAATTACATTAAATTTTCTTACCTCAGTCCAGATACATCATACAGTGGAATCTCGTCCCAATGTGGTTGAAATTAAATATTCTGGCCCGCAAAATTTCAAATATAAATATTCTGACCCCCTCAGAATCCAATTGTCGTCCCCTAAATGTCCAATTTAGCAATAACTCGTGAGTACTTTACCGGGAAAGTTGACCATGTCCTTTCTAACCAGTAGAATGAATATAATGTTTGAGTTCATTAAAAAGTAAATGTGTCATACAAAGCCGAATGGTTAAAAAATCATTTAACGCGTTATGAACTATTCGTTTAGTTCGTACTTTAGATAGCTCTACTGATATTACTTCCAGTGGGGTAATACTAATAGTCAAGTGTCAGTCTCTGTAAGAATCATACAATGAGTGAAACATGATATTAAATAACGCACCACTTGTTACAGGCAATATTATCCATATCAGTTATAATCTCATTGAAATGCACAACAAATGAACATTTCGGGGACAGATAACTCATTCGATAACCTGCATTTTGTATAATTTTAATGAAATATTCCAAACAAATCCAGTAATGCAGCGATCAAGTAGTCACTGTAAGCATTTCAAATTGTGCATGCTTCTATGAGTGAAGTTATATTGTCAGATTCGGTGGGTTTTTCGGCATGCATGTTTATTTATTATTATTTTTTTTTTGACATTTTGCTTGATTCTTACAAAGACTTGTACTGAAAGTCTCTGAACAAAATTGGTCAACTTGTCCGATGACCCGATGAACGATAAATGGTCATTCTTAAACTTGACCTGGAATGGTTTTAGAAATAGAAAATTACTTATTTTTCATTTTTCTGTCTTAACTATTGTTAAAAACGGCTATACTTTGAGCTAAAGACAACCAAACTTCCAGTAAACATTTTAGGGAAATGGCAATCTTGTGGTCAAATCTTGTGTCTTCAGCAGAAACGTGATTTAATCAAGCTGAATGAACTGAAATGTAATGTCAGTTGGCTGGTAATCCGACCGACCGAAGTAAGAATTTATGCTTTAGTGATTGTTTCTTAAACGGTACTAGTATTTCTTAGTTGGCATGGTGGCTCTCATTTTTTTTTGTCTCCGCTAAACGCAGTGTGTTCTTTCATGGTTATAGTGGCTCAAGTTTTCGTCTCCCTTATACGAAATGTTGCTTTGATTTCCGCATGTGTTCCACGTCAACAGTTCAATAACAGCATTGTGTGTATATAATACCCCAAAAATGAATATAAGATAATACTACACAGATATGTACGTATTCTTAAAAGAACATTACTACGATCGTCTTATTCTTGTTCTATCTTACCAACACTGGTTCGCCATTATGTGTCCACCAATTTTCTGTAACATGCCAAGTATCACTAATGAACTTTTATGGGGCGACTTATCGCTGTCGTCTCATGAGGTATATTGGTACTATATTTTGTCTTTTGACCCTTGATAAACATCCATTGGCCAGTTTGGGTTCGTGTTATTAGTTATCGAACGGGGTCCGTGTTATTAGTCATCGAACGATACTAGATATTATAATGCCCATTTTTTCTGATAATTTTCTATAAGCCATTCAGTAACAGGGATTGATAACGACCGACCATGAATTGGCACGATCAGAATAGACACACGTCACATTTTGATAATACACTGTTTAAGTTGTTCTCACGATGCATTTATGATCTTCCAAGTCGGAAATTTTAACACCAGAACTATTACAGCCACCATGGAAGTTGGGGGAAGGGGTTAACCCACCATTTTGCTTTGAAATGCATGCATCAAATTAGGAACATTGCGGCTTATTTCATTTTCCGATTGATCCTTGATTTTGCTCGCTGATACTCTTTTATATCTACCTTTCATGCTTATGGATACATGTATGAGTTCGGTATTTTTTTAACCTTTGATAAATTAATTTTTCACTTCAGATAAATTCAAAATTTCTATTTAAACTTTAAATAGTCACTACATTCACACTTTCATACCATATGAAGAATGTAATTTTAATTAATAACAAGACTGCAGATATGGATATGAAGTGGACACGTGACAAAGAAGAACTAAACAATTTTATCGCACGTGCCAACAATCAACATCTTTCAATTAAGTTCACTACTACTAATCACCTCATTCCTCGATACCTCCAGCACCTTATCGGGGGGAGAGCTCTCCACGGACCTATACTCCAAACCAACTGACAAACATCAATATATTATGCCTAAGAGCTGTCATCCATCTCACCTGACTAAGAGTATACCATTTAGTCAAGCTCTTAGGCTAAGGCGCATTGGTTCAAATGACGAATCCTTAGAAAACGTCTAGGTCAACTGAAGAACAATTTAAGAAGAAGGGGATATAGATACAAGACCATCAAAGAAGGGTTCCAAAAATTCACAATATCCCAAGAAGTAGTCTGTTACAGTACAGGGCAAAGAAAAAATGTAAAAGATCCCCTTTTGTTTTAACGTACCACCCCTGCCTTAAAAACAGCCACAATACCATTCATGAGTACTGGGCCTCTGTCGAGAGAAACTCAACATTATCCAAAGTCTTTCCCGAATGCTTTCAGACAGCCAGACAGTTTGCGTAGTCTGCTTGTGAGGGCTGAAATATCTAAGCCCAACTTGACTGCAGGCGAGAGTCGCTCCTGTGGTGACAAAAGGTGCAAATGTTGCAACCAAATGCACCACTCGTCATCATTCACCAGCACAGTCACGGGGAAACGCTACAAAATATTTTGTAACGTGCACTACAAGAGTGCCAATATAATATATTTGCTCCACTGTCCCATCTGTGGCCTTCAATGTGTTGGTGAATCTAAACAGCGAAAGCTATGTTTTTATATAACCTGGTCTTAAAATACTTACATATCTAGGTAAGAAAGTCCACGTGAAAGGGATGCTTTGCTAGGAAGGTAATGGGACATGATACAGTATTAACTTCTTAAGCCTCTGTGCAAGGAATGCCATGTCATAAGATAGGGAGGTATTTTGCCAGAAAACAAAATAGTACTTTATATAATCGCATTTCATTGTAAGAAAGGCCATATGATAAGATAGAGAATTTTTTACAAGAAAATAAAATGGTACTTAGTACATCCTTAAGCCTTTATGTAACAAATACCATGAGATAAGATAGGAGGAGTATGCCGAAAAACAAATGGTTGCTTAAGTGTCAATATTTTAGACCGAATAGAAGGGCTATATTTAGAGATTTTATCTTTATTTGTAAGCTCCATCTGCCTGAAGTCGTGCCACCTCCTTATCTTTACATCAGGAAGGGACAGCGTTATCTTTGGCGAGAGGATTAAGCATTCGTAATGACCCCTACAAAGAAATGGGTCAGATCTAGATAATAGTCTTTCCGGTTACCACCATTAAGTTCGAAAGGTGAAGTTTCTACGGAAGCCCGCTAGTGTTAGTGTGTCGTTTTATTGTCTTTTTCTGTAATTTTCAGGAGTTGGAACCTCCGCTTCTGTTTGAAAATGTGAATTTTGTGTAAAATTTTAATGAAAATTAGAAAATAATTGAAAAAACTCCTTCTTTCCTGAACCCCCTTTTTCCAAAATCCGTGCCTTAATAGTTGTTATAGCAACTTGACTTATTCGTAATAAAACAGTGATAATTGGTTATAATAACAACATACAAACTTGTTATCACAACAACGTAGAAAATGATACTTAGTTGAATATAAACATATTGAAGGAACTACTGGCATTAAAGCCTCCGTGTGAAAAAGACCAAAAGATACAGAGGTTTTTGCCCACAAAAAAAGGGACCTAGTACAATATAAACATACTGAAATTGAAAATCTTAAAATTGTAACATAGATCCGTGACGAGATAAAATAGGCTATTTTTTTTTCGGACAAATGATAGCTTATGTGTAAAATTATTATGGTCCGGATTTATTGAATATTTTAAAGATATAAGTATATATGTGTTAGCTCCATCTTGCTGAGACTTTTAAATATTGTATTACTTCTCGTTAAAATGAATTCAAAAATACCATTGATATAAATATTGCAATTTTCGGTTTACTATATAAGTATTTCAAAAAGTAACCTCTCATCAGCAGCATTAGAACCGAATACTTAGGAAGTCCAAGATGAAAAAAGAAGTAGTCAAAACAAAAACAAAAATGTCGAAATGGCAAGCTAAGTCGTTATGACGACATAATGTCTGATAAAATGATTATAATTTTCAAAGGATATGTAGTAACCATTTTACACTTCCATGAATATTTTGATATGTTAGTAAACTCACAATATATATCAGTGACGAAAAATACAAACGTATTCATTATGATTGGCCACTGGGAACCAAAATTCTAGCGGAAATCAGAAGAATTCAATTCAGGGACAAAGACCAGACATGGAAAACAGACACACACAACAAAGAACATAAAGCAATTATATAATACATACAAAGTAACAAAAATAAATGAGCAAAAATAAAATGGTTTGATAAAGAAAAAAACGCACCACTCCATATCCTTCGCTAGCGGTGATCATTTTTCCAGACATCCGCTTAATGAATTTGTTTGTTAAAATTGCAGTTTTTCTCAAATTGTCGCAAAAGTAACACAAATAGTTGTTCACGATCCTTAACATCCCCCGATTACGTTCTGTTGCAATATTTATCTGTTTACGATCTTTTCTCTTGCTTACAATTTATAAAACTGGTATTTTTTGTATTTAACAGTTTTAATGATACTCAGTAGTTTTTCTATGAATATCCTGTTGAAGAATTTGCACATTTTGTCTTTGAATTTAAATTGTTGGAAGATACACATGTATCCCTGTTACCTCTCAGGGATATACTTGCTTATTTATGAATATTTTGATTGTCATCGTCCGATATATTGAACACATGTCTGTAATTACTAGGGATTTGACTTTTCTAGCATTGGGATTAACTTGTCCAGTTCTTTTGCTTTGATTTAGAAAATACAACCTAGGAAAACCTAATCATTGCTTCTAAACCGGTGCTTATATTCGCAAATACTGTGAACAGACGATTATCAAATTCATGAAAATGAACACTTCTAACAGTAAAATGAATCATAAGGAAAATTTGTGTCTGCTGTTTCGGTAAAATTACTTTTATTACATGTATCTTCTTTGTAAAAACAACACATCAACATTGTTAATTCATAATTGGAAAAAAAAAAAACATTCGAGAAATTAACAAATTTTGCACCTAAGCCGAGAAAGTATATTCTTCACGTATGGTGCGATAGTCTAAACGTTGGTATGACTCTGATTTCAGAACGCTAAGAAATCACGAATCTTGAAATGAGAATAGCTTCCACAGGGCATACAGAAGTTATAATAAAACCTGTAATTAGAAAGCCAAACTTTACAACATGATAAAGCACATAGATAATCTTAGAAATGAAAATCCAAAAAGATTACTGGAAACTCGTCAACTTGCTTAAGCCGTCCTGCAGACCATATATTTGTACTTCAAACTGCTGTAGATAAGTACACACGTAAAAAGAAAGGAAAATGTATATATGCTTCGTAGATTTCAAAAATGCTTTTGACTTGGAGCAGTCTACTAGTATATTAAATTATTACACTCGGACTCTGCTAAAAACTGGGAGCATGGACCAGGTGCACCGATATGGTAAGCGTCCTTTACTTTTCTAGAAACACCCGATGGGTTACTCATAAAAGGTCAAGTCTTGGGTGAAGAAAGAGGAAAGGAAAACTATGACACGTTGAAAAAATCAGTTTGTTTTTATGGTACAGACAGATGCACCGTAACGATCTACGAGTTCATGATGACGACCAAGAACTTCTGTAGTGATGACGTCAATCTCGTAGCAACATAACCCTGTTCCAGAAGCTTAATAGTAAGAAACTCCGTACGCAGGTACTGAAGGAATGTCGCCACAGATTAAAGAAAAGTCATCACGTTTGTAGTATAGTTTGGCCAATAGTTTTCCTTTTCTTTTGGGTAGATGCGATGTATCAAATCCCCGAAACTAGTATCGGTTAAAGATAATACGTCATCTAAATAGCGGAAACTGAGATTAAAGGATCTATCTAAACGATATTCTTTCTTTCGGATCAGATCAGCTATAAAGTCAGCCTCATAAGAGTTAAGGAATAGGTCAGCAAGTAGAGGGGCGCAATTTGTTCCCATTGAATTGTCGACTGAAATATGATCAAAATTGCCAATATACGGGATTTAGCCGTCTAATACGGCTTTTATCCGTCCAATACGTCATATTGGCCTGGGTAAAATCCGTATTGAACTATATGTAATTAGTCAATAAAGGTATAATGGCGTAATGTTTTCCATATTGGCTGAACTGGTCCTCCATTAGCCATATTGGGCTACGCCGCAGTCCAATCTGACCACCCTCGGACCAATTACTAAGCCATATGGAAAACCGTACGCGATAATAATGTGTTATTAACCAACTACCAAAAATACGTTAAAATATGTCAAAAACTGACCAATTGATATGAATTCAAACCAGGCATCTATCTAAATATGAACAAGAGGGCCAATATGGATCAAACCAGGGCCAATACGGCATCATAACTTCCGGTCGTTTGACATCGCCATTTTGAGTTAGAATTGGATTTCATGAACTTTGATCACCAGGACTAAAACTGCAGAAACACAAAAAAAAAATCTTTCGTTTTATACAAAAAGGATTTAGGAGACTGATTAATGCAAATAAACCTACATTTTCTTGGTAAAACACGAAAACAACTGTCCTACATATCATCTAGTTGAGTTGGTTAATAAAATTGTAAATAAATATGTAATTTCATATTGGCCCTGTTATAGGTTTTGGTCAATCATATTGGCCTCGACAGTCGTATCGGCCCTCAGCAACTATGTCAACGTCGATATAATACTAATGAGTAAAGTAAATGTATTTAGATTAAAAGAGTAATCAAGGCAACCAAGGTTATAGCGGTAATCAAAAGAATGTAATCCAGGGACAAAAACTATGATACGTTAAACAAATCAGTTGTCATGGCGCAGATGGATACACCGTAGCGATCCACGAGTTCATGATGACGACCATAAAACTTCTGTAGTGATGAGTTCAATCTTGTAGCAACATAACCCTGTTCCAGAAGCCTATTTGTTGTGTATGCCTGTTTTCCATGTCTACACCTCACGACAATGACCTTGACATTATGAATCTTAATTTATAGATATTGTTATTGAAAGTAAATAAAGAAGGGAGATCACTATCTATGTAGTCCAAGGTGTATTTAAGTACTTCTTTGTCTAAGAATTAGGCAACAATATGTATAAGGTTTGGCACATGACGAAAACAACGCAGTAATGTTAAAGAACAAGTCAGAGTACCCATGTAATCAATACTTTGAAATCTAACAATATTACAATAATGAATGGAGCTATGCTTAACAACAACTATTAAATTCTATGGATATGTCACAACCTCTATTTCTAAGGGGTTGATAGAAGTAAACTCTAATTTCTAGGGTTCTATGCTTTATTGCCAATAAATGTTAATGCCCTCACATATTCGTGCAAGAGGCACATTTGTAAATGGTCACAGGAATAGTAAGTCCCCAGTACTACTGTATTGTACCTTAGTAATAGTTAAGTTGAAATCAGATGCGTATATAAGTTGAGTTGATAAAAATATAGGTTGCTACATTCGGATGAACATAAAAACCAACATATCCGTTTAGATACTTAGGTAAGAGTGTTCAAATGAAAAAGGAATTAACCCGTGACAATTACCAACCAATAGATGACGAGAAAAGAAGTGCGTAGTAATCAAGCATGAAAAAGAATATAGAAGATTACGACTAAATTGCAATACAATCACCAGTTTCCGAAAGCTCGTCTGTCAATCGGTCCAAGTCAAATAGTAAAACATAATACACATTCATACAAGTCAAACATTTTATTATACAATACATAAAATATTCATATAAAACAACATTGCAGACTATTACAGATATATGGTGTAACTGAACTCACGGTAAAATTTGATTTTTGAAATGAATATTTTGACTAAATCAAGTGTAAGTCATTGTAAGAATTGGGGGAAATGGGAACAAAATCAGAAGCGCTCACCTCAAAACCCCATCGAACTGACAATATGATTTCACTCAAGGAAAATTGAACGAAAGAAGATCAATATCTGCTTGTGGTCAAAGATGAATAGAAATTGGTTTTCCCACATGCTGAAAGCCACCGTAAATGCGAATAAGCTAAACGTGTTTTAAAATATTTCAACTCTTTTATTCATATAAAAAAGATTTAACCTACCGGAAATCAAGCGATAAAAATTCCATTTTTTTGTTAAATACCTAGAAAACATTTGTAATGAAGATTGTTTCAAAGTGACCAGCTATTTTGAATAAGGTCACTACTTTTTAAGGAATACAATAAATTTTGACAAAACAAACTTAAAGTTGGCAAT
The DNA here is from genome assembly GCA_037379345.1 of Perna viridis. Lineage (NCBI taxonomy): Eukaryota > Metazoa > Mollusca > Bivalvia > Mytilida > Mytilidae > Perna > Perna viridis. The sequence continues at coordinate 56,614,822 of CM074512.1, forward strand.
GACAATTCGTTGGTTAATTTCATATTTTCGTTTCGGAAATTAAAATCCGAAATTTTATTAACCGGATGTACCCATTCAACATACTGAAAACCAAATGTAAAGTTTATCTAAACTGCTTTTACAAAAGATTCCCAGGATTGCTGGATTTTCTCATCAGGTACGTAACTTGTTTTTCTTTATTTTAATCACATTCTCCCGTGTTAGAATAGAGGAACTGTATAAAAATGTTTTAAATGGTAAATATTTTGCTATAATTCTGCCGATTTCAAAGAATGTCGGAACGAGCGATTTGCAATATAGCGCTCAGAAGTAAGAGGTTGGAGTATGGAGGAACGAACTTCCAACCGATTACATTGTAAGAATAGGGGAGGGTATCTTCCTACCCCCAGGAGATAGGCTCAGGTAAGGAGAAGCAAACATTGAATCTAGTGTGGCCCTGAGGAGGCATGCATAGAAATTTTGTTTCCAGAATTGTGTTAATATCGCAAGATAATTTGACTGACTTCGATCCTCCGTACGAACGTGCTACCTGTGTATCATTTTTAGGGAAAAAATGCATCCGTATGTAAAGTCTTAATTTCAAATCTTTCATTATTAAGTGTCAGTCTCTGTAAGAATTTTCCAGTGAGTGAAACTTGGAATGAAAATCCCACTATGCTGAAAATTTAATTTAACTATTTGTCCTATCAGAATAAAGGGAAACGGACAATATATCAACTAAGTCATTAAAATGAACATTTCAAGGGCAGATAACTCTTGTCAAAAATCTCATTTTTCAACATTCTATTGAAAATTTTCTGACCAAATTCAATGATACAGAGATCAAATAATAGTCTTTTTTCAAACAGAGAAAGCATCCTTGAGTGAAATAATATTGTCAGATCGGTGGGGTTTTGAGATGCAAGTTTCTGAATTTTCACATTTTACCTGATTCTTACAAATACTTACACTTAACTACAGCTAAACTTAATAAGTTTAAAAGTTTATCTAGAACATTTGAAGTAAGGTATTAAAGAGAAAATTACATGTCTACCGCAAGATCAGAAATTCAAAGTTCATTGAGTGTGTGTGCATGTGGTATGCACCCAATCCTTAACCTTGAATAGTACATGTTCAAGAAAAAGCCATTTCTACCCATAATGATATAGAATGGATATGGTGAATATTTCAACCGGGGTGAAAAAAAAAGTATATCTGTTTCCAATTTAATCTTTATCAATGTTGTCCTTATTCAGTTCCACCAAGTTTAATCTAATCAGAGAGTCCGCAATTGAGCTGAGTAATGAAAACATTTATTGACTAACGTTCGATTATTAGCAGAAATATGATCAAAATTGCCAATATACGGGATTTCACCGTCTATCACGGCTTTTATCCGTCCAATACGTCATATTGTCCTGGGTAAAATCCGTATTGAACTACATGTAATTAGTCAACAAAGGTATAATTGCGCAAGGTTTTCCATATTGGCTGAACTGGGCATCGATTAGCCACAATGGGCTTTGGCTACGCCTCAGTCCAATTTGACTACCCTCGAACTAATTACTAAGCCAATATGGAAAACCTTACGCAATAATAATGTATTCACCAACTACCCAAAATACGTTAAAATATGTCAAAAACTGACCAATTGATATGAATTCAAACCGGGCATCTATACGAGGCCAATATGGATCAGACCAGGGCCAATACGGCATCATAACTTCCGGTCGTTTGACATCGCCATTTTGAGTTAGAATTGGATTTCATGAACTTTGATCACCAGGACTAAAACTGCAGAAACACAAAAAAAAATCTTTCATTTTATACAAAAAGGATTTATAAGACTGATTAATGCAAATAAACCTACATTTTCTTGGTAAAACACGAAAACAACTGTCCTACATATCATCTAGTTGAGTTGGTTAATAAAATTGTAAATTTTATAGGTTTTGGTCAATCATATTGGCCTCGACAGTCGTATTGGCCCTCGGCGATTATGTCAACGTCGATATAATACTAATGAGTAAAGTAAATGTATTTAGATTAAAAGAGTTATCAAGGGAACCAAGGTTATAGCGGTAATCAAAAGAATGTAATCCATGGACAAAAACTATGACACGTTAAACAAATCAGTTGTCATGACGCAGATGGATACACCGTAGCGATCCACGAGTTCATCATGACGACCATAACACTTCTGTAGTGATGAGTTCAATCTTGTAGCAACATAACCCTGTTCTAGAAGCCTATTTGTTGTGTATGCCTGTTTTCCATGTCTACACCTCACGACAATGACCTTGACGTTATGAATCTTAATTTATAGATATTGGCACAGTAAAAGTCTCTGATTTTTTTATAACATAAACAATAACTAAAGTTATTTTTAATGCAAACGTTGATTGCCCAAAAAAAATGCTGTATGTCTGGACTCCTTAAGTTCTAAGGTTGTGTCTATTTAGCATGTTCTTCTATTTCCATTTTTAATAAGAATCATACATATATGAAAATAAAACAAAGCTATGGAAATTTTATTTGTTTCAGTTGACTGATTAATGCAAATATACCTGCATTTTCTTGGTAAAACACGAAAACAACTGTTCTACAAATCATCTAGTTGAGTTGGTTAATAAAATTGTCAATAAATATGTAATTCCATATTGGCCCTGTTATAGGTTTCGGTCAATCATATTGGCCTCGACAGTCGTATTGGCCCTCGGCGATTATGTCAACGTCGATATAATACTAATGAGTAAAGTAAATGTATTTAGATTAAAAGAGTTATCAAGGGAACCAAGGTTATAGCGGTAATCAAAAGAATGTAATCCATGGACAAAAACTATGACACGTTAAACAAATCAGTTGTCATGACGCAGATGGATACACCGTAGCGATCCACGAGTTCATCATGACGACCATAACACTTCTGTAGTGATGAGTTCAATCTTGTAGCAACATAACCCTGTTCCAGAAGCCTATTTGTTGTGTATGCCTGTTTTCCATGTCTACACCTCACGACAATGACCTTGACGTTATGAATCTTAATTTATAGATATTGGCACAGTAAAAGTCTCTGATTTTTTTATAACATAAACAATAACTAAAGTTATTTTTAATGCAAACGTTGATTGCCCCCCAAAAAAATGCTGTATGTCTGGACTCCTTAAGTTCTAAGGTTGTGTCTATTTAGCCTGTTCTTCTATTTCCATTTTTAATAAGAATCATACATATATGAAAATAAAACAAAGCTATGGAAATTTTATTTGTTTCAGTTGACTGATTAATGCAAATATACCTGCATTTTCTTGGTAAAACACGAAAACAACTGTTCTACAAATCATCTAGTTGAGTTGGTTAATAAAATTGTCAATAAATATGTAATTCCATATTGGCCCTGTTATAGGTTTCGGTCAATCATATTGGCCTCGACAGTCGTATTGGCCCTCGACGATGCCTCGGGACCAACACGACCGCCTCGACCAATATGACAGACATCAAACCTATAAAAGGGCCAATATGAAAATACATATTTATTAACATATAATATAACTTATTTTTGTAGCTTATTTCATTTCGTATATTTCACTAAGATTACTTACCGTTTTGGCTGGGTCCTCTTGAATCTAAGACTTTCGAATAAAAAGATTGACAACAAGAGTTTACCCATGCACGTAAAGAAAACTGTAATAGACTGAGATGAGGCAGGGGAAATATCTATATATGATCCAACCACAACTAGCTATTTATATTAAGTTATTAAAATAACCCAAATGAACATTGTCATGTTGAGTTGCGAAGGTCTTCAATGATCAAATTTTTATAATCTTTTGTGTCCAGAACAGGAGGAGCAGATGGTCCAAAACGCCGAGGACACCAGGGGAAGATGCATTACATTACAAATAGGAACTACTAAAAGATTAAAATTATGATTTCGTTGAATGACCACCTCTGTGTAATTTCTAGTTAGGGATTAGGGGCACCAAGACCAGGAATGCCATCCTTGTGTCTTATGAAGAATTAGTTAGCTATCAGGTAACCAGTCTACAAAGGGCACCAAGGGACGATGCTCTATGACAACGCCCACCAAAATGAAGAGATAATTTGGCTATTAAACGATGAAAATCTTGATATATTGACAAATATTTGCAACCTCATAAAACAAAGCAAGATATAATCAAGCTGTAAAATATATAATATTGAGTTATTTTACAGTTTGATTATATCTTGCTTTGTTGTATGAGGTGGCATATGTAAGTCAATATATCAAGATTTCCATCGCTTAGTAACCAAATTATCATTTCATTAGGATCTAACAAGTTGAAATTTGGACATATAAGATTAATAGACGTGTACATATTTTTTTTTTGTGTGTCCTCAAGTTATATGGCAGCAAAATTAACCAAAACCACGTTATCTATGGCCTATGCCAATAAGCCAATATGACGTATCTGACTACATGTAGTCAGTCAATAAAGGTATAATTGCGTAATGTTTTCCATATTGGCTTATATGATGGTCCTCGGCTAGCCATATAGCCAATATGGAAAACCATAAATAATAATTGAATCCCGCGGAGGGAACGACCAAAAATTTGCATCGCAAATTTGACAGTTCTAACATCGTTGGGAATGTTTCAAACCCTTCTATAAGTTTACGTTATCTTCCCTGTATCAATTTGATCCGATGGAGCAGTGTAACGAATAGTCATCACATTCTGAGACGTTTGAATAATATTGATTTGTTGTGACATGCATCATTAATTTGATCCTCTATCCTACGTAATAACACCTAGATGATCTGTCCCGTACTACCATACATCGTGTACCAAGTTAGAGTCCAAGATTAATCCTACGAGGTGGAATGACCCGGCCAGCGAAAGCTATATTTTTATATAGCCTAGCTGGTCGTGTGGTCTAGGGCGCTGGACTTTGAGCAGGCGGTTTTGCCATAGATGTCACAGCGGTACGAGTTCGAGTCCCGCGGAGGGAACGACCAAAAATCTAAAAATTTGCATTGCAAATTTGACCGGTCTAACATCGCTGGGAATTTTTCAGACCCTTCTATATATACAAACGTCTCAGAATGAGGCGACTCTATTCGCTACACTGCTCCATCGGATCAAATTGATACAGGGAAGATAACATATACTTATAGACGGGTCTGAAAAATTCCCGACGATGTTAGAACTCAAATTTGCGATGCAAATTTTTGGTCGTTCCCTCCGCGGGATTCGAATAGATGTCACAGCGGTACGAGTTCGAGTCCCGCGGAGGAAACGACCAAAAATTTGCATCGCAAATCTGAGTTCTAACATCGTTGGGAATTTTTATACGGACCTTCTAATTTGACCGGCGTAAAAGCAATTATGAGGAAACAGATATGATGAAACGCAACAAATGTACCATCGTATTAACTTCATAAAAAATATAAATACTTAGAGATCACCAAAATGTCTTCAATATAATAAGTGTAAACACAACTATAAGCAAGCTCTGAAAGACCCCGACAAAAGTAATAAAATCCAATCCACGGTAACAGAACGATGACACTTCTTCAAATAAACTAAAAAGTCGAATAACGACACGAAGACACACACATTAATGACCAACATCTCTTGACTGTGGGAATGCGTGTTTGCGGTGAGCTTAAATTAATTTTATAAGACCATAACCATTCCACTTTAATGTAAAGACAAAAATGAAGCGAAACAACAAATGAACACCTATAAAATTCACCCAGTAATATATCCAATTCTCATTCATGGTATACCTCAACACATCATAAAGACATCATAACATGACGACTGACCTTATGAAAAACTTGCGAAATTATAAGCTGCCCTTGAATTATATATTTAATAAATGAATTTGAAATGAACAAAAAATAAGAACAGTGTCTGAAAAAAGTATAGTATATGCGTCTTATCAACTTACAGCGTAAAAGTGAAGGTTGCGCTAGCTTGTAGGCTCTGTTATTCCAGATGCCAAAAAAAAATCTGCGTAGTTGCTTCCGGTGTACTGTACCAATTCGCATAAAGGCGTGGGCTTAACACTGAGTGTGGCAGAGATGTAAAGCTTTGAAATAGCGAATATACCAACTATGCAGAAGATTGTAATTGGACACAGAGAATATTTTCCATAGTTAAATTTCAACTCAGAGTAAAAAAATGCTTGGGCTATACATTGACTTCGATAGAGCATTATTTCATATAATTTTATTGAATTATAAAATCAAGAGAATTGTTCAATCTCCTTACGTTCTTATGTCAGTGGCGGATCTAGGGGAGGGGAATCCGGGGAATGGACCATCCCCCAACTTCATACAAATCTGGACAAAAAATGAGCAAATAGTAGCCTGGAAACCCCCTTTACCTGGACCCCGTATCAAAATCTCTGGATCCGCCCTTGCACATAAAAATTAGCTGCAGTATTCTGCATTAGAACGATGAGATTACACAACAATACTTAAATCATCGGATATCTCTGCTTTTTAAAGTGACTATCATGTCCTTGTCAGGATGAACTACGGCATGGACCCAATCAACTACGAACTTTAACGTCGCAGTATCTTTATTCTTGGAAAATGTAAACGTACGTAGTAATATTGCGATAGCTAGCCGTAGCTCCAGGCAAGCTATGTGTTGGCCTATACACACACGAGTTCCTGCCCCGAATGGAATGTACAGATTGGATGTGAACGATTCCTCTCCTAAGAATCTAAAAGGTTTGAACACTTTCGATTCTTCCCAGTTGTGCGATGACCGGTGAATTCCCCAAGTGAAAACGACGATGTCAGTCTGTAAAAAATAAGATAATTAGATATCAACGAAGTAGTTTTTCTCCCTTATTCTTTCGTTTTAAGTTAATATTGTAAAATGTTTGAGAAAATTATATTAGAAAGGTTTAATTTTAGGTTTTTCATTTTATTAGGACGCTTAAATATAAAATAGGTTACAGACCACCAATTCAACCAATGAGCATTCGGAACGTACGCAAAAATAGTCCTACGCAGAAATTACCCCTGTTCCTCATAGTGCTGTGAAAAAAGTTCTCATCTTATTTAAAAAATTTAAACAGTTTCTGAAAGGAAAAACATTTCTGTACATTTTATATGTGCATTTTGCTTCTTGTGATGTGAAGCCTAATCTCCATAATGATTTTTAAATATACCCCTATCTTGTGAAAACACTGGGATTTCCCATGCTATTTATAGACCCTTCACTTCCGGTGACCAGTACTGCACTGCAAGTCTGCTAACCCCACATGCCATTCTGAGGATTGTGAGCTGACATATGTAGAATCATGCTGATATATAGTCCTCTGCAGGTTAAAGTTAAGGTAAAGTCCAGAGAAGCCATTGAATATTGTGAAATTAGCATAGAAGCCTATGGAAAGTGGAATTAGTGGTTTTTAGCCAATAGTGATCAGTCTGCCTGTCCGTAACAATTCGAGTCCATGCTAAAACTTTTGTTCTCTTTTGATGTAGGCTTTAAATATTTGGCACGATGGTAGATTAGTTCAAGGCGATGTGTAGCGTATTTATGATTTGTGGATGACAAATTCGTGCCCGGACTGTAACTATTTTGTCTTTTGGTGTATTCTTTTGATATTTGATATGAATGTAAATCAGCTCGGGACAATGTCTCGCATACCATGGACCATGACCTTTGACCTTGAGCTTTATTTTTTGCATATCTGATCCATGTCTGGGCTGTTATGAGTTTTGTGTAATAAATTGAAAGTGTTGTACATGGCTGATGTACTGGATTTTTACCACAGCGGACCCAATGGGATCCATCTAAATGATATCTAGTTTTACAAAAATTTTTACCAGTATATCTGATGAAACATTTGAGGAGCATATCATACTTTGTTGAATTACTTCCATGATGAAAGGAACAATTTGTCAGATAAACCGCCACACAGTGACTTAAAGGGTCACACAATACCCAAGGGAAACAACTCTGTAAAAGTCAGCAAATTTTGTGACATTCTCAGTGATATTAACTGAAAGCATCTTATCGATCAAACGTTTTGTCACTGTAAATTTCATGAAATATATATTTTGCTTCTTTTATCAAAATGACCACTGAATAAAATTTCAAGAAATTTAAACGTAGAGAAAATGTAATGGACCAAAAACATGTATTTCTTACTTGTTGATCTAACTGTATGCTGCCTAGGTTGACCGGAACAGTGGTTTGTCTACTTATAAATGGAGCAATGGGATAAAGTCTTAAAACTTCCTTCATCATACTATCAATTTTGGGTAGTGGTGTTGTTGGGTCTGCCATTAACTCATCCCATCTTTCTGTCACTTCATCCCATAATTCCTCCTGGAGAAAATATCACAATTTTTATATATCCGCTTAAAAGCGAGCGGCACATGCATATATATATATATATATATATATTCCTGTATCAATTTGATCCGATGGAGCAGTGTAGCGAATAGAGTCGTCACATTCTGAGACGTTGTATAATATTGATTTGTTGTGACATGCATCATTAATTTGATCCTCTATCCTACATAATAACACCTAGATGAACTGTCCCGTACTACCATACATTGTGTACTAAGTTACAGCCCTAGATTAATCCTACGAGGGGGAATGACCCGGCCAGCGAAAGCTATATTCTTATATAGCCAAGCTGGCCGAGTGGTCTAGGGCGATGGACTCAGTGCAGGCGGTGTTGCCATAGATGTCACAGGAGTTCGAGTCCCGCGGAGGGAATGACCAAAAATGTGCTTCCTAAATTTGACAGTTCTAACATCGTTGGGAATTTTTCAGACCCTTCTATATATATATATATATATATATATATATTGTATTAATTAATCAGGCAATAAAAACAAATTTTAAAAATGAATTTATTTCAAAGGTTTTTTTTTTTAACCAATCACTATTCAATACGATTTCTAATATAAATTATCGATCAAATTCTTTTTGGAGTTTGATCGACAATCGTTCGACTGGTAGAGCTAATCAATCGATTTACATTCAATTAAAGTTGATTAGTTATGTCTGGACATACTAGAAAAGCATAACCTGTGTAATGGGAATAATCAGGTTGCAACTATTTTTGAGTAATTTTTCAGGTCATACTTCCCACAATTTTAAAATACATGGAGGCAATTAAACTCTGAAACAGTCTTGAGAAATTCATGCTTGTAATATTAGACTGGTAGTAAATCAGGCTAACCTACAAGTGTCCCCTGTTTTACAGAAGGCTAACCTATGAGGTATGATGTACTTGGGTGTGTAAAGAGAGTCTTACCGCGACGTCAGGAAAATCGGTAAGCAATGAGAATACCACAGGTATGGATGAAGCTGTCGTTTCTGTTCCCGCCATCAGAAATAACTTCATATTGTCTTTTGCCTGAAACAAGCAAATATCACGTTTCATTTTCAATCGATTTAGAAGCATATTCAGATAAAACATATTTCTAACATATTAAGTACTAATTGAAAGTTGGAATTATGGTTCTGTGCTATCGCTTTTCAGATTGGTACAGGTAGTAGTATATTGTTCATTCACAGATAGATCGAAACTGTTTTATCAGTTGAGTAAATATTTGCCTAGTACTCAAATACTTTGAGTCAGATATTTAATGTGCTGCCTCACTAAAGCATCAACCTCTGGAATTGTGTTTTGACTCCAAACCAATACATCTTTCCTGTTTATTCTGAATAATACCCCCTTGGCTAAAGAGCAGCTTGTGTATGTCTTGACCATGGTCAAACTTACAATCTTTTACAAAGTACAAGCCGAGGCGGTTGTCGCAGTCGAGCTATATTGTAATGACCCTTGTTACCGTAAACGATTTATAGAAAAACTTTTTGAATATTTATATGTAATCATCTAAAAAAATTTAAAAAAAAAAAACAATACTTGCTTCATCAAAGCCACAAGCTTCGTGTAACTGTACTACTAGTCGTTTCTGGATAGCCGTGTCATCCATTTCCAATGCATCACGTAGAATCTTTGAGGTAAGGCGATCCATGTTTTCAGTAGCCTGTTTGAATTCTTCACTGTCGGGCAATATCTCCCCATGGGAATAACATTTAAGGAGAATGGTTTTCATGCTATCCAGCAATTTTTCTTGTTTCCCTTCTAAGGCATCCAGGTCCAATTGTAGCAGCACGTGCCCAATAATGTCAAGTGCTAGACGAAGAGTCCACTCTGTTATGTTAACAGAGTGTAATGAGTCTTTTTTTATTTTATTACACATTTTTTTAACGTCGTCCACAATCAGGGAAGCTCTTCCTTCAATTGAAGTCTTCCTGAATATTGAAGCTATGGCTCTCCTTGTTTCAGGACTTTTCTGGGGGGAGCCGAGAAATGTGTCTTTCAACGGAGATTCCTCGAGGTATTGCTCTCCGCCCTTCTCTAGCTTATTTATTGCAGTCTTGGCTAGTTTTGGGTCGAAAATATATAATTTACCATCAAATTGGAAAAGGCCATTTTTAAAATAAAACTCTGTGAGGAATTCTAGTTTCATAAGCTTGTCGTCTCCAAAAGCAATATTTAACAGGAACTTGACCAACCAGGATGGCTTGGGAATAGTCCCTCTTCCTAAAGAACTCTACAAAAAGTTATTTAATTTGCAGTGGCGGGTCCAGGTAAGGGCGTAATGGGCGTACGCCCCCCCCCCTTTAAAAAAAAAAAAAAAAAAAACTATCGTTATAATCTGCTAGTATTGTATTGAATGATGGCAATTTATCATATTCATTAATTAAACACATACTCTGATTTCTTTTTATACTGATTCCCCAATTTGATGGGTCATCATCAACCGTAAAATTTCGTTTCTCGGAGTCCGGCGTGTTCGACTCTGCGATTAGTATCCATTGTTGTTGATGTGATAAAAGAATTCGCAAAGATATCGATGTCAAAAACAAAACGTCAAAAGACCTTAAAATCGTATCAAGGTGTCTTGGACACCTTTTTTAAACAACCAAAACGGTAAGTAAATCAGTATAATACATGAATTTTGGTTGTTTTGTGTGACACTAACTCGGCATAAAAAATGTCACACCCTGACACTTTAACTATAAAATATACATGCTCCAAGTCAGGAACCGTTACATTAGTGCAATTCTCTATTATTTTATGTTTTTAAGCCAAAAAAGGTCCAAAAATGTTTTATGGTGAAATATTTTATTCTACGCCCCCCCTTTCAAATATCCTGGACACGCCCCTGATTTGATTGGTTAGTTCGTTGAACTAAATGGTATTGTAACGCCTTTTATATTAACGTGGATAGGACGGCAGTCCGCGATCCAATTCCAAACAAAATTAAAGTTTACGATTCTTGAAACGTGGAACAAGTTGACTCCCGTACACATAATTGCTTCTAAACCTAAAAATGTACATGCAGCACATTATTCTCACCCTAAAAAGTAAAGTTTTGGCAGGAAAATCACTCACCACGGCAAAGGCAACTTCACATGATATCGTAATCCCAAATGTTAGATTCAGCATGTTATTTTTACCAAAGGAACCAAACTCCACCTAGATCGGACCACTTTAAATTTTGGCGGGAAATTTGGTTGCCATGGTAAGGCAACTTTCGAATCTTATTGTTATGGCAAAATTTAAACTCAGCATGTCATTTTCACCCTAAATATTATACCAAATTTCAATCAAATCGGAGCATTTTGAAATTTTGGCGGGAAAATCGTTTGCCATGGCAACAGGCAACATATCGTTTCCTTTTTTTTTTTTTTTGCATATCTTGTATGGCATATCCAGCTGAACTACTGTACCAAACTTCAAGTTCCTATGCACTTAAGTTTCTGAGATATTGCAATGTCCTATATTTTGACCTTTATTTATTTTTAAGTTGTTATAATGACTTAGTATTTCGTTATAATGACTTCCTTATCTTGTTATAACGAGTAGGTTATCTCGTTATAACGACTTAAACATTAAAAAAAAAACACCTGGTACTAATGGGCTTCCGTACATAACCAACTTTCGGGAAAGTTTACCTTTATCCCCGTTTCGTGGTTTATGAAGCGTAACCTATTCAAAAATTAAATACATTCCTTCAAAATTTAACAATAAATAAAATCATTTTCGTGCCTATACAATTCGTGTAGTACAAAAATTTTCAGAGATATTGGATACAAAAATACCATTCACAGGGGCGGATCCAGGATTTGAGGTTAGGAGGGCGTTAATTGAATTAAATGGCATGAAAGGCAAGGCAAAAATATTATGGGGTGAAACTTGTGGTAAAAATTCTTTTTCTTACCGATTTAGAGGGGGCGTACGCCCGGCACGCCAGTCCTTGGATCCGCGCCTGACTAATGTTGTGCGTTTTCATGCATCGAGTTGTGTATTATTTCTCATTTTTCTAGAGATTTAAAAAGAACAGGTGTAGTGCAGTTAACTGAAAATGACCATTAGTAGAAAATATACATCAATCATTTAAGCTTTTTGGAAAGTAAAACTGTTTTGGTATAAATATACTTATAGCTTACCACGTCAAGAAAGTATTTGATAATCCTAAGACAGAAAATAGAAACAAATTGTGCCGTGTTGTGAAATCCCGCCATTTCGATAGAAAATGTTTCAGATAAGATTAATATGATAATATACTACAACAGTAATTCTTCGTAAATCAGTACATAATTTAGTACTTTCTTTTAAGGATATGTAGTCAAGTATGACTACGATTGAAAACTCTGATAAAACTTCTATGCTTGGTTTCATTTATCTTATCTAAATACCATTTCATTTATCTTACCAGTAAGTCTAACTTGTGGTCAAAAGCACGTTTACATGAAATGACACAAAATATGCGTTAGTGTTTATGCTCTCCACACAATGTTTTTGTTTACAAGCTAACCGCTTAAATTGAATGTTTACACGTGTACTTTATCTGTTTAGATCTGAATATTTGTGTTATTAGACCATTATTCAGGTACTGTTCTGACTGAAGGCCGAATATTCGTAAAATGGCTGACTCTACAATACCAGCATTGACAGAGGCTATTCAAAGTTACGATGGAATATTCAAAGGAATGTATGATGGAAGTCTTAAAAAGAAGTTTTTATCTGTACGCCAGTTACTCGCAGAAGGGAAACTTGAAGAGGCTAGGGCGCTCATTAACGTTACCCTTGCTGGATTGACTGCACATACCTCCGACAAGGAAACATTCCAACTTGTACAATCCGAACTGGACCGATATGTGAAGTATCATATTACTGATACATCAGACATTGTACGAGAAGTGAATTACACAAATATCAGAACTAGAGGGTTAGAAAGGCATTCCGAGAAGCACTGGGATGTCCCTCAAGGCATATTTTTCTTAACATTTGACGAAGGACCGGAAAAGCACTTCCTCGTTGGTCGAAAAATTCTTTCGGACTTATGGATGCAAAACAAGATTTCGGAAATCCATTGCAGCTTCATTTCCGCTGACATGATACTCGGTGTCTTTTCTGACCAAAGAATTACAGAAGAATACATTAATGTGTTTTACCATCCTATGGAAAATCGGGAAAAACTAAGGGTTTTCCAAGATATCATGTTTTACAAATTAGACAACGTAGAACTTGTTTTTCCGTTTTCTTTGCTCAGAGAATCAACGAGGAAAGAACTATGTTCGCCTACGGAAGGCTGGGTCGTAGACGACGCTTTTGATATCATGCTTGGCTGTGGAGAGGAAAGAATTCGTGCATTTAGCATCAGTTTTTTAGAATCTTTCGGTTCAAAAACTATGAAGCTCTATGATCCTGCTTGTTCAACAGGTGTGTTCCTGTCTACACTGAAAAAAGCCTTTCCAGAAAGTTACACGGTTGGGCAGGACTTAAGCAAACAAATGGTAGGCTTTGCAAAAGCACGCGTGGATGAAGTGCACGTGGGAAACGCAATGGAACCCAAAATAGATGCTGGATCCGCTGACGTAGTTTTCGTTCGCTTTCTGAATTCTGAAGTGGTGAAGTCAGCCGAAGCTGAACAATTGTTAGCAGCATTGTTACCGACGGTTAAATTAAATGGGTATATTGTGATTTTTGGACATACGCCCGTGCTTCTATCTGCAGCAAACTTTTCTCGACTTGAAAACTTTGTTCTGAAACAAAGTATCGGTGTATCTAATGACAGAGCCGGAATATTCCAATACTACGTTCTACAAAGACAATAAGTCCTTCAGTAATAAATAAAATATCACTCTAAAAATATTTGTGTTTGTTTTTCCGCTGTTTTATCAAGGATATGTTTGGTATGACTGATCATTTTTCGATGAAAATGGTTCAACAATAGGTTATTGTCAAAAACTAAAACAAACACGGTAACACGAAAGAACAGATCCTATGACTGTTAAAGTCCTTTTTTAAAAATTATAATGAAAAGCAGACTTTTATAAGTTATATTCAATGCCTGCTCAAAAAGTCCAAGGACACAAGATCAGTTAATCAGTTAAATCAATTCTACATGTATTCATCAAAGTACGGTTTTGCACATTCTAGTTAAAGTCAACAATGCCCGTAATCATAAAATTTAAAATATGGCGCTCTGCCATGTTATATGCTGGCGTGTTACATCCTGGGGTTGTCAGGCTGTAATACGGAAAATAGTGGTACACCGTGTTGGGAAAGATGTCACGTTCCTCGCACGTTAAGAACCCTGCTGTGGTATTCGATAGGAGTAGGAACCTTTGCGCTCCGCCACAGGAGGCTAAATTGCCCGACCCTGCCTATCCCTCCCTTTTCTTGTGGCAATCAAAATTTGTCGACCCTATTATCCTTGTGTCCCATCCCTTTTTTCTTTTCATCATCATCACTTCATGTTCATTTTATCATCCCTTTGATGTTCATCGCCTGAATATAGCTGAAATATTGCTGCTCGGGCGTTAAACCCCCAACAATCAATCAATCATTTAAATCAGTGGAAACGGGGAATGCAAAAAGAGACGAGAACCTTATACAACTGAAAAAACAAAGGTGGTGTATTTAAGGGCCCCAGATTTTCGACTACTCCATAAAATGACAAATAAACTAGTTCAGCGAAATTGGATTAATAGTATTCATACTCTACACATATAGAAAACCAAATTAAAAAATAAAACAAGACAAACAAAGGCTATAGATTACTGATTTGGAGCGTGCATATATGATAATAATCAATACAAAATTATTTTGTTGTATTTTTCTTCTTGATTGGTCGATCATGCTTTAATTTACTGACTGTAAAAACTTGTGTGTGTGTGTGACCGATTTAATCTCCTTGACTGACGATCACATTTAGCATAGTGAACATAAAATTGATGCATTTGGTTTTCGTAGGATACAGTTGTAGTTTCCTTAAAATTGCGGAAAGTTTCGGATAGAGTTTAATAGTCTGTCAGCAGAACAGTATCAAAGACTTGGTGATTATAAGTGCAAAAATTATAAGAGAATTACCGGTTGTTAATATAACTTGCGAACTTAACCAGATAGTAATTAATTGTGGTGAAAGAGAGACAAACCTGGTATATTTATATATGTTATCAATACAGAAGTCATGAACTCGTGGATCGTTATGGTATATCGATCTGCACCATGAGAACCGAATTGCTCACCGCTGTATAATTAAAGTTGACAGAGTCATCGATTGATTGATTGATTGTTTTTTTTTATTTTATTTCCACCATTAATGATGAGTTACATTTTATGTACACAACACTAATTTACATACAAAAGGGACACAATTAGTATACAATATACACAAAAATAAACAACAGTTTACATCAAATTAAATCAAATATTACCAAAAAATGCAAAAAATATCTATGACATTTCTGTGACCAAAATTGAATCTATGGTTGCCCAAAACAGGTTTGAATTTGATGTATATTTTATAAAGGTGATCTGCCAAACAGTATATCAGATGTTTCCACACATCGGATTCTAGTGTTTGTATGAAGTCAGTAATTCCACCGAGTAGATATACCAGTATATCTTCCTCGTCCTGAAGGAAGAACGTTACGGATTGCTGAACTGGCAATACAACAGGAGAATAAAACATATTGTTTCTCTCATCAATTAGTTGTTCACAGTTTAGAATTAAATGTCTCTCTATGTCATGTTCGTAACGATTGCACATGGTACATATTCCTTTAATAGCTAGTGATCCTATTCTGACCATGACTAGCAGTTACTGATTTAGTTGTTGTATTCGGAATTGTTCAGTTTATGTGATTTTGAAGGAGTGAAACTTTTACTAGCATTATATTTGAGTCTCCAGTTCGCGCATACGCATCTGCTACATTCAAGAGAGTTTGTAATCCATCTACGGACGCACTTAGCTAATCTCAGTTTCAATAAAGCAATTTGAAATGCATTTGAAGTACGTGTATAAAAATGGTATAATTGTCATAAATTTTATTACGAAATTATGCAATGATACATGTGAATGGTACAGTCAGTCCCTTCTGGGTTTATTATGTTTTATGGTTTTTAGGTATTGAAGTTTTCCCGCGCTTTCTTATTCGCTGCTTTATTGTTCGTCAGCATGATCTAGCTGATTGTTCGCTATGTTGAGCGTGGTTTATAATCATATGATTAACCAACAAAAGGGGGTATAGGATTTTATCGAGCTTTGTTTTGTTCATATCAGGGCTTACTTAACGAAGTGTTCTTATCATTTCAAATTTAGTGTGAATTCGTACATGTTTACG
This sequence comes from Perna viridis, assembly GCA_037379345.1. Taxonomy (NCBI): domain Eukaryota; kingdom Metazoa; phylum Mollusca; class Bivalvia; order Mytilida; family Mytilidae; genus Perna; species Perna viridis. Next base: position 56,631,476 of record CM074512.1, read on the forward strand.
CATAAATTATTGACAGACGAAGGAGAAAAGGTGAGAAACATTTCAATCTTCATTTGTTTGTAAACTAATAATCAGCTATAGAAACTCCCTATAAACTTTCGTTAACAATAATTGTACTAACACTAATAAAAATCCTCTGCTTTACGAAACTGGTATAAAAATAATGAATACAGGGCTTCTGATCATTAATTTGATATATAACACACCCTCAAAGGATTTGACAGGGGTGTTCCAGAAAAAAAAGGATATTGTTTGCTCATTTCAGCCAAAGGTTTGCTTGAAATTGATTTAAAATTTCCAATACAAGTGACCGCCATCCCGGGACCTCCACTGTTATAGAGTCAACCGGACTGAGGAAGAAATGAGTCATCCATAATTCGAAACGAACAAAAACTGGAAATCGACATGCTAAACTGAATATCTAGGTCGTCTCAGATTCCTCATGGCAACTACCATTTCTTGATATGTATCTTATTAATAAGTTAATGTGTCATTATAGTTGTTACTCCCCCAATGGCTGAACCATTCCGCTTTCAAATTGGCATGGTTACATATAAGCGATAGTGTTAAGAGGTGTTTCTAAAATTACCAATATATAAGAATGCTATAAAATTATATATGATTGAACAAAATAAACAAGTACTATCTATAAAAAAAGATAGGGTTTGTTCTTTTAACTCCTGCATTTTATTCAGGGAATAGCGCATATGGCACGCAATTTCAATTTTCGATAGTTTTTTCAAACCCGACTAAGTTATAAGTATTTGGCCAAACGGGAAGCAGACTTGCGATTAGGTGACTTGCGTTTCCATGGAGGAGCTTCTTTAAGGTCAAAGGGTAAAAAGCAAAACCATATCGACTGTGTCGGAAAAATAAAATTTCCTTTAAACTGATTTAATAACCCCCCCCCCAGTTGAAAACTGCCTTCCTTTAAATTTTATCTATATTTATGTAAGTGGTTTTCAGATAAAAGCAGCCTCTCACTTCTTTTTCATAAACAATGTTAAAATAATAAAATAAAACTGCGTGTGAAAAATTTTGTCTTTCGTCATTATCACTATTGCCGTTAAATTTTGAAGATAATGTTGAAGCGCCCGTCAATTTCTTATTTCTGCAAAGTAGCAAAAAAAACTGATTCATATCTAGAAGTGAAGTGGTTGCCAAGGCCAGAAAAAAAACAAATAATAGTTATGGAAAATTTGATCATTTTACCAGAAGAAAGAAAGAAATATATGTTATACAATCAATGACAAAAGAATCGTGCAAAAAGGTTAAACTGTGATTTTTTGTTAGAATTTGCTAAATTGCTTCGCTTAAATATCCGTGTAAACAACTGACTATACAGAAATTAGATAAGTGTTTTGCCTTAAGTAGTAAATATTTTCCATTGTTTAGCGATAAATATAATGTAAGATAATATATTTTAAGTGCAGATAATCGTAATCTTAGATAATCATTAAAAGTTATGAATATTTATTTTGATAAAATAAAATAACATTTTGAGATTTCACTGGTATAAAGATTGGTCCGACAGCCCGTGAAAGTAGGTCTTACGGGAGCTCAATCAAGTTCCGGTATTACTGTGTACATTTTGGACCAATTAAGCATAAAACTAATATATTATTATTTTCCAGTCCAGTCTCGAATGAAAGAATTATTCGACAGGTCACGGTCGCATGTATACACAACCGACAATGCCAACAGAAAATTTAAGAGGGTGTCCATGCAAAAACCAGGCAGTATGTTGCACAAGACAATGTTTGTTTTAAAAAAAATTCATCCGTTTCATATCATAAATGCATCCTTTCTCAAAGTTGAATGTTGGTTTTTAGTTAACCGCAACGTTTAAAGAGAAAAAAAAATTACATTGAAATTCATTGAAACAGAGAGATAACTATATTTTTTTCAAAATCTGGTTGCTTTGTTAAGGAACTGTAAAATCGTTTTCCGAGCCAACCATTGTCTAATTAAAACAAATATTTTTTTAATATAGACATTACGTTGGAACAAAACATTCAGTGGGATAAAATTTACATGTGCTAACCATATCATAGGATCTGCCTGACTTTTACATGGACAGCCTCTTAAATTGTACCATCAACCTCTACTCCACCAAAGACTCCATGATTCTACAATGAGCGCCCTTCTCTACTAACAAAACAAGAAATAAGCAATAAAAATAAATAAATATTTCGAATGAAGAGGCAGTCAACACACTGGGGTGGAAGGGGGAACACCATGCCATCCACCTCCCCAGTCTGACCATATATTTTTCAACATCACAGAAAATAAAAATATCTCAAAACGATGTAAATCATCGATACAAGTTACATCTTAAACTGCAATTCAAAATGTGTACAAATATAAATTTATTAAGCGGTCAATTAAAAAGTCTACGTTTCAGCATTAGCAAAATTAGAAGTTCTTTCAGGTAAGAAAATGTAGTTGAAAGCACCAAGGAAAAGCTATGTAACATATTTTGTTTCATTTTGGCTTTGTTTTGCTGTTTTAGTTTCGTATTTAATAGTTTCAGGAATAAAAAACTGCACATTTTAGTTTCAAACCACGAAACATATCAAAGATACGTTAAAAGGTTGAAAATACTCTTTATTGGTTTACAGATTTACACAGATGTCAAAGCGTGTGTGTGTAGTTGGTGCCGGGGTGGCAGGTTTAACTGCTACGAAACATGCGCTCGAGGAGGGTTTCGACGTCGTTTGCTTTGAAAAAGACTCCGACGTCGGTGGACTTTGGAACTACCACGACAATGTTCAAGATGGCAGCCCAAGTCTGTATAATTCATGCAGCATCAACACAAGCAAAGAAATGACATGCTTCAGTGATTTTCCCATACCAAAAGAATTCCCAAACTTTATGGATCATAAACATTTCAAAAAGTACCTTTCCATGTATTGCGAAAACTTTAATTTGCGTAAAAATATACGTTTTCAAACGTCAGTGGATAAAATTGAAAAGGCTGATAGCGAAAACAGGTGGAAAGTCAGTATACACAGTGTCAAATCTAACAAAAAGACTTGTGAAGTATTTGACTATGTATTGGTTTGTAACGGACATTTGCATGAACCAAACAAACCCAATTTACCAGGACTTGACATGTTTAAGGGGAAAGTTATTCACACCCATGACTACAAGACATTCCGTGGATATGAAGACAAACGGATACTGGTTGTTGGTATTGGGAACTCAGGAGCCGATGTTGCATGTGAATTAAGCCGTCATGCCCAACATGTAGGTTTCGTAAATGAATTTTCATAGGTGTTTTACGAGTGTCATCAAAGAGTTACATCGTAATCATTTTTTATCGACGACAGTCGTATTAAATTTATCAGACGATACCTTTGTAAAAAGAAGTGAATGTACATGTATTTCAATAAACCAAATGATAAATCTTGTTAAATTGTGATTAACATATTCATAACTGAACAGAATGGAACAATGTTATGCTAGATCAGAAAATGGATTTTGTTCCCCAATGTAAGTTATTGCTAGAAAGATATTTCCATACGGATTAATTTTTTACTAAAAAAAATCTTGTTTCTTCATTTGGGAAAAGGCCAAGTATTAATTCCAGAATAACAATGTCCCATGCTGTTTAGCATTTAATCAGACAAATATATAATTATCATTATTTACTAAGATACAACTTAATATTGAAAAACCATATAAATTTTGCAAAATGTACGAAAATAACAATTGTTGTCGTAGAAATTTAAATATGCCTTGTTCCGTGAGCTTTTTATGAATAATTTTGAAATCTGCTGACTGGTTAATAAGTGTTATTATCTTTATTATGATTATTGCTACATAAAACAAGTTGTGAAGAAAGATAGTCTTAATCTGAACTATAAAATTAATCCTTTCCTTTGCTTTATACTATCATGAAACTTGCAGAAAATTTAAAAAATTCATTGATTGCAAATTACCTTTCATGTCGTATTGGAGTAAAGTTGGAGACGTAATGAAGGAATTGATAAGAAACCAGCTGTAAGAATCTGCATACATATAACATGTTTTGTTGTCTATCTTCACTAAATGTTAATACCAACTTCTTTTTTTGTTTAATTTTATAGGTTTACATTAGTACAAGAAGGGGATCGTATATTATACAGAGGGCCGGTGACTTTGGTATCCCGTTCGATCATGTTGCTATTAATAGATTCTCCCAAAGTTTACCGTGGGATATCATGAGACCAATCCATTTTCACAAGATCAACTACAAATACAAGCATTCGAAGTATGGCTTGGCCCCCAATTTTAGGTTCGATGGCGGAGTTGCCACCATAAGCGATGATTTACCAAATCGAATATTATACGGCGCAGTAAGCATAAAGTCAGATGTACAGACATTCACAGAGCGAGGAGCTATATTCGACGACGGTACTTCCGTTGATAACATTGATGTCGTTGTCTTAGCAACTGGTTTTAAATACAGTTTCCCTTTTCTCGACAACTCCATCATTGAGGTTGACAATCACTTTGCATATTTATATGAATTGGTATTCCCGGTGGATCTAGAACCTGCAACTCTAGCCGTGGTAGGTCTCGTTCAGCCATTCGGTGGGCTTCCACCAATACTCGAAATACAAGCTAGATGGGCTGCTAAAGTTTTCAGTGGCAAATGCACCTTGCCTAGCCCCGCAGAAATGCGGCAAGTCGTCCAGGAGAGGAGAGAATTCCTGAAGAAAAAATACGTAGATTCTCCGCGGTATAGTCTGCAGGTTTATTTCATCGCATACATTGACAAACTCGCGTCAATGATAGGCTGTAGACCCAGACTATGGAAATACTTCCTGACCGATCCGACACTTTGGTATAAAGTGTGCTTTGGACCAGCAACTCCTCCGCAATGGCGTCTTGAAGGTCCAGGAAAATGGGAAGGGGCTCGAAAAGCAATTGAAACTGTTGAAGAGAAAACATACTTCCCAATGCAGACTAGAAAATCCGGAGCTGGGGAACTAGATGGACTTTATGATGGATGGATCCGATTAGCGAAACAGTTCCTCGCCTTTGTGGTTGCAGTGTTCCTGCTTCGTTACATTTTAACAAATGGACACCAAGTCTTTTCTCACAAGATATAGCATTTTCAATTAAACATTTAAGATTTTTTACTTCCTTTTTCAATGTTAAAAAAAACTCACACCACTGGTGTGTTTACTATTCCCGAATAAAGCAGACTTTAAAAAAGTAAAAACAGAAGACTTACGAGATAGAATAAATTTTAAAATAGCATATCAGAAATCACACAATAAAGTGAACTTTAAGCACAAAAATTAAAACAAAGAGCTGGAAATTGTTATACACAAACGTCGCCTATTCTCTATGGTTTTTGTTCTTAGACAGTTGGGAACTGTGGTAGACACGATTAGCGGGACACGAACAAAACAAAGGAGGTGGACATAAAAGAACGAAACCGAAAGGAAATGTACAAAGGGAAACAAAAAAGTCTAAAAAATATTTTAACTGGTTTTGTGTCGTGAAAAAAGACAATTTTACACGTTTGAGAATATTCATAGACTCGGGAATGTAAGTATTTAGTTATATAGGTATAATACCACTATTTAGGGGAACCAAACGCCTGCACATACCAGAAAGTAGTCCGTAAAAAACAAAGTAGTTCATAGGATGCATTGTATATTTTTTGTGATTTACCCAGTATATGCAAACTGGGTATCATCTGAAAGCTTATCATGTCAGATACACACTGAATACAACAGTTTTGAACTCTGGTGTAGAGAATAATTGGTCAGAGTCTAGATCTTAAGCCCACTGATTTGTCAAATTTCCAAAAGGAAAGTAGTATTTTTAGTACCTGTCTACTTTCACTTCACCACTCTTTCTTAGCAGCCATTAAAGGTATGCTTCAAATTTTATGAGAGAGTCTTTAAAGGGTCCCTTCTATGATAAAACCTGTTAAAGTTCATTTTAACAAACTTTCAAAAAAGATTGGGACCTTGAAAATTGCTTAATTCAACATAGAAAGTAATGGGACTTTTATTGGTGGTTTTACACCTATATGTGACAGATTCGTAGCTCTCCGTCAATGACTGGATGAATGAAAGGAGCGCCCTCTGTTAGCAAACAAATTCACTTCATATGCGGTGGTATCTATCATTTAAGAAGAAACAGCAGACATTGAACAACCTGGCAAAAGTGAAGCTTCGCTATATATACTTAATTTAGACAGTACTTTCAGGTAATGTGTAAAACATTTTTTATCTATCTAAATTTACACAAGAAAAGTAAAACCTTCCACACTCATTTAAAGCACCGGAATTGTTTAATACAATTTACATATATTACAGCTCTACAGCATCTTGATCAGTGAAATAAGTAATTTTCGGTAATTGCCGAATATTACCCAATTAATCAGATGGCCCAATTGAATTTCGTTTCCAAGTGAGTTAAAAAACGGATTTCTTACCATATAATTTACATTACAATTGAGTGGGAAACATAGTTTAAGTGAATCGCAATATATAGCATTTTTCGCGCAAAATACACAACGAATTAATGTTATTTGATGCAATATGCTTTTACAACACAGTGAATAGAAAAACACAAACAATTTTGGTTGACAGAAATTAGACTTCAGCAACGTAGAAGCAGACGTTAAAATCAAGAAAACAAAAATGTAAACAAAGCTGAGAGACAAACATACGTTAACTTTCTGATAAACATTTTATTTATTATCAGATTATTTATAGTATATCGTAGTTTACAACAGCTATACAATTTGTAATAAATGCGGAGTAGTACTAGTCCATGAGCATGTATAATGTACACTTCCGCGTGGAAAATTAATTTGTTCTAACCCATTGACTACCTTGTGAAAGCATATGAAGCGCATGCAAATAGACTACTACACAGTCTATTGCAGTTTAGGTGCATGTAAACAGTAAGACTTATTTCACAGAACTGATTTCTCAGCATTTTAAAAATGGGACTCAGATAATATGACAGAAACGCTCAATACAACAAAATGACCCCTGTCTGACCATTACAAAGTAAATAAATAGACTGTTAAGTCGTAAAGAAATCTCTGTAAGAATCAGGCAGTGGGTGAAACATGGTATGACAAAATCAACCATTTTGAAAGTTTACTTTGACTATTTGCACCATCAAAATCAAGGAAAAAGACAATATTTTCTATATCACTGTGATAGACTGGGTTTTTATTTCATTAAAATGCACTGAAAATGAACTGAAAGGGGCAGGTAACTCTGTCAAAAACTTTTTTTTTCTAACATTCGTTTGAAAAATTCTGCGCAAATCTAACTTGTTGCTGAGATCAAATAATGTTTTTTTTTCAAGTAAAAAAATTCCTTAAGTGAAATTATGTATTAGGTTTTTGACATGCACGTACCTGACTTTTTTCCATTTTGCCTGATTCTTACAAGAACTTACACTTAATGAGGTTTTATCGTTGACCTGTAACATAAGTAAATGGGTCCTTCGTCTATAACCCATTAGACATTTCTGTAGATAACGTTCTGAGTGATTGCATGTAAACTTTGGAAAGTAAGTACTGCACATGTTACTTCCGTTCGATTTGTGAAATAGCTGTAATATTTAATCCATGATAATGTTTGGCTAGAATCTAAGAAGGGCTGAAAAAATTCTAGAATACGTTTTTTTTTTAATTTTGTTAATTTGTATTTGATTTTAGTTGGGCATGAGCTATTTGTTCTTGTTTTATTTTGTTTGTTTGTTTTTGTTTCAAACTAGAAAGGATACGCTTTGATAACGATACGATACTGATTGATATTTGTTTTGCTTTAAGTGTATCCATAAGACTAAATGCTGCATTTTTACTCTTTATTGAATTTTTGTAAATCATGTTTATCTGGAAATACTGAAAACTGTATTAATTTTGCAGATGGCCAAAAAGGTGTGTATAATTGGCGCTGGTGTGTCTGGACTTGCTGCAGTAAAAAACTCCCTTGACGAAGGCCTTCATCCTGTATGTTTCGAGAAAGACGATGAAGTTGGTGGGTTATGGAACTACCATCCACATCCTAAAGATGGCGATCCAAGCATCTACAATTCTTGTAGTATCAATACCAGCAAGGAGATGACGTGTTACAGTGACTTTCCGATTCCAAAAGATTTTCCAAACTTCATGGCACATAAACATTTTAAAACATACCTCCAACTATATGCTGATCACTTCAAAGTTAGAAATTACATACGATTTCGACACCTCATTGAAAGGGTAGAAAAATCTGAAGATTTCGAAGACACTGGGAAATGGGTAGTCACGTACAAAAATTTACAAAATGGCAAATCTAGGAAAGAACTTTTCGAATTTGTGATGGTATGTAATGGCCATCTTCACGAGCCAAGTAAGCCAACGTTTAAAGGACTAGAGAAGTTCAAAGGCAGTGTTCTACATACCCATGACTACAAAGATTTTCGTGGTTTTGAAGGAAAACGAATTCTTATTATTGGTATCGGGAACTCGGCTGCTGATGTAGCCTGTGAGCTTAGTCGGCATGCTGAACATGTAAGTCTATATAACAGACAAATTCCACAATAATTTATGCAACTATCATCGATTCAGAGACAAAAATGTGGTTTTAAGAACTACATGTAAGAATTGAAATTTGTTTGACTCCTTCATATTAAACATCTTTTCTATAAACTGAATGAAATATGAAGATATCGTGTTTTAATCGAACTAACCGAAGTTAAAGCAAAGCTTATGTTTCATTTCTTTAGAAGTCTTTAAAACAGGTCTGAAAAATGTGAGAAAAGTACTGTACTCATATGCAACTTTTTGTATTTTAGGTCTATATGAGCACTCGATCTGGAACATATGTAATACAACGATCCACAGACCATGGTTTACCTTTCGATCATCAAGCAATGACTCGTTTTTCTATTGCAGTTCCTTTTTGGTTGATGAAACCATTTGCCTACAAAAGGTTAAATAGTCGATTTGATCACACAAAATATAGCTTAGCACCAAACGGAAAATTTGGTTTAAGCGTTGTCACAATAAGCGACGAACTACCAACTCGCATTTTGTACGGTACAATTACTGTTAAACCCAACGTGAAAGAATTTACAACCACAGGTGTCATATTTGAAGACGGCACTAAAGTTGATGAACTTGATACCGTAATTCTTGCAACTGGGTTTAATTTTAGTTTTCCATTCCTGGAGAAATCCATTGTTAGGATTGAGAACAGTTTTCCATACTTACATGAGTTGGTATTTCCAGTAGATCTGTCTCCTTCAACTCTTGCAGTAATTGGCCTTGTGCAGCCCTTTGGGTCTTTGCCTCCTATATTAGAAATGCAGACAAGATGGGCAGCAAGAGTTTTTGCAGGGCAATGTAAACTACCAACATCAGCAGAGATGACTGCAACAGCAGTTCGTAAGCTCAATTTTCTAAAACGAAATTTCCCGGATTCGGCAAAATATAGTTTACAGATACATGGAGTAGCCTACGTTGATAAATTGGCCAGGTTGATAGGTTGTCAACCAAATCTAAGAAAATATTTTCTCACAGACCCAAAGTTTTGGTTAAAACTAGTTTTTGGACCAGCGTCGCCTCCCCAGTGGCGATTAGATGGTCCTGGGAAGTGGAAAGGGGCACGACATGCAATAGAACAGATAGATGATAATACTTGGTATCCATTGAAAACACGCCATGCTGGTGAAGGTTCGGATAGAGGATTATATGATGGCTGGATATGGTTGGTTACAAGAACTTTGTTTTTATTACTTGTCATCGTGGGCTTGTTTATCTATCGTCATGCTTTCTAATTTGGTCATTGTGTGTTCGATTCAATGACACTTTTAAATACCTGTATCTTGACATGACCATCGCGACTTATCTAAAAGCTGTTATGTAAGCTCAACTTTATCTCTTTTAAATAATAAATAGATAACCAAGCTATTTGAAGTTATCAACTGAGTACTTAGTGGTCTATCTACTTTGGTGTCACTTCAACTCTGAGGTCTTTTCCACCAAGTGACACTTTCCCAGATTTACTAGGTTATTTAGTGTTTCCGCGCCCTACGAAGATGACGAGTACATCGATTGTTGGGTGAACTTAACTCTATAAACATAATTCATTTTTTTGCTTTAATTTTTAACTATGAATATCAGAGACAATGATCGAAGTTAGATATGTATATGTTATGTAAAGGTCATAACAACCTTGCAGGTAAAATAATCCTACATCAATTGAAATATAACAGGCCCACAATACCAGTGTATAGGACGTCGTTTGGGATATAAAAAGTCCAATAAGTTTGAAGTTGTGTACTACCTGAAATGATGGACATATAAATGACCAGCGCCAGAAATTCATTAAAAGTATAAAAATAAGGCACTATGAGAAAATCAATCTGACTTAACTTTGAAATAGTATAAAATGTGAGCATACTGTAGCTTTGTGTGTATACTTTTAAGAAATGAAACAATCTACTGGTCTGTTGTGACTCCGCATTGACAATGTATGTTGGGAAACTATATTATTGTAGCTGCAGACTCAAGATGACTGGATTTTACTCACTTGACCGTGTAATGTGAAGGTAGCCGCTGGTGAAGTACACACTTACCCTTCTTAAGCACATGATGCCACTTTTTGTATGAGTTCATAGTGCACGTGCTTTAGTTTTTTTAGGTGGTGTCTTGTTTTCTTATCTTCAGTTTTTATGTGGAATTGTATTCGCTACATTGGGTATATAAATCGAATCTGTTTCTTGTTTTCACGTTTAGGTCATGAACTTGGGGTTTAATGCCCCTGATTGTCTTTCTAATTTGGACACTTCGATAAATGTTTGCAGTCATTTAGAGGATATGCACGTGCTGTATGAAACATTTTTCTAGTATTCCGAACTCAAATGTCAATGCCTGACAAATATGCCGGGGATAGAAGCGATAGACAATACAAAGAAAAACAAAAACACGTTACTAAAACTTATCTATAATATCCTACAATTAAAAAACATTAAAATCCACATGTAGGACACCGTCATATCCAGAGTAAGTAAGGGGAATGGGATATCCCCTTTATTTGAAAATTTAGTTAATCCCGTTCACTATTTGAGGAAAAAAAGGACCAATGGTGACCAGGAACATTTTCCCTTTTCAAACTCTATGAATAGGGAGAGTAAATCCGGCTTTCCAAGGAAATCATCAGGACTGCTTCAGTCGTTTCCGGTAAAACACGAAATTTTGGAAACTTGAATCTATGTAAGGTTGTTGTTACTACAACAGACCATAGTAACAAACGCATGTTACAAGGATGAGATATGATGCAACTAAGACATTAACAAAATCTCCGCGAAAATGTTTTTTATACATCTGTAATGTGATACAAGTTTTACAATTAAATTGTTTTTGATTTTTTTTCAATTTTGTGAAAAAAATTTTCCTTCATTGATAAATATCAGTTGTTCATTAGTAAAAGTATGTCACAGAACACTATATAAATGTTACCGAAGCGGTTTATAAATTGTGTAAACTTCCCAATAATAGGTAACGTATTACTATTAAGAATTATAAACTTGCGTACACAAAATGCAAACATTTAGACCTTACCACGTCACCATTCTGTTGAAACAATTTTAATATTCCGTATTTGTAATGTTGGTTGTATATTCCGACCTCATACATTATTCATACATGTATATGGGCCATGTAGCGTACTGTATTTTGTGGATATGCTTTATAACATGTCATTGTTTTGCCATGTAAATTCTACTTATGTGTTTGTATGCCTTTCATGAAAGTGCTTTATCTGGTGTCGACATTAAAGACGCAGTTTGTTTCTTTACCCGTATATACATTTATTAAAGTTTAAATCTAACAGGGGTGTATCCAGAGATTTTGAAAATCGGTTCCAGGAAAAGGGCGATTTCCAATTATTTGGTCATTCTGCCAAAATTTTTCACGAAATTTGTTTCCACAAAAAGTAGCCTCCATCCATAAGAAACCCCTGAATTCGCCACTATCCACTAAAAACATGCTCCATCTACTGAATTAAAGGATCGGTTATCATGACAGTTTTACAGAGGTGTCACTTTCAAATACAATCCGTTTTTACTCCTCAGAATCAGCATGCTTTCCGGTTCGGCAGGTCTAGTATGGTCAAGGTCCAAGCGAAATCTCCGTAAAACCATTGGAACTACTACCTTAATTTGCGTGTAGGCAAATTGCATTCCAATACAGTTTCTGAAATTTTAATTAGCTTATATAATTCCGCAACGCTTTCCATTTAAGGAATGACTGTTATATGTTTTCGGTCTATGAGGTAATAACCTCCATCACGTAGTGCACAATCGATAACCTGCATAGCAGGTTATTTTCAAGTGTGCGCCATGGTTATCGAGGTTACTTCAAATAGACCGAACAAAATATAACAGTCATTCCTTATGATTTAAAAATCTCAGTATCAAATTAAAGGAGTAAACAGCAAAAAAGGACGATGACGTCACAGTCACATTACAAAAATTGGTCTATAAGATGGTGGACATTTTTTTATCCAATCAGAAATGTGGTTACATCTAAAAATTAAAATATAACAGGATGCATCAAGTTTATATGCGATTTGCTAAATAAATCCTTGTAAATTTTTCATCGGAATGTGTATTCCATTTATTTATTGTTTGGTTATGAATGACTGTTTTATTTTACCGGGTTGCGATCTTTCTGTGCATTTGTATCGATTCTTACGCTGTTGATCGTAATGATGGGATGTTACTCCTTGAAGCACGTGAATCAAACCGAAATTTCCAATAGTTTTTCCCATTTAAAAGGATCTTGTTCGTCTTAAGATATTATGGAACTCTTGAGGTAAAGACAAAAAAAATACTATCGGTATTAAAATATCATTACTAGTTATGATTCGCTGGGTTCAAAACACAGAGTGTTAAAGAGATTTTTAATCGGTATTTTAATCTGCATTTTTTTCAACAATAAATAACTTATGAATTTTGTATTCTGTAAGAATAAGCTGTAAAAATAATGACTAGCACACTCCGTCTTACCTCGGTCCAATTGAAAATGGCATATACTGTAGAGACGATATTTTATTTTCTGGTGCAAATCTGGTTGGGTCATATATCTGAAAAAAAAATAGTAGGTATATTGTCCATTAAAGGTTATTTTTATAAAGATTTACATATAAATAACTAGGAAGACAATTTTACTCGGTGGTCACGTGGTAGCATGTTCGTCTTGAGTGTGGATCGATGTCGCGGGTTTGATTATTAAAATCCGCAAAGCAGGATCTGTTCGGTAGGCTATACATTCTCGTCCTAAAATGCTGGAAACACCTACCACAAAACGTAAACCCAGATTCAATTAATCAATGGACGAAGCGGATAAAACTATAAATGATCCACTTATATTATGGTTATGCACATCATCGATCATCAATCCATGACTTGATGAGTTGTCGTACCAGCAGACAAAGCCCAAAACAACATTGTTTTTGTCTGCAAAACATTTTATATCCAATGTTTATTATCAGAGGTAGACGTAGAAAATAAAAGCAGTGATAGGACCTACACTGCTACCACTCTCTCCAAAGAAGAGATTATGGAAAACCATAAACCTGTGCTATCCTCTTTTGGCCTCTCTACCAAGGACGATGATTGTGATTTACCGTCTATGTACTGGATTCCTAAACTTCACAAGAATCCATACAAACAACGTTTCATAGCTGGCTCTGCAAAATGTACCACCAAACCTCATTCAAAACTTTTAACTTCTATACTCACAACTGTCAAAGAGGGTCTACAGTTCTACCACAACACTAGTTACTCCCGCAGTGGTATTAATTCAATGTGGATTCTGAAAAATTCGAAAGATCTTTTGGAGACAATCAGTTCACGACTATTATCTGAATACAATAGCATTAAAACCTATGATTTTTCAACACTGTATACTTCTATTCCCCATACTCAGTTAAAATCCCGACTTAAAAACATTATACATCGTTGTTTTTCCAAAAAAGATGGTACACCTAGATACAAATATATAGTTCTTGGTAGAGATTCCTCATACTTTGTAAGAAATAATTCCAAATCATCTTCCAAATACACAGAGGAAAATGTTTACAAAATGCTGGAATTTTTAATCGACAACATATCTGCCCAGTGTGGTGGACGTGTTTTTCAACAAACGGTCGGCATTCCAATGGGATCAAATTGTGCTCCTTTACTTGCTGACCTATTCCTTCACTCTTATGAGGCTGACTTTATACTGATCTGATCAGAAAGAAAGAATATCGTTTGGCTAGATCCTTCAATCTCAGTTTCCGCTATATAGATGACGTTCTATCTTTAAACAATCTTAATTTCGGGGATTTGATACATCGCATCTACCCAAAAGAACTTGAGATAAAGGATACTATAGACACTGTGAAGTCAGCCTCATATCTTGACCTACACTTAGAAATCGATGGTAAAGGAAAACTATTGACCAATTTTTACGACAAACGTGATGACTTTTTATTCAGAATTGTCAACTTTCCTTTCATCTGTGGCAACATCCCTTCGGCTCCTGCATAAGGAGTGTTCATATCACAACTCGTACGTTATGCCAGAGCCTGCCGAAACTACGCAGGCTTTTTGTATCGCGCTAGAAATCTAACAAATAGGCTTCTGGAACAGGGTTATGTTGCTACAAGATTGAAGTCATCACTACAGAAGTTTTATGGTCGTTATCATGAACTCGTGGATCGTTATGGTGTATCCATCAGCATCATGAAAGCTGATGTATTCAACGGGTCATAGTTTTCCTTTCCTCGTTTGTCTGCCCCGGACATGACTTTTTGTGAGCAACTCGGCGGGTGTTTCTGGAAAAGCAGAGGACGCTTACCCTACCGGTGCACCTGGTCCGTGCTCCCAGTTTTAGTGGAGTCCGAGTTGCTCGTTTGCTTTTGTTGCTTTGTATGTGTGGTTTTAGTTGCTTTGTGTTCTTTGTTGTATATGTCGGTTTTCCATGTCTGGTCTTTGTCCCTGGATTGCATTCTTTTGATTGCCGCTATGGCCTTGGTTCCCTTGATTACTCTTGATAAGAATCCCTCCCAAGGTGATTATCAAGAGCTATCAAAATTTGTAATATATATATATGCGAGTGGTATTTTCTTGTAACTTATAACCACTGGGATGATGCCATTGCTAGTGGACCTAAGGTCCGCATGGGTATTCAGACTTGTCTGACCCTGAATTATATCAGACTTTATTTATCATATTTATCGCAGTATTACAATATTCAAACTTCATAAAACATTGAGTCTTCATTCCTTGTATTTCAAAAGGTATGGATTTGGCTTCTTATTTTGATAGTTTTGGTTTTGAGTACTTCTTGTATACAATTGGTTTTTGGATTTAGATCTTCATACATGTAATGTATATATTTGATTCTCACGCTGCCAATGAGAAGTTATGTCTTGAAACACATCTTGTACAGCATATCGAAATTTGCAATACATATGATTGGTATTTTTTGTAATTTATACTGATCTTTCATTTTTTTTACAATTTACCTAATTCTGTTTGGTGTGTGTATGTGTGTGTGTGTGTGTGTGTGTGTGTGAAAGTACATTTATGTAAATTCCATTGGCTCCTGTTTAACCGTCAGCTTACGTTTTCATAAGTAAAATTTGAGTGATCATACCTCTGGATCTTTCCAAACCTCAGGATTTCTCTGAAGGGCATATATCGAAACGGCCATTCTTATCCCTGTAAGCAAATTTGTATTTGAATAAAACAAAATTCTTCCCACAATATCAATCAGGTAAAAGCAAAAATAGAAAATTAACAAAACAATAACGGGAAACATACTGCCTCTAACATTCAATGTTTAGAGACACATGGCAGAGATTTGAAACAATGGGAAGTGATCCGCTGAGACGGCGAGAGATGGCGATATGTTGAACAGCCTCATGAGTCCATCATTGCCCTGAAAGAAAATGTAAAGTATTTACTGAAATCTCTTATGTAAAAACAATTTATAAATGAACTTGTTTTAGCAAAGATTCAGTAAGTATACACTTAAAAGAAATCATTTAAATCAATCATTGATTATCAAGATGGAAAATTCACTTCAATATTACCCGCCGGTATCAATCGACCATCAGGTAAGTGGATGTCTTTCTCAGCGCACCGTGAAATGTTAGGCACTGGAGCAAACATCCGCATACTCTCTTTTACACACATAAAAGTGAATTCCAGTTTGTTGATATCCTCCCTAAAACATACATAAACTAACTATGAAACACTTTTCACTAAAGATGATGAAAGAGTAATCAAGGGAACCAAGGTTATAGCGGTAATCAAAAGAATGTTACCCAGGGACAAAGACCAGACATGGAAAACACAACAAAGAACATAAAGTAACTAAAATCATGATGAAGTATCCACAGACAACACTGAAAGTAGGATTTTATTATGAATCAGACATACGTAGGGTATCTGTTCTTTTTGGTTCAATGCAGACAACAAAACATCTTTAAGACAATGTTTGATAGTGACAGAAAAATCCTTCTTTCAGAAAAATTTGTTAAAAGACAAAATATTATCAAATTTAAAGCATTGACAAATAGCCCATCGCCTTCTGTTTTCAACAATTTATTTAAACTTATCCGACAAATTACAAGATGTTGTATTCAGGGTAGTTCTCTTAACTTGTGAAACTCATCATGAATGTGACTCAATATAATTATTCCTTCCAATACATGTACATTGATCAATTCTTATGCATATTATGTGCTTATGTTAATTATATCTCTGTGCAATAGTATTATGGTGTTTTGAGTAATAAAGAAATATATATCTGTATTTATTTAGATTAGTGCTACGTATAAATAAGATATAACTTTCAAAATATATACTGAGTAGTCAAAGAAAAAGTTTCTGTACAATAGTATTATGGCGTTTGAGTAATAAAGAAATATATATCTGTATTTATTTAGATTAGTGCTACGTATAAATAAGATATAACTTTCAAAATATATACTGAGTAGTCAAAGAAAAAGTCTCTTGAAATCGAATCCCACAATATGACTTACCAAAGTATACATTACGTCAAAATGACTAGTGACTGTGACAACTTGGTGTAGAGAAAAAGGCGTATGGACAAAATACAAACAGAGTGGTAGCGCAAAAAAATGTCATACAAGCTACTACCGCAATATGGCGGTCCGTAAATACATATATAAATAAACATATATAGCTAGCATCAAAATATCAAGTAATTATGACAAGTAGTTGCAGAGAAAACTATACGATAAAGAGTGTGATTAAAAGTCGGACACACGGACGTGATGGGCAGGGTTAAAACCGTATACCGCATCCTTTGGAGTGGAGGTATAACAACATTTAAACTTATCATAGTCATTAGGGTTCTCTATGGCATTACCAGAATTGTCAGATATATTTTATTTCGTTTAACTATATGAAATACATGATGATTTTCACGATGATATGCAACTAACCTGTATATGTCATGTTCATGAAAAATATTCTTAAAATATGATTTTCATAAGCAATACAATTAACGAATTTGCGTGATATTTTCAAACGGTCGAGATTTGCAAAAAAACAATTGGACTACAACTAGTCTGTAGACAGTACCGTTAATTTTTTCTCCATAAAAAGAGCTTCTTGATTTTGCCAACATATAAATCATCTCCAGAAAAAGTCCCCCGATCATATTACATAACGTAAACAGAGATATCATTTTGTTCACAGAACAACCGTAATCATAAATTGTGCTCAGACCAACCGTAATCATAAATTGTGCTCAGACCAACCGTAATCATAATTGTACACAGAACAACCGTAGCACGTGTCCCTTACCAATCGATGTCTTCTTTGTTTCCCCAGTATTCTTTAATTTCTCCCCTACACCTGTCCTGGTATTCTGGGTGTTTGGCTAGATTGTACAGACACCAAGACAGTGCACTGGCAGTTGAGTCATGACCCTCAAACATAAATGTATCTACTTCATCTTGAATCTCCTTGTCCGTTAAACCATTTTTATCCTCGTCCTAAAAATAGAGTATGTAAATATAAAGTTCTGTCTTCGAAAACGAGTTTTATGGGATATCATCTTACCGTAAATTTTATTCTGATTCAATTTTGAACTAAATACCTGTGCTAACTGCGGGATAAGCAGGATGGTCGATAAGCATACAAGACATGTACTTCCGCGTGGTTGGACGTGCGGAAGAACAAGTTAATTTTCCTCGTGGAAGTATATACTGAGCATCCTCAAGAATCAACGAAACGAAAGGGTCTATTGAAAGCACTGACAACCAATGACAGATTTGTGTGTGTGTTTTTTTTTATTATTATTTATTTTGTTTTGAATTTTTTGCCTTCTGACATTAGAAAGACTACCACCACTAAAGACTAGTTCGTACACATTTTCTTACATTGAAAGTTTCCCTGGTGAAAATAAATCAAAAACAGAGTAAAGTCAATCGAATCTTGTTTTAATAATGTCTGGTCGTCTGTTAAGACTTACCCTGGCGCTAATCAGAATGTCGAGAAAATCAAGGTTTCTCGATCCCTTCTCCTCCCTTGCCAATTGGGCTTTCCTATCAGATATTATCTTTGAGGAGTGGTGGTGTATAATATCACAAGCTTTGTAAAATTTCTTTCTGTGGAAGAAAGAATAGTTTGTTCTTAATCAAAGATCAGTAAATAAATATGAAAAAAAAATTCTGAAAATAACAAGTCTAATCAAATGTTCTCAATTTCTTAAATTATCTCGATTCAAAAAGATGTAAATTTGTCGATTTCTTCTCGTTGGCAAAGCTGTAAAGCTCCACATATAACTGGCAATCAAAACTATCCATAGATGCTACAGAAAATGCAAGCATCTAGCAAAGAAGGAAAAAGTGAATGATTTTACACGACGATTTCCGATTGTCAAACAACGTTTAATTTTAATATAATTCCGAGAAAATCGAAAGGTCTGTCTGTAGCAGGTAGTAAGAGAGGAAGCGAAAGTCTGTCGCCGCTTGCAGAGTGCTTCTCTGTAACAGTATTTTTAAACATTACCCATTTTCAGTGAATTTGTAGATAAAAGAGTTGTGGTGGAATGGGTTCACAATTCGTTTAACGATGAGCTCTGACACATCGTACACTCCCTGGATATACGCATGTCTTTTCCTGCAATAATATATTTTATATGCTTTAATATAAACAGTTACACTTGCCATTTAATTTTGCTTCTTTTCGGTTATTGCTGTAATACAGGAAATATAACTTTTTACACTATGTTGAATTGCAAAGAAATATTTTGCGGCCATGACAAAAATATTTTTCACAAATTGGAGTTTCCTTGGATGATTACAACAGAAAGAACTCTTCTCTGGGCAGACCAGACACTATGAACTGTTACCTCTCAGCGATCTAGCTCATGTGCAATATTATAGCAACGATTGGGCGATTAAAACACTTTACTGGCTAAAAAAGTAATAGACTTTATCGTGTAGGTCTGGGTAGTTTGTAGACTTTATCGCGTAGGTCTGGGTAGTTTGTAGACTTTATCGTGTAGGTCTGGGTAGTTTGTTAGCATACTTAACATACACAATCAAACAGAAAGATCTTTTGTCCTCCCAAAGCCCTATTCCACGGAAGTAAATTTCACGCATGCTCGTCGACTACCCCGCAAGATATGACAACTTACGTTTCTGTTATAGACGATTATACCTTTCATTCTGACATTTACTGTTAAAACCAAACAGGCATTTCATCATGCTGTCCAGTGTCAATAAACTGATGTGATGGAAAGTTTCTATTGGCTCAGTAACAGTTTCCCATTTATCCTAAATGTAAAAATAAATTTGATTTGAGACAGAGAACTAATGGAAAACTTACAGAGAATAGTAGGTTTAAGTCACTGAAAAAAAAAACATCTGGAAGAACTGGCTTTAAGAATATGATACTAAAAGGGGGCTCCGGAGGGTTTCATCTGAGTTCCAAAAAAAGGGATTTAAGACCATTATATCCTCCTTTTTGCCTAAATTTTCAATGTAAATAACGCAAAAATTTACAACAAAAGGGGGTTCTAACCCCTGGACCCTCCGACCCATCAATGATGTTGATATTGTTCATAACCTTGTGTACATAAATGAAAGACACCCTAATTAAACTGTACTCATCTGGACAAATGGAAAAGTGTGTATCCTTGGTAAACTGTATTGTGTTGCAGAGGCAGAAAATACAGGTAGATCAAAGAGGCCCGACCCGTGTTGGAGCCAGGTGTCCGGTTTGTTTACCACCCCCCCCCCCCCCGGTTTTGTTACAAAGTTAAGGCAAATATGGAGAAAATCCCCCTGCCACCCATTTTAAAATCTCAATTTATAACAAGTGTTAAAATTGAGTATGTAAAAACTCTTACTGTGTAACTTAGTGATCTTTTTTAAAAACTGGACAAACATACTTGATGATTTCTTATCAAGTAATTGTATTACCAACCGTCAAGTGAATATAATTACTCTTTTTCACATCTTCCAGAGGAAAATGTTGGATGGTCATGATATAACAAATATCCTCATTTACTTTGTATAAGTTTTCTGAAATTTACGAAAAAGAAACAAGATTTTTGTTCATGATCATTAACTTGCACCGTTCACGATAAAGCTTTATCTCTCTTACAGTGTAACAAAGTGATTTTATTTATAAAACATACTATCAATATTTTCGTTGATTCTCGAAAAATCTTGACGTAGTTCTTCAGTATATCAGTGTGAAATGCGGGTGTAAGCATCCTTCTGTTCCGGTCCCATTTCTTTCCACCACTTAATAATAAGCCATCACCTTTTTAGGAAAAGATATATTAATGCCAAATGTGAAAAAAAAGATACTGATCTGGTAATTTGAATGTAAAAAAAAACACGTGTATTACCTTTCATTTCATATCAGAGAAGAATGCACCATTCTTATAGATTAATAGATACATGGTCATGTGGCATTCATTAATGCCCGTTGAAATGTCAAGAGGTGCATTACCATATAATAATGCCCGGGCATTACCACGCAGTAAGTCCGCTTTATCTATATTCTTCAATGAAATAAATATTTGCTTACCTAAAGGGACATTATCGATAAATTAACTGTCCATAGGAAGTGATATTGTTTTCGAACATTGAAAATGCACTCGCCTGCGGATCGAGGCATTACCAAAGTTTCAGGCAATAACTCTTGCCCTTGGCAGTCAAGACAATAAATGCCCATTATATTAGTAGCTATTGTTTAATACTTTCCAGGAGATACGTTTATTTTGATAAGCAACACTGAGGTCAAATTAGTTTGATATACTTGGGGAAAATGACAAAAACACATATTATCTTACCAATCCATGGCCTCATTAAGTCATAGGAGAATTCATCCTTTGGATCTGGAAGATAACCATTTTTACATATATATGACGAAAATAACCCCGTATTAGTTGATAAAAAAGCATTCACGTAATCTACTGCTGTTTCAGGCCAAAAGCAAGCAAATAAAACACGAGGACGACAAAAGCACAATTCCAGTTCAAAACTATAAAAAAAAAGAGCAATAGAAAACAAAACAAACAAAAAAGAATAAGTATATCACACAGAGTATTGGGAAGTATATACTGAGTATAATAACGTGCTTTTTCAAATCTAGATAAAAAAATTGAAGAAACAACTAAAATCAGGATATACTTTTACGTGATCCATCTTATTCATTATTTCTAGTAAGTAAGTAATTTTTATTTAAAGTCTTGGTTAATGAGTACATATAACAAATAATATAAGCGCAAGGGAAATTTTAAACCGACTAATGGATCCAGATGTGTTGTCATTAATAAAAAAAAAGACGTAGCGATTTTTTTCCAAGTAATTACCACTATTCACAATGGGCATTACAGTCAATAGTAACTGTAGACTCAGGTGACCGAGGAACCCCCGGGAAGTAAAAATAATTGGCAGCCATGTTTTTGTCCCTCATTCTTGTGTGTGAAACTGTTTTAGTGCTCATTTCATTTGTGTCGTCTATGCCGTTCGTTAGTTTTTAGATTTGCTGTAACCACCCCCCTCTTTCTCTCTTTAATGGTTTTTAAGTATCACTCCAAGTAAAAATCATGCAAAATATGATTTATTTTTGATATTTTGTTTAAAATGTTATGGTTATCAGATATTAACATGTGGCTTTTCATAAAACCCATGGTCGTAGGAGAAAAAAAGTTATATAGAATGCACTGTAGAATTCAAAATTACGGGAGATAACTCTGTAAATGACACTAAAATACAATAGAAACTGTTGGATTTTCAATGTGGATTATCTCCAAGAGCAGAAAGATTGGAATGAATAGTTATAAATTTCAACATATAGACCTATAAAGCAACTAAGTAACAAAAAAAAAATAATGTGTAGCCTTTTTCGAGGTATATCATATTTTACAGAACTTGCATGATTCTTACTTAATAAGCAAAATCTATAATTCTACGCTGTTAACTTTTCACTGTTGGATTTTCAATGAAACTGTTGGATTTTCAATGTGGATTATCTCCAAGAGCAGAAAGATTGGAATGAATAGTTATAAATTTCAACATATAGACCTATAAAGCAACTAAGTAACAAAAAAAATAATGTGTAGCCTTTTTCGAGGTATATCACATTTTACAGAACTTGCATGATTCTTACTTAATAAGCAAAATCTATAATTCTACGCTGTTAACTTTTCACTCTTCATCTGCGGTATAGCCTGTACCACAGATGGATTGATAGTAAGTAACGGATTGACATTATAAAGAAAAGATTTCTCAGAGATGCTTGTAGCAAGTCTAGTTGGTTCTCGCGTCGTTTCCCTAAAATAGTTTTTGACCCTGGCTAATTTTCGAGAATTATATTATCATTCAAAAAATCATTCGAAAATGCTTCCTCTTGAGGAAAGTGACACAAATGAAAACAATTGATGTAGCCACTAACCCTATCGAATATTTCGTTAACTTTCAAAGCTATTACAGCAGTGGCGGATTCAGGGGGTACGAGGGGATCCCGCGTTTAGAACCCCTTTTTGTTGGAAATCTTTAATTTCGTGAAAAAATTGGGCAAAAATGAGCAAATAATAGCCTAGATGTACCTTAGGAAATCCCTTTTCCACATGTCATTGTTGCAACAGAGAAAACCATAGAAGGGGAAAATATAAAAGTAAGCTTAGTGAAATGTGTCCAACGTTCCAACATTCTCCAGATACATTTATCCTACCCGAGTATATACAAACGGGTCATTAAGTAAGTTTGACATAATGATAGTAATTATGTTTGAGAAAGGCCTAAGTTAGCCTTACCTATGTTTAATGCATACCTGATCCGGAGAGTACATATTTTACAGTGGATGGATGAACTGTCATCAGAACTGCATCAAACGGTCCCATCCACTGAGGGAAAGCTCCATTATACTGCTTTGCCCATTCCAATGTCTGCAGGATGCCCATAGAATCCCCAGTGACCTGTAGTAAAAATCATTTTATTATATCGATAGCAGCGTTTTATTGAATGTTCCCAATGTAATAAATTTCGATAATTCAAACTGTGAAATAAATTCGGTAATTTCACTCTCGGACTTTCTCTTGCCAAAACGTCACAACTTTGACAGATCACAGAATTTTAAAATTCATGTTGAAAATATCGATAAATTGTGAAGAAAATCTATATAATAAATAGGATAATCAATTGATTATTGTGAATAACGAAAACATTATCACTCGAGCCAAGAACGCTCGAGCACCTAACTCCTCCGCGGAACAAGTTCCGCACACAAGTTAAAGTTAGGCGTTCTTCGGCACTCGTGATGCTATTTTTGTTATCCCTATTTCCAATTAATTATCCTATTACTGTTTCTTGCACTGAAGTTTTTACTTGTATTTTGTGACGGAGTAAGTGTGAATTAAGTTAAAATAATTATTAATACGAATATGAATTATGATAAAAATGAACAGAGATACATCTATATATATTGACTTGATTTTTTTTTTGTGGGGGAATGGGAGGGTCGTTTGGAATTTTATTGATGGCATTGACTTTGTCAAAACAAATATTTGGCCAGCATTTGTAAAAAATATTATCACGGACTGTCTATGCAAATAAATAAAATATGCCTTCGATAGCTGTGGGAAAAAATAATCGCATAAAAATCCCATCCACCCCCTAAAAATGAAATTTTTTTTTGTCTTGTTAATATATTATATGTAGTTGTCTCTTTAGTATAGAAAAGTATTATGCATACCTGTTTCATGTTTCCATATAGCCAATGAGGTGCGGGACCCGGGAAATCTTTAAGGGCTCTCTTTAGTTCCTTTTTCTTCTTGTAAAGTTCGAATAGTTTCTTCAAAATCCATATTACGGCCAGTAAAGGGACAAGCTTCAGAAGCGTGTATGTTATGGTAGCCATGTTGTGTATAATCGCTAAACTTATAAAATTGATAAAACTGATAAAAGTTTGTGGTCCCACACTGTATACCCAAATAGATAGTGGATTAGAATCAATATATATCAGGCGCGTAGCTGAGGCCAAATTGAAGTGTAGGCAAATTTACGGGAGGGGGTCTGGGGCCGCTTAAAGGCCCACAGCAGGTCCAGGTGGGCGAAGCCCCCCCCCCCACCCCCCCCCCCCCGACGCTCCGCGGAGAAAGCGTTTTAGAGCATCATTTATGTCTCTCCTGGATGTATTTCATCTCCAAAAAAAAAAAATGGCAAAATTAAGTGCAGGCAAAAGCTTTTTTGTCTAACGGCAGCTACGCGCCTGTATCTATACAGCTTGTACAGTCTTCAAAATTCAATACAATTAACGAATTAAACATTATATAACATGTCAAGCGAAGAAGATGGAAATGGTTGGGACAGATACTACAGATGGATAACACCAGGCACGCAAAGATAGCCATCGTATGGACACCAGATGGTGAAAGAAAGAGAGGCAGACCAAAGGAAACCTGGAGAAGACACATCGAAAAAGAAAGACAAGACTTAGGATTTCAGTCATGGACCGAAGCAACCAGGGTGGCAAACGAAAGAGACAGGTGGAGAGGACTTGTTAACGGCCCGATTCTCCTCAAGGAGAGACGGAAATAATGAATGAAAAAAAAATGAATATGTTATTCTATTATGAAGTAAAATTCTAGTAAATTAAGTAACAGTCTTTGTAAGAAACTTGCAAAATGGGAAACCCTGTCGATCTGACAATATACAATTTTCACACAAGGAAGACTTGGTCTTGGGTGCGTATAAATTGAGCGACATTGTCTTTTCAGCGACTATCTTTTGAGCGACGCTTTTTGAGTAATTGCGTATATCATTTGAGCGACATCAAATCAATACAAAATATAAAAACGGCATATAAATTCAGCGACATATTTTTTAATTGATTAAATACAGATGTACATAAAATTCACATAAACGCTCCACCAGTTCGCACTGGTCAAAACTAGCCCTTTCTCGAATGTATTAGTTCAACTTCAGTGAATCGACCAGTACTTTTTCCCTTCTGAATATCACTGAAAAGATTAAACGACAATAAATAAAGACAAAAATATATTAGTGAAATACATTTAAAATGGAGATTGAGAAGTACACAACGAACCGAGGGAAAGAAGGTATAGTTGTTGATGGATTTAAGTATAGGCTTGACAAATCATATAGTGCCACACATCTTTGGAGATGTATAAAAGCCAAATGCAAAGCTCGATGCAAGACAGATTTAACGGATTTGATGATATTGGATGGACGTAATGAGCATAACCATGAAAAGGAAGAAGAAAGAAAGATACAGAGACACAATATCAGACAAGCTTGCAAGAGAAAAGCTGAAGACAGCATAACAGAACGGCCACACAAGCTAATAGTACATGAAGTTAGGAAAACAGAGAACGCTAGTTTAGTCCCAGAAGATGTTGGCCTGATAAGACAAGCTGTTTATAGAGTAAGGTATGTTCAATAAAAGTATTATAATATGATCATGATTACTAAAAATGAAGAAAACAACAAAAGTGTTGTTCCATTGCTTATCTTATTATTAAACATATATAATGATTTTGTGTCATGTAAATTTATTCCATATCCTATGAGTTCCTAATATTATTTATTTGTTTATATTTTCAGGAGAAAGACAACGCCAAAGCTACCAAAATCAAGAGAGGAAACCCACGAAAATCTTAAGGACTACGATTTGATGTTTACAAATTTAGAGAAAATGATGTACATCGATGATGCTGAGACGGGTATTATTATGCTGACTACAAAAAGCAATATGGAATATTTTTTGTGAGCCCATTGTGGAAATTTTGGTGACGGGACATTCAAATATTGTCCAAAGTTTTTCTACCAACTTTACACATTGCTTGGATATAAACACGGACGCTACATACCATGTGCTTTCTTCCTGCTTCCTTCAAAATCAAAGGAGTGTTATATCAACATGTTTCGTCATCTTATTACAGTAGTAACAGATTTAGGATTGAACTTTACACTTACCTCTATCCACTTCGATTTTGAAGATGCTGTTTTTGAAGCTGCCAGAGAGTTTTGGCCAGAAGTTTTAATTAGAGGTAATTTGTTAAGCATAGTTTTTATTGTAAGATAAGACAGATACATGTAATTTAAAATATTAACGACAAATATATACTGATGTTATGTACGTATCAAATTTAAAACACGTACATCTAATTTCAGGTTGTCAATTCCATTTGTCCCAAGCTTGGTGGCGTAAAATACAAAGTCTTGGACTTGCTCAGGAATACAAATGTTCAGAGTCCGTTATAGGGAGATGGTTGAAAGTATTTTTCGGTCTCAGTTTTCTTTCACATGTTGAAATTGAGGAGTGCATGGCCTTTGATATTTGCTCAAATACACCTGAAGACCCACGTGCTACAAAATTTGCAGATTATATTGTGCATAACTATACAGAGGCAACCTCACGTTATCCTCCGATGATTTGGTCAGAACCAAGACTTGATGTTAAACGGACAACAAACGGATGCGAGTCTTTTCACAAGCAGTTTAGTGAAATGTTTTATAGCCATCATCCGAACATTTATGATTTTTTGGAGAAGGTCAAACTTATCCAGACATACAACAGTCTTAAGATAAGAGCTTCTATGCGACCAATGCTTTTGACTATTAACGAAAAGTCAAATGTGCAGCAGATGCGTGAATTCCAGGAACAGTACAGAGCAGGCGATATCTCAAGACTTGAGTTCGTTAAACTTATGGCATACAAGTCTCAGCCGGTCATCAATTTATAACGATTGTGTACATAGAAGTTTTTAATAGTACATTATTTTTAACAATTGTAAAGTATTTTATATAAACTATGTGGTTTCAGTGAACAATAAACAAACACTATATCCTGCTCAAAATCCTACTTCCACCTCCCCGTGGTGAGCAGGGGACACTGACTAACGGAAGAGGTAATAAGTATTTTTCTCAGGTAAATGTCGCTGAATTTAAAAATTAAAAAGTCGCTCAATTTATATGTGTTTTGTCGCTGAAAAGATCATGTCGCTCAAATTAAAAAAATGCAAAATGTCGCTCAATTCATCATCTCCCTTGGTCTTCTATTTTTGAAGTAATCAAAATTTGATCTCTATATTGTTGAATATGTTTGGAAATTGTTCATAGTAATGTTAGAAAATTGAGTTTTTACAGTTACCTGCTCTTGAAATAGATTTAAAAGATGAAATTCTTTGGTACACATGTAATTTAGATAATAATAATCATTAAATCATCTGTGAAAAAAAAGAACCCCTAGATTTCATTTGTATAATAACGAATGGTCCGAGAACACGAGCCCAACCCATATAGCCCCAAAACCACTGTGTACGTTTTGGACCAACCAACAAAATATCTTAGTGGTGTCTTTATTTGCCAGGTATCTTAACCATTTAATTTTGATATTTGATTTGTGGATAATGTTTCGACTTATATTTTATTTTGAATAACCAAGCATGATATATTTAAATCATTAGTAATAAATGATAAATAAATAATAAATAAACAAATAGCATAACTATTTAAAAAAAATATTTAAAATATAAAAAGGGTATTCAGACAAATAATTATACTGCGATTATTGCTTACAGTTTTGAACCTACAGGACAGCCTCCAATGGAAGTAGTTACTGACAGGCGACGGACACATAAACCAACACTGTCATTTTCATAAATTAAAAAAAAAAAACAGTAACGTCTACCTCCACACACCCACTTGCGAGCTTTCTATTTCAACAAACTCAAGCCATGAAGCCAGAAAATAAATTGTGTATATTAGATCTACTATGCCCTGTTTTCAGATATCTGGGTATAGAATAAACAGCAATAAATAGCAAGCGGGCATGTCAGAGAACACACATAACAACTAAAATCTGGAAACAAAATGATTTAATTATATTTTTTGGTTAAAAAAATCCTGGTTCCAAGGGCCAGTGACCCACATTGATAACCTTATTCTAAGTGTATCCAAACACTTGTGTTTTCAACGAAAATTAAAATTTAGGTTAAGTAGAAAAAAATCTCGATAAGTTATATCGTCTTTATACGCCCCATATTTGAATATGCCAGTGAGGTTAGGGATAATTGTGGTATCAAATTGGAAAAACTGCAATCAGAAGTCGCGAGGATAGTAACAGGTCTTCCAATATTTACGAAATATAGCTATTTTAACGAAGAAACGGGCTGGGAAAACATTTTCTGGAAGGCGAAATAAGAGAAAATTTACAAATGTTTTACAAAATGGCAATGCTTTAAGCTATCTCCGCGAACTTATTCCCCCTTTTGTACAGAGTACAGAAAATCTATCTGGATGGATCTGATATTATATTACCTGTCTGTAGTTATTCATGAACTAGTGAATCAATCATGCCAGCTACTATAATGTAGGTTACAGGTATAAAACCACTATTAAAAGTCCCATTACTTTCTATGTTGAATTAAGCAATTTTCAAGGTCCCATTCTTTTTTAAAGTTTGTTAAAATGAACTTTAACAGGTTTTATCATAGAGGGGACCCTTTAAAGACTCTCTCACAAAGTTTTCAGCATACCTTTAATGGCGTCCAAGAAATAACGGTGAAGTGAAAGTAGACAGGTACTAAAAATACTGCTTTCCTTTTGGAAATTTGACAAATCAATGGGCTTAAGATCTAGACTCTGACAAATTATTCTCTACATCAGAGTTCAAAACTGTTGTATTCAGTGTGTACCTGACATGATAAGCTTTCAGATGATACCAAGTTTGCATATACTGGCTAAATCACAAAAAAATATACAATGCATCCTAAGAACTACTTTGTTTTTTACGGACTACTTTCTGGTATGTGCAGGCGTCTGGTTCCCCTTAATAGTGGTATTATACGTACAAGTACGAGATCACAATTAATTCCCCTAGACTTCCTTTTTTAGTGTGTTTCTTCCTGATTTTTTTCTTTGCGGTCATAAACTTTATTGCTTAGTATTAACTGCAGAAATGTAGGGCAAGGATCAACTTTACAATTGATTTTTTTTCATTCTGTAATTTTATGTGGAAGTTGTGATTTGGTACTATGAAAGAAGGTTAAAATTTAGGACATTTGCAGAGGACGCTTACCCTACCGGTGCACCTGGTCCATGGTCCTAGTTTTTGGTGGAGTCCGAGTTGCTCATTTACTTTCGTTACTTTGTATGTATGATTTTAGTTACTTTATGTTCTTTGTTGTGTATGTCTGTTATCTATGTCTGGTCTTTGTTCCTGGAATACATTCTTTTGATTACCGCTATAACCTTGGTTCCCTTGATTACTCTTTCATGTCTACGGGGTCTCCGAAGCAAAGTTGCTAAAAATAAAAAATGATGGTGAATTTTTCTGCCACTCTTATAGAAATCTGCTTTTATACACGTTTCCATATTGGTGAAGTTTGAATGAGTTTGGAGCGGTGGATTTTTTTTTATATGTCAAGATGGGTCTGTTGAAATGCACTACGAAATTAATTGTGCCCTCGTACCTACATACTTCTAATTCAACTAATTAGTATGGCAAGCAACAGTGGACAAAAATTAGTGTTTTCTAATATTAAAAAATGATTTTTAAATATTTTTAGATATTACAAATTGATTTCTAATATTAACTTGCTGACCTATTCCTTCACTCGTATGAGGCTGACTTTATAGCTGATCTGATCAGAAAGAAAGAATATCGTTTGTCTAGATTTCCGTTATATAGATGACGTATTATCTTTAAATAATCCTAATTTCGGGGATTTGATACATCGCATCTACCCAAAAGAACTTGAGATAAAGGATACTAAAGACACTGTGAAGTCAGCCTCTTATCTTGACCTACACTTAGAAATCGACGGTAAAGGAAAACTATTGACCAAACTTTACGACAAACGTGATGACTTTTCATTCAGAATTGTCAACTTTCTTTTCATCTGTGGCAACATCCCTTCAGCACCTGCGCATGGAGTGTTCATATTACAACTCATACGTTATGCCAGAGCTTGCCGAAACTACGCAGACTTTTTTTCATCGCACTAGAACTCTAACAAATAGGATTCTGGAACAGGGTTATGTTGCTACAAGATTGAAGTCATCACTACAGAAGTTTTATGGTCGTCATCATGAACTCGTGGATCGTTATGGTGTATCCATCTGCACCATGAAAAGTGATTTATTCAACGGGTCATAGCTTTCCTTTCCTCGTTTGTCTACCCCGGACTTGACTCTTTATGAACAATTCGGCGGGTGTTTCTAGAAAAGCAGAGGACGCTTATCCTACTGGTGCACCTGGTCCATACTCCCAGTTTTTAGTGGAGTCCGAGTTGTTCATTTGCTTTTGTTGCTTTGTATGTATGATTTTAGTTACTGTATGTTCTTTGTTCTGTATGTCTGTTTTCCATGTCGGGTCTTTGTCCCTGGATTATATTCTTTTGATTACCGCTATAACCTTGGTTCCCTTGATTACTCTTATATTAAAAAATTAATTTCTAATATCAAAAAATCGTTCTTTTATTTTTGATATTAAAAATTATTGTTTAATATTAGAAATTTATTTTTTGATATAAGAAAGTCATTTTTTAATGTAAAAAATAGGGTTTTTTGTCCACTTTGGATTGCCATGAATTTTAGTAAAAGTATCTCATTCAGGCGATATTGATTGGCACACTTGTACATGATACATGCCTTTTTCATTATGGAGAAGCAAAACTTTAATTAAACGGATAATACCCAAAGTAGAATATGTGTACATAAACTAAAGACTTAAGTGTGTGTTTTAATCCTGTACGGTTCTGAAATACTTATTTTCGTTTTATTCATTGACCCGGAAGTGCAATGGAAGTATGGGAATAGAAATGACGTCATGGCATATTGAATCGGAACAAAAGATGAGCCTCGACGAAGAATTTTGAAGAGATGCGTTGCAACCTGATAAAAATACACCTTCTTATCTATGTCCGATTACGTTTGATACTATTTTCAACCATAAGATATGTCTAAACCCCGTTGCAACTGTTGCCAAAATGAGATTTCCGGGTTTCGAGTGCATTGCAATGAATGTTCAGATTTTGACCTCTGTTTACAGGTTAGTGTGACGTCATGCATTGATCGCGTACCTTTCGTTATTTATTATTTTACCATGCACTTTTCCTTTAATTACTGCTGATGTTTTTTACTTTTCAGTGTCTTTCGTTCGGCGCGGAGATTGGTAGTCATAAAAGGTCCCATGAGTACAAATTAACGGTATGTTTTAGTGAAAGGTCTGGGGAATACCCCTGGGTTCTATAAATAGTATTTAGAATTCCCTTGTCCAGGACATTGAAGTTCTTCAAAGATAAACAAAACCTCATATTACTTTGTAATTACCCTTTTCAATACTTAATGGTTCAGACTGCAATTGCCATGGGATATTGATGTTGCCTCAAGCCAGGCTAGGCAAAGTTTGCCTAAAATGCACAAGCCAGTGTCTTAATGAATTGATTTGCTTCCCTAATTTAAGTACACTGACTATTTGCACAAATTAAAGGCATCTGTGTAATTAGGGATTGTTCCATTCAATTATTGGATACCCTTGTTTTGTAACATTATAACATGAGTAGTATTCTTTGATTGGTTGTTTTACCCAATCCCAACAGACCCATTAAAATCAATGCCAAATAATAAAAGATATTTGTTCTAATCTGGCATGGCTTTAATAAAATAAGGACTTCATTTTAAAAAAAAATAATATTAATATCAGAAGTTCATATAATGTTTTAATAGAGTAATCAAGGGAACCAAGACTCTAGCAGAAATCGCAAGAATGTAATCCAGGGACAAGACCAGACATGGAAAACAGACCAAAAAAAAACCAAACAAAAACCAAAATAATATACAAAGCAACAAAATTAAATGAGCAAGTCGGACTCCACAATGATGAAACAGTTTTATCTAATTGGCACGGTCTTACAACCAACGGTTTTTGCAAAAGTTAAATCATTTAAAATATTTACATCAAGACATCAATTTTTATGTACATGTACAAATTACCAAATTGGTTTGATGATATTGCAACCATTTCAGAGTGATTATGTTGTTGGTGCTTTTGATGTGGAAAAACCGTGGACACTTGCTGAAGAAACAATGTTATTGGATGCTGTGGAACAATATGGCTTTGGAAATTGGTATGGGTTTAATAATAAGATAAAAAGTTAAAACTCAAATATACTATAAAATACATGTATTTGAAAATATGGAACAGGTAGTTTATGCCAACATCCACTCTCAAAATAATGAAAAAATTGAAGCAGGCCAGAAAAAAAACACGGAAACTGCTACGCGTTTGTTCATCAAAAAAAAAACATGGAAAGTGCTACACATGTTTGTTCATCAGTTGTTATTCCAAAGTCAATAACTCGTATCATTTTCTAAAATTTGATAAGTGGTTGTCATTTTGATTAGTTAACCACAAAATATTAAGTGAAAACTAGCCACATTTAAAAGGAAAAGAAAGAACTCAATAAAACATGATAGACAGAAGAAGGGGATCCCAATTTTTTTGGCAACTTTTAACTACAATGAAAGAAAGTTGAATGACCTGCCGAGTGTAAAATTTATGAAAATGTAATTTTTGATTGCTGTTTAATTTTAAATTAAAGAGAAGATCTGTATAAAATTTATTCCTTTTTTCAGGGAGGATGTGGCTAATCATGTAGAAAAGAGAACAGCTGAAGGTATAGTATTTAAAGAAACTCGACCACCTCGATGGTCTCATTTGTCATTAGTGAACTGCTTGAGTGCAGGAGGTCCTAGGTTTGATCATTCCAAGTCACTCTATGGACTTGAAAATTGGAAGTCACGGCTTCTCAGCCAAGCATGTGGTAATTAAGGGGATAGAGTGATGACAGTTTGGCGCAGAGTCAGAAGAATGTGTCTGAATGGGTAACACGCATCCTTACAGGCTGTTGCTCCTGTGAGCTAGCACAATAAAGATCTGGCTCAGTGTGTTGGACTAGTACAAAGCAGGGTCTGTTCAGTTAGCTGCTATTGTTGTCCTGGAATGCATGAAATATTTGCCACAGAATCATGTTAAACCTTAATCAATCAATTTAAGAAGTATTTTGACATTAACAGTAGTATAGAAGTACAGTTCATCTACAATCTCTTTCAGTAGGCCTGGTACATTGTAATCAAATTCTAATATCAATTAAAATTTAAAATCTACTATTTGCAGGAAGAGAAAACATTCATTTCATACACATTGCTTTGAAATGATGCAGACAGCAGTCCTTTCTTTCAAAATTCTCAATGACTAGCCTGAAACAAGAAATGTACACACAATTTCACTAGCCCAAATCAATTTTTACTAGCCCGGGCTTCGGGCTAGTGGCTATAGGCGAGCACTGAGACAGTGGCATGACTTGCAATACAGGACCTATCAATAACAATAACATTCCAGCAAGTCTTGCAACATGTCCCTAGCACAATGGAGGCTAGTTCAGCAAATGTCTCACTTTCGAAATGACAAACTTGCCCCTGGTGTTAAATAAATAATATAAATTATAAAGATAGATTAAATATACCAACTTCAATAGAACACACAGGTCATGCGAAACCATGAAATATATAGATTCCAATGCTGCATACATTTGATTGACCATATTTGGAAACTGTGAGTTTATTGTAACTTAGAAGGAACACAGTAAGTTTTCAAAAAATATTACTGTGTATTTAGAAGAAAAACATACCTTTGCACTATTGGGTCTGAAGACAGAAGAAATGCATTGTAGGTACTTATAGAAGCACTTTTCCTTTTCATCAATAAAGAGATTAAAAAAAGTGATTAACTGTCAAGTACAATGTATACTGTTACAATGGAAACCATATGTTAATTGGCAATAATATTACCTTTTATTGATTATTAAGACTACCTGTTTGTACTAGCAAAGGTTGATGTTTAGTTTATAACTCATTATAACATATTCAATAAATTTCTTCGTGTTTTGTAGACTGTGAAGACCATTATGTTACCTTTTTTGTCAGTGGCAGTATTGGAAAAGGTATGTTTTTACAACAGAATCTTTAGAGTTTGGGTCAATAACTGAAACATTTTATTTTTTTAATCATGATTATTATTAATATACAATATCTTTTTAACTAGTCTTGGAAATTGACTGCCAGCCTGCCACCATGGCTGGTGAAATGCAGAATTTGGCTAATATGCTGATGATAAATTTATAAGTTCTTTAAAATTTTGGGTTTGGGCTTGTCTGAAATTTATATGGCAAAGACTGTAGGACTAATCATGGTTTACAACCATCCACATATTGTATAATGACCTCAAAATGCTGAGGAATTTAAATAACAATTAAGGAATGTTTTTCTTGATGACTTGAAGCTCCCTTTCCCCTGCCTTTGTTTTCCTATTTTGCTTTTTCAGTATAAAATGAACCCCAAGTTAAAGAGGTCAGTTGAATTGTTATTAAGAGAGACTATTCATGTGAAATTTTGCTGATGCATATACGTTCTAGCATTGATAAACTAATTTTGTTTGTAGTCACAATAAAGCCCGATGCTGCAGATGCCATAAAAGACCATACATGTCCAAATGGAGGTATGAACTTATCATTATGTATACAAGATCTTAAGTATTATCTTGATATTTAAAGAATAACTATCAGTTATTTATCATTTTATAGTGAGTTATATAGTTAACTTCAAATGATAGAGTAGGTCTTCCCTTTTTAAAATAACCAAAAACCTGTTAAAATGTCTTAATTAACTGGACGATTAATTGAGTAGGAGATTTGAACCTCCCTATTGAGATTTTTTCAAAATTTACTTTATGAGATATCTTTCAGTACCATTATCTCATTCTGTATCTTGATATTTTTAACTTGACATTTTGAGTTATCCTTCAGGACCATTATCTCCTAGTATAACAGAACCAATATCACCCATCGATCTTAGTCTTCCAGAGCAACAAGAGTTAGGCTATATGCCACTAAGAGATGACTTTGAAAGGGTAAGTACACAAAAACTTAAGAAAGAATTTGCTGATATACATGTAGTTCAAAATGGCAAAATAGAAAATTAAAAACTTCTTTGTATTTGCTAGTCTTAAGCATTAATGCAAGGTCTTCCAAGTTTTTTGCTGAATAAAACTTTACATAACCACTATTCATGATACACCAGTAGTCCAAGGCTCAAGGCTGGTAAATTACTGGTAAGAACTCCACTTACAGAGTAGTAATATTTGTATAAAAATTTTTTAAATTATGGTTTGGGCCTGTGGTTCAGAATGATTACTGTGAAGACTGCATGATAATGATGACTTGAACATGCATTTGGAAGGTATAATATACATGTACGAAACTGAAAGATCAGTATGTAAAGTATAGAATACAAAATTATTAGGTGCCAATAAACTTGCAAGAAATACAAAGCAAAAGTTGCTATGATACAGTATAGTACTGGAATATAACCAACAATAAAACTAGCAGAACATGTCCATCAAATTACTTTTCTTTCTCTGTTTTTTCAAATTAGGCAAAATAAAAAATATTCTTGTTTCCTGATGTCAACAATAGAAAAATAGGGTAAGTAGGGTATTACTTTATTTTTCAAGAATATTTTGTATGGAATTCATTGGGAATCAGCCTGGACTTTAACAGTGCCTGAGCCAAGATGGCCATAAAATGTTTAGGGTAGCTGGAAACCGACATTTTTATTTTGGCCTAATATTCTAAAAATGCTCAACTATTCTCAGTTTTAATGGTTTTTTTTTTTATTTTACGTAATGAAATTATAGGAACATGACAATGATGCAGAAGTACTTATCAGTAGTCTGGCTAATAATTACGATGATGAAGATATAGACATAGGTAGGATGTTATTATATTTGTTTTTGCCTTAGTTTAGCAGGAACTTAATAAGAGTATGAATCCTGAATAATATTTAAATTGCTAAAGAATTTATTAATAAAATTCAAATTAAGGTAAGTCGTGAGGTCCAAGACCCTCCATTTTTTATCAAAATTTTTCATAGGTCCTGGACATTTTATATATTACATAGAATCTTTTATATGGACCTTTGGTTTAGATCAGGTGGACTTGATTTTAATCTACAAGGGTCATGGACATTCCATCCTCAAAAGCAAATTTAAACCCCTTGTCACATTTTATTTTAGTTCAGTTTAAAAGTTAAGTGCCTCAAAGGAGGTAATGCGACTTCAGTTACTTGGCAAGGATGGCAGTATACCTTGCTAATAAATACATAGTTCAGTTCTGCAGTCCATAGTACATCTTTTTCTTCTCTTTAGATCGACTTCAGAGCAGTTGTTCACACTTTCCTTAATTCCATTACACACTGTTTTTATTTTGGAAATGATATAAATATGACTGTATATACACTACTGTTGACACAAATTTTAATTTCTCCACTCTCCACAGTGGAAATATTTTGAGTGGAGTCACCATTTCAAAAATTGTCTGTAATTAACTGCAGGGGTTGAAAATTCCTAAAGCACGACTCCCGGGACTGAAAAAATTGAACCTCGGACTTGCTGTTTTTCAATGAAATAAGTCTGTCGAGCATGGCGAATCTAAAAAAATTAAAACTCGAAAGATTTTGTTATCATTATTTAGACCATGTTTCTCGATCTATTCCCTGACCTTTAAATTGTTATAGCGAGCGACGCGAAGTGGTGTGAGCTCTACCATCATTACGTTTACTTTCTAAATTTCCCTTAAGGTTCCCCAATATACATGTACTAACGAAAAAAAGGCATGTTGTGGAAGTAACAAAAAGTGACTGTCCTTACGGAGAAAATTCATCATTTCCTTCAATCAAACAAATAAAAAAACATAGGTTAAGAATAAATTTTATTGAAAATAAATTCATCTTTTCTGATAGTTTTCCGGTCTTTTTCTAATTTGTTTTTACTTATTTAAAAAAGTGAATGTTATGTTTATGGGAAACACGTGGATGTACATACATGCATCTCCGCTGTTCCACTGCTGCTGTTGTCAAGAACCTAACCCGCCTTGGAAAAAAAACATAAGTCCGATTATAATATCAAAATGGAAGCATAGCTTTTCTAAGATACGAAAGGCAATCATTTTCTTGTTTGGAATTTGCAGCTGTTGTCTGAATTTTGTTTACGTCACATGATATGTGTAAAATATTCCCACCATCCATGGAGAACTGTAATATTTCTGGTATCTGTACAGATTGATCTGGCAGGCCAAAACTGGATGTTGCTAGAGACGCCCTTAAGGATAAAAAATGTGAAGTATTGCAAAGTGCTATAAAGTTATTGACCATTTTGAGAGCGAGGGGAAAGTGGGCTGTGGGGTTGGAATTTTGGGGGGGAAAATTGTTCAAGTTATTCATTTATTGAAAAAAAAACCTCCCCCATTAATTAACAAAACAGATTTTCAAATAGAAATATTGATCTTGCTTGCTGGTTAAATATAAATAAAAATATTGCATTTGTGAAGCAAAAATTTTCATTCGAGTCGACCTCCCCTCTTTGAAATATCCATCATTA
The DNA here is from genome assembly GCA_037379345.1 of Perna viridis. Classification (NCBI taxonomy): domain Eukaryota; kingdom Metazoa; phylum Mollusca; class Bivalvia; order Mytilida; family Mytilidae; genus Perna; species Perna viridis. The sequence goes on from CM074512.1 coordinate 56,669,504, forward strand.
TTTTTACGAGTCTCGCACAGACAGTACATGAATGGTAAAGCTCACAGTGCTCTCTGATTTAGGCAATGCCTACCCTATATTAACTTTATTTTTAGAATGGGTATTCACTAGATCAGTCTATTGATTAGTCATTCTCAAGTCTGAATCACACCTGCGCTTGATCAGAGCATATTTTGACATACTACAAATTTTATTAATCAAGCACTGAAATGATAAAGATCAAATTTTGTTGATAAACTTTTGAGGAAAATATCGTCAATTACAATTTCACGTTTAAAAAAAACGCAGAAACAGAAATCTGATGACAAGGCATCAGAGTGGGAGAAGGAATCAATGGACACTGTGTCTTCTCTGCAAACATAGAAATATACATTAGAATATCAGAAAATGTATATCTTACAATTGGACTTGACAAAACATTGTCGGGCTTAGTGTACAAAAGATGAAAAAGTCCAGGGCTCGGGTCGTCCAAAAAAAATGTTCAAACCCTGTTAACTTCTCATGTCTTTATGCCAAGATATATTTAATGGTTCTAGTAGTTTAATAACATTTCTGTAAAAGACAGAAAAAAAAATGTTGAGTACTATTGAAATTATGCAATTTTATCCTAATTTTACTTTGGTGGAGTCACAGTGGAGGATGTAAATGACTCCACTGTGAAGAGTGGAGAAGTTAAACTTTTGGTTGACGGTAGTGTATATATGTATTTAATATGTTGTCTGGTACTTTTGATAGTAGCATAATTTCCTTGATGATAAGAAATAGTATTGTTCAAAAGATGTCTTTCGAACCAAATGAAGTTTAATAAAAGGAATGTATTTTATTCTCTATTTCTGAATGATTCTTTCTACATGTATGTAGTATAGTACTTTGAATGCACAAGATCTTGTTAAGGAAATAGTTTTTGTTTCATTAGTTATTGGTTGTTAATTGTTCTGATGTTTTTAAGCTATGAAACTTGCTCAAGTTGAAAGATACCGCACAAGATTAAAAGAGAGGGAAAGAAGAAAACGTATTGCCAGAGGATACAATCTTATACAAAGTGCTACAACTATTGGGAAACAAAAATTTCAGACTCCTAAAAAGAGGCTACACAAAGAGGAAAGGTATAAAATTTTTGAAGCAGATTTTTATTGTGTTACTTGTGTGGTAGTGATGGATATGAATTGTTTGTGTGGTCTTGCTTGTATAAATTGTTTGTTACCAGCTTTACTTCAAAATTAGAATGCATAAATGCTCCTTTGAAAACTTCATCAAAAAAGCACTCTCATCTAGTTGTTATGTCTGTACCAAACAAACTTAATAAGAATGATTTTTTTTCCTGCTTTTTAGCAGAATTCTGCTAATTGAAATCCACATTTTACTATAACCACAGGGGTTGCGCTGGGCTTTGCCAATGTTGCAATTTGCGATTTTTTATTTGATCTGGCGACAAAAATAACCAGTTGGCGATTTTCTTGGCGCCTAAGTTTTGTATATTGAAATTGACAGGAAGTATATCAGCAAGGGATATTTTCTCTAATTATCAAATTATGCTGACACCTGATCAGAGTTAACTGACCATGACCAATTTACGACTGAAGGCAATTAACAGTAGTTAGACCAGACGACCGTGAGTGACAATATCCTCATGGGAGGTGTCAATCAAATGTAAATATATTATTGAGCCAATCAAAACTCTCATCATCTGGTCAAAGGTAAACACAATTATGGCCATGTGCATGTGGCTGCATACAAGCTTCACCGCCCAGTTTAACCATGTGATACATTCAGAAACAGACTTACCTAATAACAGAATAAATTGAATCCATTTAACAATGATTATTCCATCAGAAAATGTCTAAACACTTAGAAATGAAAGAATTGATGAAAGAAAATGGATGACATTTGTTTACACTTTTGCCATGTGACATTTGGCTGGAAAATCGGTAAACAAATAGAATGGGGATTCCCAAAATCTAATTAAGGAAATACTATTCAGCTACCAAGATAATTAAACAGGGACACAATTAATGGTCCATGGTACAAAATGTAGTTTGCTAGAAATTTTATCACTTGAAAAAAAAAAGAATCCAGTTTGTTAAATTAAAAAAAGCAAATTATATTGTAAGATAAATTAGACCATAAAGGACAATGGTGAACATGCTTTAAAATCAGGGACTATGTGAGAATAGTAATATAAAGTCCTTGATAGAAATAAAATACCTGTTTCTGGAGTAGTACTTTATTATTTTATGGAAGTGACAGACTAGAGCTAAAAACCTGCTTCATACATGCATCAAGAGTGAATCTTGTGTACATGTATGTCATGAATGGAGAGGTTATTTTGATGAATTGACAAAAATAATTCATCAGTGGACTTAATACTGTCATATTTTAAAAAAAAAAAAAAGTATAATTTTTTTGGCCAAACCCCACCCCTTGGCTCTAATTTCTGAAAATTGGCAACATAAAATCGCAGCTGGCGATTTTTCTGGCGACCGAATTTTGAAAGCCAGAGCAGCTCCTGAACTTTTTTTTGTGTTTATTTATCTATTTAAGTTTTTACCAATTTCGGCTTTGTTTGTAAAATCATCCCTGTATTAAAGATTAATTTTTTTTCAGAGAATTTCAGGACAAAATGAAAGTGTTTGCTCAATTTCACTCGCTACCTGATCATGAGGCATTCCTTGAAAACATCCAGAGTAAGTTATCCTAGAGAGAACATATCATTTTTAGGGGTGTGACCATAATAATTTAGAAATTCTGTGCAAGAAACTTTCTATAAATATCTTAGTTCTTGTCCATTTTCAATTCTGTTAAAAGTATTGAATTTTTAAGTTTTCTTTAAAATGCTAATATTTTTAGATTTGTTACCTTATTTTCAAACTGATGCACATTGGTGTAAAACTTACTTTTGATTAGTGAAAAGTTTATATTTATAAATAACAGTGATTAAATTAGATTTGTTAAGAGCCTTTTGATTACTTGACCAGACAGGTTATTTTCCATGGACTAACTTGGTTCTGTGATGTCTTGAATGTTGATTGGTCCACAGTTCATAATTTAATCATTCTAAACTAAATAAGGTTTGATGCGGAACAATTCTATTAGATTAGACTGGAATCTATTAAAAATTAAATAATTAGGATTTTTTTTAATTTTGATCTAGTAATGCTTGCATAACCAACCTTGGGACAGCTTATATTTGATCATAAACAGCTGCGGGGTTCATGAAGGATAAACTGCCCTAAAGTTGGTTATTTTGCTTAACTTGAACAAAATGTTTTTAGAATGTTCATAAATAGATTATGCTATAGTAGTACTGTTATTTGTAGTTGACTTTATAACCTTTATTCGTCATTTTGTAGAAGAGAAAGATTTAAAAGAAAGAATTCAAGAATTAATGAAATATAGAAGACATGGCATAACTAAATTAGATGGTAGGTTATCAAAGGCATTGTTATTTTCTTTCTGTACAAAAGTTATAACTATTGCCACGAGTACGTTTGATTTACTTATGGTATTGAGGCCAAATAAAAAATATCTGTGGTTCCAGTTGCCGGACTGACCCTTGACATTTTATTTTGTCCAAATAAAAAAATGAAATTAAAAAAAAAAAAAAACGACTGACCCTACCCACTAGGCCCTTTCCTTGGCCAGACTTGATATTTACAATTGTAAGCAACAATGGCTTTGCCTTTGCTTACAGCTGGACAACCAGCAGACATCTCGAAAAATGTTGGTCAGACGGTTTTGACTGGCACTCTTTGGGAAGGTCCAATAAAATTCAATGATTGTGTCGGACCAAATGTCCGAATTATTATTTATTTGTAAGGGCTAATAATATACTGTTTAATTCCAATCCATAATGATAAGTTTAGTTTCATGGTTTTACAGTATTCAGTACCAGTCATGGCGATATTCGTCGGACATGACCGGTACTTTTAGCCGCTGGTCTGATAGAATTTGCGTGATTTGCAGACCAGATGTCTGGTACGTTTTTTTTTTTATTAGACACCCCTCTACCAAAACAGTTTAAAGATGGCGTCCGAATCGAGGCAAATTTAAATTGGATCAGAGAAATGATTTCGGTCTGGCAGATAATTGTTCGGTCCAGCAGATTTTGTTAGGTTGCCGACAAAATGTCCCACATGTTGAAAAATGATTTTGTCAGGTCTGCAGTGCAACAGGTGTGGCAAGAACCTCTGCTCAGGGTAACTTACGCTTTATCCCAATAGCTGTTTGGAACAATGGTCATGATTCGCAACAGATATTTTCTTGAACAATGGTTTAAACAAGTGTGACCTTCTAAAAGGTTAGTTAATATGTTGTTCCTCAAGCATGGATCCGGAAACGGTCAAAAATGCCGGTCATTGACCGACAAATTTTGGAAATGACCGACGACAATTTTCCAATATCGGACATAAACAAATTGTCAACCCTTATAAATTACAGTCTGCATGATTTTATTAGTGTATAAACATCCTGTCTACCAGTCTCCTAATTGTTTATTGAAAATTAATTGACAGATGTATGTCAATTTAAGCTGATGTGCAGCCACCTGTGACTGTGATTTACCTGTAACTGATTAGTTGATTGCATAATTGAATTTACGGTACATGTGCAGCCCATTGCCTATATGAATTAATTGAAGTAATTCGGAGAATCTTCATACATTTATTTATTAAGAAAAAAGATGGACAAGTCCACAATTTTCCCGCCAATCTTTCAGAGGTAACGAAAGCACATGGAACAAACTTCGAATCAGTTGTACATGGAGTTTGTAATTATTAATTCGTCGATTGAATCATTTTAACACAGAAGTCAACAGACCATTTAAGTCAATAGACAAAATGTGTTCGCGATTTTCTTTTGTAAATAATCAACATTTTTTTCATCACTCGGAAGTTTTCGGCTGTTTGCCTATGTGATGAAAAAGTCCGAGAGATACGATGTTTTGTTTACATGTTGGAACGTCCATGTGTGGTCGAAACCAAACTTGTTCACTTGCTCTGATATTTTGTATAAGACAGAGTATGTGATGAAATAACACACTTTCCAATATTTATCTTAAAATAGCTACATACAAAGTTTATTTTCAATCTGAGCATGTGAAAAGACTGACAAAAAAAACACAAACACCTTGGACCAGCAGATTTGTTTTCGGTTTGACAAAATCTTCCGAGCTGTCTGTCTGAGGGTCCGGTAATGTGTCAACAAAATTCGAGATGTCTGCTACAAGACAATTGAAATCTACAAATTTACAGCCTGTTGATGTTTCTTTCCTGTCTTTGATGGATGTTTAGATCAGTTGTTGTAATTAGTATTTGGCATTCACTTTGCTTGATTTAGCAACATTTCTAGTCGTCCTCATGAGTCATTTAAAAAAATTTAAAGTAATGAAAATATTTCTGACCTAACAACCATTTTTATTGAAAGACGTGACTGGAACCACACATATTTTATTTGGCCCAAGATAAAGGAAAACAAATGACAATTTATTGACTTTAAGCTTCGAAAATAGTTCCAGTTAAGTTGTTCATGACTTCAACTTAATTTGTAAAAGTTAACGTGATGTTTTGTTAATTAGGGGTAAATGAAGTATTACTATGTTGACAACATTTATATATGTGTTGAAGTTAATGATAATTCAAAATGCCTTGTAAATACCGTTTTGCTCAATAGAATAAGATGAGATTAAGTTGCAAGTGAAAAAAAAATTTTACTTCAGAAACTCCGTTTCATTTAGTATATGTACAAACGTAATGAGCTGATTACATTTTTATGCTTTTTTTTTAATTCAGTTTGGTATTCAAAATATTTTGTGGTTTGATTTGAAGTTTTTACTTGAATGAAAAGAAAAAATTTCTGTTGTATTGAATAAATCGAAGGTCAAAGTTTGGTGCATTTCACGAACAAAAACGGTTAGCATTAAGATGTGATTACTTTATGTGTTTTAAAAAAGAAATGCATGGTCCATGCTTACGGTACAAAAATGTGAGTGACGAGTGGGAGTTGTGTTTGTGTAACAGTCCCTATTTGTACTACTTCAGATATCGATGTATTTGAAGACGAAAAGTACAAAAGAGATAAAAAGAAAGAGAATAAAAAGAAAATGGTGAGCATCATCTTTTCTTTATACCACTTTGACCTTTGACCATTTTGATGTTATCATCGATAGGTTTTATCATCTTGAGCTGTTTTCAGTGGGGATACTCTTCGTTTTTCATGATTCATTGAACCATAATCAGTTGATCAATCATGATTCATTGCCCAGTGAGGATTAACAAGTTAAAAGTATTCAGTTGGTGAAAACTATGTGCTACTGCTATATAATTAAATTTGGTTTGAAAGAAGCTTTCTGATTGGTTGGGTTTCTTTGGGCAATGTAGGTTATATTGTATGAGGTACTTTGGTAGTGTGATGTCATTTACTTAGATGAGTCTAACTCTTCGGTCTGTGATTCAAATAATTCTTAATTAATACAGATCAAGTCTTAATTTGGACTGGAATCGATTAGAAATTAAATCATATAAATTGTTTTTAATCTCTTACCAGGTTATCTTGGATAACAATCCTTTGGAGAATTTACGCTTGTTCATTAACCACTTCACTGTTCATGAAGCGAAGTGGGTTATACCACATTTTTTTTGTCAAAAGTAAAAACATTCCTTAAATATTTGAACTAGTCCACTGAATAACAAATATGAACACTATATCACAATTAGAATATGCATATAAAAATAGTTTCCTTGCTAATCCAATAATTTGTTGTAAATAAAAAATTTTATAATTTCAATTTCACGTTAATATACAGTAGCAGATTTCTGTGGAAAAGGAACTTTTGTTCAATTCTAATAGAACTGAAACTATATAAATGTAGGTGGCTATGGCTATATGTGTGGAGAGAAAGTAATGAACAGACATAAGACTTGACTGATCTTTTAGTATTCAAACTGTTTCCATTTTCAGGGAAATATTACGCCACTATCAAAAAGAAGTTCAATGGCTTCAAAAAAGGCCGCCGTCGCTATAGAGTAAGTTAATTTATTATTACTTATCTTATTGGATAATATCTGCATTTTATCCTCCAAATTACCATTGCAGTGAAACCTGCCTTATCTGGACTCTAAATTATCTTACAACCTGCTTAAACCAGCCACTTTTTAGGTCCCTTTATATAAATTCAAATATATATTTAAGTTAGGTCAGACAAACATCTTTCTAAATCAAACCAATTTGAAAGTTTAAAAGGAGTTTAAATTGGACAGGTTTCACTGTATATCTAGATGGAAAAAAATATGAAGTTATTTTAAGATTGTTAGTGAAAGAAGGATACAATTCTTCAGTATACATTGTACTCTTGTTTTCTTTTCAGAGAAAAATTAGATATACATATAGACGAAGACGAATTAAAAGATGAAAATAATGAAAATATCCCTAAAGAGGCATCTAGTATGCCGGGTTATGACTTGCTATCTGATCGAGAAAGAAAGGTATGTACTTAGATAAATGACATTAATTTGCTTAGTATGAAAGAACTTTGTAAACCAATGTATTATACTTGTAAATAAGGGCTTTGAAGTCTCATTCTAGATGCAATTTTTATCTGTAATTGCAAGTTTTTGTATGAATCTTGCAGAATGGAAAAATGAGAAACATGCATGTCAAAAACCAACTGATTTCACTCTGTATTGCTTTCCCTATTAGAGGAGACTATAATTTGGTCCTTGCATCACTGGATTTGCTCAGAAATTTTTCAACAGAATGTTAGAAAAAGTGGGTTTTTGACACACTTGTCTGCCCTTTAATTTTTCATTTTCAGTGCATTTCAATGAAAGTGTCTCATTTTACCAAAGTGATATGAAAAATCTTGTCTTTTTTATCTTATTTCTGATGGTGCAAATAGTCTAATTAAACAGTTTTTCTATTTTGTTTTTTTTTTTACAAAACTTATTATCGTGTATAAATAGTTAAGTCATTTTTTTAAGGAGGAAGACTTTGGATATGGGACATAACTCTGAAAATCAGTGATATGTTTGTATCATATTCAATTTGACCAAAGCCTATCAAGCTTTCATTTGAAACAGAATAAAATCAGTCCAAGTTACTTTGATGCTCACTTGAGATTGATGTGAAAGCTGAATACAAACCTTCCAATGATTTGTAAGAGTTCTGTCCCTTATCCTAGGTTTACCTCCTTTAGCATAAGAGGTTTTTATTGATAAGATTGTAATCTTAACTCTATATAATAAACCAATACATCTTATGAATTTTGGGGTTTTTGATCATTAATGATCAAAATACATATTATGTTACTGGTTTATATCAAGAACTTCGCTACTATTTCTGAACACTTCACATAAATATAGTCCAAATGTAATTCTTTTTGTATCATGGAATACCTCTTTTATAACCAGTAAATATGTTTCTGGTAATTATTCAGCTCAATGATATTCTATTATTTCTGCAAATAAAATTTAGATCTACGTGTGTCTTCATATCAACTGTAGATTTGAGGGCCTCATTTTTGGTCTTGAAGGATGTATAGTAATTAAATTTGCGTGTAGGGAATTCAGTTCTTGCAGTATTGTGTCAAAAAAAACATAAATGTGTTTAGCAGGTTCGTGAACACAACACTTATCAGTCAAAAACTTAATCCTATGGTTATTATTTTATGATTAATAAACGCAGGAAAATTCGAATTGATAAAAAGTGGTGAATTTTGGAAAGTCTTGAGCTCATCAAGGAAATTATCTCCTTAAGCTGAAATTGATTATTGATTTTATTTGAGTATAATTATTTTGTGGGATAAATACTCTCTTAAAATAGGTTTTGACTTGTAAATGCAAATTAACTTTTTGACAGGTTTGAAAATTTTGGGAAAAGGTGAAATGGAACAAAATTTTTTTAGTGTGTATGAAGTTAGATACTGTTAAACTATTAATTACATTTTATACTTCAGTTCTCAGTAGAAAAGATTGACATCCAGTTTATAAACATTACAAAAAAAAATTAAATTTTGTTTACGTCATATAATCTTTGAAATTTTGTTCATGCTACGATTTTCACAAGAATAAAAAATCTCCAGTGCTAACAGCACTGATTAATGGATGTTGCAAACCAATTTTTGTGATATCTTATCTTATGGGACAAGCATACCAATTATCGGAGTTTTGAGGCATCCAAATAGTGAAAAAGTAAAAAAAGTTGTAAGCAGCAGTGCACACGATATAGCCGAGATATTACAATGCTTACAGTTACAAATACAGCAAAGTAATGTTTTCATTCTCTAAAGCAAGCTTTTTGGCACCATTGTAAAAATATTCAATGATACACTAAATTAGGAGTTTGGCAATTTCTTAATGAGTGTTTCTCATGCAAGAAAAATTATATCCTTCAAGATTCTCGAACAGTGGAATGATTATGGCATAATTCATTAAATTCTATAAAATAAACATGTCATTTTTTTTTTTTATATCTATGTTTAGTTTTAGATGTATGGATGCTAATTTAGTCTAAAGGATGAGTTGTATCTTAATATAATAATATTTAACTTTTTGAACAGCTTTGCAATTCCATTGGTATGACCTATGCCAACTATATGACTATCAAAACCTGTATTATAAAGGTAAGTATACATTTGATGTTAATATCAGGAATGTGATGAACTTTAAATTATCTTCTTTCACATTTGTTTGTGTAACCTTGAATAAAATGCCTGGTTTCATTTTTGTAAGTGTAATCATTCTGGTCATAAATTCATGCTATGCCTAATATTAAATCACTATCAAAATTGAGTTGTTTTAAGCTTGAATAAGGTTTCTGTTCTTGTCCAAATTGTTCAGGGTTTTACTGCTGTGGTGGTTTTGTTTTTTATGCATATGGAAAAACTGCAAAAAAATTGGAATTTTATTCCAGGTGCTACCTGTTTGGGAAAGACCAGGAAAAACGAAAATTATATTAGAATCATTAAATGGTTAAATACAAATGGAATTACCTCCCTTAGGTCATAGTTGATTGTTGCTACAATTATGTTAAACATGAAACTGACAGGGCATTGGCCTGTACAAATAGGGCAACTTGATAGATGTGAATCCTGGACTTTATAACAGTTGATGCAAATTTTATTCCAATGTTTTACAATGCTAAACATCCCAGTGAGTTTGTTACCCTTTAATTGCAGCTGAGGATCGGCTGTTTGCCCTGGAGACTTTTCTGAAAATGTTGAAAAATATTTTTCCCAAAAGGAGGAAAATTTCAAATTGTCAAGCATAATTTTTTCAAAACCAGGTAAAGAAGCCAGTGAAATGTTCCTCGAGGTGTAATCTCTAGGCCTGGTATTATGTTCACTTCTGAGGAATGTTTTGTTCAGCAAGTTGTAACCAAATGAATATTGGGAGCACATATTTGTTTGTTTGGTATTGGTTTTTAATTCTGGATCTGCATATGACATGCAAAAAAATTGCCAAAAATAAAGGGTTGGGGCTGCTTTTAAAACAAGGAACAAAATCGCTACATCAGGCTTAATTTTAACCATGACATAGGAGCAACAATTATTCTTGAAGACTACTAACAATCCTATCTTTATGTCTGAAAAAGAGTAGATCCTTTGTGGTACATGTTTGAAATTGTGCCCTTTAGAGCACTTAATTGCATTTAAGCATGAAAAAGCATTGGACAGGACTAACTTAGTATTAATATAAGCAATTTGTGAAAAGGGTTAAGTAAATGAGTTTCTTTGGTCAAGATGATTTGTCAGCCTTTGAAAGAAGTTATGTTGTCATTGAAAGATCTAGTTTCAAAATTCTCTCACCTTATAGTTCTGCAATTCCAATTTTCTTTTTGCTTGACTTGTTGAGATTTGAAATGAGTCATGGCATGTGTAACCTAATGTTGATTTTATCGCATATCTTTTGATTTTATTTCAATATTTCAATTTCAAAATCTAGCGAACTGCCAAGGTAAGGAGTATTTATACACCAGTCTTTACAACTAACTTTCCAGTTCACTGGCCTGAAATACCCTTTTTCAGAATTTTTTATATAGTGACTGTTGGCTTGTAGTAGTTAATTTTATAGGCCCACCTCCATTTTGACAAGGTTTGGGCCTCGTGCTACTGCTTAACCAGGAAGACTGATACACCAGATGTCTGTCAGAGTGTCGTTCACAAAGTAATTTGATAATGCTGCCACAAAATTTGATGAAACTTTGGTGAATTGTTTTAGCTTTATTGTGGTAGTTAATTAGTTAAATATCAAATGAATTGTATTTTTGTTTTTTTTTTTATTTCAGGATTATTTGCAGAGAAGACAAGGCATACCTATAAAAATTCGCTACCCTAGTGGATTAGATAAAACGCATAGGCGTCGAATCATTAGCTTCTTGACAGATAATGGATGGATAGGTGTAACATGAAACCTTTTTCCCAGTATGATTGGTGACACTGTAACAGAAAAATGAACTGTTAAGTTCATTTTTAATATGGGACTTCTAATAACAGAACAAGAAGGATGTTTTAGCACTGGAAACCTAATGGCTTAGGGAGTTATATCCTCCAAACACATTGTAGTTGGTTGTTCCCTTTGGAGATATAGTGCTATTTTATAGACATTTGAAATCTGGTAGTGATAGATCGATATGTTTGCATTTAGATTTTCAAATGTTCAGTGAGGGTTATTGTCTCTCTAAACAACTCGTATCATTGACAATCATACTCATCACATGTGTTTAAATCACTAAATGGTTGTGATAAGGTACTGAAAGGAGTATTTCTTTGTTTCATTTCACATTACAGATTGATGAGGTTTTTGATTGGGCTGCTGAAAATCAAAATTGAATTTTTCACTTCCATACATGTACAAAATCCATAGTTCACCTGTATATGCATATGCTTAAGAAGGTAGACCTAGGATAAGGGACACAACTCTTAAAAATCATTGGAAGGTTTGTATTCAGCATTTTACATCAATCTTATGTAAGCATCTAATTAACTTGGATTCATTTTATTCTGCTTTAAACGGAAGCTTGAGAGGCTATGGTGAAATTGAATATGATACAAAAATATCACTGATTTCATGAGTTATGTCCTTTACCCTAGGTCTACCTCCTTAATACTCCAGACTCCGGGCTAACAAGCCAAATCTTGAATTTTTCCAGTAGGGCTGATTCATCGGTACATTATCAGTTTAGGGTAAACTTACTAGCTAAACAAGAGAACTAAACTTAATAGTCAAAACATTTCAATAATCCTCAAGAAGATTGAATGCGAAGCAAGCGGGTGCTTTTTGACCATAGAATTCTTCTTTCAGGTAGTTGTGAGGCTTCATCTGTTAGTCTATTTTGATACCAATTTAAAACTGAACATTTACAAATAGTTGTTAATTGTAGAAAAGTAAGATTTTTTTATATGATTGTAATTAGTTATTTTATTTATTTGATGGTTTTAGAGTTATTTTAATTGTTTATAGTTGTTTTTTTACAGGTTTTCATTAACACAATTTTTAATCTGTATTACATGTATATCTTAGATTTCAATACTAAATTTCTGTAATCTGTCAGCAAGGGTGTAAGCACACTTAACATTTACAGCCAGTTGTATAGTTAACTTCAGGGAATAGAATTGGTCTTGATTGATTAATAATCATCTGATGTACTACCTTGTGTATTTACCTGAACAATTAACAAAGAGATTTAAACTTGTAATGATAGAAAATTTAAATCTCCTTTCAAACTGCAGTTAACTACCTAAGACATTTTCAACAGGTAATGAGTAATCAGTCAAGGGGAAAACCAACTCTATTCCCTGAAGTTAACTGTATTTCTCGCTGTAATAACTGATTACTCCTCTTGTGTCCAGTACTGTTATCCAATGTGCTTTTAGTATATTATCATTTATCATATTTATCATTGTGTGTACAGTTAAAGGCAGCTGTCTTAAGACGTTCGTGCAAGATACTATAAAAGTACTCTTGTTGGTGTGGTACCAAGTTTTCGTGGGTTGGCAAAACCACTAGATTTGGTTACCTATGAAAAGGAGATTTCCATTGAATTGTATACTGAAACCTCAAAACCACAAATTCAAGAATCCACAAACTTGTGTTTCTTTCCTAATCCACGAAAATTGGTATCCACGAATAAAAGTTCTTTCACAGTAAACAAATCTTGACTTAGATCTGTTGTAATGGTGCAATAAATGCTATGCATTTAATTTAATCCAATGTTTAAAACATAGTATTATAGTGCAGAAGTGGGACAATCTGTGATTACAAATGAAAATAAGTGAGTGTATTAAATTATTTTGAGAAGACTTGTGTACAGAATGTTTCTGCATATAAAGGATTCTTATAATATGTGTTTAGAAGTGATGTGTCTGTGTCTGAGATAAGGTTATGAAAGATAATAATAAATACTTTAAAAGCTGAACTTTTCATTTTTTACTGTTTTACCTGTCATTGATGTAAGTAGGTCTATTAGCCCTCGGCTCTGTCCTTCCATCGGTCATAATGCTGTTTTGAAGTAATAGTGTCAAAAATCACAACCCAAATTTAGAGCTGTTTAAGTTGAATATATTGTCCATACTTGACCCAACTGTTCCAGGTTCAACCTCTGTGGTTGTATTAAGCTGCACCTTGTGAAACATTGTATGCAATCTTGGTTAAATGCCATAAAAACCATGTAGTAAAGAACATGTCAGTCGACATATCTGGACATTCTGTACGATTGTTATTAAGTACAATTTTGTGTAGGAATTAAGCAATGGATGGCACATCATTGATCCTAATTCAGTCTTTAATTATGACTTAGAATATTTTCAAAACTTCTAGAAAACGACAGAAAAGTTATTACAATTTTTTATGAAGCATCTGTGACGTAAATATTTTCTGACTGCTTATATAAGGAAAAAATTGGGGGGAAATTTCTCTGCCATTTTCCCATAGTGCACTAAATTTGACCTACTGATATCTTTAAAAGGTGAACTTTACCAACACTTTGATGGTTATTACTAAAGGTTGTGAGGTATAACTACTTAAATCATGCAATTAAATCTACAGATTTGTTTCATAAGGTGCCACACTTAACGCACATTTTATGATTACTAAACCGTGAATTACTTAAAACTGCTCTAATCAAGATATAAAGGGATATTCATGTTGCATGTACTAGTGATCTACATTTTGATTTGCTTGTTTTAAACAGATGACCACCATAGTTAACTTCCAAAGATTTGATTTGAAACCAAATATACGAATATTTTGAAACTGCGTAGGATTGCTGTTCTTTTTAAAACAACGAAGGTGGTTCCTTTACTTGCTAAAATCTTCAAATGAGCCCATTGCCAAGTGATATAAAACGTAAAGGAGATTATATTTAACTGATTTGGTTCTACTTGAAATTACAAAATTAGGTCATCTTTTCTTTCAACAATAAAAAATGGTTGCACGAAGGTCATTGTTATCTTTCGTTCAAGTTATTTTTTTTTTACATTTGCTGTAGATAAAAGGATGAATTTAATTTTTTTCAAGTTCGATAATATTAAAACTCTCTCAAATAGTTAGGTTCTGATATATGTGGTCGGATATAGTTGCCTCCCGGGGAACATGTATGATACGTGTAATAGTGTCATTCCGTCGTCGTCTGTAGACATTTCATGTCCGGACAAGAAAATGATTCTGGTCAAATTTTTAGTACTGTGTCAAATATTTAATCGCAAAGTTAGAGCTGTATCAAGCCATACTTGCCTTATCTGTTTATGGTTTTACATCTGTGGTTGTACCAAGCTGGGCCATGCGAAACATTTCATTTTCTCTCTTAGTGGCCGTCTGTAAAATCTTGGTTCCCATGCGATTATTTGAGCATAAGTATATGGATTACAGCCATGTTTCTTACTGGATGGAATAATTAATTCGACCATTCGCTTTTTCTCAGAATCCCTTTAAATACATAGAAGCACAATCGTTGATCTTAAAAGCGTTGTTTTATTTCAACTATCAAGAACGCGCATAAAAGTGAGACCACTATGGTAGAGCAAAACTACAAGGTCTTGGAAATCAGTAGTATGGAATTTAATCATCCAACATCCGGTTTTGAACTGCTTTTGACCAAAGTACATACCCATAATAATGATAATGATGAGGAGGGAGAGAGGCGGTACTTACCTGATAAATAGCATTCTAAGAATAGAAGCATTTGAATTATTTAGTTGCAATTACTTTTCTAAACCCAGTCGTTTCCCGCCGTTTGCTTTTTTCAACTATTCAATAAAAATCATTTGGTAAAC
This sequence comes from Perna viridis, assembly GCA_037379345.1. NCBI lineage: Eukaryota > Metazoa > Mollusca > Bivalvia > Mytilida > Mytilidae > Perna > Perna viridis. The sequence goes on from CM074512.1 coordinate 56,684,766, forward strand.
CGATTCTCACTCAACCAATTCTTGATTTGAACTATTTTTATAACCCTATTATAAAATTCATATTCTATCATCTCGAGTGGCGAAATAATTGATAAACCACTTATTACTGAGAATTTAAAAATCAGTTCCAAAAAAGGACAACATTCAGATTATCAAAAATTATAGCCGTTTGAAATTTTGATTTTCTTTCTCCAAAATTTGGAACAAATTTTTTTTTTTTAAAAAAAAGATTCCAGCCGCCTCCTCACTAATAAAATGGTCGGGGCCTTAACTGATATCAGTTGCCTTTTTTATTAGCTCACCTTGCCAAAGGCCATATGAGCTATTGCCATCACTTGACGCCCGCCGTCGTTAACAGTGATACAAATCTCTTCTCATCTGAAACTTCTTGGCCAATTATACAGAACTTAACCTGGTATGAATGTTCCTTGGGGTATCCTGCATAGAACTGGTGTGGGAATTTTTGACTTGTCGAAAAACATGGCCACCGTTAATAAAATATAACATAGGGGTCAGTCAGTATTTTTTTCGCATATATCGCCAAAACCGTTAGGTAAAGCCTAATTCTTGCAGTGGGTAAAAGTCTTCAGCATGATGAGATCTATACGTGGTCAAATTTTCGTTTTAGCCATGTTGTAGTTATTGCCCTTTTTTGATGTTTTTTTCTTTGCTATTTTTAATTTTATTTCTTTCAAAACTTTTCTCCTCTGACACTACTTGACCAACTGGAACCAAACTTGGTATAAATGTTCCTTGTGGTACCCTGCATAGAACTGATGTGGGGATTTTTTATTTTTGATTCATTGAATAACATGGCCACCGTTACTAAAAATAGAACATAGGGGTCAGACAGCAGTTTTTCGCATATATCTCCAAAACAGCAAGGTTTAGACAAATTCTTTTCCTTGTTGAAAAGAAATTTATTATAAGGCCTACTAAACTCTCCGGGGATCAAATTTGTCAGACGTCTCCTAGTGAGAGTTATTGCCCTTGAAAGGTGAAAAATGATGTTTTTTTTTCAGTTTCCAGCCGATATCTTGAAACTATGATAGATAGAATAAAACTTTAAACTGTTAAAATGATCCTTATGATATGACATACAAAAGTTTGTGGGGATCAAACTTGTTGGACGACTCCATGTTAAGAGTTATTGCCCTTGAAAGGCAAAAACATGTTTTTAGCAGTTTTCAGCCAATATCTTGAAAATTATACAACATGTAATAGATAGAATGAAAATTTTAATTGATGAAATGATCCTTCTGCTAAGTCCTACCAAAGTCTTCATTGAGTCAAAATTGTCGGACAATTCCTTGTTAGACTCATTGTCCTTGGAGGACAAAAAATTAAACAGGTGAGCGATTCAGGCTCCTGGAAGCCTCTTGTTTGAGTAAGATACGGCAAACAATATATTGTTTTATTCATATAAAAGTTATGTAAATATATATATCACAATGAGTGTATAATATCAAAAGATTTTTCTCTTTTTTCGGAAATCGAGTTTAGGAGCCGACGGTTTCAAAAACAAGGAGCAGTAAATTGGTTATAGCTACATTTGACATGAATTTTAACCACTAGTGGTAGGTTCTGAGGGTTGGAATCCACTCTTTTGTTGGAATATTTTTGTTAATTTCGTGCAATATTTGGGCAACATGAGAAAATAACATCTTGGAACCCCTTTTCAAAAATCACTTGATCCACCCATGCACCGCCCCGTTTTCCCAAGAAATAGGATATATGAATAACAGTTTCAAAAGAGTTTATTTATGTTAACTCAATGAACAAGGCTAGGGTCTGTTTCATTATAGTTCAACTAAGAAATAAATCACCGAAACTCCATTTTATCATTGTTTTACCACGGGCTGGTCATTTATGTCACATTGTTTCACCCCGAACAATAGCGAGGCGTTAAATAACGACATAAATGGTCAGCCCGTGGTAAAATAATGATAAAATGTAATTTCCGTGATTTATTTGGATTCTAATAGGACTAGTTTCTTCAAATTTTTTTAGGAAACGCAGCGTATGTGTTGCACGAAATGTTGGTCTTGTGTTTATGACTTTTTTTTTACCATGGCCGTGGTATAATGAGCCTTGAAGCACGTCATATTAGAATTGGAGATTGCTTGTTGTCAATAATATAAATATTTAAGGACATATTCATATTTTTAAATGTCATACGAAATAACCTGGTTTGCGGCAGTTTACACTTCAAGATCACGAAACATTCCTTATAATTTACTTTCTAATGGATTCAAATCCAAATATTAAGAATAGAATCGTTATCGAAATATAATTTTGTTTGGAATTGTTCGAATCGTGGAGTGTGGTCTAAGCGATGTTTTTACTGACCAGGTTATACAAAATAACTCGGTTTGCTCAAAGAGAACCAACAAACCAAAAAGCTTGTTCTAAATCTTGTTAAATTATACGAAAATAACTTAAAAGTAAATATCTCATAGCTGCACTGGAATAATAATCTGATTTAAGTTGCAAGTAAGCCTTTAACTTAAGTTCTGAATCTTGATTCTACTGCAAACTTGTCCAGTATTGTTCCTTGAAGGTTGATCCTGTTGTTGCATCAAGGATAATTGAATAACGAAATTAATACTTAACGTTTATTATACGATTCATGTGATGAAATTCTAAGATCCATTCTGACAATCTTTAACACTACAAACACTAGCAGGACATTTCCCATTCCCAGAACACGTCCGTGAGCACCATTCATCCATTCCAAACACGTCCTCGTATGGTCCCACGGCATGACACTTAGTTTCTGAAACTACCACATCATCACAGCCACATTCACAAACAAATTTAAAACAATGATTTGGGCTGCAATTATTCCGACACCATTGGCTAATGCCTCTGGTATTAGAGTATTGCCCCACGCCTTTACAACGGTAGTTGCGAGATGTGGGGTAACAGTCTCCGTTTTTTACAACAGTAGGTCGCAGTGTCGACTGTAGGGAAAATAATGGAAATATCATCGAATCACTACTCTTGTGGTTAAAGAAGCGAGAATGGGACGGTGCATATCTGGCTTGAATTAGCCTCCCAGTTTTCCTACTGGGAAATGTCGAAGAAGTCGTTCTTGGGGAAATATTCTCCCAAAATGATTTTGCTTTCGTTCGTTTTTGTGGTGCTTCCAAAGATGATTTGTTTGGCTTCCTTGATAATCGATCCCAAAAAGACGTGGAATAATCTTTTCCTTTTTGAAACGAAACTAAATTCAAAGGAAAAGTAAGATTTGCTTTAAATTTTATATGAGAATTTAGTGGAGACGATGTATCACTTTGAATATTTCCGATTGCATCGCGAATTATTCCCATGACAATATTTTTAGTCCGATCATTAATCGGAAACAATCGCTTATTTGCAGTCAGACCATGTTTGTGGATTTCATGTGGTGTGGGACTCATAAAGGTTGGTAATGTTCTTCTAAAATCGTCAATTTTGGAGTCCGTTAGATTTTTGTCCGATATTAAAAATACTGGTTCGTGAACATTTATCTCGGTAGATACAAAATTGCTATCTGGTTGAAAATCAGCGCCCTGAATTTCTATATCAGCACAGTTGTAGAAGGTTTCCTGACGTCCACATCCCATGCACTGGCATTCATTAATACCTCCCATTCTGTATCCTGAAAATATAAAATGCCATTTTTTATCTGTAAAGCTGTAAAAAGTACGGCACGAAAAGGAAACTTATCTCCAACAGGACAACCATTCGTTTGGTAGAAAATCACTTGGAAGTGTGCAAACACTTTTGGTAAGCGCCTTTTTAATGCTCAGAATGCACTACTAAAACTAGCAACTCGGCGGATGTTTCGGACGCTGACCCTAAAGGTGCACATGGTCCATGCTCCTAGTTTTTAGTGGAGTCCGAGTTGCTCTTTTCCTTTTGTTATCTTTTATGTATAATTTTGGTTATTTTATGTCTTTTGTTTGTTTGTCTGTTTTCCATGTCTGGTCTTTGTCCCTGGATTACATTTTTTTTTATTTCCGATAAAATCTTGGTTCCCTTAATTACTCACTCATATGACATTTTAAAAGGTCTAGATTTTCAATTAAAATTACTCTTAAATAGCTTGATTTTAAATATATTGGTTACCTACCATGCTTTTATATTATTAAAAATCAAAATCTAAAAAATGCCAGAAAAGATATATCGAGTAAGAAATAAATGAGATATCTTGTAAAGCAAAATAAAATATCAATATATCGGATAAATCTTATAAAGAAACACTTTTATTGGCCCTCTCATAGGTTTGCCATATTGGTCGAGGCGGTCGTATCGGTCCTGAGGCATCCCCGAGTGCCAATACGACTGTCAAGGCCAATATGATTGACCAAAACCTATGATAGAGCCAATATAAAATTACATATTTATTGACAATTTTATTAACCAACTAAACTAGATGATTTGTAGAACAGTTGTGTTCGAGTTATACCAAGAACATGTAAGTTAATTTGCATTAATCAGTCTTACAAATCCTTTTTGTATAAAATGGAGGGTTTTTTTGTGTTTCTGCAGCTTTTAGTCCTGGTGATCAAAGTTCATGAAATCCAATTCTAAATAAAAATGGCGGTGTCAAACCACCGGAAGTTATAATGCCGTATTGGCCCTCTTTTTTTCATAAAGGCCCGTATAGATCCCTGGTTTAAATTCATATCAATTGGTCAATTTTTGACATATTTAAACGATTTTTGGGTACTTGGTTAATAACATACATTAATATATATTTGATATCTCATATACTTTTATCAGCAATTTCAAACATACCAGACATATCTTGAACAGTCTTATCTTGCGTGCGATGTGAAAAAAATGTAATAATTCTGGAAGAAAACATTTTTGCACATTTTCTTCTTATGTTTTCAAGCTACATTTATATAATACACCCCTCGTGAAAATAAGTCTAAATATTTTTTTCATACTATTTATAGATTCTTCCTTCCTGGTCGTCCGTTATGCCACTTTGAGGATTGTCAGCTGACACGTGCTGGTGTTTTAATTGTTTTCTCTAGGTTAAAGTGCTAGAGGTTGTCTGACAAACTTTTTTACTGATTTGGTGCCATCCTAATGGCATGGCGGAACGGAATTCCAACTTCTTACGTTGTAGGAGTAGGTTAAAGTTATGACAGTCTAGGGAAGCCATCTAAATTGTATCTTGTTGGAAATGGAATTAATGATTTCTAACCTTTACTATAGCTCAATATATTTGTCTAAAAATATTTCACACACGCAAGCACGCAAATACAAGCAAAAACTATTCTCTGTTCTACATGTAAATGCCCTCGAGGTCTTACCGCGGGTACTATACAACACTTAATAGGTATAGGTTGATAAAGGCTATTACCTTTGGCGCTTAGGAATTAAATAAGTATCAACATTTCTATTAAAAAATGTTATAAAATGTCCATTAATTATTTAGAACGAGTCTATATAACATTAAGTTAACGTTTATTTATTCAAGTGCATGTCATTGCATTTATGCAAATAAACCTGTCGACCATATACGGTCACGTATTGGCTGCTGATTCATGAGACGTTTTTTAATTTATGCAAATAATGAAAAAAGAATTTAATACAATTTTTGTCTACAGTTAAGACTTAACAACAACTGTCACACTTAATGTCTGAAAATAAACGTAATATTATGTAAATAAAATCGTCCACAAAACCGCAGCATAGAGGGAAGACATTTAAGTATCACTAAAACTTGTGAACAGATAAAAAAAGTGGGAGAACACCACAACTAAATCATACAACGTGTGTAGAGAATTAATTGAATGGGGGAACAAATAAGATATCAATCGTTCACGGATAATATTAGTTGAGAAACTTTAAATATAGTAGCTCACATTCTAAAATTAAAAAAAAATGAGATTACATAACAAATTAGACAGCATATATATAAGTAACATTAGACCACACTGTTAATGTGTCCGCAGGCAATTTAAGAACTGTTTCCTGAATCTGCGTAAATGGTGATATATGTATTTATTCAGGCGAAAGGGTATACGGTTAGGCAATATGTGTATAAATTAAATACAGTGCAAAGTCTGAATAATATTGGTTTTACAAATCAAGCAAAATATGTACTCCTAAGCGCGACAGACGGACAGACAGGCGGAGGGAGTCAAGCGGTTCCCAGACATCCTTTCATTATTGGTGACGCAGGTAAAAATGAAAAAGAAAATTACCTGTGCTGTATTTCCACTGGAAAACACAGTTAGAACAGGATGTATCCGCTGGAAGACGTACATGCAAGTCATATATCCCACCGTGACTACCAACGTAATAACGTGTACTCCAAGACTCCTCAATCCATAGCATATTACGCTCGAAACATTCATGGGATAGTAATTCATTTGAACTATTACGGGGACAAAGTCTAAATTCAAAATATCCTAGAAGATTTCCTTTGACTTCTACCGTCACATTAACATATGCACCTTGTTTGTACGACCGGATAACTTTATGTTCTGTACCGTCCACTAACAAACCATTAAAGGGTTGTCCACAGACATCACACAGTCCCCCATTTTGTTCCCACTGTACCTGCAAACAAAAGTTTATTACAGCGAGTGATATAGTTAACTTCAGGGAATAGATCCCTCGATACTTAAGGTACTTAACTAGAAAACTAACGATGAGATTTATTTTTCGATCTTTTCATGCGTATTTTAATCTAAGTTTTATCTAATAGTCCAGTTAATTACTAGTACCTAAGGAAGTTAATCGGATGATAGTCTAACCGATTCTCTTCCCAAAACTAAATATATGACTCACTGAAATTATTGACAACAAAGAAAGTCTTGTTCGAGAATTATATTCAGTCTAGAATACCATTAACATCTAAATACCAGCGCGTTTCGAAAAATGAAACATTTTGCTTGCTCTTTTGTGATTTTACAATAGAGAGTTTTATATCTTTTTTTTTCATTTAGATATTGCTAAAAATTTTCTGTTACTTTCGCATTCTCCTCTTTTTAGGTAATTGTGAAATGCAAGAGAGTTTGATACGGGGATGGCTAGTTTTGTTTTATAAAAAAATATGAGAGGATAGCGGAAGCAATAATAAGCATCCACAGCTTCTGCACAAAGAGGTTAGTAGACCACTGACAGAATTCAACAGATGAAATTTAGGATTAAGTAAATGTAGGGAGGTAGATATTGTCTAAAAGACGATGTCAACACAGCAAAATAAATCAATGAAGTAACGCGAGGATATCCTACACGTATTTCGCTTCTATGACCACATGCACTTGGGGGTACGGATGGTTTCGATCACTTCTTTTTTTCTCGAGAACGTTATTTTCGCCCGATTCGTTAATTTGTTTAAATCGATTTTTTTGCAAGTTTCTGGACCCATTCATTGAACATATCACAAAGGAATGTCTCATAAAAATCGATTCCGGTATTAGACCATTATCCCAAGTGGGTTCAGTTGGAAGAGTATGTTCTGAAAGATTGGTAATTACTTCTATTTGCTGAGTTCTCATATTATCAGCAGATTTCGTGTAAAGACTATTTTTTTTCTGCTAAAAAATCTTTATGTATCTAACAGTATTAAGATTCACTTACTAGTTGGCTGCACCTGTATATAAAAAGGGACAGCCAATGGAGTATCCAGAGACATTCAAAAAGGAGGGACAAATCCTAAAGCCAAAAAGTTTTATTCAAGAAAAATGTAAACAATATGCATTTTATTAACTTGTGCTAATAATATAAAGCTAAACACGAACTTTGCTTGGTTATTTATTAAACTATTTTACTCTTTGAAAATATTCAATATTAGAAATATAAAAATATATCATTTAAAAAAATTACTTCATAAGGTGGACCGTGCCACCTTGGCACTACGAATCTGCCTATGACAGCAATTTCCATACAAGATTCTTTAGCGAATGAAAAATCGTTATATGTATTCACCCAACATGCAAGACTGGTTAGCGAAGGAATGGTCTCTATATGTAATCACCCAACATGCGAGACTGGTTAGCGAAGGAAAGGTCTTTAACCACCCCAACATTTACGTCCCTGATTTGGTACTTACTCACTTACAGGTGTAGGTAGACAGACAAGAATGGACCTCTGGGAAAATGTCTAAAAGCCCACTATACATTCTCTTGTGACTAACATTAAGCGCTTTCATCGCATCAATGTAAATTAAAATAATTCAACTTGATATTTCATTTGGAAGAATAATCAAGGGTAACTAAAATCATACACACAAAGCAACAAAAGCAAATGAGCAACTCGGACTCCACTAAAAACTGGGAGCATGGACCAGGTGCACCGGTAGGGTAAGCTACCAGAGTATTAGAGCAACAATCGAGGTTTTAAAAGACCGTCCATATAGGAACCAGGCAGTTCCTAGGATATGGAAAATTTCATTCCATAGACCTTTTTCTTTCAATGTAATGAATATATCATATGTATGTTAAATAGCACAAAGATATTTTTAATTCGACAATGAAAGGCTAAGAATCCCACAAGAAAGTAACCAAAGTTGCACAAAATGAAAGAGTTATCTCCCTTTTGCAATGAATTTCAATGCTTTCAATGTACATGTATATTTTTTCTCTTTCATCATTGAAGTTAACGAAAAAAAAAACGAACATTCAACTTTAAGAAAGGATGCATTTGCAATATGAAATGGACGATTTTTTAAAACAAAATTTGTCATGTGCCACCCACGCCCTCTTTAACATATAAAATAGTCTAAGAAATTTAAAATTGAAAAAAAAAAACATCAAAGTTTAAGAATCGAAGAAAATCAAAATACATAAACATTGAATATTCTAATAAAAGTGCAGGGCAATATTTCAAACATGTACTATCTTTAAAAAAAGATATTCGACGCGGTAAAATTTTGTTCTTTTCACTTAAAATTTTATACAATTTATTCAAGAAAATAACACATGACACGCAATTTCAATTTTCGATACAGTTTTCTTTCGAACGCCACTAAGTTATCAGTATTTGGCCAATCGGGAAACAGAATTGCGATCAGGTGACTTGCGTTTCCATAGAAGAGCGTCTTTAAGGTCAAAGTGTACAAAGCAAAACTATACCGACTGCGTTGGAAAAATGATTTAAGTTCAACCACTCATGGTTACGTAAGGAATGCCGAATTTGACGACTACGATTGATCAATTACCGATACTAGAAACCACTTTCGATAGAAAACTTCTTAAACTTTGTTTGATCGTAATTGCAGATTCTAATCTAATTAGGAAACCACCAGAATTAAATTTCTGCATGATGTTTTACAACTGTATGGATAGAACTCGTGACAAAGGGGAAGTCCCAAAGGATTTTTAAAAATGACGTAACAAAAATTGTTATGACTTCATGAGGAGACGATACAAGTCATTCAGACGAATTCATCTATTGCTCATGTAAATAATGGGCTTACATAAAGGAAAGTTCTGTCATTGTTTATTTGTAATTATTTCCTTATCAAACACAAGAGACATGTTCACCACGAAACCTCAACATGACACTAACATGGTATTGGATGCCAATCAAACACGTTACCTTTTTAAGAAGATAAGTAAAATAATTCATACGGCGGTAAAGCCTTTATAAAGATTGAATTGTAACCACGTTCCAAATTAGTACTATAATTGCCTTAATTTATAGTGCGGGTTTATTTTGGGAATCTCCTTCATTTCTTTGGATTGTTTCTTTGTTTGATTGTGGACGTTTTACATTAATCACTAATGAGGAATATTTTTTTTTCTTTGTGTGGTGACATGCAAAATAATGTCCTAACCTATATTGAACCTGGCTTCACCCCTACCCAATAAAAACCTTATATATTTAAAAGAATAAAACCGGGTCTGATTAGGAAAAAGACATGTTTCAATAAGCTATTTGAGGAAAATCTACAAAAAAAAAGCTATATGAAGAACAACTGCTTATGCTTTTGCCTTGATAAAGCCATTTGCTTTATGGCTTTTGTTTTCCGATTATTCCTTCCAGCTATTCCCTAGATTTTGCCCACATATTCGATAATTTTGTCGTTATCCTTTATTTGTATTTTTATTAAAGCCAGATAGACTTGCTTCTGCCTTCGCTTCACTTGTTATATAATACATATAGTAATTTTTATTGGTCAATATAAGTTTTTATGAACATTAAAACGGTCACTTCAAATGCTTAAGGTCCATAAAAACTATATCGACCTCTTATAATGAGTGACTATTATTGTGTAATAAAACATAACTTTGCAATCATTATCTACACAGCGTAAGAATATTACAGCAAGTGGTATATTTTGAATGAAAATCACTTGATTAACTTCCTTAGGTAGCTGGGAAACTGACAAAGAGATTTACACTTTTTTGTCAAACTTGGATTAAAATTTCTTCGAAAGCGAAATGATAGAAAGTTTAAATCTCCTTGTTAATTGTCCAGTTAAATACCTAAGACATTTTTATCAGGTAATGGTCAGTCAATCAAGGCTAGACATACTCTATTCCTTGAAGTTAACCATTTTACTCGCTGTAACATTGCTTTTTCCACAGCGACTCGTGCCTAGACAGTCATGAGCTTCGTTGTAACGCACTTCAGTTCCATAGTATTCATAATTCGTTTAATTTATACGCATTTCTCAATAGAAAAGTCGGACAGAAGGAGTTTTACATTTCCAATATAGTACACGTACATACATTGTTAAACGTACATTATAACAAAATATCAATAGTGTTTACTCGGTAAAATTTCACGCGAGAACCAAACTAGACCAAAAGATACTGGTAACCGATCCGGACCTGGTAAATGCAATTAAAGGGTAAAAGTGATTTTGTCAACCCTTTCATGAATTTCAATGCCCATAATGTACAGTTATATAAAAGTCCATGTTAAAATATAATGCTAAATCAAAGAACCTAGAAATTTCCATTTCCTTATCAAGTCCACTATGGTGTAATATATGTTATTTAATAAGGAATTTAACTACTTACCTCGTAGCCCCCGCAATTAAGCATGTCATCTTTGGTGTTAACAGGTGCTGTTTTATCATATCGCCATAAACTTAAACGGTGCGGCGGTTCTATCATCATGGCTTTGTTATCTACTTCCCTGAGCAGTATAAAAATCAATAATATATCCAAAAAAGTAGAAGGCATATCTACCTTTTCAGCATTTAGTGTCTTTAACAGACGCCATGTGTTCATGTATTGTGAATGTTTCCATTGCATCCATTCGTAACAAAGAAACAGTTATCCTCACACATATTCCGTTGAAATGAAAAAAAAGTAAAAAGTCTTATAAGTTGTATATATGATTGATAACTTCAAGTTAATGATTTATAAGACAATTTGATATGTTAACTGACACGATGTACTATCTAAATTTAATTGATATATATGCATATCAATTAAGAGTGAGAAATAGTTTAGCTAATCTATTTTATACACCTCCAGAATTGTATAAAGGTCATAATTACGTTTTACAACCCATAAACTCTGAATACCTTAGTCATGAAACAATGTCATTCGATGCAAAGTCAATTTGCATCATAATTAATGCATTTAGAATAAATAATGTATCGGAAGACAAGAAACAAATTACGTAATAAATATGATTTAATGATGTTCAAAAAACAATTCGCAGGCAAAGCTCTGGTCACAACTCGTTTACGAAAAAAAAAAATTATATATACATGCGAATATATATATACCACATATTTGTCCTCAAGAAAAATGACCTTATGGAAATTAGCAGATGGTAAATTGAATTTAACATCTTTCATAGACATACATTTTCTTGTCAGCTGAGATATTTTTGCCATAAATCATACCATAAATTTATAATTTAAAATCAAAGAAAAAAGATAAATGATATTGATTGATTAATGGTGTTGTCACTATTACAATATTGATATTATACGAGAATTTGATGACGATACTATTTTTCAGGTCTCGAGAAAAAATGTAGACAGTTATTTCATAATAAGTACCGTAAACTATTACCTCAGTACAGAGGGTTATATGCACCAGTCTACTAGCTGTCTTACAAACCAGATGAAATGTTTTACTTGCCATCGAATACTTTACGCATACTTCACGATTTTACAATTCTATAAATATCATCATACCACAAAGTGAATTCATTAGAAGATCAAAATCGGGACAGTCCAGCAACAATTGTAAGGGAAGTCTTATTGGTAAAGTCCTTTAAGGAGGTAGACCTAGGGTAACTCTTGAAATCAGTGATGTGTTTGTATCATATTCAATTTCACCAAAGCCTCTCAAGCTTTACATTGAAGCAGAATGAAATCAGTCCAAGTTACTTAGATACTTATATGAGATTGATGTAAAATGGTGAATGCAAACGTTCCAATGATTTGTAAGAGTTGTGTCCCTTAACGTAGGTTTACCTCCTTAAATTGCTGATAGTTTTTCCAGTATCACCTTTTCAATTTCTCGTTGCTGAACCCTCTAGAAAATGACAGCTTGTGTTGGATACTATTCCTAAAAAAATGCAAGTGAATTCCAGAGAAAAAGACCGAATTGTTAATTCCGCCGTTGTCATTTTTGAAAGGACTTTAATCCGAAAAAAATGTTTCCAACCGCTGTTGGGGGAAAGGAAATTAACTTTTTAAATTATTAAAACTGTTACAATTTTTTAAAAAGCGTTATATTACCACAGGCTGGCCATTTATGTCGTTATTTAATCCCTCGCTATCACTCTGGGTGAAATAATGCGACGTAAATGACCAGCCCGTGGTAAAACAATGATAAAATGGAGGTTCCGTGATTTATTTCTTAAATACTGTACCCCAAACACTACGCAATAAAATGATAAACATCCTGAATATAAAGGATAGATGCAAAAAAAAAGTTACAAATTTCTTGAAGTTTTTTTCCTTTTACTTTTAGGATAGAAAAAGGAACATGTCAACTGAACTGCATACAAAAAGGATGTCATTAACAGTTAAAATGAGCTCTATATATGTTTATTATGAACAAAGCTTAAAATAAAAATAATGTACTCTTATTACTTTTGTTTTGAAAAGAATATCCGAACCGCGAAGGAAAATAAAACACAAAAAAACTCTACAATATGAGGATTAAATATTCAATCGAGCCAATTGCATTTCAGTAGAAGTTGTATAATGAAAAATCAAGTAAATAAACAAATGAACACGTTGATTAAATACCGTTTACTTGTTCAGCTAGGATAAATATTCTAATGCGATATACCTATAGACGTCACTGAGGAAACATATGGCTTAACTAATTCATGTCTAATACATAAATCAATATTTCCACATTAAACGACTATTTTCAATCAAATGCATTTTTAATTGTATATGAAATCAATCACTATCATAATTATGCATATTACAATATTTCGAACACTGCAATGTAAATTTTTCATCGTAAAAGATTTTATTGACAATGTTAAGTTTGCTTCTATCTAAAATTAAATATGAAATGTTTTGAATGTCTTAAAGCAGTTATTTCTGACGCTTTGGTATTTTGCCGATATTTATGCCACCAACAAAACAATGCTTAATAATGCCCGTGTTACTTAACCTCGTTTACATACAATATTTTTTATTGCCTTTTTTAGAAAGCGACGTGACCACGAATGTTACAAGTTTATGACAACCAAAATTGTTTTGTTTTCACCCTTATTCTCAAAATCTACAAAAACTCGATTCCAACAGATTAAAATTATCAGGTACCCAATTGAAATAAATACACAAATTTAATTTAGAAAGACAATAATAGTGTATGGACCATTACAGTGGTTGACAACTTTCCAGTCCCTTGATATTTCTATTTCTTATATGGACTTTCCTTCGCATATTCCTTTTGACTATTTTGTCAGTTTGTCAGTTATTATCCTTCACTGGCAAAGAGAGAAATAGCAGTAGTTCGTTTGTGCTGTGACATGAAGTGTGTTCACCAATCAATACAATTTGCTATGTTAATTGTCACAAATGTTACCCGGTATGTATACTTTGTAAATTAATTTGTAACGCGGTCAGTCTGTTATAAATCCATAAGTAAATATGGCTATTTGTATATAAATATGCATCTATTGGCTGAAAATTGGGCTGAGCGTAAAATATCCATCTTCAATCATAGTCATGAGGTTAGCCCTATTGTTTCTCTTCCTCTGTCTGGTTTTAGTTTTAGTAGAAGGCAAGTATTGCATTTATAGTTACTTTTGGATAATAACAGATATATAAAAGTAAATTTGAATTCAAAGGAAGTAAAAAAAAAAAAAAATACACACACACATTTGCATAATAGAATTAAGTAAATAGACATCGAATGTTCCGAAATAATAAGGTTTGTAATTGCATGCACGTTAATGATTTACTTGAATTGAGCTCCTCTGCTTAACTATACTGCTTTTCTTCCAGGTGGAAAGTATAAAAAGAAGAAACATAACTATTCAAAACAACGTTCCGTCGGACGTAAAAATAATTATGTGAAGAAGCAACCAGACAAGAAAAGAAAATACAGTCCATCAAACAAGGGAAAAGTGTCTTATGGAAAAAAGCCTTCCCCGATACAACCAATGAGAAAACAATCTGCAGAAATCAAACCAAAGACAAATTCGAAGATTAAACCAAAAAAGAACATAGCAAAGAAAGGATACAAGCAGAACAAAAAATATAAAAAGTCCGCAGGAAAAAAATCGTATGCGAAAAAATCAAAAGAGAAGAAATCTTATAAGAGCAAATCAAAAGAGAAGAAATCGTATAAAAATAAATCTAAAGAAAAGAAAAAACACAAAAAGCCGCCAAGGAAATATATTGTTCAGAAACCAAAGAAGAAAACAAAAGATAAGATGCTTGAGGACGAACCCAATAACATATTGAAAAGGCAACCATCCAAGTATGATAACAAAACTAAAAAAAATAAGCGACAATTGTCCAAAAGTAAGACAAAGAAGGAGAAAAAAACGAAAAGAAAAGGACGTTTCTTAGAGAAGAAAGTAAAAAATAAAGGAGACAAGAAAAAGAAGAAACCTTCCAAGAAAAACACAAAAAGAAAACTGAAGAAAAATAAGAAAAAAGAGAAAAGAAATATTAAACGTAAACTACGTCAAAAGAATAAAAAGCCAAAACAAATCAGAAAACAAATCGAACGGAAGCGAAATCAGAAGAAACAAAAGAAGAACGTCATATTAAAACGAATACAAAAGAAGAAACCAAAAGTCAAGAAAAATAGAACGAAGAAAGGTTTGTGTTTGATTGTGTCTTTCAGTTGTTATTTCTACACCAATAAATTTAAGTTACCCAACATTTTTTGGACAATGTGCACAAAAGAAAAAGTTTTGGCACGTATTTTGTTTTTCCCACTAATCGAACATGTTATGATCGACTAAGCTACCCGAAGATATCAAATAAATAATAAAAAAAAACAACAAAAAAAAAGAAAAGAAAAAAAAATTAAAACAAGAAGTCACACATTTATCAATGATAACAAAAGAATAGTATCTGTGAATGAACCTCGGTATCTACTAAAACAAACCAATATTTCATCTGATCGATCGAATCTATACTGGTTTTTTCTAATCAAGTAAGAGAAAACTACAACAGTTATAATAGCTTAATATAAATCAAATATTACAAAAAGCTGCCTAAGTCTTCATGTAAAAAAATATTTATATACTCAACCTACTGGCGTTTTTCATGATCTTTATCTTCTTGAATCATAAAACATGCAGGACGAACTTTGAATATTCCCGACTTATGTTGCTATATCTAAAGAAAGGTCGAACTTTTTTTTACATTATTTTTTATTTGCTATTATTGTACCTCCCCTTAATTGCAGTTAAAATTATTTACAAAATTGCATTTATAGAAACAATGTTTTTCCTTTACATATGAGCAACGTATCACATACTTAAATACCCCTTTAAAATCTAACCATAATCGTAGACATTTTTTTTTTCGATACAAGTGGAGTAAAACGTGACAAAGGCTATTAGAATTGGCGTAACAACATTTCCTGCGCTAATATTCCCAAATATATTTTTCATAATAATGATTCCCTACATTGACGATTTTCTTTAAGAAAAATACATAGGATGTTATCTTGATAAAAGACGACGAATGTTACCTAAAGCAAAACTAAGTAGCAGCAAAATGACAGTAGAGAAATGTTTGCAGTTCTGTGCAACTAAAAGAACTAAGTTTGCAGGTCTTCAGGTAAAATATATCAATATGTAAGAGTAATCAAGGGAACCAAGGCCACAGCGGTAATCAAAAGAATGCGATCCAGAGACAAAGACCAGACATGAAAAACAGACAAACACAACAAAGAACATGAAGCAACCAAAATTATACATATAAAGTAACAAAAGCAAATGAGTAAATTATTAATTGCACCTGCTAATACACCAAAATATAAAACCTTGCTGACAAAATATTTTTGAAAATAGTTTGGAAAATAACAAGCAACTTTTATCCTCAGCTTACCAGTTAACATTCATCTGAATGTTTACGAAACGAATCGAGTTAAGAGGGTGACTTTTTTTATCATTCACGATCATTATTTGCTATGATTTATTTGACTTAGTACAAACACCAATGTTTTTGTGGAAACAAAATTTTGAAAACAAGGAAGAAGAAAGAGAAAGACTGTAACATGGTTTGTAAAGGGAATAAAAAACAGAAATGTGGTGGCTCGTGGCGACTGTCGGTGTATAAAGGTAAACGTTTGTTCGATCTTATATCACAAGAGTGAATTCTTAAATATATAGTTGGGGTCCGATCAAGAAAAGTAAAAAAGCTCCATGCTATAACTAGCATATTTTCCTAGATTTTTTGCTCAAAATCAACATAATTTGTTAACAAAACGGGACGGTTCCAAATCTCGGACACGCAAGGATACCTTGTTGTGTTGGAAAATGCCTGTAAATCACATGGACAATATAAACACAACTCCTTGGACGAACAAACACATAATTACACAATAACAAAATAAGAATTTTACGATTTCTTCCAATCGAACAAACTTTCAATAAGATCTCATCTAGATATACGAAACCCCCTTTTGGAGTACAGATACAGACAGACAGAAGGACACTAAAACCATAATCTTTTTCAGCTTAGTACGTAGGAGTCTTCTTTAATAAAATATTAAAACGAAGGATTTCTTTCAACACAAAACAATCTTTTTTTACAACAAAAGAGAATATACAAGTTCACTTAAAAGCTTTACCATTAGTGCAATTAGTTCATAAGACAAGATTAATTTGTTATTTCTTTTCAGTAAATTCTGAACCAGGACTAGAATGTCACAAGTTGGCAAAGGTTCGTAATGGTAAATGTGTGTGTAAAAGAGGTTACCTTGGAGATGGAAAAAAGTCATGTTCTAGTATGTTTATTGAATTAATTATGTATTATTGTACAATATACAGTTGTCTTTGATAAGTATCAAGTCGCTTAACGCATTGATTATTTGAGCGTACAAGTCCAATTAATGAATGAAAAGGAAACTATTCTAGTCAATATAAATTCATATTTCACTACTTTTGGTCTAAAAACTTGCGAGCACATACAAATACAAAATATATAATTTACTAAGGTCTTACATACACAGATCATCATCCACAAAAATAAATTAATACCGTTAAAAGAAGAACGAGAGATGATTGAAAATTTGAAAAAAAACTCTTACGAAACGAATCGAATAGTGACTGATATATTCCGTTTTTAAAACTGAAAAAGCAGTATTTAACCAAAAAGCTAAAAAATATAAAAGAGAAAAAAACTGTAAAAGAACAAAAAAAAAGACGCGCTGCCAATTTACTTACAACAGATACAGGTAAGGTATAAACACTAGGCTATTCTCTCAAAAACTTTTGTCTTTTATTTTCTGTAACATAGAGGCCTGTACATGTATGGCATCCGGTGATCCACACTACAAAACATACGATGGCCAAATGATTCATTTTATGGGCACTTGTAAGTACATATTGACCAAGTCAATGACAACAGACAAGTGCGCATTTAGTGTTGAGGTAAAGAACGAACACCGAGGACGTAATAAAAGGGTTTCCTTTACTAGGATGGTGGATGTCAAAATCTATGGGAAGACAGTTAGAATTACTCAGGGAGGAAACGTATTGGTAAGCAAAACTAAAATAGTACTTAAAAGCATGGAAGGTTTTGTCTCTGAATATTAGGGAAATCAGGATTAGAATGGTAATCAAACAGAACAATCTGGGAATAACGACTATACAAAGAAAATAGATTCCTTCAACGAAGAACACGAAATACCCAAAATAGTACGCACATAGAAAGAAAAGTAATGAGCAATCAGACTCCACTAAAAAATGGGGGCATAGACCAAGTGCACCGGTAAGGTAAGCGTCTTCTTCTTGTCCTAAGTGAAACAAAAAAAATTACTGGAAAAGATACTTCCATTGAATCATATAACTGACAAAACTGCAATAATCAAATCGCTTCCGTATTTTTTGCCGATATTTTGAACTGGTGACTGACTTCTTTCTTCTTGTTTTATGTACATCTGATTTATACAGTTGATGGGACATATGTGAGTAATTTTACTAACAGAAGAAAAAATACAAAACCATTCTTTTGAGGTATTCATTTTATGCACACATGTAAATGTTTATATTATATAAAAATATCAGATAAATGGAGAGAAAAAGTTTTTACCGGTTGAAGAAAACAATGGACAACTTAAAGTATACCGTAGCGGACGATATGTTCAAGTGTGGACATACTGTGGTGTAGAAGTCAATTTTGACGGTCGACATGCCGTTTTTGTCTCGACACCTCCGGCATACAGAGGAAAACTAGAAGGTATTTGTGGGGACTGCAACGGTAAAAAAGATGACCTTAGAACACGAGAAGGAAAAGATGTTTCAATGACTACGAACAAATATGCACTTGTTGGTGACAGTTACTCAGTGTTTGATGACTCTGATGATCCAGAGACTAGGTACAATTATAGCCTTACGTTGAACTGATCATTGAGAAATAAACGAGACTTGCTTTGTGTTAAGATGTGTAGATTTCTATAAGAAAAACGCCAGAAAATCTCTACATTTGCAATCTCTTAATTGGTGCTTTTTCGTTTACAATTCTAATTTGATAAATATGTTTAAAAAGCTTGAAAAAACAAAACAACTCGATGACTACCTTTCATTTTGAATCGAAAACCTGATTTAAAAAAAAAATCTTACTATAGGCCCATTTGTGATAAGTTGACGAGCATGCCCAATACACACTTCCGCGAGGTACGGCTTGGGTAAAATAAAAGAATTTCCCTCGTCTGAGTGTATATTGAGTATGCTCTACATATGCTCATCGGCATTTCAGCTAAATGCACAAAAAAATCCATACCATCAATATACTTTAGGTGTGAAACTCAAGACGTACCTTTAAAATGTGATGATGAGATGGGCAAGTTAGTGAAAGGTCGAGATGTTTGTGGAGATCTCAAGAATGTGAATGGTAGATTTGCTGCTTGTGTAAAAGCAATACCACAAATAGCCAAGGACTATTACAATTCCTGTGTTATGGACATGTGCGCATATCAGGGGGAGGTCAATCTTCTACATATGGTTAAATGCTCTTCATTAGAGTCATTTGTAGAAGAATGTGCTGAAAATGGTGTAGTCGTCAAATGGAGAACAAACTCGTTTTGTCGTGAGTACTAAAATTTCAATCGCTCAAGGTTTCAAATTAACTTTCAAGAGTAAAAAGGTCATTTTGTTTTGATTGAAAGTTTTAATCAAAACAAAGATTCATGCATTTGAGCAAAATAGTCCACAATAAAGTATCAATTAAAGGAGTCATGGGCCCAAGACCTATGCAAGTAAAATTTCAAAGGTCAAAGGTCAGACAATGACTCTATCCATCCCTAATTAAAACCCCTGTGGCTGCACTATTTACAGAAGATTTTGGATAACAAAATATGTTTACACATTCTTCAGTTGCTGATAGTTTCCTTTTTCAAATATTCCATTCGCATCTTTTGAAATAATCAGATATTGACTGAGGAGGCATTAAATGCAAAGTACGATATAACTTTCAGCACTTAAATGTGAAGACCCTAATATGGAATACATGGCAATGGGTCCAGGATGCCCGTCGACCTGTCTAGACCCAAACGCTCCTTCAACATGTACAGTAGAAGGTAGAGAAGGATGTTTCTGCAAAGAAGGTTTTGTCCTTAGCGACAATAAATGTATCAAACTGCATGAATGTGGATGCAAGGATAGAAATGGAGATTATTATCCGGTAACTATTGGTGTATTAATTTTGTAATATTCAATCTAATTATTCATTACAGAAAGTTAAACTATCTGATATATAAGTATGAGGTGCTAACCATAAAATTTTTTATCACAGAAGCTTCCAATGCTTATAAAATAAATTACAAGTAAATCCAAGACCAATTACATCTTTGGAAACAATTGTATTGATTATTACATCGATATCACAACAGATTGGTTCTAAGAAGCAGACAAAAGATTGTTCAAGTGAATACACATGCAGATCAGTTGATAACAGAGCTACGTTTGTGAGGACAACTTCTGGTCGAAGATGTCATAGAGATGCTGTCTGTATTTTCGACGATGACGGACAAAGATCGTGTAGATGTAGAAAGGGATATCAAGGGGATGGCGTCGAACAATGCAGTAGTATGTAGTTTTTAATATTTTTCATACCGTACTTATCAGTGCCACATATTTAC